>JAOPSE010000023.1:23895111-24495111 GCA_029449295.1 Zea luxurians | reverse complement strand
CTCCTGCCGGAGCAACATCCCACTCGACCGTCCAACCCGGTGGCAGGGTGGTAGGCCAAGTCACACCATCAACCATTTACTGAATGGTACCTACAAAAATTGTGCCACAAGCAAGGCTGAGTATACTAATACTCAGCTAGACTTACCCGGTGCGAGGAATCTACTCCTCTACCTCTAGACTATGCAGCTATTTGGCTGAGGGGTTTGGTTTGCCAAAAGCACTAGCTATTTCTAAAAGCAAAGTTTTAGCTTTCCAGGTTCTATCATCATTAACTTAGCTAGGTTGCTCCTTCTAAGCATACATGGTAACAATCAATTTATTCAATCAACAAGTTATCTTATGTAACCACACTTCACTTCTTACTCGATGCAGTACAAGGAATCAAGCAGTCTCATTAGCTGCGAGAAGCAGACGATTCGAATCGAGTTTTAACCTTGCAAGGTAAACCTAAACACACGGCATGTCAGGGCACTCCGACCCTGCACATGACAACCGTCCCCATCGATTCCCCGTTCGCGTCCAGGCCTCACCGCCTTGGCATACAATGCTCCACTGACCCCGGCTGCCGCCGTGCAGTGACCGCACTTGTACCCACCATAGCTAGCATGGGAGACCCAGTCTCAGGTCGCATGAGGGATAAAGTCCGCGCCCGGCTTCACTCAGGTACTAGGTTTACCGGTTACCATATTTCCCGGCATGTGCTTAGTACGTTCAAAAGCTTGACTCAGGTATCCACACATTAATCCTTAATTCTTTTTCCCGTCTCATGGACAAGACATCCTCCCTGGATCCAAGTCCATAGACCAACATATACCCCGTTATCAAGATGAATACAATCAATTCCTGACCTCGCGCGAGTGCTAGAAAAATCACTCGACTTCTACCGAGATCCTGATTAGCAAGCAGCTACTCGACCTAGCATACTAGTATTCATCTTAAAAGGAATCCTAAGTTCATGCAACTAGAGGTTTCAAGCAACTCCTACACTTAAGTGCACATTTCAACCCTACAAACATTAAGTGTAGTAAAATAGCATATATAAACGGTTATGCATAAAACCGGGGCTTGCCTTCAATTGCTGGGGCTGCAGGGAGATCCTCAACAGCAGCCTCTGAAGCCTGCTCCTGGTCTTCCTCTTGGACAGGTCCTTGCTCGGGGATGAGCACGTACTCTCCGTCGGCAAGATTACAATCTAATGAATGCAATGCGTAAGATATATGCATGATATGATATGTGCTTTTAGAAATTACAACTTTAAGGGTGTATGATCTACTTGAGTAAAACAAGTTAACTTTACTGGAGTAAGACCCTTTGGTGGTATACTTGGTAAATTAAGTTAAACTTAGCTAAGGCAAGTAGTGGATTTAATTTTTGGGGTTCCACTGAATTCCTTTTAAGTCTTAGGGAGAATGGATAAGTTCTCAAGTTAGACTTATTGGGGTGAAGTTTATTTCTTCTTCCCTTTTCTTTTATTCTTTTTAATGTTTTGGAGTGGGTTTGAACTACAAGTTGCTTTTATAAAATTCTAAAAATTCTGCAAAAATTACAGTGGCTTGGTACTGGTGTATGTTTCTCTGTCTCAAAATTTGGGGATCAGGAAGTGAATAGTTTTCTCTGGACAAAATTATCAAATCCTAGGGCAGAAGGGATGCTTTGAACTACAGCTGTTATCTAACAGTAGGTAATTCTCTAAAACTTATTTTTGCTGGCTTTTAGGTGTTATAACATGACTTGATACAAATTTCTAGTCATTAATACCTTTTAATTATTTTTCTATGGTTTTCTCAAGATTCTAGCCAAATAGGTGCTTTCTACTACCACTATACTTGAAAAATATCAAACAACAGAGTTCTTATTTTTCTTAGTTATTGTTTTGTGCAAGAGCAATCATTCTGAAGTTTGACATCATTTTGCTTAAGGAAAGGGGTGGTATGCATTATTTGAATTAAGTGGCCTTTCTCATAAATCTTTAGCAATAGGTAGGAATTTGCTTCTTTTTCAGGGGTTTGCATTTTTCTCTGATAGTTCATCTCAGAATGGACTTAGCTAATTTTTGGTTGCCCATTATTACATCATTAGGGGTTGTTTATGATTTATTTTCAAAATGCCTCATTATCCTTTTGTATTTATTCTCCTTACTTAAAAAGTTGAACTGAGGTGGCCTTTATTTTTGTAGTGGGGCTCTGGGAGTTGTAAGTCCACTGGATTTTTATTAATCATTTTGGTTATGGTTTTGCCATTCTAATAATTGATTTTCAGTCTATATAAGGCTAAATAAATCATTTTAATTTAGAGCTGGTCCAAATTAATGGTTTCTGTATTTTTCCTAGGTTCTTTGTTACATAAGTAAACTAGGAAAAATAATCTTAATCATTGTTCATTAATTTCTAATGCCTTTCTGATTTTCTCTAAGTTTTGGACAAATTAGCTTTAAATGAATAACTACATCATAATTTCTAATGCTGGGGTTCCTACTATTTTTAAACAGTGTCTAAATGAGGTTTAAACATCTACAAATTTTCTTAAGTTCAGCACAGGAGAAAAACTATTTTTTCTTAATTAAACAAGTTTTGGTGGGTTTCTGTTTTTAATTTTAAACTTTAAAATTTAGAACAAAAAGCATAGGGTTTATCATTTTTAAATGATAGTTCATGATATTCAGGAGCTAGCAAAATTGGTTTGACAACTTTTTATGAAAAATTCATCAAGTTATGGATTTTCTAAGTTCTCTGGTCATTTTAAAAAGATTAACAGAAATGGTTTAATGGAAATCCACTTTGCACTGGGGTCCCTGGCGGGTTTTTAAGTTTTCCTCGCGAATCAGTCCTTAGGCTACTATTCACATGAGTCGCTGACGTTACAGAAAACCCCTCGGGTTCTAAGGATCCTAACCCGAGGTCCTTCGTCTACCTCAAACAGTAACCGCGGCGGAAGAAAGGGCGGAGGGGCTTACCGGCGGCGAGATTGCTCCGGTGAAGTGGTCGAGGACGTAGGGGAGGTCTCGGGGATCACAACGAGGTGCGGGTCGCCGTCGGGGATGGCCGGAGTCGGTCGGTCCACGCGCGCAGGCGGGGATGCTCGTCAGCGGCGAGGAGTCCGGCCTGGTCACGGCGAGATAGATCAATTGGATGGGTTAGGGAGGTTCACGGGATGCCAGAGAAGATATGGGTGCAAGGAATTGGTCGGAGACTCACTGGATAGCTCGGTCCTCGCGCGGCGGCGGAAGACCGAAGTCCGGTGAGGTCGATCTCGGGCCTCCGGTGAAGTCCGGCCGGGTCCGAGGGCTTGGCAAGCTTCATGGGCTACTGGTGGAGCTAGCCGAAGCACTGGCTTGCCCAGAGGATGGCTGGGGTGGGCTGGCCACGATGGCCGAAGCTCTGGCGGCAATGGCGGGCGGAATTGAGCTCGCCGGAGCTAAGAGAAAGCGGCTGGCCGGTGAGGGTGAGTGCGGGGCGAAGTGAGGTGCGCCTGGGGAGGCTTTATAGGCACGGCGCGGTGCACGGGCGGTCATGGACCGGCGAGTGCGCGCGGGCGTGCACTGGGAGGCGCGGTGCGCGAACGGGCGTGAACCGGGGGTGTCAGCCACGGTCGAACACGTGTTCCCGTTGCCTCTGCCCCTGTTCAAGCGCCGATTGGGAGCAAATCTTCGTGAATTTGGGCAAGATCACTGTGAAGGATTTGTTCACCTGACCAAGCTTTGTCTTTTGTGTATGGACGTCGCGCGGTTTTAGGCTACGGATAGGGAATTGTAGCGTCACCAAGGTGCCAGTGTCAGAATGTCTGGTCCCGAGGTCAAACTGCGCCAAAACCATGTCAAATGAATTTGGTTTGAGTTCAAACTTTTCCAGGATGTGTTCAAGGGAATTTGGCACAACTTTGATGCTTGGATCTCCTGGCGTTGAGTTTCGGAAAACAGAGAACGCAGATGATCTTTGAGAAGAGGTCTGAAATTCAGAAATTCAGAAATCTGAATTTCTCTAAGGGTTCATAGTTCAAGGGCTGATTTGGGGATTTAATTGAGTTATTTTGGCTAAGCTTTCTCAACCTTTCTTGTTGCTCATTAAATATACTTAAATTTTTATAATTGGTTCAAGTCAAAATTTTAAACTTTTCATCCCCTTTTTCTTTTTTTTTGCTTAAAGGGCTCACTTAGGGTTTTCATTAGGGTTGTACACTCTTCTCTTTTTAAAAGACTCAATTGGTTTTAATCATGACATTTTTAAGTATATACTTGGTGAATCCTTTAGCACTTAAGTTATTTTGATGCTCATGCTTATTTTGGTTCACATAAAATAATGGTTCTTGGGTTGGTATTTGAGAGAAACCCTAGGTGACACTGGGGTGTCACATCAAAACCGGTTCAACCGGTTTTCATACTGGTTCAACCGGTTTCCACCAGGGGAAAATCGGTTGAGTGACCTACTCAGTCGATTCACTCAACCAGTTTTCAGATATTGCCCGAAAAGGCTATAATAGCACTTAGCAAATATGACATGAGTGATTTTAATGAAACAAATAGTATTTCTCATGACATATTGCGCAAACAATCAATTTATATTCATCAAATTTGATCAAAATTTTAATTTTTAGGACACGTTTCGAGAATCCAAGATATTTAGTTCACTCCTAAGAAAGCAAAACCTAGTCTCATCAAGGGGTTTTGTGAAGAAATCGGCTAGTTGATTTTTGGTGCTCACATGAAACAATTCGATATCTCCTTTGGCTTCGTGGTCTCTCAAGAAATGATGTCTAATGTCAATATGTTTGGTTCTAGAGTGTTGCACTGGATTGTTTGCAAGTTTTATGGCACTCTCATTGTCACACAATAGTGGAATCTTGTTAAACTCACAACCAAAATCTCTCAGGGTTTGCTTCATCCGTAACAACTGTGCACAACATGCCCTAGCTGCTATGTACTCAGCTTCTGCAGTGGAAAGTGCAACACAATTTTGTTTCTTGGAACTCCATGACACTAAGGACCGCCTAAGGAATTGGCAAGTCCCAGTAGTGCTTTTTCGATCTACTTTGCAACCGGCATAATCTGAGTCAGAGTAGCCAAGCAAATCGAAAAGGGAGCCTTTAGGGTACCATAAGCCTAGATTTTGGGTGTGCACTAAGTATCTTAGGATTCTCTTAACGGCAACAAGATGGCAATCTTTAGGATTAGCTTGAAAGCGAGCACACATGCAAACACTCAACATTATATCAGGTCTAGATGCACATAAATAAAGTAGTGACCCTATCATTGATCTATATAACTTTTGATCTACAGGTTTACCTTCTTCATTTAGGTCGAGATGTCCATTTGATGACATTGGAGTCTTGGCGTGCTTTGCCTTTTCCATACCAAACTTCTTGAGCATATCTTGCGTATATTTAGTTTGGCATAGAAAAGTACCTTCCTTGAGTTGTTTGACTTGAAATCCCAGGAAGTATTTAAGCTCGCCCATCATAGACATCTCAAACCTGTTCGTCATTACTTTGCTAAACTCTTCACAAAATTTTTCATTAGTACTACCAAATATAATGGCATCGACATATATTTGGCACACAAATAATTCATTGTCAACTTTATGAGTAAATAATGTAGAGTCAGCTTTTCCTATTTGTCGGCGTTTCGAGACCGGGGGGTCCCCGAGCCGACAAGTGAGTGTGCCGCGTGCCCCAGCCCAGATGGGTCGAGCGCGTGGGCGAGCGCGAAGGGGGGAGAGCGAGGTGGCCGGAGCCGGGTCGTGAGGGAGGCGGAGATCCCGTGGCCTTCGTGTTCGTCCCGCGCCCAGGTCGGGTGCGCTTGCAGTAGGGGGTTACAAGCGTCCGCGCGGGTGAGGGGAGCGAGCGGCCCCAAGAGAGCGCCTGCCCCTGCCCTCGTTCCCACGAGGCCAACCTTCTCTAAGAAGGCCCTGGTCCTTCCTTTTATAGGCGCAAGGAGAGGATCCAGGTGTACAATGGGGGTGCAGCAGAGTGCTACGTGTCTAGCGGGGGAGAGCTAGCGCCCTGGGTACATGCCAATGTGGCAGCCGGAGAGAACTTGGCACCCAGCCGGTGTGGTGTCGTGGCCGTCGGAGGAGTAACGGAGCCTGGTGGAGGGACAGCTGTTGGAACAGTTGGGCTCTTGCTGACGTCTCCCTGCTTCCGTAAGGGAGCCGAGAGCCGCCGTCGTCATGGGTCTAGCGGGGCGCCATTATTGCCTATCTGGCGGAGCTAGCCGGATGGGACGTCGGTCTTGTTCTCTGCGACCCAAGTCGGCTCGGGGCAGGGTGATGATGGCGCTTCCTGTTGACGTGGCGGACTTGTGCCCTGGGTCGGGCGACGTGGAGGCTCCTCCGAAGCCGAGGTCGAGTCTGTCTTCCATGGCCGAGGCCGAGCCCGAGCTCCTGGGTCGGGCGAGGCGGAGGTCGTTCGGCAGAGGCCAGGGCGGAGTCCGAGCCCTGGGTCGGGCGAAGCGGAGTTCGTCGTCTTCCGGGGCCTTAGCCTGAGTCCGAGCCCTGGGTCGGGCGGAGCGGAGTTCGACATCTTCCGGGGCCTTAGCCCGAGTCCGAGCCCTGGGTCGGGCGGAGCGGAGTTCGCCGTCTTCCGGGGCCTTAGCCCAAGTCCGAGCCCTGGGTCGGGCGGAGCGGAGTTCGCCGTCTTCCGGGGCCTTAGCCCGAGTCCGAGCCCTGGGTCGGGCGGAGCGGAGTTCGCCGTCTTCCGAGGCCTTAGCCCGAGTCCGAGCCCTGGGTCGGGCGGAGCGGAGTTCGCCGTCTTCCGGGGCCTTAGCTCGAGTCCGAGCCCTGGGTCGGGCGGAGCGGAGTTCGCCGTCTTCCGGGGCCTTAGCCCGAGTCCGAGCCCTGGGTCGGGCGGAGCTTCCTATGGCGCCTTTGGCAAAGCCTGGCCGCCCGTCAGTCTCACTCTTTGCGTTAAATGCCCAGTGACTTGGTCGGTCGGCGCGGTGATTTAGTCAGGGTTGCTTCTTAACGAAGGAAAGGCCTCGGGCGAGCCGGAGATGCGTCTGCCGTAAAAAAGGGGGCCTCGGGCGAGACGGAAACACCTCAGGGTCGGCTGCCCTTGCCCGAGGCTAGGCTCGGGCGTGGCGTGATCGAGTCGCTCGTATGGACTGATCCCTGACTTAATCAAACCCATCAGGCCTCTGCAGCTTTATGCTGATGGGGGTTACCAGCTGAGAATTAGGCGTCTTGAGGGTACCCCTAATTATGGTCCCCGATAGTAGCCCCCGAGCCTCGAAGGGAGTGTTAGCACTCACTTGGAGGCTTTCGTCGCACTTTTTTGCAAGGGGACCAGCCTTTCTCGGTTGCACTTTGTTTCGGTGGGTGCGCGCGAGCGCACCCGCTGGGTGTAGCCCCCGAGGCCTCGGAGGAGTGGTTTCACTCCTTCGAGGTCTTAATGCCTTGCGTAATGCTTCGGCTGGTCTGGCGGTTCCCTCATGCGAACAGGCCGTAGCCCGGGTGCACTGTCGGGGCCCAAGTTCTCGGGCTAGTATGTTGACGCTGTCAACGGTTTGGTCGGAGCCGGGTTTGCGAGAGCAGCCCCCGAGCCTCCGCACAGGGCGAGAGGACGATCAGGGACAGACTCGGCTTTTTTACATACGCCCCTACGTCGCCTTTCCGCAAGGAGGACGGGGGGAGAGCGCCATGTTACCCTCGATGGGCACCGAACATGGTGTCTCCGGTGAGCTGCAAGCGGGTAATCCGAGTGGACGTCTGTGCCCCGTTCGTTGGGGGTCGGCTAGGGGCCCGGAGGCACGCCCAAAAGTACCTGCGGGTGATCTGCCGGACCCGGTCCCCTGGCGACGGGGTCCGAGGGCTCGTTGCCTCCCTCCGATGGGATTCCGTTACAGGATCGTTCCCGCTGGTCTCGGAAATGTCCTAGGGTACCTCGGGAGCGCAGCCCGAGCCTTGGTTATGTATCGAACGTACCCCTGGTCATCCCTCGCTCGGTGTCTGAGGCGACTGTGAACCCTTCGGAGGGCGCGGAGCCTGAGGCGGTCGTGGAACCCGAGTAGCCTGAGGCGGTCGTGGAACCCGAGTAGCCTGAGGCGACTGTGAACCCTTCGGATGGGATTCCTCGGTGCCTTCGAACCCCTGATCAGTAATGGGCGCGGAGCCCGAGTAGCCTGAGGCGGTCGTGGAACCTTTCGGGAGGCCGACCTTCGAACCCCTGACCAGTAGTGGGTGTCGGGCCCACGCGATCTGAGGCGGCTGTTGAACCCTTCGGGGGGCCAGCCTTCGAACCCCTGATCAGTAAGGAGGCTCGGAGCCTAGTTCCTTCACGGGGAAGGATCCCTTTGGGGGTACCCCCTTTCCCGGTCCCTGTTGCAAGAGATAGAGAAAGAGGAAAAAGGGAAAAAGGATACAAATTTGAACGACGTGGCGTACCTTTTTTGGTGTGGTCGTTTTGGCGAAGGCGAAGCGTCGCCAGCTGCTCCTGCCAGAAGCGTCGCCTGTCCAGCCGCGGATTTAATGCGCCGGGGCGAGTAGTTGGCGAGGCTGCCGTTGCGCGTGCGCGATCTGTTCGAGGAACGGGTCACGGGCGCGTCGTCTTCACACCGCGAGAGGGGGTTCTCTCGCTGCCTCCGGATGGGACGTGAGCTTGGCTGACGGCGTGACCGCTGCTCCCGTGCGCCTGCCACCGTCATTACTGCCGGCCCACTTTTGACCGCGTTTGACCGCTGCGTCCGGCTGGCGCTGCTGGGTCGCGCGCTAGGTCGCCTCGGGTCGCGATATCGGTTCCGCAATCGAGGAGGTGCGGCGGTGGCGCAAGTGGTACAGTGGCTTGCATGCAGCATCCGGCGCGCCGGTTGCGCGACGCGTGGGCTTGAGCCTCCGTGCTGGCCTGTCAGGAGTCGGAGAGGCGCGTCCACTTGGCGCGGTTGCATGCCACCCGCATGGCTGCCCGCCCCTTTCGCCCGTTGGTCTGGGCAAAAGTGGAGGGTCACTCGTAACCGCTGGGTGGTTGCGCGCGCCGTGCGCGGCGGTTCGGCTTCTTCTGCTCGGAGCCGGTCTGCATGACATGTGGGTCCCAGCCCCCGCGCCGCAGGGGAGGGCTTTGGAGGCGTGTTGGAGAAGACTCAGCCCGTGACGGTTGGGGGCGCAAGCAGGGAGAGTCGCCTTTAAAAGGAGGGCGACCCCTTTCGTAAGGCGACCATGTCTTCTCCCTCCCTTATGCATCGTGTTTTTCCACCTTTCAAGCCCCCGGATGGGGGAAACCGCCGTCTCCTCGCCTCATCGTCGGAGGACACAACTCCGTGGGAGTGGGTACCTTTCAGCCATCGTTCGGCTTCAAGGATTTTCATCACATAGCCCGGTTGCTCCCCTCCGCTGGTGGTCACCCAAGACGGTGACCTCCAGCTCCTGGATGGGGAGAGGCAAACCGGGCTGTGATCCCGGCCCCGCCCTCAGTGTTGAGGGTGTTCGTCATCCTCGCTGGGGCGGGGGGCGAGGCGAGCCGGGGCTCCACCTCCTGCGCGGGTAGGCGGACCACCTCTTCTTCCAGCTTCTGGTGGTGGCAATCGCCCTTTAGCCCTGTGGCGGAGACATCCTCCAGCCATGCCGGGGAAGGCGAACTGTTGCTGCCCAGCTAGGATGCAACATTCCGTCTCCTTCATCGCATTCGCGGTGAGGACGGCTGCGAGGATCTGCCGGGGTGCTCGGGGACGTCCCGCGTTTCGCTGGTGATTCGCCCTGAGCTCATCGCTCCACGGGCTTCCCCGTCGCGGGGGTTGCCCATACCCGCGGGGATGGAACCGGAGTTCCGTTTGTAATGGCACTTCGAATGTCGGGCTCTTTGTTCATTTCGGCTTTCGGGGCCTGAACATGTATGTAACGTTGGCACAGAGCCGTATTTTTTCCTCATTTCCGAGCACTAAGACTCGTCTGCTGATTGTCTGAACCGCTTCACCAAGCATGAGTCGCCCCGTGTCAAGGTGACGAGTGAGGTATCCGTATCCCGGAGGCGTAGGAGTCCCTCGGCTCGGTCGGCCCTGTTGTCCGAGGCTCCTCTAGCTTAGTTAAAGAGACCCCTCGGCCGCTCTTCGACGAGCCGAGGCCAGGGGTAGCGATATCAGCATGAGCAGAGGCGGAGTTGGTTCGAAAATGAAACCTGGTTGGCCGGAGCCTAGCCGAGTTGTCCGTTGGCAGGATCGACGCCGGAGTCGGTCAGCCGAGGCTTCGGACCGGGCTGGTGCCCTCGGAAGGTGGTTGGCCGAGGCCCCGGAGGTGGCCGGCCGAGCCGCCCGCTCGGGCCGGATCCCGGAGAAGTCCCTGACAGCGATCGCTCGGGCGTGGTGATGATGTCGTCCTTCGGAGCGAAGACCCTCGGACCGTGTTGCCGTTTGAGGCTAGGTCGGGCCTCGCCGAAGGTGCCGTTGATGCCGAGGGTGTTGCCGCCCCCTTCCAGCGTCAAGACCCGAGCCTGCAGGATCAGATTGTCTTGTAGCGTGGGCCTTGTGCGGTCGTCGAGGCCAGAACACACACCCTTGCTGTGTTGTAAAGCTACGTCTCTTTTCCTCTTGTTTCGAGCATCTGGACTTCTTGTCGGTAACAGGGATGTTAGTGCGAGCGAGAGTTGCTTCTCGCGGAAGGTGATGAGTGAGGTATCTGTATCCCGGAGGCGTGGGAGTCCCTCGGCTCGGTCGGCCTTGCCGCTTACGCGTACTTTCACCCGTCCATGAGGCCCCATCACCGACTTGGTCGAGAAGGCCCGAAAGATCGCTTCGGCAGAAGGGCTTCCGAACGTAAAGACTTGTTCGATCCGTGGAGCCGCTTTATCCGAACGTGAGTTACTTATCGCAGAAGGTGATGAGTGAGGTATCCGTATCCCGGAGGCGTAGGAGTCCCTCGGCTCGGTCAGCCTTGACTGCTTACGCGTACCCCGTCGTTTCTGGGACCCACTTTTCGAAGTAGTCAAAAAGCACGAAAGACATTCTGGTAAAAGAGATTTTTTTTCGAGGAAAATTTTGACGCAGAGGGGGTTTCCCCCCTTTTAGCCCCCGAGGGAGGGTCGGGCTTTGCCGAGGCGAGGCCGACCCTTCCTTGTTGACTAAACTTTGCGCGGGTGCGAGGTATATGAACAACTTGGAAACATCTTAAGGGTAGAAGCGACGTAGTTGTTGGATGTTCCAAGCGTTGTCGTAGACCTCGCCTTGACTGTTGGCCAGCTTGTACGTTCCGGGCTTCAGAACTTTGGCGATGACGAACGGCCCCTCCCAGGGGGGCGTGAGCTTGTGCCTCCCTCGGGCATCTTGCCGCAGCCGAAGCACCAGGTCGCCCACCTGGAGGTCTCGGGGTCGGACCCCTCGGGCGTGGTAGCGTCGCAGGGACTGCTGATACCGTGCCGAGTGTAGTAAGGCCTTGTCCCGAGCCTCTTCCAGCTGGTCCAGCGAGTCTTCTCGGCTAGCTTGGTTGCTTTGATCGTCGTAGGCTCTCGTCCTCGGGGAGCCGTATTCCAGGTCCGTGGGCAAGACGGCCTCGGCCCCGTAGACCAGGAAGAACGGCGTAAAACCCGTGGCTCGGCTCGGCGTCGTCCTCAGGCTCCAGACCACCGAGGGGAGTTCCTTCATCCATCGCTTGCCGAACTTGTTGAGGTCATTGTAAATCCGAGGCTTGAGCCCTTGTAGAATCATGCCATTGGCGCGCTCTACTTGCCCATTCGACATGGGATGAGCTACGGCGGCCCAGTCTACCCGGATGTTGTGATCCTCGCAAAAATCCAAGAATTTTTTGCCGGTGAACTGGGTGCCGTTGTCGGTGATGATGGAGTTCGGGACCCCGAAGCGATGGATGATGTTGGTGAAGAACGCCACCGCCTGCTCGGACCTGATGCTGTTCAGGGGTCGGACCTCGATCCACTTGGAGAATTTGTCGATGGCGACCAGCAGGTGCGTGTAGCCCCCGGGCGCCTTCTGCAGAGGGCCGACGAGGTCCAGACCCCACACAGCGAAGGGCCAGGTGATGGGTATCATCTGCAGAGCCTGAGTGGGCAGGTGGGTCTGCTTCGCATAGAATTGGCACCCTTCGCAGGCGCGGACAATTCTAGTGGCGTCAGCCACCGCCGTCGGCCAGTAGAAGCCTTGCCGGAAAGCGTTCCCGACGAGGGTTCGAGGTGCTGCATGATGGCCGCAAGCCCCCGAGTGTATTTCCTGCAGGAGTTCCTGACCTTCGGCGATGGAGATGCATCGCTGGAGGATGCCCGAGGGGCTACGGTGGTAGAGCTCCTTCTCATCGCCCAACAAGACGAACGACTTGGCGCGTCGCGCTACCCGCCGAGCCTCGGCTCGGTCGGGGGGCAGTTCTCCTTGGCGGAGATATTGCAGGTACGGGGTCTGCCAATCTTGATCTGGCGTGACCCCGCTCCGCTCCTCCTCGATGCGCAGTGCTTCGCCCTCGGGGGCCGAGGGTTCCTCGGGCTGAACCGAGGATGGCTCGGGCTGGGCCGAGGCCACCTCGGACGGGGCCGAGGGCGCCTCGGGCTCGGGCGTGTCGCCGATCTTGACGAAGGGTTGGTGCAGATCCCGGGAGAAGACGTCCGGGGGAACCGTCGTTCGCCCCGAGGCTATCTTTGCCAGCTCGTCCGCAGTCTCGTTGTAGCGCCGGGCGATGTGGTTAAGCTCGAGCCCGTAGAACTTGTCTTCCAGGCGTCGAACCTCATCACAGTAGGCCTCCATCTTCGGGTCGCAGCAGTGGGAGTTCTTCATGACTTGGTCGATGACGAGCTACGAGTCGCCGCGAGCATCGAGGCGTCGGACCCCTAGCTCGATGGCGATTCGCAATCCGTTGATCAGAGCCTCGTACTCAGCCACATTGTTGGACGCCGGGAAATGGAGGCGGAGCACGTAGCGCAGGTGTTTCCCGAGGGGCGAGACGAAGAGCAGGCCCGCGCCGGCTCCCGTTTTCATCAGCGACCCGTCGGAAAACATGGTCCAGAGCTCCGGTTGGATCGGAGCCGTCGGCAACTGGGTGTCGACCCATTCGGCTACGAAGTCCGCCAGTACCTGGGACTTGATGGCCTTCCGAGGGGCGAACGAGATTGTCTCGCCCATGATTTCCACCGCCCACTTTGCGATCCGTCCCGAGGCTTCTCGGCACTGGATGATCTCCCCCAGGGGGAAGGATGACACCACAGTCACCGGATGAGACTCGAAGTAATGTCGCAGCTTTCGCCTCGTCAGGATCACTGCATACAGTAGCTTCTGGACTTGTGGGTAGCGGATCTTGATCTCGGACAGCACCTCGCTGACGAAGTAAACTGGCCTCTGAATGGGCAAAGCATGCCCCTCTTCCTGCCTTTCGACCACGATCGCGGCGCTGACCACCTGAGTGGTAGCGGCGACGTAGACCAAGAGGGCTTCTCCATCAGCTGGGGGTACCAAGACGGGTGCCTGGGTGAGGAGCGCCTTCAGGTTCCCGAGAGCTTCCTCGGCCTCGGGAGTCCAAGTGAAGCACTCGGCCTTCCTTAAGAGACGGTACAGGGGCAGGCCTCTTTCGCCGAGGCGCGAGATGAAACGGCTCAAGGCCGCGAGACATCCCATGACCCTCTGTACGCCTTTTAAGTCCTTGATGGGCCCCATGCTTGTGATGGCTGCGATCTTCTCCGGGTTGGCTTCGATGCCCCGCTCGGAGACGATGAATCCCAGGAGCATGCCTCGGGGCACCCCGAAGACGCACTTCTCGGGATTGAGCTTGACGCCCTTCGCCTTGAGACACCGGAATGTCACTTCAAGGTCGGAGAGAAGGTCGGAGGCTTTCCTTGTCTTGACTACGATGTCATCGACGTAGGCCTCGACTGTGCGACCGATGTGTTCGCCGAACACATGGTTCATGCACCGCTGGTACGTTGCACCCGCGTTCCTCAAACCGAACGACATGGTGACATAACAGTACATGCCGAAGGGCGTGATGAAAGAAGTCGCGAGCTGGTCGGACTCTTTCATCTTGATTTGATGATACCCTGAGTAGGCATCGAGGAAAGACAGGGTTTCGCACCCAGCAGTGGAGTCCACGATTTGATCGATGCGAGGTAGCGGGTAGGGGACCTTCGGACATGCTTTGTTGAGACCCGTGTAGTCTACACACATCCGCCATTTCCCCCCTTTCTTCCTCACAAGTACAGGGTTGGCAAGCCATTCGGGATGGAATACCTCTTTGATGAACCCTGCTGCCATCAGCTTGTGGATCTCCTCGCCTATCACCCTGCGCCTTTCCTCGTCGAATCGGCGCAGAGGCTGTCTGACCGGTTGGGCTCCGGCCCGAATATCCAGCGAGTGCTCGGCGACATCCCTCGGTATGCCGGGCATGTCCGAGGGACTCCACGCAAAGACGTCGGCGTTTGCGCGGAGAAAGTCGACGAGCACTGCTTCCTATTTGGGGTCGAGCCCGGAACCGATCCGGATCTGCTTGGAGGTGTCGCCACTGGGGTCGAGAGGGACGGCCTTAACCGTCTCCGCTGGCTCGAAGTTGCCGGCGTGTCGCTTCACGTCCGGCACCTCTCGGGAGAGGCCTTCCAGGTCGGCGATGAGGGCCTCGGACTCGGCGAGGGCCTCGGCGTACTCCACGCACTCCACATCGCATTCGAACGCGTGTTTGTACGTGGGGCCGACGGTGATGACCCCGTTGGGGCCCGGCATCTTGAGCTTCAGGTAGGTGTAGTTGGGGATGGCCATGAACTTCGCGTAGCATGGCCTTCCCAATACTGCGTGGTAGGTTCCTCGGAACCCGACCACCTCGAACGTCAAAGTCTCCCTTCGGAAGTTGGAGGGTGTTCCGAAGCAGACAGGAAGGTCGAGCTGTCCGAGGGGCTGGACGCGCTTCCCAGGAATGATCCCGTGGAAGGGCGCAGCGCCTGCTCGGACGGATGACAGATCGACGCGCAGGAGCCTGAGGGTCTCGGCGTAGATGATATTGAGGCAGCTGCCCCCATCCATCAGGACCTTGGTGAGCCTGACGTCGCCGATGACGGGGTCGACGACGAGCGGGTACTTCCCCAGGCTCGGCACGTGGTCGGGGTGGTCATTTTGGTCGAAGGTGATGGGCTTGTCGGACCAGTCTAGGTAGACTGGCGCCGCCACCTTCACCGAGCAGACCTCCCGACGCTCTTGCTTACGATGCCGAGCCGAGGCATTCGCCGCATGCCCTCCGTAGATCATGAAGCAGTCGCGGACCTCGGGGAACTCTCCTGCTTGGTGATCTTCCTTTTTGTCGTCGTCTCGGGCCCTGCCACCCTCTGCGGGTGGCCCGGCCCGGTGGAAGTGGCGCCGAAGCATGACGCACTCCTCGAGGGTGTGCTTGACGGGCCCCTGATGGTAAGGGCACGTCTCCTTGAGCATCTTGTCGAAGAGGTTGGCACCTCCGGGGGGCTTCCGAGGGTTCTTGTATTCGGCGGCGGCGACAAGGTCCGTGCTGGCGGCGTCGCGTTTCGCTTGCGACTTCCTCCTGCCTTTCTTCTTGGCGCCGAGCGGAGTAGACGCCTCGGGAGCATCTTCCGACGGGCGGCCCTGGGGCTGCTTGTCCTTTCGGAAGATGGCCTCGACCGCCTCCTGACCAGAGGCGAACTTGGTGGCGATGTCCATCAGCTCGCTCGCCCTGGTGGGGGTCTTGCGACCCAACTTGCTCACCAGGTCACGGCAGGTGGTGCCGGCAAGGAACGCGCCGATGACATCGGAGTCGGTGATGTTGGGCAGCTCGGTGCGCTGCTTCGAGAATCGCCGGATGTAGTCCTGAAGAGACTCTCCTGGCTGTTGCCGGCAGCCTCGGAGGTCCCAGGAATTCCCGGGGCGCACGTACGTGCCCTAGAAGTTGCCGGCGAAAGCTTGGACCAGATCCTCCCAGTTGGAAATCTGCCCCAGGGGCAGGTGCTCCAACCAAGCGCGAGCATTGTCGGAGAGGAACAGGGGGAGGTTGCGGATGATGAGGTTGTCGTCGTCCGTTCCACCCAGTTGACAGGCCAGGCGGTAGTCCGCGAGCCACAATTCCGGTCTCGTTTCCCCCGAGTACTTTGTGATAGTGGTCGGGGGTCGGAATCGGGTCGGAAACGGCGCCCGCCGAATGGCCCGGCTGAAGACCTGCGGACCGGGTGGTTCGGGCGAGGGACTCTGATCCTCCCCGCTGTCGTAGCGTCCCCCACGCCTGGGGTGATAACCTCGGCGCACCCTTTCGTCGAGGGGGGCCCGACGGTCGCGATGAGGGTGCTCGTCGCCGAGGTGGCCCGGGGCCGCAGGTGCGGTGTTGCGCGTGCGCCCGGTGTAGACCGAGGCTTCCCGCATGAGTCGGGAAGTCGCGGCACGAGGTTCCGAGGGATACCCCTGCCTTCGGGAGGCAGAGCTCTCGGCCCGCCGGGCCGCAGCGCCTTCCAGGAGATGCTTGAGCTCTCCCTGGATTCGCCGGCCCTCGGTGGTTGATGACTCCGGCATCGCGCGGAGGAGCATCGCTGCGGCTGCCAGGTCCTGACCGGTTCCGCCGGATGCGGGTGGCGGTCTGTCCCTGGCATCGTTGGCGATGCGGTGCTGGAGACCCTGGGGCAGGTGACGTATTTCTCTGGCCGGGGGCTGGCCCACCCATACCTGCCCGACGTCCCGGCGGATTGCCTCGAGCGCTCCTGCTCCCTCATCGAGCTCGGCCTGCGCCCCGCGGACTTGCTCGAGTTGTGGGCCGTGACCCCCCGCCGGAACGGGGACCACAGCTAGCTCCCGCGGGATGTCGGCGCGAGGCGCTGGCCTAGGGAGATCACCATCCTCCGGCATGCCGAGATAGCTGCCTCCGGAGGGATCCCCTAGCTCTACGTGGAAACATTCGCGGCTCGGGCCGCAGTCCTTGTCGTCAAGGTTGCGGCTGCCGTCGGAACAGTCGGAGAGACAGTAGTTGCATGCGGTCATGAAGTCTCGCATGGCACTGGGGTTGCCAGATCCAGAGAAATCCCAGCAGATGCTGGGGTCGTCATCTTCCTCGGACCCAGAGGGTCCGTAGGTCAAGACGCCCGTCAATCGGTCCCAAGGCGACCGCACACGAAACCCGAAAGGGGTTGCACTCGCCTCAACGTGAGCGCCCGCCAGAGCGAGGTCACTAGGCGGGTTGAGGTCGAGTTGAAATGACAAAGGATGGGAATCAGCCGGTACCTTGTGGTCGACGAGGAGCGACGAAGTCACATCGGGGGCTGATCGCGCCGTCGTCCTGGGTACGAGTGTGACGTCCTGCAGGCCCTCCGTGAGCGCGCTGGCGTCGTCCACTTGCTCGGGGTTGGCGTGTCGCGGGGGGACGGCGCTCGCCTTCGCCTCAAACGCGAGGGTGACGCCCGACGCGTCCTCCGTTGGGGCGCTGGGGATGTCGATTTGCTCGACAGCCGACTGAGCGCAGCCTCCCGCTTGGCCCTGGTTGCCCCGCCTCCTCCTCCGATGGCGAGGGAGAGGATGGGGCGAGCTCGAAAGTCGTCCTTCCCCCACGCGGGAAAGACGTCGTCGATTCCGCCGCCGGCGGGCGGGCTGTCCGCCACCATTGTCACTGTCGCGCGGCGGTGGAAGGAGTATCATGTCGTAGCTGCCGTCGAAAGACATGAACTCGAGGCTCCCGAAACGGAGCACCGTCCCGGGTTGAAGAGGTCGTTGGAGACTGCCCATCTGGAGCTTGACGGGAATCTGCTCGTCAACACGCAGCAGGCCCCTACCTGGCGCGCCAACTGTCGGCGTTTCGAGACCGGGGGGTCCCCGAGCCGACGAGTGAGTGTGCCGCGTGCCCCAGCCCAGATGGGTCGAGCGCGTGGGCGAGCGCGAAGGGGGGAGAGCGAGGTGGCCGGAGCCGGGTCGTGAGGGAGGCGGAGATCCCGCGGCCTTCGTGTTCGTCCCGCGCCCAGGTCGGGTGCGCTTGCAGTAGGGGGTTACAAGCGTCCGCGCGGGTGAGGGGAGCGAGCGGCCCCAAGAGAGCGCCTGCCCCTGCCCTCGTTCCCGCGAGGCCAACCTTCTCTAAGAAGGCCCTGGTCCTTCCTTTTATAGGCGCAAGGAGAGGATCCAGGTGTACAATGGGGGTGCAGCAGAGTGCTACGTGTCTAGCGGGGGAGAGCTAGCGCCCTGGGTACATGCCAATGTGGCAGCCGGAGAGAACTTGGCACCCAGCCGGTGTGGTGTCGTGGCCGTCGGAGGAGTAATGGAGCCTGGTGGAGGGACAGCTGTTGGAACAGTTGGGCTCTTGCTGACGTCTCCCTGCTTCCGTAAGGGAGCCGAGAGCCGCCGTCATCATGGGTCTAGCGGGGCGCCATTATTGCCTATCTGGCGGAGCTAGCCGGATGGGACGTCGGTCTTGTTCTCTGTGACCCAAGTCGGCTCGGGGCAGGGTGATGATGGCGCTTCCTGTTGACGTGGCGGACTTGTGCCCTGGGTCGGGCGACGTGGAGGCTCCTCCGAAGCCGAGGTCGAGTCTGTCTTCCATGGCCGAGGCCGAGCCCGAGCTCCTGGGTCGGGCGAGGCGGAGGTCGTTCGGCAGAGGCCAGGGCGGAGTCCGAGCCCTGGGTCGGGCGAAGCGGAGTTCGTCGTCTTCCGGGGCCTTAGCCCGAGTCCGAGCCCTGGGTCGGGCGGAGCGGAGTTCGCCGTCTTCCGGGGCCTTAGCCCGAGTCCGAGCCCTGGGTCGGGCGGAGCGGAGTTCGCCGTCTTCCGGGGCCTTAGCCCGAGTCCGAGCCCTGGGTCGGGCGGAGTGGAGTTCGCCGTCTTCCGGGGCCTTAGCCCGAGTCCGAGCCCTGGGTCGGGCGGAGCGGAGTTCGCCGTCTTCCGGGGCCTTAGCCCGAGTCCGAGCCCTGGGTCGGGCGGAGCGGAGTTCGCCGTCTTCCGGGGCCTTAGCCCGAGTCCGAGCCCTGGGTCGGGCGGAGCTTCCTATGGCGCCTTTGGCAAAGCCTGGCCGCCCGTCAGTCTCACTCTTTGCGTTAAATGCCCCAGTGACTTGGTCGGTCGTCGCGGTGATTTAGTGAGGGTTGCTTCTTAACGAAGGCAAGGCCTCGGGAGAGCCGGAGATGCGTCTGCCGTAAAAAAGGGGGCCTCGGGCGAGACGGAAACACCTCAGGGTCGGCTGCCCTTGCCCGAGGCTAGGCTCGGGTGTGGCGTGATCGAGTCGCTCGTATGGACTGATCCCTGACTTAATCAAACCCATCAGGCCTCTGCAGCTTTATGCTGATGGGGGTTACCAGCTGAGAATTAGGCGTCTTGAGGGTACCCCTAATTATGGTCCCCGACACTATTGTAAACCCATTCTTAATTAAAACATTTTTAAGGCAGTCATACCAAGCTCTAGGGGCTTGTTTAAGCCCGTAGAGTGCCTTGTGAAGTAGATAGACATGACTTGGCTTCCTTGGATCTTCAAAGCCCGGCGATTGCTCCACATAGACCCTCTCTTGTAGTGGACCATTTAGAAACACGCTCTTGACGTCCATTTGATATAACTTGAAATCATGGTTAGTAGCATAGGCAATTAATATTCTAATTGACTCTAACCTTGCTATCGGCGCATATGTTTCACCAAAATCAAGTCCTTCCACTCGAGTGTAGCCTTGGGCAACCAACCGTGCTTTATTTCTTGTAACCACGCCATGCTCATCTTGTTTGTTTTTAAAGACCCATTTTGTCCCAATCACATTTTGCTTGGGTCTTGGAACCAAGGACCAGACTTCATTCCGGGTGAAGTTGTTCAATTCCTCTTGCATGGCAATTATCCAATCCGGATCACCCAACGCTTCTTCAACCTTAAGTGGCTCAAGAGAGGAAACAAACGAGTAAAATTCACAAAAATTTGCTAAACGAGATCGAGTTGTTACCCCTCTCCTGATGCTACCCAGGATGTTGTCCACCGGATGATCTCTTTGAATAGTGTGATGAACTCGAGGATGAGGCATTGATGGTTGTCTTTGAATTTGTTCCTCCTCATCATCTTCTTGATCAAGAGCCACTTCACCATCAATACTTTCATGTTCATCTTCTACCACCGTTGGCATCCTTTGGGGTTGATGATTTTCTTCAAGATTTGGATGACTTGAGGTTGATGGGTTTGCTTGGGTGGAGGATTTGTCACCCACCACCTTTGCACCCACATCAAAAACCTCATTGGTCATCCATAAAGTTCCTTCATCATCATCCTTCTCTTGAGGTCTCACCTCACCTATTGCAAGTCTCTTTATGGCCTCACAAGGTGGTTCTTCATTTCCTGCAGTGCCATTAGAAACGTGCCCTTGTGAGCCATTAGACTCATCAAATGTCACGTCTATCGCTATTTCAACAAGACCGGTGGTATTGTTGAAAACACGATATCCATGCGCATTTGATGCATAACCCAGCAAGAAACCCTCGTCCACTCTAGGAGCAAACTTTGAGCTCTTGACTTTCTTGTTAAGAATAAAACACTTACAACCAAATACTCTAAAATAATCAACTTTAGGTTTGTTACCAGTGAGAAGCTCGTAAGCAGTCTTCTTGTAGATCTTGTGAAGATAGAGACGGTTGATTGCATGACAGGCGGTGTTGACCGCCTCTGCCCAAAAGTTGTCAGGTGTCTTGTACTCATCTAACATAGTTCTAGCTGCTTCAATTAGAGTTCGGTTCTTTTTTCCACAACACCATTTTGTTGTGGAGTGTAAGGAACCGAGAACTCATGTTTGATTCCTTCTTCACCTAAGAATTCTTCAACACCTGTGTTCTTGAATTCCGTCCCATTATCACTCCTCACTTTCTTGATTTTGAGCTCAAACTCATTTTGAGCTCTTCTCATGAATTTCTTCAATGTTTCTTGAGTTTCACCTTTATCACTCAAAAAGAAAACCTAGGTGAAGCGAGAAAAATCATCAACAATGACTAAACCATACTTACTACCACCAATGCTGATGTAAGCCACAGGTCCGAAGAGGTCCATGTGAAGAAGCTCCAATGGCCTTTTAGTTGTAACAACATTCTTTGATTGATGTGGGACTCCATGTTGCTTTCCTGCTTGGCATGCGCCACAAACCCTATCTTTCTCAAACACAACATTTGTTAGTCCAATAATATGGCCATCCTTTTGAAGTTTGGCCAAGTTCCTCATGCCAACATGAGCTAGTCGGCGATGCCAAAGCCAGCCCCTGTCAGATTTTGCCACTAAACAAGTCTCAGGCGTCACTCTACTTGTTGTGAAATCAACAAGATAGAGTTTGCCCTTCAAGCGACCTGTAAAGGCAACAGAGGAATCCTCCCTTCTAAGGATCTTCACATCCACATCAGAAAATAAGCAATTATAACCCATTCCACAAAGTTGTGAAACGGACATCAAATTGTAGCTTAAAGAATCTACCAATAAAACATTTGAAAGTGATTGTTGGTCAGAGATAGGAATTTTACCAATACCAATCACCTTACTCTTGCCACTATCTCCAAACACAATTTCTTGTGCTTCTTGAGTGAGTTGTAAGGAATGGAACATGTCTTCCTCCCCGGTCATGTGATTTGTGCATCCACTGTCAAGCACCCAACTTGACCCACCAGAGGAGTAGACCTGCAAAACAAATTTAGGCTATGCTTTTAGGTACCCAAATTGAATTGGGTCCTGCAGTGTTAGTTATAGCCTTGGGTACCCACACACTTCTTTTCATGACTTTTCTTTTAGTGTAGGCACCCACATAATTAACAACCAATTTCCCTAAATCCTAAGTCAACATGTAATCACAAAGATAAGAGTGAGAAATGGGAGCATTAAATTTTTCTCCACTTGTTGATGTCGCTTCCTTCGTCTTACTCTTTGTGGAACTCAAGTTTACCTTTACTTGAGTTGACTTGTCATTTGAGGAGTGAATCCTCCCCAAGGCATCATATAGGGTGGTTCCCTCTATGAACTTGGGGGATCTCCACCCCTTATGCACTGTGCTAGGGTTTTCCTTGGATGAGTTGAACCCAAGCCCCCTTCTTCCATTGTTGGGCTTTAGAGACTTGTACTTGGGTTCAATTTTCTTTAACCCACCATTGCTAGAGCATCTTTTCAATATTTCTTTGACCTTCACATGTGGGCTCTTTTTCCTTGCATGGTTAGTTAGACAACAAGAAGCATGATATTTGGCACAATGTTTGCAAAAGGTATTATTTGAGGAGCTAGACTTAGATTCAATCAATAAAGATGAAGCATTGATGTTCTTGCAATTTTCAAGTTGCACTTGAAGTTCTTGATTTTGGACATTCAAGCTTAATATGCTTGATTCAAGTGCATCCTTTTCATTTGCAAGATTAGCTATAGAGGTTTTCATATTGATTACTTCCTTTTCTTTATCCTCTATAGTTATCTTGACTAAAGATACTTCCTTAGTCAAGGCATCTAGCATTTCATCTTTATTGAGTAGCAATCCTTGAAGCTCTAGGTTTCTTTCCTTTTCAAGGATAAGCAAGTCTTCTTGAGCATCAAGAGTTGCTTTTCTTTTATCTAGCTTCTCCATTAATTTGATGATAACATTATATCCATTCAAGCCAAATTCCTTAATCATTTTATTTTTCATAGCAATTTGTTCATCATCATCATCATTTTGAAAATCATTACTAAATAAAGTTACCTTATCTCCTTTTGCCATGAGGCAAGTTGGAGTGTAGGAGTCGTCTTGTAGGTTGGTGAAGAGTTGCGAGCTTGAAGTAGATTTGATGGCAACGTTTGCCACCACTTCCTCTTCTTCGGAGCTAGAACTCTTTTCATCGGAGTTCCATTCTTCACCAATATGGGCTTGACCATATTTCTTCTTCTTGAAATGTCCCTTGGTCTTGCCTCCCTTTTTGAACTTGTCCTTCTTGTATTCCTTCTTGGCTTCTTGTTCCTTTTTGTTAGGACAATCCGCTATGAAATGACGGTTTGGCCACATTCATAGCATGCCCTCTTCTTTCCTTTCCTTTGAAACTTGTCATTTTTCCTTACAAATTTCTTGAATGTTTTGATGAACATAGCTGTGTCTTCATCACTTGAGCTATCTTCATCACTTGACATCTCGACCACTTTCTTTGCCTTGTGGTCTTTGTTCTTCTTGGGGGTGTCTTGTTCATTTGTGATCAAGGCATGAGAGTCTCTTGTCTTGATGGGGGCTTCTTCGGACTCGTGTTGTTGAATCTTTGCAAATAATTGATGAGGTGTCGTAACCTCATAGTCATCACGATCCCTTATCATCCTTGCTAGACTCTTATCCTTTTCTTTGTATGCTCTCATGAATAGTCTTGTGACCTTGGAGTCACTCCAATCTTCACTTCCAAGTACTCTTATCTTGTTTACTAACACCATCAATCGATCAAAGAGTGATTGAAGCGACTCACCCTTGATCCAATCATATCTAGCAAGCTCACTCTCCAAAGCTTCAACTCTATGTCTCTTAGCTTTGGGATCTCCTTCATGTGACATTTTAAGAATGTTCCAAATGTCACGGGCATCTTCTCTTCCTTGAACTTTCCGGTATTCTTCCGGACAAAGACTTCCTTTAATTATGCTCACTGCTTGAGCATTGTGATGAACCTCTTGCATCATTTCTGGAGTCATCTCTTCTCCTTGGGCGGGCTTATACATGCCTACACTAACAATCTCCCAAAGACTAGGATGTACACCGATTAAATGTGACTTCATCTTATCGGCTCACTCGTCATAGTTCAACTCACTAAGAGTTGGTAACTTTCCAAGTGGGGCGGAAGAGAAGTTGGGAATAAAATTTCTAGAGTAATCGAATTGAACTTTACTAAACTCGTTACCTTTGCTTTTGGTAGATGATCCTTCAGTGTTGAGACTTACCTTGCTCAACACCTTCGACACCAAAAGATCCACTAGGTCGTCATTGTAATCAAATTTTCCTTTACCTTTGTCTTCTTCGGCCTTTCTTCTTGATTCTTCTTCTTCGGCCTTTTTCTTAGCATCTTCCTCTTTCATCTTGAGGAACATCCTCTCGGCAATCTTCATGGCGAGGTCGAGGACCTTGGGGTCCACTTCCTCACCGGAGGATGTGATGGGAATATCCTCGAGGATAGGATCCACATGGTCCCATTGAGTAGACATGATCGTTTCCTCACGCAGTTAAGCGTAAAAACGAGGTACGAAGCTCTGATACCAATTGAAAGTAGCCTAGAGGGGGGTGAATAGGCTACGCCTGAAATTTTTCACTAAAAACTTCGAGAAAGGTTAAATTAAAGTTGCACTGGTGCAAGCCGGTTCAGTTGATTTTGTTTACAACTGAACAAGTTTGAACCTGCTCAACTTAGATAAACAAATATTGCGAAATAGTGAAAGATTTTGCTAATGACTTGCCCTACGCAAGATCTACTCGAATAGATAATATGAGCCAACCAACAAATTTAAAGAGCTTAACAAGAACACACAAAACACGCGATATAACCCGAGGTTCGGCAACCACCACAAAGGTATCCTACTCCTCGTTGAGGAGCCCACAAAGGGCCGGGTCTTTGCCAACCCTAATCCTCCACAAACCGACCACAAAGGTCAAGGCAATCTCTTCTCAAATATGCTCAAAGAGCGGGTGATACAAACTTCTTGGGGTCGTCCACAAATTTGGAGACTCCCAAGCAACCTCTAACCGTCAAGGAACACGAGGTTCCAAGAGTAACAAATCCGCACAAGGTTAAGTTTGCAACGAGCTCAAGAACAAAGAGAATAGGAGAATCGAGATGAAAATGACAGCGTGTTAGATCGAGTTCACCTCACACCAAGGATCCTTCAATCAATTGAAGGAGATGTGATTGCGGGTGTGAAAGGTGAAATGAATGCACTTGTTGAGAGTTTGGTCAGCTAAGATTTCGTGGGAGGAGCCAAAGTAAATGAGAGAGAGAGAGAGGGGGTATATAAAGGATCCCCCAAAAGCTGGCAGCCGTTGGGGGAAAAAGAGTAAAAACCGGTTGAACCAGTTTTCAGACCGGTTGAACCGGTTTCTACCAGGGGGATCCCGGTTCACTGACCTACTCAGCCGGAGACTCGACCGGTTTCAAAACCGGTTGAGTAGGGAAAAATCCGGTTGAACCAGTTTTCCCAAAAGATCTGCAGTGACTTTTTCTGATAGCTCTGACTGTCAGACAGGTCAGAGCAGGGGTGGCAGATGAGCAGTCCCAAAACCGGTTGAACCGGTTTCAGGACCGGTTGAACCGGTTTCCAGGGCTGAAACCAACTTTTGAGTGTTTTGAGGAGGATAAAAGTGGTGTTTTTGTGGGAAGTAAAATTGGTCTTTCTCAAGGGCATTCATGATCTGGAAAAAATGTTCTCAAAGATGTTTTCAAAAGGTTTTGAACTTAGCCCATTGCATAACTTACTTAACCATTGCGGATCCCTCTTAATTATACGGCGATTCCTATAACTCAAGAATTATAAAATGAGTACTGTCGTTGTTTCAAAGCACTTGGAGCACGCCATTTGATGTGGAATTTTAAATCTGCTGTGCTTTCCATTTTCATGCTCGTAAGATCTGTGCTTCTCCTGTCCGTAGAATTACTGTGTACATGCTAGGAGCAAACTTGTTAGAATCTCTGTTTGTTTTGTCATTTAATCACCAAAACCCTCAATTAGGGTTGATTGCACTTACACCGCCACGCGAGCAGGGGAGGGGGCGGGGGGGCGCGCGCAGGGGAAGAAGAGAGGGCGCGCGCAGGGGGAGAGAAGAGGAGGGAGAGGGAGAGAGAGAGGAGAAGGGAGGGGAGGGGAGCTCACCTCGGGATCCAACTCCGTCGATCACCGTCTCCAAAACCTAGGGCACCACGGGGAGAGAGAGGTGGGAGAGAGAGAGAGAAGGAGGTTGCTGCGCGAGAAATCCAAATGAGAGAGGGAGAGGAGGAGGGGGCGCATGGGGGGTGGGCAGGGGCGCACGGGCCGGACCGGACCGGGCCGGGCTGGGCTGGGTCACATCACGGATCGAAACCCATGACACGCACAACCATTAAACGGAATCCAATCACGAACCGAAATCTGAAACAGGACGAGACGAACACGCGACATCAGACAAAGAAATGCGCTTCGGCATGATGCAACACCCATGACACTTAGGTTTTGGTTTATACATGACATGGACACCTATCACTATACTGGCTTGAAAGGGAAGAAAGAGCGAAACGGGGAAGAGAAAAGAGAGTAACGCCCGAATTTGGTGAGAGAAAAGAAGAAAAAATTCTACCCCCAAATTCAGGGCGTTACAAATCTATCCCCCTTAAAAGAATCTCGCCCTCGAGATTCAAGGTTGGCTAGCAAAGAGCTCAGGGTATTTAGCCATCAGATCATCTTCACGCTCCCAGGTTGCTTCTTCCTCAGAGTGGTGACTCCATCTGACTTTGCACATTCTGATGGTCTTTCTTTGAGTGACTCTGTCTGCCGTCTCAAGGATCTGCACTGGTTTCTCTGTGTAGGTCAAGTCCTCCTGGACTTCCAGACCTTCAACTGGCAACTGCTCCTCTGGCACACGCAAACACTTCTTCAACTGAGACACATGAAATACATCATGCACAACAGACAAATTTTCTGGCAGGCTGAGCTGATAGGCCACTTCTCCACGCCTTGCGAGAATCTGATACGGACCGATGTAGCGGGGTGCTAGCTTGCCTTTGACTCCGAATCTTCTGACTCCTCTGATCGGTGACACTTTCAGATAGACAAAATCTCCAACCTCGAAACTCAGCTCTCTTCTTCTTGTGTCTGCATAGCTTCGCTGCCTTGATTGCGCTATCTTTAGATTCTCTCGAACCATCTTGATGTTCTCTTCAGCTTCAAGCAGAATGTCTGGCCCAAACACTTGCTTTTCTCCAGGCTGATCCCATTGCAACGGAGTTCTATAACTCCTTCCATAGAGCGCCTGAAATGGTGACATCTTCAAGCTGGCCTGGTAACTATTGTTATAGGAGAACTCTACATAAGGCAACTTCTTGTCCCATCCGAACTGATCTTGCAACGCACAAGCTCTCAACATGTCTTCGAGGATTTGATTGGTCCTTTCGGTCTGACCGTCTGTCTGGGGATGATAAGCTGAACTGAAATTCAGATGTGTGCCCAAGGCTTCATGCAACTGCTGCCAGAAATGAGAGGTGAACTGCGTTCCTCTGTCTGACACTATCTTCTTTGGCACACCATGAAGACAAACGATCCGAGACATGTACAACTCTGCCAATACTGCACTGCTGTAGTTGGTCTTGACAGGTATGAAGTGGGCTGACTTGGTCAAGCGGTCCACTACTACCTAAATGGAATCGTAGCCGGCTCGAGTGCGAGGCAATCCGACTACGAAGTCCATACCGATTTCATCCCATTTCCACTGAGGAATTTGCAACGGTTGCAACAATCCAGCTGGTCTCTGGTGCTCTGCCTTGATCCGCCGACAACTATCACACATAGCCACATGCTCTGCGATTTCTCTCTTCATTCCGTACCACTAGAATTTCTTCTTCAGATCCTGATACATCTTCTCACTTCCAGGATGAATCGAATAAGCTGTCTCATGAGCTTCCTTGAGAATCAACTCCCGAATAGACTGGACATTGGCAACACACAAGCGATCTTTGAACCATATCACACCTTCTGCATCTTCCCAAAAATCTTTGCCTCTGCCGTCTAGAATCAGTCGCCGGATCTCACTGATCTTCTCATCATTCTTCTGCGCTTCTTTGATTTCCCGCTCTAGGGTAGGTTCCAATTCAATTGCGACTCCACACGAATTATTCAGAAATCCGAGACTCAACCTGTCAAACTCTTTGGCCAACTCATAGGGCATCGGACGAGCGACCATCAGATTGACTTGACTCTTCCTGCTCAGAGCATCTGCCACTACGTTCGCTTTGCCTGGATGGTAGTGAATCTCCAACTCATAGTCTTTGATCAGCTCTAACCATCTTCTTTGCCTCATATTTAGCTCTGATTGAGTGAATATGTACTACAGACTCTTGTGGTCTGTGTAAACATCACATTTCTGTCCATACAGATAGTGCCTCCATGTCTTCAATGCGTGAACCACTGCTGCCAACTCTAGGTCATGGATTGGGTAATTCTGCTCATGAACCTTCAGCTATCGGGACGAGTAAGCCACAACTCTTCCCTCTTGCATCAACACACGTCCCAAACCAGTGTAACAAGCATCGCAATACACCGAGAAGGGCTTGTGCACGTCAGGCAAGACTAAGACAGGCGTTGTAGTCAACTTCTCTTTCAGCGCTTCAAAGGCCTCTTGACATTTTTGGGTCCACTTGAACTCAACCTTGTTGCCTAGCAACACTGTCATTGGTTTCGCAATCTTCGAAAACCCTTCAATGAATCGCCGATAATATCCTGCCATTCCAATGAAGCTCTTGATCCCTCGAGCATCTGTTGGCGCTTTCCAGTCCAGAATGTCTGTCACTTTCTTTGGATCCACAGCCAATCCTTCTTTGTTGATTATATGACCCAAGAACAGGACTTCACTGATCCAGAACTCACACTTGCTCAACTTTGCATACAGCTGGTGCTCTCACAATCTCTGCAATACCATCCTCAAATGATCTGCATGCTCCTCTTCGCTTTGAGAGTATATCAGAATGTCATCAATAAATACCACCACAAACTTATCAAGGTAATCCATGAATACACTGTTCATCAGATTCATAAAGAAGGCTAGTGCATTTGTTAGACCGAAAGACATCACTGTGAACTCATACAACCCGTACTTGGTAATGAATGTCGTCTTCGGAATGTCTGAAGGTCGAATCCTGAGCTGATGATAACCTGACCTCAGATCTATCTTGGAGAACACGCTGGCTCCTTTCAACTGGTCGAACAGATCTTCTATTCTGGGCAAGGGGTACTTGTTCTTGATGGTGACCTCATTCAGAGCTCGATAATCGATACACATCCTTTTGGTGCCGTTTTTCTTTTCCACGAATAGGACAGGGGCGGCCCAAGGTGAGGTGCTTGGCCAGATGTAACCTTTCTCTGACAGCTCATCAATTTGCTTCTTAAGTTCAACCAACTCTTGCCCAGATACTCTATAAGCTCTCTTAAAGCTGGGGGCGGTGCCAGGAAGAAGCTTTATGGCAAACTCAACTTTCCGCTCTGGTGGCATACCTGGTAAGTCCTTTGGAAACACATCTGGGAACTCAGACACAACCTTGATACTCTCAATTGGGTCTGCTTCGCTGCTATCAACAGCCATCTGATAACAACTTCCTTTCTTTAGCTCGGGCGGGACTAACTCGGTCACCACTTCCTCTCCTAGTGGAGACACCAACTTGATTGTCCTCTTATCACAACTGATAACTGCCTGATACTTATCTAGCCAATTCATCCCTAGGATGACATCTATTCCCTGAGTACCCATTACTATAAGATTAGCGGGAAACGCTATCCCCCTTATTTCCACACTTACATTCAAGCAAATGCTATCGGCTCGAATTCTACCACCGGCTGAGTCAGTTTGAATGGGGGTTGACATGGTAGTAATTGGAAGATTATGTGCTTTTACCCATGATGCAGCAATGAATGAATGTGTTGCTCCAGTATCAAATAACACTTCTGCAATATGGGAGTCGACCGGAAACATACTTACTATCATGTCGAGGGTCTCCTGAACTGCTTCAGCCTCCAAGTGGTTCAGTCTCCCATGGTTATAGCGCGGCTGAGAGCGGTTGCCTGCTCCAGGCTGAGACACATTCTGCTTTGCTGGGACGTTGGGGCCTGACTGCTGCTGGGCTGCCTTCTTCGAACATTGCATCACCCAATGGCCTTGCTCTCCATAGTGGAAACATGCTCTGTTTCTAACCTGAGCTGGTGCTGCTTGATTATTCTGCTAGTTTGCTGGGGCAGGAAGACGAGGTGCCTGCTGATTCTGCCTCTGGAACTGACCTCCTCCTGACTGATTGTTCTGGCGATTCTGATACTGGTGCTGAGGATACTGCCTTTGAAACTGCTGATGATGGGGTGGACGCTGGTTCTGCTTGAACTGCTGAGGTTGATTACCTGAGAAATGAGGACGATTGCTGCTTCCAGGCCGGGGTCCACTGATCTTGCGCTTGCGATCCTCCATCTCCTTACGCTTCCTCTCTGTCATAATTGCTCTGTCAATCAGGTGCTGGAATGTCGGGAAAGTATGATTCATCAGCTGATACTACAGAGGGTCAACCAAGCCTCTCAGGAAACGATACTGTCGCTTGGCGTCGGTGTTGACATCTTCAGGAGCATAGCGAGACAGCTACAGAAACCTGTCCCGGTACTCACTGACAGACGATGACCCTTGCTTGAGGGCTAAGAACTCCTCCTTCTTCACTATCATCAGACCTGCAGAAACATGGTACTGACGAAATCTACCTCCGAACTCTTCCCAGGTGATGGTGTCGGGGTTGGCATGGGTGGCGAGATAAGACTCCCACCATGACTGGGTTGCTCCTCTCAACAGACGAGGACCATACAGGACTTTCTCCCTGTCATCACACCGAGCGGTATGCAACTCCCGCTCCACAGTGCGTAGCCAGTCTTCAGCATCCATGGGGTCAGAAGAGTGAGCAAACGTTGGGGGATGACCTCTCATGAATTCAGCACGCTTGTCCCTAGGCATCTGAGGCATCTGAGGTTGAGGTGGTGGCTGTTGCTGCTGCTGCTGAATGGCGGCCAGAGTCTGACCGATGGCTTGAACTGTCTGAGTCTGCATCAGAAACATCTGCTCGATCGACATCAGGGGCGGGGGTGGCAGCTGCTGTTGCTGGGGTACCTCATCCTGCTGAGCTGCCTGCTCCTGCTGAGCACGCCTTCCTCCTCTGCGCCTGTTTTCTGACATCTGCAGAATGCAACCACACATCAGAACTGATCTTGCAAATCTTGTAGCATAAGAGAAGAGTATAGAATTCTTCAACAACACTGAACAGGTGAACATCTTCACTGATCTCCAACACAGACCAACACAACTTCTCAAATAAAGAGGAAAGTGGAATAAAAGGTTTCCCAACTAAATAGCTAATTCCATTAACATATAACAGGTAAACCAAAACGCAGGGGATGCCCACATCCTGGTGATAGTCACTGCAAAGATCCAGATCAAACATAGTTCATCATGACAAACATAAATGCATAGGATATAGCAAACTACCCTGTCTAACTAAGACTAAATAAAAGCGAGACTAATGCTAAGACTATAACTTCTATGTATATATTTCGTATTAATTACAGGATCCGACTCCGATGATCTATGGTTCTAAATTTATCTTGGTCTTGCAGTCGGGATTGCCATAAGACCGGTGTCCACGCCGAGGTGAGCAGTATGGGTGCTGAGTCCCGACGGGGGCGGGGGAACCATCGTCCAGGTGACGACGCTCCGCGCGCTCAGCCCGCAGCTGGGCGATCTCAGCACGAGCCCTACTCAGCTCATCTAATGCATGGTCCAGCTCCGTGTTTAGCACGGCGACTAGGTTGACTATGCTGCTCAACCTAGGATTGTCCTCACCAACAGGTGAGACAATCACGCCTCCTGTGCTGCCAGATGGACGGCGGGGGTAGTACTTCAGGTTGAGACCATCAGCTACCCCACCGAGTACTGAGTAGTAGTGCGAAAGCGCATGCCGTGTGGCATCTTGCATGGCCGCCTCAGTTGAGTCCCGCTCAGAGATAGAATAGTGCTCCGAGCAGACCTCAGCACCCCAGAGACTGTTCTCCGGACGGCGCACCAAGCAGGTCGCCTCCCAGCGGTCTGGGTAGACCCCGCGACTATGCTGGTAGACCACACAGCGATACTCGATGGACCAAGTACGCCGGTCAAGTGCCCGACGTAGCAGGGTGTCGAGCGCATCGTGGAAGTGACACCCGCGAGCAGCGTCGCGAGTGATGGGTCGAGCAACCCATCCTTCCGGCTCCTGATCAGCAAAAAAGTTGGTGTCGTGGCTCGAGCTGTCGTCGTCACCTCCGTCGTCTGGGTCTCCTCCAGCAGCTACTCCAGGGGCTGGGGCGCCCAGTGGTGGTGCAGGGGGCGCCTCCAGGGGGAGCACAGGGGAGCAGCTCCTCACAGACTCTATCTCCTGCTGGAGCGAGAAAGAAGAGCCCTGCTGCTCCTGCTCCTGTCGTAGATGTTCCTGCTCCTCATGCAGGCGGTGGTGTAGCCTCTCCAAATGGCTGGACTGACCGGCCACGGGACGGCGAAGTGGACGCTCCGCGAGACGAGAGGGTAAGAAGGGGATGACAGACTTTCGTGCGGTGTGTCTAAGACGAGCCATCTACAAAACATACCGCAAGCAAAAGAGTGAGAACAGAACTAGTATGACCAGCAAGTAATGAACCATAAATAAATGAAGGATTAGAATAAAACACAATTTTCAGCAAGGTATAATATATAGTAGAACATAGGTTTGGTCGATATGACCAACTTTTGAAGGGATATCAAAGTCAAGGCAGGGACAGAGGTCTATAATCCTTAGAACGACCATTCTACTCTAGGTTAGCGGTCCTACAGTCAGCACGGCTTTGATACCACCTATGTCACACCCGGTTTTAGAAGGCAAACCGAATGCGAACCATGTACGTGCCAGGATCAGCAATTCACATACACAGCAGTTACATAACATGGACATCATCACACAGTGCTCAAATAGTATTAAAAAGGGAAATAATAGTCGATTACATCATATGCCTGAGACAATCCACATAGTCTTTACAATAATCAAAGTGCGAAAACGAAACGTAGATAAACGCGGCCTTCACAGGCAGCCGACTAGGGGTTTGCCGCTAACCCACGCCTAAACTCGTCGTAGTCTTGGAACTCTTGGAAATCTCCTTCCACTGCTTCATCTTCTCCTGAGCGGTGGTTGCAATGCTGACAACCTGGGGATGGGGGGGTTTGGTGTGTAGAGCAAGGGTGAGTACACATCAACATACTCAGCAAATGTCCCGTTTGGCTGTAGTGGACTAGCTTTATGTGGGGTTAAGGTCAAGCAGTTGCTTTTAGTTGATCAGGTAATTATTACTAGTAGAGAGCCAGGTTTTAACATTAACCCAAGTTGTTAACCCAAAAGTACCCTTTCCAAATGGGAAGAATACCACTTATCATTACCATAATCAAAATCATCATCCTCATCACCACCTGTAAACCAACCATCTCTGATCAAAGTATCTCTAATCAAGTACCACTAATCACTGGAGCTCCCTTGGCCGCTCATAACCGTGAGCACGGCTGATATATCAGTTTTCATACACTCTGCAGAGGTTGTGCACTTTACCCACAAGCCGTGATTCCCTTTCTGCCCGGAGAGAGCTACTCCCCATTGACCACTACCTAGGTGATCCAGCAGGGCATCACTACGTAGCCTTTACAAAGATTCCCCGAGGCTGTAGCCGCCCGTTAGGTTTCCTAAATGTACCGCACTCCTCCCCAAGGGACAAATCAACCTTGGCAGAGCGAGCCGCATACACCGAGCCCCATTGACGGCACGACAGCTAAGCGAACTACCCCCCGGTTCCTCTAATTATTCAGCTAAGGGTGTCCCACCCCACCCTCATGGTTGCACTGTTTTCCCGGGCGGTCATCCAACGAACAGGTCCTTACGGAGAGGCACTCGAGAACCCGCTCGAGCCCCCTTGAAGGTCACAAGTATAACATCATAATAAAAGAGGGGAAAACAGCGTATCATTGATAATTCTCATCATGTTCATTGATTAGAGTTGAGCAATAGCATAAGACTAAGCAATAATAATCCAACCCAAATAGGTAAACAAGGACATGAATAACAAAAGCTAGTCGATCCTTAGGTATAACTGTGAAATGCGGGAGGTGAATTAAAGAATGTATAGGACAGAGATAGGTTAAGGGACACTTGCCTCCACCAACCGACTGCTGCTCAGGGGCTTCTCCTGCGAGTTCTTCGGGCTCCTCAACCGGGTCGTTCTCTATGCGAGTGCAAACATACATACATCCACACATTTAATACAAAAGAACAGTACACCATGCAATAGGATGCAATAAATAAACAGACGTTCCACGCGGGCTCGCAATTACGGTTAAGAGAGAAAGAGGAAAAGACAGTCGAGAAACGATCACATTACATTATTATAAATTAAACCACTCGTTCGATTGAAGGGCATTAATGCGGGCACTACGTTTAGCATAAAGTAAAGTCAAGTTCCACATTTAATTATTATAAACCATTGAAGATGAATGAAAGGGAGTGGTCGCACGTTGAGACGTACGACACGACATTTAGATTGAATTAAGAAGTAAACGACTCGCCGCGCGACAGAGCGCACAACGAGATACTTGCATTAATTATAAAGGGACGTGAAGCATCGCGCGACGAAGCGCTCGACGACATACGCCAACAGGGCTGAGTTTAAAGTGGAACGTCGCGCGTCTGGACGCGCAACATCGCACCTTAAACAACCTGAAATTAAAATAGATCGTCGCACGACGAAGCGTGCGACACAACACTTTAATGAATATAAACTAAAGAATCATCGCACGACGTAGCACATTAATAAACACAAATTTAAATTGAATCGTCGCGCGAAGAAGCGCGCGACGCAACACATTGATAAATACGAACTTGAATTGAATCGTCGCGCGACGAAGCGCGCGACGCAGCACACTAACTAAAGGAGTTTGAAATTAACTACAACCAAAAATAATCACCGCGCGCGTGGGTTTGCGCACGCGGGAACGCGTTAGGGGGTAAACGGGGCTACGTGAGTCATGCCGGGGGCTGGGACGCCGCGCGTAGGGGTCGAAGGCCGCGCGCAGGGGCCGAGGACCACGCCGGGGGCCATGCCGCGCCGAGGGGGGCCGCGCCGGGGGCGGGGGAGGGAGGCAGGGCCGCGCCGCCACGCGAGCAGGGGAGGGGGCGGGGTCGCGCGCGCAGGGGAAGAAGAGAGGGCGCGCGCAGGGGGAGAGAAGAGGAGGGAGAGGGAGAGAAAGAGGAGAAGGGAGGGGAGGGGAGCTCACCTCGGGATCCAACTCCGGCGATCACCGTCTCCAAAACCTAGGGCACCACAGGGAGAGAGAGGTGGGAGAGAGAGGGAGGTTGCTGCGCGGGAAATCCAAATGAGAGAGGGAGTGGAGGAGGGGGGCGCATGGGGGGGCAGGGGCGCCAGGGGCACGCGGGGCGGGCCGGGCTGGGTTGGGTCACATCACGTATCAAAACCCATGACACGCACAACCATTAAACGGAATCCAATCGCGAACCGAAATCCGAAACAGGACGAGACGAACACGCGACATCAGACAAAGAAATGCGCTTCAGCATGATGCAACACACATGACACTTAGGTTTTGGTTTATACATGACACGGACACCTGTCACTATACTGGCTTGAAATTGGGAAGAAAGAGCGAAACGGGGAAGAGAAAAGAGAGTAACGCCCGAATTTGGTGAGAGAAAAGAAGAAAAAATTCTACCCCCAAATTCAGGGCGTTACAATGGTGTTCCAAAAGCTAAGATTGAGAGAAACCGAGCAATTGATTGGAGGAGATCAAAATCATGATGACCTATGACTTACAGTGTTTGACTAGACTTAGAACATGTCTGTCTAAGTCATAGAAGTGCTTAAGACACCAGCCAAAGCAAGCCAAAAAAGTTAGGCCCAAAAACGACTAGTTTGATGTTCTGCGGCACACCACACTAGGTCTGATGTACACCGAACCAAAGTTCCAGAGAAAGCAATTTGGACGTAGAAATAGTTGGCACACCGAACTATGCATCGAACTAGTTTTCAAGAGAAACTGTTTTGGAGACAAAGAATAAAAGAAGCTGTTGGCGCGCTGGACCACAGTCCGGTGAGCACCAGACCCATAGTAGACCCAAGGATTAGATGGGATGGATCAACAGTTGGCTAGTGTGGCGCCTATGTGGCAGGTCCGATGGTGCACTGGACCAAATTGGGTGTACATTGATAAATGATACCTTTCCAATAACTGCTACTGATAAGACAGACGTGTCAATGGTCCGGTGCACCGAACCAATAACTATTTGAGGTCTGGTGCACCCGAAAACAGTGTAGTTCTGGGAGTTGCGTTCCAACGGCTATATGAGGTCTTAAGGCCTATATATATGACTCCAACCAATATGTTAGAGATCTAAGAGCTAGGCAAACAAGTCATATGCATAGAGCAACACATCCAAGTCGTTCCAAGTGATTCAAGTGTCACAATTAAGTAGAGAAGCTATTGATAGGCTTGCCTTGTGAGAGGAAGAGTTAGTACACTCCATACCTACTATCATCTGTTGTCGCACCATCATCAGTTGCTCGATTTGCTAGCCATCGCCATCCTCTGATCGTGATTCATTGTCCAGATGTAGTGTTAAACATTCATAGGTGAGTCCAGCAAGAACTTATGACCTAATGAAAATGTGACATCTAAAATGAACTTGTGAACTTTGATGAGGTTGTGTGTTTGATGAAACTATGATGATCTTGTAAACTTGAGTCTAAAAGTTATTTGTATTACTAGACATACCCTCTACAAGTTGTATGTCTTATTATGCTATGTTGAATTGCGCCAAAACAGCTGTGATGTGCCAATTCTTTAAATTGCTTGACTTATTATTCAATTTTTTTATTTTTTCTTGTGTAGACCATGGAGGATCAAAGCAGTTAGGTGCATCTTCAAAACTACAATTATGATGACTACTTAGATGGTCTTATATCTTTCATAAGTGTTGCAAAGGCAGATATGTTGAATGGACAAAGGACATCTATGTGTTGTCCATGCATTGACTATGGTAATAAAAAGAATTTTTTGGATAGTCCATGTCCACCTAATAATTCAAGGATTCATGGATGACTATAAAATGTTGGAACAAGCATGGAGAAGGTGTCAATGATTGAGACATAGCTAGGTTGTTGGTCACGATAGCAAGGAAGGACTTCATGAAACTCATGTCAATGGTGAGGTAAGACAGGTTCGTCAGGTTGAGGCACGTGAGCTCCATCCTCTAGGCTCTAGGTGCGGCAAGACCAGGAACAATGATATGTTTGTGTTGGCCAACGTGGTTAAACTTGTCATTGGATCAACTGTTGTGTTTGTGGATCTCTCAATATCTGTGGAAACATGACAAGGTTGCTTCTATCATCATCAGGCCATATCATCGATAGAAAAAGGTTGCACTGTCATTACTACTCACTATAGATACAAGGATCATAGTAGATGGTTGTGGTGTCAGATTTTTGTCCCAATAAAATCCCTACTATCTCAATAAGCTCTTGTACTTATTATTATGTTTCTTGCCAAAATATGCTATAGAAAAAATCGAGGTTTTAAGGGCATGTTTGGTTTACTGCCTAATTTGTCACACTTTGCCTAACTTTTCTGCCTAAGGTTAGTTCTTCAATTTCAACGACTAATCTTAGGCAAAGTGTGGCACAGTTAGCCACGAACCAAACAGGCCCTAAATCTGTTATAGTTTATTGCGGTTGAGGCCTAACTAAGTTCAAAAGGAGAAAGAGAATAGGAATTGAGGCCTTGTTACTATTCTTACTTTTTTATGAATACACAAAAGATTCACATGCTACTATAACTAAGATAGAGAAATTTAACCATACAAAAAACATGGTTTCTAACGAGTGTCCTATAGACAGCGTGGTAATAGGCTCTAAACTTTACACTATAAAACCTAAGGATCAAATCGAATTAGGATCGAGCTCTATTTCTATTCAAATGTAAACTAAAACAAATAAGGGCTCAAACAAATTGTGAAGAAACATTTTGATCATGATCCATTACCATTCTTACCTACATGGTCTATAGAATTACAACCATGGGTTGAATCATCCTATTTAGCTAAGCACCAGCCGCCGGAACAGTAGAGTAGATAATTGGAGCAAGTAGCCGGCAACCCTATTTAGCTAAAACCCTAAGGGTTACACTAAATGGGCCTTAATTCTAGACGTCCAGCCCAAAGAAAAAACAAAGCAGCCGCCAGCCAACTAAACCTAACTAGTCGTCCACATATTAACCAGATGATTAATCGTTCTTGGTCGACGACTAATGGGACGACTGGACGATTAGTCGACCTAATCAGGTCGGATACCCTGGTCGCTCCATAAAACCAAGTAGATCGACTAATTGTAATTAGTCGGGCGACTTGAAATCATTGCTTCTATGTGAACGGTTTCGCCTGTCGTTGAAACCAGACTAATGACCAAGCGAAGCCCATTCCTGGCAGCTCCTAGCAACTAGCATATAGATGTGATGGAGGCTTCCTAAATGCTATCTAGCGGAGGGTTGTGAGGGACCGAGCGCTTCCTTGGACTTAATGCAGTCTACCGCAACTTATTCGCTCTCGTATTCTATTTTAAGCTTCACTATATGTACATTACATATGTAAAAAAAGTACCGGTGTAGTTATGCTCCTTAATTTGAATAATCAGAAAAGAAATGTAGAGGGGGACTTCCCGAACCACTATAATTTACTCTATCCATTCTTTTTTATTTATCGCAGATTAATTCAAAAATAAACTAGAGCGACAAATATTTGAGAACGGTGGTAGTACAGTCAATCGTGTTTAGCAGCTTGTGGACACAGGAACACAAAGAAGAGAAATTAAAATGAAAAAAAAATGAAAACCACACGCATTACTACTAGCTCACAAGGCTGTACATAACAAACGTGGTATAAGTAGCTAGCCATTATAGTGCTGCACGTAAAGAGCTCGTCAAAAACAGAGAAGCACGCTCGCTTTTTTTTTAATGTCATCGAGCCAACCAATGGATCCATGGGAAGACAAAGTTTCCACGCACGCCAACTCCATGTGTAATGATCTCGACTTCTAAGGTTGTATGAGTGGGTGGTAGGGCGAGGCCTTGAGGATTGAGGGCGAGAGGGAGCCGTGCTGGCGCACGGCTGAGACAGAATGAGGCAAAGGAGCAATACTCTTCTTAGATTGATCTTTGCTGACCCTCCTAGGTACAAACTAAAGACTTTATATAGTCCAGTACAGGCGCACATCAACTGCTGCCGCCCCTATTTATTCTCTAACAAACTCCTACTATTTCTCCTTTGATATCTAATCTAAACAAACTTATCCTTATCCCTCTAATCTTGATCTCCTGGCGTGGCCTGGCCTATGGGCTGCTTGGGCCGCCTTTCATATGTTTTACCCACCATAACATCTCTCCCCTCCTCCGAGAACAGCTCGTCCTCGAGCTGAAAATGGGGGTAGGAAGACGTGAACTGTTGCAATGGCTCCCAAGTAGCTTCTGTCGGCTGTGTTCCACTCCATTGTACCTGAACATGCCAGACACCTCGTTGTATTCTTGTTTTGAGCACCTTCTCTGGTGAGGGCAGCAGTCGACCATTCTCCATTGCTGGAAGAGCAGGAGGTAGCACTGGTGGGACGCCTCTGTATGGTTTGAGGAGACCAACGTGAAAGACATCATGGATGCGTGCTCCCGTTGGGAGTTCCAGGCGGTAGGCGACCTCGCCGATTCGTTCCGTGATACGGAAGGGTCCAGCATAGCGAGGTCCCAACTTGCCTTTGGGTCGGCGCACCAGGGACTGAGCTTGACGGTTGAGTAGACGGAGCCAAACCCAGTCGTCCACTGAGAATTCCAAGTCTCGATGATGTGCATCATAGAATCGCCGAGCATGTTCTTGTGCTTGCAGCAGCCTGTCTCGAACTTCACTAAGGAATAGATCACGTTCACGAAGCATTTCATCAACTGTCTGGTTTGCTGTTGTGCCCGGCTGGTAGGTAAGCACTGGAGGAGGATCCCTGCCATAAACTACTCGAAATGGGGTAGTGTGCAATGCTGAGTGATAAGCTGTGTTGTAGCAGTATTCTGCCCATGGTAGCCACTCAACCCATGCCCGTGGACGGTCTCCTGTGATGCACCGGAGGTACATTGCGATGGTTTTATTAACAACTTCTGATTGGCCATCTGTTTGTGGATGGAAGGCTGTACTCATCCGAAGTTTGACACCTGATAGTTTGAATAGTTCTCGCCAAACGTTCCCAGTGAAGACGGAGTCACGGTCACTGACAATAGACTGGGGAAAACCGTGAAGGCGAACCACCCCTTCAAAGAAAGCTCGGGCTACACTTGTTGCTGTATAGGGGTGGCTTAAGGCAATGAAGTGCGAGTATTTGGAAAATCGATCTACTATTGTCAAGATAACTGATTTGCCATGCACCTTTGGAAGCCCTTCTATGAAGTCCATGGATATGTCTGACCAAATCTGGGAGGGTACCTCAAGAGGTTGCAACAGCCCAGCTGGGTGGAGGGCTTCAGTTTTGTTTTGTTGGCAGACTGAACATGCCCTAACCCAATCCCTTACCAAGGCTCTATCTTTGGGAACAAAAAAATCGGCCCGTAGTCGGTGTAATGTTTTCTGGATTCCACCATGACCAGTCGAGTGGGCTGTACCGAGTATGGCTGGCAGCAGGGATGAATTTGGCGGCACAAATATTTGTCGGCCATGCAGAATGAGCCCATCGACCATCCGCCATGGTTCAGTGAGGGTGCCGTCTTTGATTTGAGTACAAATGCGTTGACAGTCTTGGTTAGAGGTGCACTCCTGACGCAACTCTTCATACAAATGGAAGGTGGGGCTAGACAATGTGGCGATCATGCCGTCGGTAGTCTGCCGTCGTGACAAGGCATCTGCCACTGTGTTGAATCGGCCTGCTCTGTATTCCACGGTAAAGTCAAACCCAAATAGTTTGCTAATCCACTGATGCTGAGGCACTGTTGACAATCTCTGGTCGAGCATGAATTTTAGACTGAAGTGATCTGTGCGCACTGTGAATCGACGACCCCAGAGATATGGTCGCCAGTGACGAACTGCCTGAACGAGACCAATGAGTTCACGTTCATAAGCTGCGAGCTTGACATGACGGGCTGCAAACGGCCTACTAAAGAATGCCAGGGGCCCAGATCCTTGATGCAGGACTGCCCCAAATCCAGAACCAGAAGCATCACAGTCCACAATGAACATTTGATCAAAGTTGGGCAGCTGCAACACTGGGGCTGTAGAAAGAGCCTTTTTGAGTTCCTGGAATGTCGTGTCAGCAGCCAAACCCCACTTGAAACCTTCTTTCTTCAGTAGTGCTGTTAATGGTGCTGCAATAGACCCAAAATCTTTGATGAATTTTCTGTAGTAGCCTGCCAATCCCAAGAAGCCACGTAATCCACGTGTTGATTGGGGAACCGGCCATGAAGAGACCGCTTCCACTTTGCTATTGTCCATGGCTACCCCGTCTGCTAAAATCACATGACCCAAGTAAGCAACTGAGGTGGCTCCAAAGGAACACTTGGACTGTTTGACAAAAAGTTGGTTACTGCGCAATGTTTCGAGTACCGCCTTGACATGTCGAAGGTGTTCAGACCAGGATGCACTGTAGATGAGGATATCATCAAAAAATACCAATACACAACGGCGGAGGTACGACCCCAGGACTTCATTCATAAGGGCTTGGAAGGTTGCTGGCGCATTTGAAAGTCCAAATGGCATGACCAGGAATTCAAAATGGCCGTGGTGTGTCCGAAAGGCTGTCTTATGAATATCCTCCGAATGAACCCGTACCTGATGGTAACCTGAGCGCAGATCTAGTTTTGTGAAGAACTTGGCCCCATTGAGTTCATCAAGGAGCTCATCAACTACTGGTATAGGGTACTTGTCTTTCACTGTGCGCTCATTAAGGGCTCTGTAGTCAATGCAGAAGCGCCAAGAATTATCTGCCTTCTTAACCAATAGGACTGGAGCGGAGAAGGCTGATGTACTATGTCGGATTGTTCCCTGTTTCAGCATTGCTGCGCACTGCGCCTCCAGTTCATCTTTCTGCAGCTGAGGGTATCTATAAGGACGTACCGCCACTGGTGCTGTACCTGGCATCAGGTGGATGCGGTGGTCACATGGTCGTGCTGGAGGGAGACCCGTTGGGGATGAGAAAACATCATCAAATTGCTGGACTAGGGAGTCCATCATTGGTGTCGGGTTTGATGTTGAAACACGTGCTGAAAGTGGCCTGTGCATCATGCTGCGAGTAGAATTCAACCCTTTCCACAAAACTTGGTAACCATTCTTCCAGAATGCCATGCTCATGTTGGCTAAGTCCCAAAGGATGGGACCAAGAGTGCGCAGGAACTGAACCCCTAAGATGATGTCAAAGGAATCCAGTGGAATAGCATAAGCATCCATGGTGAAAATATCTGGACCCACACATAGTCTGAGACTATTGGCAAGGCCATGACAGTCGATCTTGTCGCCATTTGCTACAGCTACCCGACCTCGGCTTGAGCAGACTTCCAATTGCAATGACAAGGCTGTGTTGAGGTTGACAAAATTGTGTGTGGAGCCTGTATCCAGTAATGCAGTGAGCAATTTATCATTTATTTTTACTTGAATCTGCATGGTGTCCTCTGATCTGATGCCTGTCAGAGCATGTAGAGAGATAACTGGTTCTGGCTCCTCATCAACTTCCTCTGTGGCAGTATCCTCTTCGAAGTCAGCTACTTCCAAATAGAATAACCGGGGGCACCGATGGCCGCGAATATATTGTTCATCACAGTTGTAACAAAGCCCTAGCTTTCGGCGTTCTGCCATCTCTCCAGATGTGAGCTTCTTGAATGGTCGCTGCTGCGTTGCATTGCCTGTGGCTGGCATAGTTGGCTGTGTTGCTGGGATTGGAACTGATGGTCGTTGGGGCGGTCTCACTGGCTTGGTGGGTGCTGCTATGACGTTGCCATCAAGCACTTGAGAACGCCGTTCATATGCGCGCGCCAAGCTTAATGCGTGATTAAGGTCCCGTGGTGCCATCAACTCGACATCAATTTTGATGCGTTCTGGGAGGCCTGCAGTGAATAGCTGGACTTTTTGTTCCTGGGTGAGGGGCGCCGTGTGGGCAAGAAGGTCCCAAAACCTTTCCTGGTAGTCTTCTACGGTTGTCCGGAAGGGAAGCCAGGCCAATTCACCGAGAGGGTTGCTGCGCAGCGGAGGACCAAACCGTTGCTGGCAGGACTGCTTGAAAGAATTCCATGACAATGGTGGCTCGTCGCGCTGGAGTTGACAGTACCAAGTCCGAGCGACTCCCGTCATGTGATATGAGGCGAGCCACACCTTCTCTTCTTCCAACGTACGCTGTCCTTCAAAGAATTGCTCGCATCTGTTGATCCATCCAATGGGGTCTTCTTTACCATCAAACAATGAAAACTCCAATCGATGAAAGCGAGGAACACTCGTCGCTGGTTGCGAGAATGGTGCTCCTGAATATTCCGGTGGTGGTGGGGGGAATGATGGTAGTGGTGATGGGGAATGAGGAAGGGGTAGACGATGGATTGGAAGGGGGGCTGTGGGGTTAGGATGTGTCGTGACTGGCAAAGGATTGGTGTTCACCGGTACCTTGGGGATGCCGCCGTATCCCGGCAGGCCATAGGGAATGTCCTGCGGGGTGGCTGACGTGGATGCAGATGGACATGCCTCGACGGCCGCAACACGGGAGGAGATGGAGGACATCTGCTGGGCAAAGTCACCGAGCTGACGTTGGACTTCACCTAGTGTCGCGGCGATGGACGCCAGGGACGGCTGGAGGGCAGCGGCTGCTGTGCTATCTTCCTCATCATGACCTGACATATCTGATACCAGATTGTAATGATCTCGACTTCTAAGGTTGTATGAGTGGGTGGTAGGGCGAGGCCTTGAGGATTGAGGGCGAGAGGGAGCCGTGCTGGCGCACGGCTGAGACAGAATGAGGCAAAGGAGCAATACTCTTCTTAGATTGATCTTTGCTGACCCTCCTAGGTACAAACTAAGGACTTTATATAGTCCAGTACAGGCGCACATCAACTGCTGCCGCCCCTATTTATTCTCTAACAAACTCCTACTATTTCTCCTTTGATATCTAATCTAAACAAACTTATCCTTATCCCTCTAATCTTGATCTCCTAGCGTGGCCTGGCCTATGGGCCGCTTGGGCCGCCTTTCATATGTTTTACCCACCATAACACCATGACTCAATCCACGCACGCAAACTAAATTGCATCAGCGCGCAATAATTGACCACAAAAAAAGGAAGGACTGACAACAGCAACCACGTACGCTCATTGATCACCTGAACGATGAATACCAATTTGGTCTGAAACAACCCCTTGAGTCACACATGTCATGAATACATACATACACTCTCTGAGGATCAGGACCAACCGTAGACGAGGTTGAGGTAGCGGTCCTTGACCCACCTGAAGCTCTTGCGGAGGGAGCCCTTCACCCTGCCCTCCACGCCGTACGCCTTGTACGCCGCCACGCGGCGCTTGCGGTCCATGTCCGGGTCCGCCAGCGCCAGCGCCAGCCACCGCCGCTTCGACTTGCTCCGCTTCACCTCCTCCTCACCCGCCCTCGGGCCTCCGTACTCGTACTGGTTGTACGAGTAGGACGACGGCCCCGTCCCGCCGGCGCTGTAGGAGTAGGACCGGAAGTCCGCCCGCGCGCCTCCTCCTCCGCCGCCGCTGTAGTACGGCTCGATCTGCATGCGCCCGCCCGCGTACGACTTGGACCGGTCCATGGCTAGTAGGCCAGCAGGCTATGGGCGATCGGGCGGTCGAGGCAGAGGGGAGGGATATGACGAGTGACGACGACCACCACACGGTAGCGACGGTTTGGTTGGGACTGGGAGGAGAAATGGAGGTGGAAGCTGCGGTGGTTGTGAATATATGTACGTGCTCGATTGGTTTGGACGGGGAACGGAGAGAGCGACTCGTACTGTATCCATCCATCCAATCCAAGCGCGCAGTTTTGCCACTGTTTTGTGTTTTCAAATTAAGGACCCAAAACCCAACCCAAGTCCTCGTTGACGAATTCTAGACAGAAGAAAAGTCAGTAGGCCGGGGTGTATGCTGTTTGGTGTGGTGTACGCACGACAAACCGTTGCCGGTGGCATCACTCTTCTGGTAGGTTTTAAACACACACGCGGTGCGAACGAATTAGGGGGCGGCTGATTGATTGATCGTTACGCGGAAAAGAATCCATCAGGGCTTGTTCGTTTGTGCCGGATTGGTGGGCCGAAACGATTCCTAACCGAATTGCTTCTCTAATTTATATAAACTTTGATTAGCTGGAACAATTCCGGGTGCAATCCGATAGAAACGAACAAGGCCTCAGTTGGTTCGTGTCGTGGTGGTCGGCGTTGGCCAGCTGACGCGGATGGCTAGTCACAGATATCGTTGGGTACTTGGGTTGCCGAGGTGCCAGGACAGGAGTCACGGGTTGTTTCTAATAAGCTGGAACCTGAGCCGACATCCTCCAACTGTCAAAGCCAGATAGTCCCTCCTTGCTTGTTTTAAGATTGGTTTTCTATTTTAAGAGAAAAAAAACTAAAAATCCGGTTCGATCTCTAAAAATTACAATTATTTTTCCAGACGAAAAAAAAAACTAGTGCCAGTTTTCTTCTCAAAATATTGTTAATCTACTGATGCTCTATTTAGTGTTATTTGGATCTTATTTTTTGCTAAATAAATGGCGACCATGAGTGCATGACTGAGCAATAAACCATTAGGAACAAAAAAAAAATTAAAGCAATTCCAAGTAAGGTAACTATATATAATAAATCTTAAACACGTAGATGACATTTCGATTAAAAAGTACTAGTTTCAGACTTTTTATGATTTAATTTAAAACAGATTAACTGTCACTTCTAAATGCTATTTTTTAGGGAAAAATTTGAAGAAACAACCTTTGAAAACGGACGGAGGATCAAAATTATAACATCTGGAGGGTACTCCGTTACTTGTGCCGTAATTTAGGGGTGAAAACCGGTCCAACGCATAATTTGGAGAAGGTTAGGGGAAGTCATATTCATTCAGATGCCGATTGACGGTATCTAATCGAATAAAATAGCATATTTTTTCTTTTCAAAACTCAATATGTTTCAAGCTATTCCCTCTACTTCACCAAAAAGATCATTTTTTCTATGAATCAATCGCCATCCATTCATAAATATATCACGTCGTACTTGACTTTTTTTCCAATTTTTTTACCACTTATATTACTCAAAAAAATTTATTAAAATGTAAGATTTTAAGTCATGTTAGTGATAAAACAAACCACATCAAAATAAATGATAACTCATAATTTTTGGAAAAAAAAGTCAACGGTATGACGTAGTATGAGTTTGATATATTTGATGGCTTCTTAGGGTCAAAGAAAAATAAAATAATACTACCTCTCTTCTTAAATATATGACGTCGTTGATTTTTTTAAAAAAATTTATTGCTCGTTTAGAAAAAAATGTGAATTATCATTTTCTTTGCTGTGATTTATTTTAACACTTAAGGTTGTTTGAGCAAATATTTTGAATGAAACAAGTGGTTAGAGTTTTTTAAAAAGTCAACGGCGTCATATATTTAAGAACGCCATCAACGAAAAAACCGAGCTCTTAAATATTGAAGGAGTTCAAGGAGAACCTTTTATAAAATGTTAGTTGTTAACGAATAGAGGACTGAGATGACCTATGACTTTTTGTTAACGATTGGAGGAGTTCAAGGAGTAGGATGATCTATGAATGCCTCTCCCACTTCGACAGGGACCAACAAGTTGTCACGTAGATCAAGAAAATCGCATTCACTCCTCAGATAAAGAATGGTTTATCCTCATATCCAAATACAGAGTCAAGCAGATACTATGCTTGCTTCATAGCAAGATAAGATTGGTCAATATATCTTTAATGTGTATGGTAACGAGGATGCTCATATTTCTTACGTAAAAGAGACAGTAACAAACAATATCCAGGGACGACAGTTTCCATCGATTACTGAGATAAATAGAAATAGTAACAATTTCTCTCGAGGTAAAAAAAAAGTAACACGAACTACTGACTAAGAGAAGAGAACTACTGACTAATATAACGATTGACTGACTAAGATAACAATTGTTATACGGCGGTGGACATGAGCTCGACCTTGCGGCCGCCGTCGACGAACCGCTTCCAGTACCAGTGGTTGGCCCAGATCTGGTCCATCTCCTCGATGGGGATACCCTTGGTCTCGGGGAGAAAGAAGTAGACGAAGAGCGTCATGGCGATCTCCCAGGCGCCGAAGAAGTAGAAGAGGCCGAACTTGAGGCGGCAGAGCAGCATGAGGAAGATCTGCGCGATGATGAAGGTGAAGATCATGTTGAAGACGACCACCACGCTCTGCCCCGCCGATCGGATCTCCAGCGGGAAGATCTCGCTGGGCACCAGCCACCCCAGCGGGCCCCAGGACCAGGCGAACGCCGCCACGAAGACGCAGATGCAGAACACCACCCCGATCGCGTACGGCCGCGAGATGGCCGCCACGCCCGCCGTCCCGAACTTGACCGCGATCAGCGTCCCAAGCACGAACTGCATGCAGCCATGGATCGCATATTGCATTGTACAGAGCATGTTTTTTTTTTGCAAACAAGAAAAAGAATGCTGGCCCTGAAGGACTGTACCGTACCTGGGCAAGGATCATCTGGATGCCGCCCTCAAGGAGAAGTTTGCGGCGGCCGAGACGGTCGACGGTGGCGATGGAGACGAAGGTGGAGAACATGTTGACGAGGCCCGTGATGACGGCCGACATGAGCGAGGCGGTGCCGCCGAACCCGATGGTCTTGAACAGCACGGGGGCGTAGAACATGACGACGTTGATCCCCGTCAGCTGCTGCAGCGTCGGGATGAGGACCGCCATCACCAGCTGCGGCCGGTACCGGCGCTGCAGGAGGGTCCCCCACGGGTTCTGGATGGCCTTGGTGGCCTCGCTGGCCGCCACCATGTCGTCGAACTCCAGCGAGACGTCGTCGGTGCCGCGGATGCGGCGGAGCATGGCGCGGGCGCTCTCCACCTTGCCCCGGGATACCAGGGAGTTGGGCGTGTCGGGGAGGAAGATGGAGCCGCCAACCATGATGACTGCCGGGACGGCGGCCAGGCCGAGCCCGATGCGCCAGCCCCAGCCGCCGGGGATCTTGGCCGTGAAGTAGTTGATGAGGTTGGCGACGAGGATGCCGACCGTGGTCATGAGCTGGAAGCTGATGTTGAGCATGCCGCGCATCCTCGCCGGCGCCATCTCCGACAGGTACAGTGGCACGGACTGCAAGTGCACACGCGTACGTACTTGAATATACAGATCGACATTCTGATTGAATTACTAAAACTGTAATGCGTCTTATCCGGCGTGATCAACTACATTACGAATGATGCATGAATGCATGCACGTAACAACTAAATGCAAAGAACAAAATGAAGAAATAAGATTTCCATCTCTAAAACTAAAATAAATAAAATTAAGGGCGGTCGGTCACCTGATTGCTGAATCCGACGCCGATGCCGAGAAAGATCCTGCCGACGATGAGCATGGCCACGTTCTGCGCGAAGCCGTTCAGGACGGCGCCAACGAGGAAGATGGCGCCGCCGCCGAGCATGGACATTCTGCGGCCGCACTTCTTGGTGACGTAGCCAGCGAAGAGGGAGGCGACGAGCGCGGCAAGGTAGAGCGAGGAGGTGAAGAGCGTCAGTAGCACGCTGTCGAACTTGCAGTACTGGTTGGTCTCCACCACCTCCTGCTCTTTGGCGTACACCGACGGGAAGAAGCGCTTCAAGAACGGGTCCATGGACGTCACGCCGCCTGCACTCATTGCATGCATGCAATTCGTTTGATAAGTTCACGACTGGTGGCACACGCGATCCAGACTGGTGGACAGGACGACGGATCAGAGATAAGCACATCGATTACGTACCTGAGATGCCAATGTCGTATCCGAAGATGAGGCCGCCGGAGGAGGCGACGAGGCAGGTGAGGAAGACGAACACCGTCATCTTCCCCGGATATTGCTTGCCCTTCTCGGTGAAGGTGCCGCCCGCCATGATCGCTGAGAGGATCTGATCGGAGGAAAAGAAACAAATCTGATAGGGGCGTGGTGGAGCGAAGGGGTCGTAGGAATTTATAGGGGTTCTGTTAGGAAGATATACTAGTACGAGGTATCTGGATAGAGCTGTAGAGAGAGAAAGAGTCCTTATCCCAACATATCCAATCAGTTTACGTATTTTTTGATACAAATCTAATAAGCGCAACTTTTTTTACGGAAATCAATTCGTTATTTTTTTTGTTCTGTTTAATCCGTTCGATTTCGGCACACCTGCGATCTCTTTAATGGGCTCTACATTATTGGGTCTTTCTTTGTTACGAGGCTGGCTCGTTTGTGGCATAAGCCCAATCTAATACGTCCATCTTCTTTCCACAGATTTTTTTATTTTAACTTTTTACTAGATGAATGCTCGTGCGTTGCTACGGAGTGAACATGTTATAATAAAATATATTTAAATTCAAAAATACAAATTGCCATTACATAACAGCACAATCAATTTCAGGAATGAGCACATGTCTTTAGGTGAGAAACATCACAAGTAGAGATGGCAATAGGTACCCGAAACCCAAATACCCGACGGGTTTTACCCGATATGAAGGCGGTTACGGAATGATTTCTCTACCCGCGGGTATGTTAATGGGTAAAAACCTCTACCCGTTGGGTAGACGGGTACGGATATGGGTTGGTACTACCCATACCCGTCTACCCGTGGATAAAATATATCCGCATCAATAGCACTATAAACATCTAATAGAGTCCAACTTAACTAGAATAAAACTCTTCTCTAGTTATCATTTGTCTAGATACCAAGTTATGTAATCATATGATTTGTTATATGTGAAAATGAAGTTGTTTTTATATGTTTATTTAATATTTTGAGTGATTGGTATATTGGAATTTAACTCTTTCCTAGCGGGTACAGGTTACCCGACGGGTAAAAATACCCGCGCGGGTACGGGTGTGGGTAAGATTTTATACCCGCGAGTATATATGGATAACCCGACGGGTGGAATTTTTTTGATGGGTACGGGTATGGAATAGTACTACCCGATGGGTATGTACCCGTTGCCATCCCTAATCACAAATAAGACAAAAAAAGCATGAAGCATGTTTCTCGTGTCACTTTCATTTAAATTGAATTCAGATTTGAAAATCTATACTACTTATTAAGAAGGTAAGAGTAGTCTGTCGTTCTGCCCTCCCCCGTGTTCTGCCGTTCTGCCCTCTCCCATTCCGCGCGCAGAAAAAAAATCAAACCATGCTGCTCAGGGAAAAAAATCAAACCATGCTGCTCAGGGATCGAACCTTAGATCTATTGAGTATAATGCCTAACCTTCCACCCTCTAGCCAACGTGACTCATGTTGAATTATGTATAACTTCAACTAAGACTTTATTTGTGTTTAACCCGCCATCCACTCTGTATGCTCACTGAGTCTAGAAAAACATTTATAGCTTGGCCCTTTATCTTTCTGAAATTTGGGACGCAGTCCAGGAAATAAAGAAAATAGGGAAAAGGAGTTTAGAAATTGATTTTTAGTTTAAAAATAATTGCAGAAACCCATTTAATTCATGGAAATTTCATATTAAATCCAAATGAGTTCATTCCAATTTCTATAATTCTATAATATTATTTTTTATCACATAATACCTCTGTTTTGTCATGAAAACAACAATAAAATTGATTTTCTAATTAATCCTATATCAAATACATAGAAACTTTGGAAATTCGTAACTTCCCCATTTTAATTCTAAATTGAACCGTTCCAGTTGTGTTAGTATCGTATGAATATTTACTACGCAGTAACAACATTGATTATACCATGTTTCATAATTTTATAATTAGATATTTATTTATCCTATGTTAATTGGGTTAATCTATGTCTATTGGATTAATTTATTTAATATATTAATATAGTATTCTAACTTTATGGTTATACGATGTTTGACCATTAGTCTTGCAAACACACACACTTACCTTTTTGTTTAAGCAAAAGCGTATGGTGGTACGTGTCCGATGACTAACGATGTACGAGGGAATTTCTTCCGGTATGTGTGAAACGTGCTCTCCAATAATGAGACCATGCAAATCGTGACATATATCGAAGTCTGCATGATACTGATGGCTGCAATGTAGTGGTGAAACAGATAGATTATAAATAACAAAATTTATGTATGGCCAGAATCATAAATTAATTATGAAACATTTTCTCATAACGGTATAACACATATTTTGTATATAAGTTATCGTAGTATACTGGTATTATATATTCCCGTTGCAACGCACGGGCATTCAGCTACATATATATATTCATTTGATGAATGAATTGTATCTCCATCAACTATATGTTAAGAAAACATCTATTAGAGACATCATATCCACCACACCACATCTTATTTTGATGTTATAGTAGAAGATATAAGAGTTATTAAAAGTAAGATATGGCTGATGCCACACTAAGCCATAATGGCTCCTCCACCGCTGTTGTCCGGCAAACCATCACATTCTGTGACGCGGGACGTCGAGCAACTCCTGACTTGGGGCACTCCGGTCCCATATGACAAAATCCCCCATTCCCATCCAGCCATTCCTATCGTGCAAGCCATCACACACTCCGGACGTTGGGCCCATATTGCAAACTACGGACGCCCACGTGACAGCCACCATTAGTTTTGCACACACCGGACCCACGTCTGCTCGCGCAAAAAGTTGCCTCAATTTGACACTAGCAGGAGCATTTGACCATGATTGCTTTCTCTAAAGAAGGAAGGCTTATAAGCCGGTAGAAGCTATGTTGGCTGGCCGGTATGGTCATAAAAATGTGCAAGCCGTGATGACGACATAGGTCGCGTGGGCTGTGTTTCTTTGGTGCGGCCCAAGTAGCTACCAGGAGGCCGCACGCTTCTTACCCTGACCCAGCTTGGCTTTAGGGTCAGTCTCCCTTGCTTTCTCTGCCCAGCGAGCCCTCGCCCTCTAGCTCTTCTTGCTAGCGCCGTCCCGTGCTCTCCTATTCATCGTCGATCTCAGCCATCTCAGGAGCACCCGCTCACTCCCAGACACCCGCACAAAGGAATCCCCCACGATCTCCCTCCAAACTGCCCACTCCCTCCACGATCTCCCCCTCTAGCTCATGATCCCTCCGCCCGCCCCCACCCCCCGCCTGCCACGCCCACGGGCGCAACAAGCCAACAACCCACACTCGACCCCGCTACCCCGATCCGTCGCCATAAATCCGCTACCTCCTCCTCGAGTCCTGCTTGATCGCCCCATGCTCGACCGGTCGACCGGACGGAAGGGCAGCCCCGACCGTGACCACAGCGCGATGTGCGATGAGTGAGGGCAGTGGCGGGGGTTGCGACCAACGACGGAGAGCCACACAAAGAAGCTCGTCGGCGATGTTTTCCTCAAGGTTCGCTCGCTCATTCCTTCCTTCCTTGTGCTATTGGTGTGTGATCCTAGCTAGCGCTCTCTTGATTTCATCCTTATCCACGTGAATCCTGGATCACACTGCATGCAGATCAGATTACTGGAAGGCCAGACCAGCTGCTCGCATTCACTGGTGCACGGTGTGGGAGCTGAGAGCTCCGTACCTATGGCCGGGCCCCACCTCTCTTGGGCCCTTGTGCAGATACGCAGAGGTAGTGTCCCCTAATTTATTTGTCATGTCCCCTAATTTGTTTGTTAGAGCTACTTGAGGATGTCGATGAGGTATGGCTCCGCTGGTTCATCAGTATTCAGTAATTACAAGGCATTATGAGTTAGCATGCTCCCTCCTGCTAAGCTAGCTAAATATGGTTATCAAGTCTCAATAAGTATCCATTTTTAAAAGTATAAATTGTTATAGCCATACATGCGAGTCTTTATTTTGGAAATAACCAAAGGTTCTGAACCTGCATTGTGCTAACTCGTCAATCATTCCTGAAATGCGATTCTTTTTTTCATTCAGAGTTCGGTTGGACAAATTTAGATGGATTGAGATCTTAGTTGTTAAGGTAGAAGCAAAAGCACCACCACTGAATCCTATACTTTAAACGGTGATAGCAGCAGTTGTGGTCTTCGATATCTTAGTGTGTTACTTGGTGATAGCAGCAGCTGCGATCTCCAATATTCTAGGGCATGTTTGCCTCCCTCTTCTAAACTTAGAGATCTAAAAGCTTTAGAATGTTTTAGCTTTCTTTTGATGTCCAAATCTCTAATGTAAGGTGGGCTAAAGGTTAAAGCCAACTTTAGACCACCTGATGCATATAAGGAAGAAGGGTCCACATGCACCATTCTCTGTAGCATAGCAAAATCGAGCTTGATGTCCTTGAAGATTGATCGAGATAATATTAGTCAGTACTGAATTTAATTTTAATGACAAGTTTGTAATGGGTAGGATAATAAGGGATATGTTACAGGTTGTTGGTTTCTTGGATGAATATGCTGCTGCATAGGGTTAGGCCTGAAAGGAGAAACAGAATAGGATTGGTTTTTGTAGCTCTCCTCCCCTCATCTCTCCATGGGATTGGAAAATATATAACTTTATGAGTTTATATGGAAAGCAATAGATATTGTTTATTTCCTCTCTTCTCTTCTCTCCTCTCCTCTCCTCTCTATGCCATATTACTGCTTTTAAACTAAGGCGACACTGCTAGAGGCACTATTATATGTCAAGTTCATATATTAAGAATTTGAACTCTAGCCTATTAATGATGATAATTGTTCATTATCTAAAATTCCTCTATTTGACCTCTATATATGTCTGAAATTCCTAAACAACATTATGTCCATGTTTGTGTGTTAATATTTTTTGGTCATTATGTCATGAGTTTGTGTTAATAATCTAAATACTAAAGCATGTGGTAGGCACCATTATGTCTAAAATTCCTATACACATTGCTTATGATTGTTTGAGGATTACACCTGTCTTGAGTTTTTATATTAATAATCTGAATAGTAAGGTTCGTTGTACCTTGTAACACCTGAGTTTAGTTGTTGGCTCTGAACTCTGAAAAAATATTTTTTTACCAAACACAACATCAGATGTAATTTTACTACTGTGATTAAGTTGTATCACATATTCACAGTAGTATTATTGTGTTCTTCAAGCAAGTCAATTACAGTGAGCTTTTAGTCATGAATTTACAGTAGTCTATGAAAGATCATTCTTGAATTTTTGCCTTTAAATTGTCTTGTTAAATCTTGTATAATACACTACTAGGTGAGTGCTCGTGCGTCACAGGCCCGAGTTTCTCTTCAATGTCATCCCAGACGGCTTGTGGATGTCGTCCTCCATCTCATAACAATATAACACACATTTGTATATATAAGTTATCGAGCTATTATATGATCCCGTTGCAACGCACGGGCACTGAGCTAGTAGAAACTTGAATTCTACAAGAAGAATGAGTGAATGACTAGACAGTCATTTTTAGGAGACAAAAATAGAAACAAAAATATATTGAGAGATCTCGATAGTGCCATAATGGCAAGATATTGTGCATGAACAGTCTCCAGAACACGAATTTGTTGCTTTGATTTCTCTATCAATAATTTCCTCGCAACATGATGCAAATCTCAAAGTTGGCCTACCAACCCGTTCCTGTACTCAAGGGTATGCTGGCTTTCAGGGAGTCAAGGTAAGGCTTACAATAATCAAAGACTCCGTTTAAAGAAATGCTTACTAAAAGTGGATCCTTAAAAATCCAATTTTACTTTTCAGGTTAAGTAAGATTACCTGTATCTAGAGTTCTTGCTACCCTAGTTCAAACACTTGCCCTGCACTAGCCAATTTCTTAACAACCCTTCATCTTTACTGGAGTTCTACGTATAGGGCAGTGACCAAGTCTTCATAACCGCGAAGGTACGACGATCCGAATCGATTATACTCAGCTGAGGATCTCCAATCACACGACATATGTAGCACTTAACCCTTGCATATGTCAACTCGCCACCGGGGTTCTTAAAACCAGATCAGGTTCACGCCAACCAAGAGCACAGATACTCCACCGTCCAGCCTCTTGCCACGGAGGGTACACGCTACTCTCACCATCTCTCCACTCCCATTACGTGGTATCTTATTCTGGTATTAGTCTGCCCGAGGCAAAGCTTACCCATGACGAGGCATGTGACCAGTTAAAGGGTCCTCGGTCAGCAAGCCTACATCGACACGGTCCTTAATCGACTCAGACGGAGACACTACACCAAGACTCTCTTCTCGTGCAAGTCACCCGCCCGGTCTCAGCTTAATCATTTCAAACCCCAAAGTTTGGTACCTGGAAGAGGTACATCTTTTCCGATGTTGAACCCATCATGGCCATGATGGATCCACCATCAAGTTTTATTTTCGAAAACAGCCCACCCACTTTGCAACATCATCTTTGAGAAAACAAAACATTTTGTTTATCTAAAGCAAAGCTAAGCATATGAAAACTTTTGTAAAACAGGGATTAGGAAGTAATCCAAGGAAGGAGATGCAGCAATAGTTTAGCACACAACTCCTATCATCTAATGCATCAAGTAAGTGAGAAAGAGTTTAAAAAGTAACAAGGAGGTGGCAAATGCACCGGGGCTTGCCTTAGTTTACAGGTGATGTGGTGACCTAGGGCAAAAACCTTATAATTCGGCAGATATATACACTGATTTCAGACTTAGCCAAAAGGGTTTAAGTGTGGCTCTTTTGCAAATTAGTCCAAAACTCAAGGTTTAACTTGCAAATCTCCATAATTTTGAACCTTATAATCAAAGCAAGAGACACCAAGTTGTGGTGGTCCTTGTAGGGGTCTAAGTGACCCAGTTTGATTAAGGAGAAAACCTCACTCGGTCTAGGTGACCGTTTGAGAGAGGGAAAGGGTTGAAAGAGACCCGATCTTTGTGACCACCTCAACGGGGAGTAGGTTTGCAAGAACCGAACCTCGGTAAAACAAATCACCGTGTCATCCACCTCATTTGCCTTTGATTTGTTTTTCGCCCTCTATTTCGGACTCGATTTTAATACTAACGCTAACACCGACTTGTAGTTGTGCTTTAAGTTTACAATTTTCAGATTCCGCCTATTCACCCCCCTCTAGGCGTCTTTCAATTAGTGTCCTAGAAAGTCTAGATAGAGTTTTATCTTGTGTTTTTATTATTGCTCTTGTTGATTGGCTTTCTTAATCATGTTTTCTTCATCTCCTTATAAACTCTCAAGTGACTTGTAAAGCTAGCAAGAGGCACCTAATTGTGTGGTGATCGTTGCGGAATCTAAGTGACCCTCGAGATTAAGAAGAAGCACTCAATCGGTCTAAGTAACCGTTTGAAAGAGGGAGAGGGTTGAAAGAGACCAGACCCATGTGATCTTCTCAGTGGGGAGTAGGTTCTTTGAAATTGAACCTCGGGAAACAAATCACATGTGTCTTTTGTGCTAATCTTGTATTGTGATTTGATTCTTCCTCTACGTATAAGTTATTTTGCTTGCAATCTTTCTGAGTTAGCTCCCAAAGTTATCCACATTAATTGAGCAACTCATAGCAAGAAGAACTCTCTTCTTCACGCTGATTTCATTATTACTCATTCTAACTCTAACCCCGGGGCAAAGTTCGTGTTCAAAGTTGTAATTTTTAGGTTTCGCCTATCCACCCCCTCTAGGCGACTTTCAATCGGTATCAAAGTCCGGTACTTCATTATAGTCTAACAACTTGAAGTGATGTCGGACGAACATGTGGTCACCGGGGAGAAGCCCGGATCTTCGGGGAAAAAAGCATGAAGACAAGACTCCGTCAAAGGAGGCCAAGATATCTAGCGATAAGCACAAGGAGGACAAGGAAGAATACGCCATCTCCATCAAATCGCACAAGAAGAAGGGCGACAAGAAGAAAAAGAAGATGAAGAAGGTGGGTTACGAGACCGACTCATTTATGCCCTCAACCTCCGATGCTGAGTCAACATTTTTAAAACGCCATGACCGTAAAAGTATCGTAAGACTCTTCTTCGCTATCCTCGCATTCCTAAATATGCTCTTTTACTTTCCGTTCCCTTGGGCAAACCACCATACTTTGATGGCAACGACTATTCTACGTGTAGTGATAAAATGACTAGCGAATTTTATTGAATGGTTATAACATAATCAATGAATTAATGGAGAAGCTAGATAATAGAAAGGCAACTCTTGTAGCTCAAGAAGACTCGCTAATCCTTGAAAAGGAGAGAAACCTAGAGTTACAAGAGTTGATCATTAATAACGAAGAAATGTTGGAGACATTGACTAAAGAACTCTCGTTAGTTAAAGTCACCTTAAAAGAAAATTATGATGAACTCTATTCTGGAAAAACTTCCATTGTTGGTCTTGCTAATGCAAAAGAGGCACTTGAAACAAATTTATCATGTTTGAAAGTTCATGGTCAAGAACTTCAAGTGCAACTTGACACTCTCAAGACCACCACTACTTCATGCTTTGTAATGAACTCTGATGCTAGTTCTTCTAGTTCAAATTCTTGCAAAAATTGTTCAAAATAACATGCAAATTGATGTATGACTAACCATGTGAAGAAAGGTACACATAAGGTTGAGACCAAGAAAATCATGAAGAAGATTTATCGCAATGATGGGTTAGAGAAAGTTGGAGCCAAGTATAAGCCCTTAAGGAACAACCACGAAAAGAGAGCACTTGGCTACAACCTGTCAAAGGTAAATCCAAGCGTACAACATAAGGGGTGGAAGTCTCCTAAGTTCATAGAAGGGACTAACTTGTATGACGCCTTGGTAAGGATTCACTCCTCAAATACTAGTACAAGCAAAAATCATGAGAAGGTAAATGATGATCCCAAGGGTAAGATGAAGAGAATTGTTCCTACAAGAGAAGAACAAGCTCCTATCCACATCTCTAATTCTTATATTTTGTGACTATATGTTGACTTAGTATATCGGTAAAATGGTTGTTAAATACGTGGGTGTCTACACAACGAGGAAATCAATGAAAAGGAGTATGTGGGTATCCAAATCGATAACTAACACTCAAGGACCCAATTCACATAACTCTGTTTTGCAGGTTTTTTCCTTCGGTGGGTCAAATTGGGTATTTGACATTGTGTGGGTATTCAAATTGATAACAAACACTCAAGAAGTGTGGAATTGTAGGCAATGTGGGTCTGAATCGTGAATGGGGCTCGAAAACAGATGGGCGGGAGATGGGAGGCGAAAGTTTTCGGTGCTCCCGAAATCTTCTCGCACCTAATTGGCTGAGCTTTTCTCCCACGGATCGTGCAGTAGGAGCTCCATCGCGGCCGTTCGCGCGCCTTCATATCCGACCGCCCGTCCCCTCGAACGCGGATCGACGGGCCCACTAGCCTCCGCGTTTAACTACCCGGCACCACCAGACAATCCCCTCATCTTGCTCTGAACGCATTCCTCCCATCTCCCAAGACCTCCTCAGACCCGAGAAGCGCAGCTGCGGCCATGGACGCCACCGGCACTGGAGCTGGAGGGAAGGCGAAGAAGGGAGCGGCCGGTCGCAAGGCCGGCGGGCCGAGGAAGAAGTCGGTGACGAGGTCCGTGAAGGCCGGGCTCCAGTTCCCCGTCGGCCGCATCGGGCGCTACCTCAAGAAGGGCCGCTACGCGCAGCGCGTCGGCAGCGGTGCCCCCGTCTACCTCGCGGCCGTCCTGGAGTACCTCGCCGCTGAGGTAAATGGCATCACGATCAGCAGCGTCTCGAACTGGGACCATTGTTCCGAATCTGATCTTGCACCGGCATCTTGATTCCGATGTGCTGATTCGCTTTGCTTCCCACTCTGGCCAGGTCCTGGAGCTCGCCGGCAACGCTGCCAAGGACAACAAGAAGACGCGCATCGTCCCGCGCCACGTGCTGCTGGCGATCCGCAACGACGAGGAGCTCGGGAAGCTGCTGGCCGGCGTGACCATCGCCCACGGCGGCGTGTTGCCCAACATCAACCCGGTCCTGCTGCCCAAGAAGACGGCGGAGAAGGCGTCCAGCGGCGGGAGCAAGGAGGCCAAGTCGCCCAAGAAGGCCGCCAAGTCCCCCAAGAAGGCATAGGGTTTGGAGGCGGATCTGATGTTGTCATGTGTAGGTTGTAAGCGGGCAATGTGCTTGGCTGTGTATCTGCTTTGCTCAAGTTGCTTTATGTCATTTATAATGGAATAGGAAATGCCGTGTTTCTTACGCCTGCTTTTGGTTCTGCATTCTACTGAAAAAGCGTACGATAATTAACACATTCACCTTTGAAGAATCACGATTGAAAAGTATATTAAATATTTGCTAATGGAGATTTTGGGAGCGTTTGCTTTAAGGAATCATTACGTCTCCATAAGTTCTTTCCTCAATTTTGATGTGATAAACTTATTTTTCACAAATCAAACAAAAAAGTAAGAAATGAAAAGATCATAGATTTTTTTTATTTCTCAAACCAAACCCTGTCGTAGAATGACTAAATAAAAAGTAAAATCAACAGTTTACCGTCTAATTGTATCACCTTAACCTCTAAACAAGCTAGCTAATAAGTTGACTAATTATTAGTTATTTGATCTATGATAATAGGTGCTAATATATCATATAAAGAAAAAATCATCTATTAATCAAGTTTCCAAACATATCACAACTAATTTTTGTAAACTAATTATTTACGGGCTAATAATTAGCCACTGGTAACAATAAATCAGGAGGATTCAAACATAGCCTTCGTAGTGGTTCAGTTGAGGAAGATCACATCAGATCTCGATTGCGCTGTCTAAAGTATTGTATTGGATAAATGATAACTAAATAGTTGCGGCCAGCAGTCTGTAGACATCACAATTAGCACCACTAAATTAAGTTTGCATTGGAAGCAAGTGAGCAGAGCAGATTAGCATATGCCCTGGCATCCATTGCCTTAACAGCTTTCTCTGGCTCTGCTTGCAATGAATATTTGACAGAACCTAATCACTTCATCCGTCCAGTTTGATTCATACTGTTTTTCAGACTGCTCCACAAAGATAAAAATAATGTAAATAGGATGCAACAGATAAAAGCTTATACGGATAAAAACTTGTACGGATAAAAACTGAAAGTTGCCTAGAGGGGGGTGAATAGGCAAGTTAAAATTTTTTCAACAAAAATTATAAGCAAACTGGGTAAAACTGAATTGATCTTGAAATTCACCCAGTTAACTTTGGAAATGAGATGTTCTAAATGATCCACAAGGTTCAAATTAGTAGATCTGAGAAGGGCACTTTTCAAAATCTACACACTAAAAAGATATAAACAAATCTTCTGCGGGATGGTGAGAGAACGAAGAACACAAACAAACACAATAAGCAAGAACACAAGAGGCACAAGATTTATCCCGAGGTTCGGTCACACCACCAAGGTGTCCTACTTCCTCGTTGAGGCGCCCACAAAGAGGCGGGTCTCTTTCAACCCTAATCCTCCCTTTGCCGACCACAAAGGTCAAGCTCACACACTAATCTTTGCTCAAACGAGCGGGTAATACAAACTTTCTTGTGGTCTTCCACAAGATTTGAAGACTCACAAGAGACACCTAGTCGTCTAGGAGCTAGAAGCTCCAAGAGTAATGAATCCACAAAGAACTCGATGTAGTACCAAAGCTCGAATGAAGAAGAAGAGCAAGAGAGATTTAGAGATGAAGCACAAAACCGCAGCTCTCAAGCTCACTCAAAGATTTCTCTCCAAAGATTTGAAATGGGAGAGGCAAGAGATGTGTGAGAGAGAGAGAGGTGTTTCTTGGGTTAGAAATGGAGTTCAAATCGTGCTCACTGCTGTGGGGTGAGAGGTAGGAGTGAGTATATATAGTTGGAGCTCAAAACTAGCCGTTGGGGCCAATTTTTCTGTTTGAGACCGGTTGAACCGCCCCTGGCAGGTCAGGCAGACTGTCTGCCAGTCTGACTGTCAGACTGACTGGGAGACTGACCTGCAGGCTGACCAGGGTTGACCAGACCGGTTGAACCGCCCAGGGGCGGTTGAACCGCCCCTGACAGCTCTGGCGACCTGTTTGCCAGTCTGACTGGCAGACTGCAGATCAGAGGTCAGAGGGGTCAGAGACCAGCTGAACTGCCCCTCAGGACCAGTTCAACCGGTCTTGACCAGTGAGTTTAGGAGAGAAAACCCCAGCTCAACTGCCCGGAGGCAAGTTCAGCTGGTGTATGGTCAAAGAGGTTCACAGCTGAAGTTGAGTTCAGCTGAAGTTGAGAAAGCTCAACTCAGCTGAAGTCCAGCTCAGCTGAAAAGCTCAGCTGCAGCTGAAGAAGCTCAACTCAGCTGAAGTTCAGCTCAGCTGAAAAGCTCAGCTGCAGTTGAAGAAGTTCAGCTGCTTTTCAGCAAGAACACTCTAGGTTTCTCAAACCTAACCATGGTCAACCATAGAACGTTAAAGAGATTTTTGCTTTTCAAAAATAGCTTTTGAATAGAGAGGTTTGAGCTTTGACAAACACCAACCTTCTTTTTGGATCCCCCTTTATAGTACGACGATTCCTATACTCAAGTTAAATAAATAAAATATAATGAAGTAAACTCCTTGAGTCATTGGTGTCTCATGTGTGATTTCTCCATGACATTGCTTCATAAGGATCACAAACATCTTTGTCTCACCTTTTGAAGCAAACTTAAATCAAACCCTGTGACTTGTACCATATCACCTTATATGAGTTCAAATCATGGCTTCAAGTCACCTTACTGATGCATCAACATGTTATAATTCTTCATAGCTGATTAGTTCATCGACTTAGTGCAAGTACTCTCTTCTTCACCTTAGCCATGGTACCTCGGTCTACAAGCCGTCGCTTGGCCTTCACCTTTGCTTAGTTCCTCGAAGCCCTTTCCTTGCTATCTTCACCCTATCAAGCCATTCTTGAGTCACATCATATTGAGCATCCATTGAGAGAATCATTTCTTCAATATTGTGAACCTTGCTTGAATGTCTTCTAGATATAACTGTCAAGATCAATCAAGCTCTAGTTTGATTCTCATAGAAGCATTTATGGACTGACAGTAATATGGTCAAGCCAATTCACGATTCCTCATATCTTATTCACTTTGGCTTGACCAATCCTCTTAATCACTTCAACCTCTATTATGATCATATTTATGCATAGTGATTTCTCAGGACTTGTCCGTATATTCAAACCAATATAGAGACCATATTATATCCATTTGCATTGTCTCACTGGTTATTTGACCTTGTGTTGAACCTTGTTCACTGATCATTATACACTATTCAAGTATATTCATCATATTGAATTTCCTGTTCAACACTTAGCAAACTTGTTAGACCTTTAAATGTGTTGTTATCCAAATCACCAAAACTCACAAATGGGATGAATGCACTTTCAATCTCCCCCTTTTTTGTGATTGATGACAACACATTTAAAGCTTACATAAGATTTGATAAATGAGATTTTGAATCCTATGATATAATTTTCTCCCCCTAAATATGTGCATTTCAGAAAATACCAATTTTGTACTCAAATGCCAAAAGCACATATTTGGGTCAAAGTATGGAGACAACTTATATCATACTATTCATAGGGTGCTTTGTGTCATAAATAAACGTGATGCTCATGACATATTATGCACTCATCAATTTCCTTCATCTTATGTTTTACTTATGATTCAACCCCCTTTTGTCAATTATTTCTCTCCCTTTTCAAAAGTAAAGATAAGCTTTAATGCAAAATTTCTCCTCCTTTGTCATAAATCTCCAAAAAGGATACAAAGAATATAAATGGTAGAAATTATGATTAAGCGAGATGTGAACACACTATCATGAAAGGGATCCTTAGATGGCACAAAGGTAATGGATAAGTGTCATAAGTGATGTACCTTTGTGTTTTACCTTTTCAAGGGGGTTCCAGACTTGTGTTGGATTTAGAATTCATTTGCAAGCTCTTGTTGGCATAATTGTGACATAGGTCCAAGATATCAAATGAAGATTGTCATACTAACTGAAAGATAAATCTTGATACCTGGAGTCTAGATGTCACCTAGCATTTTCTTATCACAACAAGAGGCAACATGAATATTGCACAAGTATGGATTGTGCAACTAGTGATCATGTATGAAAAATATCAATTGAAAAACACCAATTGATACAATTTGATAGATAAATAGATCACTAATAGCATATTACACTAAGTTCTCCTCAAGTTTTAGTGCACACATATATATATGAATTCAATTGATATCTGTTGAGAGTACTTATTTGCAACTTAAAGTACCATTAGCATAAAAGGAGTATCAATTGAACATAATCATACAACATAAGAAACATGTGCACTATTTAATCAATTAAGTTCTAGACAGGAGAATCTATAAGCTATGCTACTTCAGATATTTGTAATCAAAAAGGACGTGATACATATTTACCAATTTTAGATGACGTTGGAGTAGCATATACAAGAGAAACTCATTCTCTTATGAAATGTATAGAAGATACATTTATTGGAGCAAAGAATCTTTGATACCCATCAAAATTTGCAGTGGAAGCGATTGTCTTTGCCCGAAGATTCCTTTCTAATTCGAGACTACACACATAATAGACTTGGAAATGAAGTTAGTCTCAAAGATTCAAATTATAGACTATTCTCCCCCTAAATGTGTGCATACAAGTGATGAATACTTGTTTAGCTTATGCACTTGGACTTGTGAGGCCAGGGGATTAAGTCCTACAATTTGAACCTTGGTACAAATAAAGTATGAAAATGTGAAATTGTACCAATTTAAGGAATTACTCATAATTAAAAGGTATAGTAATAGACATGATATGCAATATTTTAAGCCAAGATTCAAGTGCAACCTTATGATGTGACTTAAGATATTGCATTTACATGCATACACTAACTTGTAAGAGCCTAGATACACAAATATAATACAATAGTTCATGGAGTGACACACCTTTGTTCCATGCCACATGGTCTCCATTATAATCATGAATTTCCATCTTAGCTTTTGATAGGCTTGACATTTCAAAGAGAAACTTATCCTCTTTAAACAATCAAGAGAAACTCATTTTCTTGATAGGTTTAAGAGAAACTCATTTTCATTTCTATGGAACCATTCATCCTCATTTGATGTTCTCCAAGGTGTGAGACTACACAATCATGAACTTGAAAGAAATCATTAGTCTCACAAGATATAGGCTAAAATCTCCCTCAATTTGTGCATGCAAGAGTACACAGAGTACACTTATGCACATCAACAATATGAGGTTAAAGGAGGTGTTTGCACTATATCTTGGTTTAACATAACATGCTTTACATAGATGATGAAAATTAAACCATATGAAAGTTTAAGAACTGAAGTATATCAATTGAAATTCTGAAGGGTAAAGCATGCTAATATGAACCTCAAACCTCATAATGAAGGATATCATATAAATATGTCACTACATCTTCATTATTTGGTTGACAAAAAGTGTAACTCCCTTCTTGAATCACTGTGATTTCTTTTCTCTTTATGATTTCATCCAACCAGGCGATCTTGAACTTCATTCATCTTGGCTTGGTTCAATCATACTTGATATGAGACCCATTGAAACTCAATGATTGAAACAACCAAGACTCTTATATCCGTAGATTTTGAATCCATCTTGAAAGCACTTGGAAAGACTTTATTGAAACACTTAGAAAAGAGAGCATTAGAAACACAAGAGAGGGTTTCACAAATGATGATCCTTATATGTGGATGGAAAATGAATCATCATTATTGAAACTCAAAAGGATATACTAAATTCCTTTAAATTAGTGCACACATATAGTTGATGTCAAAGTTATATGCACTATTGAACATTTTATAATGCAATGAATTTAACCTATACTATGGTACATCCCACTAAGGATAGAATACTAAAACAACTGAAGGAGAGGAAGTTTTCATACCTTGGCCTCTTATCAACTTCATCCTACTTTAGTTGAATAATATCCTTAAAGCTTGTGATTTATCCAATTTAAAACAAGTACCATCTCTTAACATAGATTTTCTATGGATAAACTCAACACAAGAGATGGCATTAGTAGCACAAGCACTAGTTTCTTATTTAGCAACCCTTTTATATGTGGAAGACAAGCATGTTGCTAAAATAGAGAAACATCATAATATGGACTAAATTTCCTTGAACCCTCATGCACAATATATTTTGAATGACATGGATAATATGCATGGTTATTCAATGAAGTCTAAAGGGATGACTTAATCCATATTATGGTGAGTGTCTAATATAGAAGAATCAAATCCAAATTAACTAGATAGAGAATACGTCACATAATTTTGGATTGTTCACCATACCAACTTCCAATTAGACCTTTATTTCATAGTCAACAACTGATGTATATCCTCAAGTGCTTCTTTTCCCTTAGTGGCTACACAAGTCACAAAAGAGATAAGATTTGAAAATAATATGCACTTGAGATTCAGTTGTTACCACCCTTGCTACTATCTCCAAATATGATTTATACATTCATTATTGAGCATCCAACTTGATCCATTAAAGGAGTGATCCTGCAAAACAAGTTTAAGCTTCATATCTTGGTACCCAATTTGAATTGGGTCCTTTGAGATTAGTAGTAAAAGCCTTGAGTACCCACACAATCCTTATTGTGGCCTTTCTCTTTGTGTAGGTGTGGGGGATAGATATCCCCCGGGTCCACTGAAAGAGTAAAGGACCTCACGAAAGGCCCGAGGGCCCAATAAATCGTAAGGTTATTCTTTCGTGGGCCTGGGGGGAAACAACCAGCAAAGCAGAGCGACGTGAGGCCGGATTGGTGCAAACCCGGACGGCCCATAGCGTCGAGCGAGTGGCCGCAACGGAGATCCGACTTTCCCGCGCTGGAGCCTCCATGCAACGAAGCCACGTGAGGATAAGTCGGCGAGGGTTACGTAAAGGATAATCTCAAGAGGTTCACTATCTTTTAGCCACTTGTTGTTATCTTATCCATGTGTACTGCCCCACGGTCGAGTATATAAGGCCTAGGGGGCACCCCTTCAGAACGATCGACCCATTCTTTAGCCACCCACATCAACTCTCTGTATTCTTAATTCGGGGAGCTCTCTTGTAGCCACATCCACCAAGCATACTCATCAGGACGTAGGGTGTTACGCATCTCTAAGCGCCCCGAACCTGCAAAACTTGTCCATTGTCCCTCGTGCGATCGGCACGAACCATTTTGCTACAGTTGTCGACACCGTCCTACTCCTAAAACACCTTGAGGGACAACCCCGGGTGTGCGGTCGGACCCAAAACACCGACAGCTGGCGCGCCAGGTAGGGGGTGTGTCGACAATCCAAGCTAGCTCAATGGCCATCTCCTTCTACAGCAAGATCACCCTACGCCCCGGATCTGTGTTTTGCTTCGGAACAATCTCATTCGTAGCGGACGAAGAAGGAATTCTGCACCGTATCGCGGATTCGCCGGAAAAGGAATCTTCCCCAACAAACTCCGAAAATACCAGAGAAGCGCAACCTCCAGTTCTCCGAAAGAAGATCACTACGACGGCAGCACCGTTCTACCCCGACGTCCTCTTCATCGGAAGAGAGGAATCGCCCGTCATCTCCGACGACGAGCCGACTGTACCCGGGGAGGAACCGCCTCAGCGAGAGTCCCGTCGACGGAGGAACCGGCGCAGGAACGTTCGACGACATCACGCAGCCGGAGAACAGAATCCAGAACAACCTGTCTCGCGAGACGAGGTCTCGGAGGTAGGAGAAACCCCGGAAGAACGCGTCTTCAGAGAGCGAAGGAACTCCCGACGACGTGATCGCCGACGAGCTCAGGAACAGGCTGAGCAGGATGCAAGGCAACGTCGAGAGAATCCATTCTTCGGGCGCAACCTGAACCCCGACTTCGCCCGAGCCATGAACACGCCGAGCGAAGTCGGAGGGGTGCTGGCTCGGATAGCTGAAGGACTTCCTCGGACTCCTGACGCCGACGGCTACCGACGACTGCTCACCCAGGCGGCCAACCATCTTCTACCGCTTGCCCACCCGCCAAACGATCTACGACACACCATCAACAGTCGCCGAGACGCGCGGAGCTCCATCAATGCTTCGCGAGAACGGCGGCATGAGAACGAGATTCGTCGTCGAGAGGAGTATGACAGGGATCATGGCATCCCGACTCAGAGCCAAGCTACCAGGACTGAGTCGGCAATGGCTTCAACTGGCGGAACCACCCGGGGACGGTCGAGGAATCACAATCACAACTCCCCTCCCCGGGACAGACATCGACCCCGACGACAGGAGGACACGTGCGGAGTGTCCGCCCTTACTCCGCGCCTTAGGGCCATCCAATGGCCTCCCAACTTCAAGGTATCCAATGTTGACAAATATGAACCTAAGCAGGATCCATGGGGTTGGCTAGCCGTCTACACCACCGCTGCTCGAGCTGCCGGGGCGTCCGAAGACGTGATGACCGCGTACTTACCCATTGTCCTTGGGCAAGACGCGCTGCAATGGCTGCGACATCTACCCCGACACTGCATCGACGTCTGGGGAGACTTCAGTCGACGCTTCACCGCCAACTTCCAGTCCCTCTCCGACAAGCCGGCGCAACCGTGGGACCTCAAATCTATCAAGCGCCGGGGGGACGAGACTCTCCGGTCGTACCTCAAGAGGTTTCAAACCATGAGAAATCGTATCCCCGATGTCACGGAGGCGGCCGTGATCGAGGACTTTTACCGAGGATCCAATGATTCGGCTTTCGTCCGAGCCATACTACAGAAGGCGCCGACTACCTCCGAGGAGCTGTTCCGGGAAGCCGACCTCTACATCACCGCCGACGAGCGAGCCCAGGACCTCATTGGAGGAGCGAAGCCCGCACCAGCAGCACCACGACGCGACACAAACCAACAACCCGACAAGCGATGGGAGAAGAGGCCTCGCGAAGAAGTGCACACTGCCGGACCACCTGCCTCTCGCGCTCGAGGAGGACCTCGTGGAGGCGAACGAACGCTGGACGACATCCTCGACGCCCAGTGCCCGTACCACAAAGACATGCGCCACACTCTTTGTAACTGCCGAGACTTCAAGCACTCCGTCGGACACGGCCGACCCTTCCAACCTCTACCTCCTCCCCCGCCGAGGGGAGGACCAGATGAACCACGACAACCCCATCGGCAGGAGGAGGGAGGAGGAGGAGGAGCTTTTCCACGCGTTGACAGGGAGGTCAACGTCATCTTCGGCGGACACGGATCGCAGGAGAGCAGAAGACAACAAAAGCTCAACGATCGCCAAATACTGGTGGCGACCACCGGCCCTCTCGCCCCATACCGGTGGTCGGAGCACCCGATCACCTTCACTCGGGCAGATCAATGGCTCAACTTCGACCACCCGGGCAAGTACCCGCTTCTCGTCGATCCGGTGATCCGAGAGAGTCGGGTGAAGAAGGTGTTAGTGGACGGGGGAAGCAGCATCAACGTCACCTTCCCCCGGACACTCCAAGGCTTGGGAGTTCACCTCAAAGAGCTCCACGAGTCGGACACTCCTTTCTTCGGCATCGTGCCGACGGAAGGGGAATACCCGCTGGGCCACATCTACATGCCAGTCACCTTCGGAACTCCGGAGAACTACAGAACCGAGTTCCTGAGGTTTGAAGTGGCGAACTTCGACTGCGGGTACAACGCCATCATCGGGAGGCCTGGATTGGCCAAGTTCATGGCCATTCCGCATTACACATACATGATACTGAAGATGCCAGGGCCGCAAGGGATCATAACTGTGCGCGCCGACTTCCAAGGCGCCGCAGAATGTTTCCGAGTGGCTATTCAAGCAGCCCTCACCGCCAAGCCATCGACAGCTCCCTCCGCAGTGGCGAACTCTAAGCCTGAGGAGGACCTCACAGTACCGGCGAGCGAAGCTCAGACCGCGACCTCTATGCGGCCGACTGAAGAAACCAAGAGAATCAACCTGGGGTTCGCCGATGAGCGCAAGACGGCTATCATCAGCTCCAGCTTGGATGACAAATAGGAAAGCGCGCTCGTCCGGTTTCTGCAAGACAACCGAGATGTATTCGCATGGCAACCTGCGGATATGCCGGGAGTCCCAAGAGAACTGGCCGAGCACAAATTAAAGGTTTTCCCCCAGGCGAGACCGATTCGACAAAAATTGCGTCGTTTCACGCCTGACAAGAGAGAGGCCATTCGCGCCGAGTTAGCTCGTTTGGTCGCAGCTGGATTCATTAGAGAAGTATTACATCCCGAGTGGTTAGCCAACCCCGTTCTTGTACTCAAAAAGAATAAAGTGGATTGGCGCATGTGTGTTGATTATACAGATCTCAACAAACACTGTTCGAAGGATCCTTTTGGGCTCCCAAGGATAGATCAGGTGGTGGACTCCACCGCTGGATGTTCTATGCTGTCTTTCTTGGATTGCTATTCCGGGTACCATCAGATCAGTCTAGCAAAGGAAGACGAAGAAAAAACGGCATTCATTACCCCGTTTGGTGCTTTCTGTTATACCTCCATGCCGTTTGGCCTCAAAAACGCTGGAGCAACTTACCAGAGAGCCATTCAAACATGCTTAGCAGATCACTGGGGCAAGCGTGTGGAAGCTTATGTAGATGATGTGGTAATCAAAACACAGGACTCAGAAGACTTCATCAAAGACTTGCAACTGGTTTTCAACAGTCTGAGGCGGTATAGATGGAAGCTTAATCCTGAGAAATGTGTTTTTGGGGTACCAGCCGGAAAGTTGCTCGGATTTATTGTCAGCCACCGGGGAATTGAAGCTAATCCGGATAAGATTGAAGCTATCATGAAGATGGAAGCACCTCGATCGCAGAAGAAGGTTCAGCGACTTACGGGATGCATGGCAGCTTTAAGCAGATTTATATCCAGGCTGGGAGAAAAAGGTCTGCCGTTTTATAAGTTACTCAAGAAGGTGGATAAATTTCAGTGGACTTCAGAAGCGCAAGAAGCTCTAGATGCTCTGAAAAAATTCTTGACAACACCACCAGTACTGAAACCACCTCGGCGAGCTACGTCAACTCAACCAGCTGAGGATTTGCTATTGTACATCTCTTGCACGACTCACGTGGTAAGCACCGCGTTGGTAGTCGAGCGAGTAGAAGAAGGGCATGCCTATCCAATACAACATCCTGTCTACTTCATTAGTGAAGTCCTCGGCCCCTCAAAGAAAAAGTATCCTCAAGTTCAGAAGCTATTGTATGCAGTACTTCTAACTGCCCGCAAGCTGCGTCACTACTTTGACGACCACAAAGTCATAGTAGTCACAAGTTTCCCAATAGGGGATATTCTTCGCAACAAGGAAGCAATCGGTCGAATAGCCAAGTGGGCTTGTGAGCTGGGATCTCATGACATCGAGTTCCGACCTCGCACTGCCATCAAAACCTAAGCACTGGTTGATTTCGTATCGGAGTGGACTGAACAACAAGTACCAGACAACCCGAAGACTGCAGAAGTATGGCGAATGTATTTTGATGGCTCACTAAAGCTGCAGGGAGCAGGAGCGGGGATTCTCTTCACTGCACCTGGAGGCGAACACCTCAAGTACGCCCTCCAGTTGCTATTCCCGGCCTCCAACAATGCAGCCGAATATGAAGCTTTGATCCATGGATTGAACATTGCCATATCATTGGGCGTCAAAAGATTAATGGTATACGGGGATTCTCTGGTAGTCATCAGCCAGATAAATAAGGAGTGGGATTGCTCAAACGATTCGATGGGAAGATACTGCACTGCCGTCCGAAAGCTGGAGGATAAATTCGAGGGTCTAGAATTTCATCATGTGGAAAGAGATCGGAACACGGCAGCCGATGTACTGTCCAAGCTAGGGTCCAGTCGAACTCAGGTCCCACCCGGGGTTTTTGTGCAAGAAATTCTGCAGCCAAGTATCTCAATGGATCAAATGGAAGAGTGCAACATCATAGATCAACCCGAGTCAGATCCCGATGACTGGAGAAGGCCAATCATTAAGTACATAAGGAATGAAGAAGAACCAGACGACAAGAATTCGGCAGAGCGCATTGCAAGACAATCGGCTCACTATACACTTATTGGAGAGACATTATACAGAAGGGGTGCATCAGGTGTCTTCATGAAATGCATCCTCCCATCTACTGGAAGGCAACTCCTGGAGGAGGTCCACGCTGGACAATGTGGAATACACGCAGCCTCCAGAACACTGGTCGGGAAGGTCTTCAGGTCAGGATTCTATTGGCCAACAGCAAAGAACGATGCAACCGAGTTAGTTCGAAGGTGCGAGGCCTGCCAGTACTTGTCAAAGCAACAACACATGCCAGCACAGCAACTGCAGACCATACCAGTAACTTGGCCTTTCGCATGTTGGGGACTGGATATGATCGGACCTTTCAAGAAAGCTCAAGGGGGGTACACTCATGTATTGGTAGCAATTGATAAGTTCACTAAATGGATAGAATTCAAGCCCATTGCCTCCTTAACCTCTGCTAAGGCCGTGGAATTCATACAAGACATAATATTCAGATTCGGGATACCAAGCAGCATCATAACTGATTTAGGATCCAACTTCACGAGTTCAGAATTCTTTGACTTCTGTGAGCAAAAGAGCATTCAGATCAAGTATGCATCTGTAGCCCATCCAAGAGCCAACGGGCAAGTTGAGCGAGCCAACGGGATGATATTGGATGCACTCAGGAAAAAGATTTTCGATAAGAATGAAAAATTCGCAGGAAAGTGGATAAGGGAATTACCCTATGTTGTTTGGAGCCTAAGAACCCAACCTAGCCGAGCTTTGCATGGAAACACTCCTTTCTTCATGGTCTATGGGTCGGAGGCAGTGCTGCCCGCTGATCTCAAGTTTGGGGGCGCCAAGGCTGATCTTTGAAAGCATAGCAGAAGCTGAGACCACCAGGCTGGAGGACATAGACGTACTCGAGGAAGAACGGCTAAACGCAGTAATCCAATCAGCAAGATACCAGCAGACTCTAAGGCGCTATCACGACAAGGCTGTGCGGCAACGATTCTTCTCAGTAGGGGAGCTCGTCCTTCGCCGAATTCTAACGGGAGAAGGACGACACAAGTTATCACCCTTATGGGAAGGACCCTTTGTAGTAGCAGAAGTCACTCGGCCCGGATCATATCGCCTTACTCAGATGGATGGCACAGAAGTTGGGAACTCCTGGAACATAGAACACCTGAGAAAGTTTTATCCCTAGCCGTACCTCAAAACTGCTGGGATAACGGTGATGTACTCTGTAAAGTGGAAATATGTCATCAATAAAGAAAAGGTCTCAAGGATACTCAATTTATTTACGATTGACTTGCATTCTTACTTAACTCAGGGTGACCACTAAGCCCTGCTAACGGAGCAATCGACTTAAGTCGGCAACGATTTAAGGCGGTGCAACATGCTCACGCTTACTTAACTCAGGGTGACCACTATGCCCTGCTAACGGAGCAATCGACTTAAGTCGGCAATGACTTAAGGCGGTGCAACATGCTCACGCTTACTTAACTCAGGGTGACCACTATGCCCTGCTAACGGAGCAATCGACTTAAGTCGGCAACGACTTAAGGCGGTGCGACATGCTCACGCTTACTTAACTCAGGGTGACCACTATGCCTTGCTAACGGAGCAATCGACTTAAGTCAGCAGCGACTTAAGGCGATGTAACATGCTGGCGCTTACTTAACTCAGGGTGACCACTATACCCTACGAACGCAGCGATCGGCTTAAGTTGGCGGTAACTTAAGACCAGTACAACATGCTCGTGCCTATATAATTCAGGGGATGATTTCCATATCCCGCAAACAAATTTCATAATCATCATGTGTCATTATTGCTAACTCATTAACAAATAAATTCTGATACAGTGAAAGAGTAATTATGTCGTTCGAATGGTAAACTGGTGTCCTCTAACAAACACTCGATCATGCGAACCGTGCGCTTGGAGCACGCGAAATGTTTTCTCTATTTTGCAATGTCTTTTCCAGGAGCAACCGACGAAGAAGGACGACTCGAGGAATCAGGGGCAGCGTTCACGTCAGCCCTTATATCTTCGGGAACAACCACGCCGGGTCTCCTCATCAAAATTCGTCCCGCCCGAATAGCCTTGTCCAGGGCTTTGTCGCGTTGGGCCTTGAGAGTAACAGAAGTTTCTTCAGCAGTTTTAACAGCCAGTCGAGCATTCTCTAACTCCTGGGCAATGGATTTTTTGGAAGCCCGGAGCCCTTTGATAGTAGCATCCTTCGCTGATATCAACTGCTTAAGCCGGGTTACCTCCTCCATGGATTCTTGCAGCTTATGACGATGAAGGTCTAATTCTTCCATGGTGAAGCGATGACTTCTTTCCAAAATGGTCAGCGAATTGCTAGAATCTCGATACAACCTGTCAAGATTGTCACGAGAAGTGGCAAGGATACGTTTTTCTTCCTGCAAGCACAAGTCAGTTCCTTCAAAAACCAGGCAAGTAATAGGAGCGCAGTAAGGCAAAGCACAGTTTCGTATATCACCTTTTCAGAGTCGAGCTGAGCATGCAGGGAAGAACTCAACGCATTGGCATCATCTAAGGCGGCAGAGACCTGACTCAGTTCAATCTGACTTTGAGAGTACTTTTCCTCAAGATCAGTGCATCGCTGAGACAATTCAGCCTGATCTTGAGAATGTTTTTCCTCAAGAATTGCAATCTGTCGAGTCATTCCTAGCAAAAGATAACCAAACAAAACGAGGTCAGAAGGTAAAACAGTCCACAACAAACGCAAAGAAAAGAAAAAAGGGCACTAACCAGCGTTAGTTGCCTCCAACTCGGATACACGACGATGAAGTGACACTGGATTCCAACACGAAAGAGACGAAGCCACTTCTGGGACAGGAGCACCCTGCAATCTCAGCTGGCTGGTCATCCCATCCACCAAAACCTGATGAGAAGAACAGATGAGCATAATGGCAAAAGTTCATGCAATGTAAAAATCAAGCCAAAAAAACAGCACAGTACCTGGAGGTTGGAAAAGAATGAAGGGATCCCCAGATCAGGAGAAATCAGCTGATAACCAGGCGCAAGGTCACCACCCGAAGCAGTTTGCAACGGAACGGTAGGAATCAGTTCAGCGCCTTCAACAGAGCCGGACACCCGATCAGTGGGGACGCTGCCCTCTAAAGCGACACCCTGGTCCAAAGTTTGGGCCACCACCATGCAGCCAGAGTGTGGAGGTGACCCCGCGTGAACGTCCATGGAAGTGCCGGAAGGAGACCCTGTCTGGGCATCCTCGGGGGCTGGGTCATAGTTGGCACTGCCCACTTGAGCTGGATCAACCCCGGCAACACCCTCGGGGGCTGGGCAGTGGCTCGCACTCTTCGCCCGAGCTAAGTCATCCCCGACGATACCCTCGGGGGCTGGGCATGTGTCAGCACCATTCTTGAGGTCCAGACTCTCCGCGGTAACCACCTCTAAGGTTGATGGGCCCTCGGCTACTTCCATGGAATCAGGACAATCCAAGTTAGCATCCCGACCCTCGAGATCGCGCTCTAAGGTTGACGAGGCACGAGATGACCTCAACCCAGCATCCGGCACGGCACCACAAGCTTCCGTTACATCATCATCCACTGGCCCTGATAACAAGTCTTCTGGGACCATATTCTCAAGAGTTTGATCAAAGTCGGCCAGGGATATTTCTTGCAGACCAACGAGGGCAGATAAAGCAGGAGAGGGAACTCCACTACTTTCCCCACTGGCGAGGAATTGCCGACTGTTCTTCCGAGTCAGAGGGACCTCATTCTCTTCCTCTCTGTCGTCTTCATCAGCAACACAGGCAACACCCGCATTGGGATCAACGACGGATGGAGTACACCCATTGGGATCAGCAACAGACATACCACACCCATTGGGATCAGCATCAGTAAATTCAGGCGCAGGAACCTCCTCAGCAGCAGGAACCGAGGGACCAGCACCCTGATCCAAACTAGATACTCGCCGAATACGTCTCTTTTTCTTTTTCTGCTCATCAACAGAAAGATCAGTTTGACTGGTTCGGCAAGGACGCCTCGAGCGAACACGGACAGGTCTCTGAACATCCAAGGTTATACCGACCTCTGGGAGAGGCGCCACTGCCAATGTCTCAGCAGGAGTAGCATCAGAAGAATCTTTAGCCAACATATCAAGCATGGCATTCATTTCTGCATCATTAGGATCCAAAGGCACCTCGAAATGGACTTGTCGTTCATCATCAGGAATTTTCCCAAGTGAGGCAACCAAAGCATTGACTTCTTCATCAGAGGGCCGCGTTCTAAGGCCCAAATTGCCATCAGTCGCAGGTGGATTTGACACGAAAAGAGTGAAGGCTTTGGCAGGAGGCAGATTCCAGGCCGAGTACGCCACCGGAGCACCAACATTGGATACTTTGCCCCTGAGAATCATCTCCAGTCGGCTCACCAAATCTGCAGAAGGGATTCTCTTGTTGATAACTCGAGTTGGGTCGGCTAGCCCTTGATACAGATAAGCCGGGTGGACCCTATCTTTCAGTGGCTGAATGTTTTTGAAAACGAAGTCAGCAACTACAGCTTCAGCAGTTAAACCTCTCTCTTTCAATAGTCCAACTTCAGCTAGCAGCACACTGGCTTCGGCTACCTCCTCGTCTGTGGGCGACTCGGTCCAGCTTGGGGTGCGAACGTCTGGCTGTCTTCCCGACCGAGGGGGGAGAGAATTTCCATAGTTATCAACTATAAACCACTCCAGACGCCATCCCTTAATGCTGTCTTTAAGGGGAATCTCAAGATATTCAGTCTTCCGTCCCCGGCGCATCTCCAAACTGGCACCTCCGACCAACTGATGTTGTCCCCCGGCCATCCCAGGGCGACAATGATACAGGTGTTTCCACAAGCCAAAATGCGGCAGCACGCCAAGAAAAGCTTCGCATAAGTGGACGAAGATGGAAATTTGCAGAATTGAGTTAGGGTTCAGATGGGTTAGGTTGATATGGTAGAAATCAAGGAGACCACGGAAAAAGGGAGAAATAGGAAGGCCAAGGCCGCGGAGAAGAAAAGGAGCGTAAACCACGGACTCGTGGGTATCCTCTGTCGGGACCGTAGTCCCGTGGCAAATCCGCCAAGAACAGAGTTCCCGTGGAGGAAGAACCCCGATAGACACGAGGTGGAGGAGCTCGGCTTCGGAGATGATAGACATGTGGTTACCTGCAAAAGGCAACTGGCTGTTGGGATCGATTGGAGGAATCACCACAGCGGACGAGCTTGCGATTTTCCTCTTGGGAGCCATCTCGATTCTACTAGTGAGCAGATTGGAGGCGAGCGCAGAGAGGATTCGGAAGCGGGAATGCAAGAACTAGGGCGCGGAAAGCAAAGGCGGCTAAAAGTGCAGCTCTTATGGGATATTCTCGGACCAGATACCGTTTCAAAAAGTGCCCAGTCATCACCCGGCAGTTATTTCCAAAATCCCAGCATGCCACGTGGTCATTCGGCAGTTATTTCCAAAAACTGGTGGGCCATCTCATCACTCGGATGTTATCCTCAAAATAACTCGGCATTGCCTCTAAAATGCCGACGTCACCACTCAATCACTCGGCGTTGCCTCTAAAACGACGATCTCGAGCTCAATCGCTCGGCATTACTTCTAAAATGCCGACGGCGACCTTTAATCACTCGGCGTTGCCTCTAAAATGCTGATCTCGAGCTCAATCGCTCGGCATTACTTCTAAAATGCCGACGGCGACCTTTAATCACTCGGCGTTGCCTCTAAAACGCTGATCTCGAGCTCAATCGCTCGGCATTACTTCTAAAATGCCGACGGTGACCTTTAATCACTCGGCGTTGCCTCTAAAACGCTGATCTCGAGTTCAATCGCTCGGCATTACTTCTAAAATGCCGACGGCGACCTTTAATCACTCGGCGTTGCCTCTAAAACGCTGATCTCGAGCTCAATCGCTCGACATTACTTCTAAAATGCCGACGGTGACCTTCAATCACTCGGCGTTGCCTCTGAAACACCGGTCTCATGTTCAACCGCACGGCATTACTTCTAAAATGCCGACGTCGACCTTCAATCGCTCGGCATTGCCTACGCTGGTATAGCGCTCAGTCGCTCGGCGTTACTTCTAAAAACGTCGATACAGACCGCAATATTGCTCGGCGGCTACTTCTGGAAGCGTCAGTATGATGATCAAGTTATTCGTCTATTGTCTCAAAAGAATCAGATTTATAATCAAACAAAACGAGTCATCAAGAGGAAACCAAAGTCATTCTTCATTAAGGGAAGTGGCAATACTTACAAATCAACTCATTATGAGTTGATACTTCCCTACTGCTACTACTACTACTACGCTACACTATACTACTCTACATTACTAATACTACTACATTATTTCACTATACTATTTCTAATCTATACTAATATCTAAAAAGACCAGTGGCATCTAGCCACTGGCCCTGCCCCTGCCGCCGCCGCCCTTGGTGCTGCCCCTGCTGCCGCCGCCCTTGGTGCTGCCCCTGCTGCTGCCGCCCTTGGTGCTGCCCTTGCTGCTGCCGTTGCCGCCGCCCCTGCCACTGCCGCTGCCGTCACCGTCGCCACCGTCGTCGTCGTCGTCGTCGTCCTCGTCCTCGCCGCCCTCGTCCGAGTCCTCCTCATCCGAGGAGTACTCCGACTCATCCGAGCCCTCGAGCCCGGAGCGCTCGACGGCCCGGATGTACGTCCAGACCTCCGCGGCAATCCCCTGGGAGTCGTCCGAGTCATCGGACGACGCCGGGGGAGAGACGGGAGCCGGAGACCCCTCGGACTCGGAGGAGAACTCCTCCTCCGAGTATTCCGAGTCACCGAAATCCTCCGATGGAGGAGTCGGCTCGCGCTTGCGCTTGTTGTTTTTGCCCATGGTGGAAGCAAGCGGGAAAGAAGAGAAGGAAGCAGTAAGGAATAGCGAAGAGATGTGAAGAAACCAGAGGGGCAACAGCGTTATTTATAGAAGAGAAAGGCAACCGCTCACTTCCAACCGCGGTCCCTGAACAGTCGCAAAGCATTCAATATGCACTTCCACCCGTTCGAAGACACGTCAGGCGGCTGACGCCGTTTCATGCAGCACTACACCCATTGGGACTCCAGTCAACAGCGCAAAGGGTATGATTACACTCGCCGTCCCATCACATTACAACTCAGAAGCAACCGGCTAAAACACTCAGCGTACCAAGTCGTCCCTTGCCCACACCCATTGGGGGGGGGACGCCCAGGAATTGTCAGTATATTTTTCAAAATGGTCACATCTATGCAGAGCATGCAGTGAATGCCTCAAGACAAAAATGAGATATCAACAAGAGTTAGAGGGAAGCCAAGTATAGCCAGCAGAGTACAAAATATGGTCGACCGACACGACTTGAAGACTAGACAGAGAATGTCCATCGAATGTCCAATCAGTCGCGGAGCAAATAAATTACGCTACCTAGCAAGATATGGAAGGATTGCAAACTCGGCCGCAAAAGACAAAATACATGCTGACCTCTGAAGCATAATATTGATGACATAGCACGGATGACATCATGCCAACTTTTTTATAAGCAGAAAGAGTAATCTTCAGCAAAAGGACATAAAAAGAAGACCTTCAAGCGAATTATCCTCAAAAAATCCACTTGAAGGTCGGGGGCTACACCCATTGGGTGCACCTTCGGTGCACCCCATGGATTATCATTCTAAGCCGAGATAGTGCCAATTTCTAAGAGCATGGGACAAGATTAAAAAGCCAATCCTCAACCGAAATGAAGGAACACAAATGGAAATAATCTCTGCTGAAGACCTTCGAGTAGATTATTTTCTAAAATCTACTCGAAGCTCGGGGGCTACACCCAATGAAGTTCAGAATCCTCCAAATAGGAATGCCGATCTCTAAGGCACAGGCACGAAACTAAGTTTTGGTTAACAAGTGATCGAAGCAGGAGAGAACAACAGGAAGCTATCTTTCTTCAAATCACCTACAAGCTGGACCTGAGATCTTCGGGTTGATTACCTCTAAATTAACCCAAAGATCGGGGGCTTGTGGGGGATAGTGTAACACCCTAAAGTTCAAACTTGTGAAGACAAGGAAAAATTCTCAAAGATTTTAAATCAAAACACCTTTCCTTAGAGATAATCATAATTTAGGAGTTTCCACTCATGAGTATGTTAAAAAAAAATACATAATTAAAGATACTTAGATAATCTAAATTGCCTTTGGGTTAGGATATATAAAAGAATTATGGTTAAACTATTTCTTAACATATATAAGTCTACAATATAAATTTGATTTCCCTAGAACTAATAAGGTAGGGATTATTCTACTATATGATTAAAAGCTTGTCTAAAAGAACTAAAATAAATAAAGAAATATATAAAATATGTTTTTGCACATTATGCTAAAAGTTCTATATGTGTATCCAAATTAAGTGTTTGAACTTTAAACTTGTGTTGATTTGAAATTCAAATGGAAAGGAAAAATAGAAAATAGAAAATAAATGGGAAAGGGAGAAAAGAGAAAGAAATATTGTAAAATACAAGATAAATTCATAAATGAATAGATCCTATATTGGTAAGTTCAAATTGAATATATAAACTGAGAATAAACTTGCCACAAAGTTTGAATTTGGATTTAAGTTTGAATTTGAAAAGAGAAATGAAAAAGAAAACAGAAAATATAAAAAGAAAAGGAAAAAGGAACTTACCTGGGCCGATTTCGTCGCTTTTGGCCCACCTAACGAAACAGCCTCCGCGCAGCCCAAACCTCCCCGCGGCGCCGACAGGTGGGCCCGCCCCGTCAGCCGTTCCCTCTGCTGCTGCGCTCCGGTGCTCAGTCACTGCGGGGTGGGACCGGTGCGTCGGCTGCTCCTCGCGCGCTCGCCTGCTCTACCTCTCTCTGATTCGCGGGCCCCCGCTGTCAGCCGCTCCATCCCTTCGCGCTACTCGCTCGCCGTCTGTCTCTGTCGCATGGGCCCCTAACGTCAGCTCTACCCCTACCAACGGAACGCGACCGGCGCGGCGTGTCCGACGGCGGACTTCGCCCCTTTTTCTCGGAGAAGCCGGCCATGTCGCGCCTATATAAGGTGCCACGATCTTCCCCTTCCCTCCTCATCCGCTGGCACCGACACCCTTGACCGCTTTCCGTTCTCTGGGACGCAAAACACGCCGCCGCAGTAGTAGAACCAACCCGCCGCCGCGATTGCCCTCACTCACACCGCGATTAGTCCTCTGCGCTAGAGCCTGGGCACCTGTTTGGCGTGACGAAGCTTCGGCCGCCGTCAATTTCCCCCGCCGGCGTACTGTGCAAGCTCAATTCGTTGCCGTTGTGAAGACCTCCGCCGTGCGCCGTGGACAAGCCTCCCGGTGACCTAACCCTCGGTAAGAATCCCACCTCTGTATTTGTCACCTTCCCAATTCCATTTTGCACCGACTGATTTGGCGAATCGGCTCTCGGGTGGGCGGATTCGGGGCCGCTCCGGTGATGGCTCGCCGCGGCAAGGCGCGGTGTGCCGTCGGGGGGGAGCGAAGGATAGACGATCACTTGTGACCGTTGGATCTTATTCAACGGCCACGATTAGATCGGGGCGTACCCCTTCGTCATTTTAAATCCGAACCGTTGAACTTCAATCGTGTGGTTCGGGGTAGTTTGGATCGTGGGCATTCGTGGGCCGTTGATCTCTAATCGTGCGACTCACGGCGCGTACCGGTTCGGTCGGGGGAAGATCTAATCTGGTCCCTTGATTCAAGATCGGACGGCCCTGGATTCACGATACCCCTTCGGCTGGGTATTTTTCTAAAGAGTCCTCGGGGTTTTGTGAAATCAACCCGCCGTCCTTTAGTCGCTATTCCCTGTGCCTTAGAAATATTACACCGTGACCCCTGTGTTTTCTGGAAATTGACGCCCGGTCCAGGATTTTATAAAACCAGAGAAAAGGATTATTAAATATATTTTTAATAGGAAAATAATTGCTAAAACTTAGATAATTCATAGAAAATTCATTTTAGCTCCAAATTGAACCATTCCAGTTTCTAAAATTTTGTAATAATATTCTTCATCATTTAGTGTCTTTGTTTTGACATGAACTCTGTCAGAAAATTTATTTATCATTTAATCATATTTCAATCACATTAAACCTTAGGAAAATCATAACTTGAATTCTACAACTCCAAAATTAATAATTCTTTTTCCTGTGATCTTATTTTAATATGTAGATTATTAATATGTATTTTGCATATATGTTTGGTGTAATGTTAATCTTGCCTATACCATGTATGTTTGTATTGCTACGACTAGTGCGAGGTCACGAGTCATCTGAAGAATCATCCTGGTACCTGGATTCTCAAGGCCCAGGCAAGTTGTGCCCTTGATCACTTCCTTTTACCCAGCCATGTTCTGATTAATCATAATGATCTGCATAGGTTAATTTTGATGGGACCCAATAGGTTACCCTAGTTTGTCTATCTTTATACCTTGTTTACCACTGAACTTTTGGGTAGTACTTGCTAGTGCTATATATGGTTTTGGGTATGAAGGTTACACTATTCATGATTATACTTTTGTTGTCAGTTGTTATTTATGGTTCATGTTAAGATCATTATGTTAATTGGAACATGGAGAACCACCCGGGAAAACAGTGCTACCACAAGGGTAGTATGGGATGCCCTTGGCTGATTAATTAGGAAAGCTAGTGGAAGACTACCTTACCCGAAAGGGGCAAGGGCAGTAGGGGAGAGGTCAGTGCGGGGAGGCCCTCGGGAGGATTTTGCTGCGATGGCGGTCCTGCAAGGGATTCCTGTACTGGATCTTCCTATAAACTGTAGCGGGTTTTCGGAAGCTAGTGGAACTTTGTAAAGGCCTCGTAGTGCTACCCTGCCTCACTTCCTTGGTAGAGGTGTATGGGATTCATGACCCCTTGGCAGATGGGTAACACGGCTTGTGGGTAAAGATGCGCAACCTCTGCAGAGTGTAAAACTGGTATACTAGCCGTGCTCACGGTCATGAGCAGCTCGGACACTCACATGATTAATTTATGGAACTAAATTCAATTTGTCATATGCATTGCATTGCAGGTGAAGTTGTTAACTTTTGTTCTACTATTTAATTGGGTTGGTATTTACTTATACTTAGTAATTGCTAATAAAATTTTGACCAACTTTAAAAGCAATGCTCAGCTATAACCATCTCCTTTGGTAAGCCTTACACTTCACATGAGCTCCCACCTTTGGCGAGTTCATGCACATTATTCCCCACAACTTGTTGAGCGATGAACGTATGTGAGCTCACTCTTGCTGTCTCACATACACCACAGGTCAAGACCAGGTACTGCAGGATGATGCTCATGGAGGATGCTGCGATGAGTTCGTGAGAGGTCTAGGTCGTCGTCTCCCAGTCAACTTTTGGGTTGCTGGACCGTTGTCTCCTTATAATGTAATTATTTATTTTGTATAAGAACTCCTGTTATATATAAAGATGAGACATTCGATCCTGTGCCACTATACATCATATGTATGAGACTTGGTCCCAGCATACCTGGTGTTTATGTTAACCCCGGGTTTTGGACCCCTAAAATCCGGGTGTTACAGAAGTGGTATCAGAGGAATGTTGACTGTAGGACGAAACCTAGATAGAACTGGACAACCATTATCTACTTACCTTTGCTACTCTGATCATTTCTAAACTTATCTTAATCTTTTCTCATCTATTTCCGCTTCACTCTGATTATTCTTACCTATTTATTCTAAAGACAAATGTGGATTTCATACTTTGAAATCCTGTGCCTAAAGTGACTTTAGGAATAGGAGACCTAATCCTAGGAACAAAAACAAAACTATTTTTATAAGTGTCTATGTATTTGAATGTTTGTTCTTATGATACATGTCTGATTTGGATCTTTGATTGAGTGTGATGAGTTGTGGAGTAATGTCCACAATTGCATCTGCATATATAGGTATAAAAATATATTTATAAAATAACTAGATAAACCAAATTATCCTTCAATAAAGTAACTAGCCTAACAATACCCATCTTATCTTAAAAAAAAATTCTCCCTTATCTTAATAGATTCATCTTGTCTTGAAAAGATTCTATCCTATCCTAATAGATCTAACTGACCTCAAAAGATTCATCTTATCCTAATAAGCATACTTATCCACTCTAGTTTATCAACCCTGATCTAATGCAAATTAATTAGATCTTGTCTAGTTAAACTAGTCATACCAATCTAATTTAGATCTCATCTAACCTAATATGATCTAATCTAAAGTGACATATCAAACATGTTAGATAACACTAGTGAAATAGATTAGACCTTACTCCTATAAAAAAAATGTGTTAACCTAAATTGGTGCCATAGACTAGCTTGACCATATACAACTACTTGGCTATATGCAACTACCTTAACCATCTGATAGATGCATAATCCCTCTGTGTTAACCTAATAGAACTTCTGACCTACCTACACCACATACCCCATCATATTTCAAAAGACTCTAACATATCCTAACAAGATATATCTTACCCTGATAAATCTATCTAACTTAAACTAGTCTAATCTAGATCATATCTAATTTAATATGGTCTAATCTAGTGTGAGTTACTTAATGCTGGTAGAAAAAAAAATAATAGGACCATACTCCTAATTTACTTAAACCTAATTTGGAGACTTATATCAACCTGGCCATACACAACAACTCGATCTATATAACAAGTTACATAACTTACCCAATCAATAGAGTCTTAATGGATTGCATAATCTATCAACCACCACCTAACATCAAACAGACTTTTGACCTACATCATGTAGTCTACCTCATCCATACCTATATTAACCATATTCCCCAGCCCAATAATATACACTAATTCCTAATCAATGAGACAAGACCAACGAAGATGATCAACTTCACCAAGGAAGGATGAGCACCAACTCAAGTCTTCAAGGATCAAGTGTGGTCACCAAGATGAGTCAAGATCCACAATCTTGGAATGAAGTCTTTTCTCATACTACTCTTTCTTATCCCAAACCTATATATGCCCTAAAGACATCTTCTATCCTATAATAAAGTGGACATACATATATGCACCCATGCTTTCCTAACCACTAGTTCCACCAAGATACATAAACATATTTATATATTACTACTATTTGTAAGATCTAAGTGTTACCTTAGTTAGTAGCTAGTATTTTACTATATTGAGAATAATAATAAGGTCTATCTGACCCCATGTGTTTAATGCATCATGCTGAGATTTTGTTTGTGCATATGTTGGAAATAACATAAGTTATGCACCCTTTTCTTACAAATCTCGGGGACGAGATTATTTTTAAGGGGGGTAGGATTTGTAACACCCTAAAGTTCAAACTTGTGAAGACAAGGAAAAATTCTCAAAGATTTTAAATCAAAACACCTTTCCTTAGAGATAATCATAATTTAGGAGTTTCCACTCATGAGTATGTTAAAAAAAAAATACATAATTAAAGATACTTAGATAATCTAAATTGCCTTTGGGTTAGGATATATAAAAGAATTATGGTTAAACTATTTCTTAACATATATAAGTCTACAATATAAATTTGATTTCCCTAGAACTAATAAGGTAGGGATTATTCTACTATATGATTAAAAGCTTGTCTAAAAGAACTAAAATAAATAAAGAAATATATAAAATATGTTTTTGCACATTATGCTAAAAGTTCTATATGTGTATCCAAATTAAGTGTTTGAACTTTAAACTTGTGTTGATTTGAAATTCAAATGGAAAGGAAAAATAGAAAATAGAAAATAAATGGGAAAGGGAGAAAAGAGAAAGAAATATTGTAAAATACAAGATAAATTCATAAATGAATAGATCCTATATTGGTAAGTTCAAATTGAATATATAAACTGAGAATAAACTTGCCACAAAGTTTGAATTTGGATTTAAGTTTGAATTTGAAAAGAGAAATGAAAAAGAAAACAGAAAATATAAAAAGAAAAGGAAAAAGGAACTTACCTGGGCCGATTTCGTCGCTTTTGGCCCACCTAACGAAACAGCCTCCGCGCAGCCCAAACCTCCCCGCGGCGCCGACAGGTGGGCCCGCCCCGTCAGCCGTTCCCTCTGCTGCTGCGCTCCGGTGCTCAGTCACTGCGGGGTGGGACCGGTGCGTCGGCTGCTCCTCGCGCGCTCGCCTGCTCTACCTCTCTCTGATTCGCGGGCCCCCGCTGTCAGCCGCTCCATCCCTTCGCGCTACTCGCTCGCCGTCTGTCTCTGTCGCATGGGCCCCTAACGTCAGCTCTACCCCTACCAACGGAACGCGACCGGCGCGGCGTGTCCGACGGCGGACTTCGCCCCTTTTTCTCGGAGAAGCCGGCCATGTCGCGCCTATATAAGGTGCCACGATCTTCCCCTTCCCTCCTCATCCGCTGGCACCGACACCCTTGACCGCTTTCCGTTCTCTGGGACGCAAAACACGCCGCCGCAGTAGTAGAACCAACCCGCCGCCGCGATTGCCCTCACTCACACCGCGATTAGTCCTCTGCGCTAGAGCCTGGGCACCTGTTTGGCGTGACGAAGCTTCGGCCGCCGTCAATTTCCCCCGCCGGCGTACTGTGCAAGCTCAATTCGTTGCCGTTGTGAAGACCTCCGCCGTGCGCCGTGGACAAGCCTCCCGGTGACCTAACCCTCGGTAAGAATCCCACCTCTGTATTTGTCACCTTCCCAATTCCATTTTGCACCGACTGATTTGGCGAATCGGCTCTCGGGTGGGCGGATTCGGGGCCGCTCCGGTGATGGCTCGCCGCGGCAAGGCGCGGTGTGCCGTCAGGGGGGAGCGAAGGATAGACGATCACTTGTGACCGTTGGATCTTATTCAACGGCCACGATTAGATCGGGGCGTACCCCTTCGTCATTTTAAATCCGAACCGTTGAACTTCAATCGTGTGGTTCGGGGTAGTTTGGATCGTGGGCATTCGTGGGCCGTTGATCTCTAATCGTGCGACTCACGGCGCGTACCGGTTCGGTCGGGGGAAGATCTAATCTGGTCCCTTGATTCAAGATCGGACGGCCCTGGATTCACGATACCCCTTCGGCTGGGTATTTTTCTAAAGAGTCCTCGGGGTTTTGTGAAATCAACCCGCCGTCCTTTAGTCGCTATTCCCTGTGCCTTAGAAATATTACACCGTGACCCCTGTGTTTTCTGGAAATTGACGCCCGGTCCAGGATTTTATAAAACCAGAGAAAAGGATTATTAAATATATTTTTAATAGGAAAATAATTGCTAAAACTTAGATAATTCATAGAAAATTCATTTTAGCTCCAAATTGAACCATTCCAGTTTCTAAAATTTTGTAATAATATTCTTCATCATTTAGTGTCTTTGTTTTGACATGAACTCTGTCAGAAAATTTATTTATCATTTAATCATATTTCAATCACATTAAACCTTAGGAAAATCATAACTTGAATTCTACAACTCCAAAATTAATAATTCTTTTTCCTGTGATCTTATTTTAATATGTAGATTATTAATATGTATTTTGCATATATGTTTGGTGTAATGTTAATCTTGCCTATACCATGTATGTTTGTATTGCTACGACTAGTGCGAGGTCACGAGTCATCTGAAGAATCATCCTGGTACCTGGATTCTCAAGGCCCAGGCAAGTTGTGCCCTTGATCACTTCCTTTTACCCAGCCATGTTCTGATTAATCATAATGATCTGCATAGGTTAATTTTGATGGGACCCAATAGGTTACCCTAGTTTGTCTATCTTTATACCTTGTTTACCACTGAACTTTTGGGTAGTACTTGCTAGTGCTATATATGGTTTTGGGTATGAAGGTTACACTATTCATGATTATACTTTTGTTGTCAGTTGTTATTTATGGTTCATGTTAAGATCATTATGTTAATTGGAACATGGAGAACCACCCGGGAAAACAGTGCTACCACAAGGGTAGTATGGGATGCCCTTGGCTGATTAATTAGGAAAGCTAGTGGAAGACTACCTTACCCGAAAGGGGCAAGGGCAGTAGGGGAGAGGTCAGTGCGGGGAGGCCCTCGGGAGGATTTTGCTGCGATGGCGGTCCTGCAAGGGATTCCTGTACTGGATCTTCCTATAAACTGTAGCGGGTTTTCGGAAGCTAGTGGAACTTTGTAAAGGCCTCGTAGTGCTACCCTGCCTCACTTCCTTGGTAGAGGTGTATGGGATTCATGACCCCTTGGCAGATGGGTAACACGGCTTGTGGGTAAAGATGCGCAACCTCTGCAGAGTGTAAAACTGGTATACTAGCCGTGCTCACGGTCATGAGCAGCTCGGACACTCACATGATTAATTTATGGAACTAAATTCAATTTGTCATATGCATTGCATTGCAGGTGAAGTTGTTAACTTTTGTTCTACTATTTAATTGGGTTGGTATTTACTTATACTTAGTAATTGCTAATAAAATTTTGACCAACTTTAAAAGCAATGCTCAGCTATAACCATCTCCTTTGGTAAGCCTTACACTTCACATGAGCTCCCACCTTTGGCGAGTTCATGCACATTATTCCCCACAACTTGTTGAGCGATGAACGTATGTGAGCTCACTCTTGCTGTCTCACATACACCACAGGTCAAGACCAGGTACTGCAGGATGATGCTCATGGAGGATGCTGCGATGAGTTCGTGAGAGGTCTAGGTCGTCGTCTCCCAGTCAACTTTTGGGTTGCTGGACCGTTGTCTCCTTATAATGTAATTATTTATTTTGTATAAGAACTCCTGTTATATATAAAGATGAGACATTCGATCCTGTGCCACTATACATCATATGTATGAGACTTGGTCCCAGCATACCTGGTGTTTATGTTAACCCCGGGTTTTGGACCCCTAAAATCCGGGTGTTACAGATAGATATCCCCCGGGTCCACTGAAAGAGTAAAGGACCTCACGAAAGGCCCGAGGGCCCAATAAATCGTAAGGTTATTCTTTCGTGGGCCTGGGGGGAAACAACCAGCAAAGCAGAGCGACGTGAGGCCGGATTGGTGCAAACCCGGACGGCCCATAGCGTCGAGCGAGTGGCCGCAACGGAGATCCGACTTTCCCGCGCTGGAGCCTCCATGCAACGAAGCCACGTGAGGATAAGTCGGCGAGGGTTACGTAAAGGATAATCTCAAGAGGTTCACTATCTTTTAGCCACTTGTTGTTATCTTATCCATGTGTACTGCCCCACGGTCGAGTATATAAGGCCTAGGGGGCACCCCTTCAGAACGATCGACCCATTCTTTAGCCACCCACATCAACTCTCTGTATTCTTAATTCGGGGAGCTCTCTTGTAGCCACATCCACCAAGCATACTCATCAGGACGTAGGGTGTTACGCATCTCTAAGCGGCCCGAACCTGCAAAACTTGTCCATTGTCCCTCGTGCGATCGGCACGAACCATTTTGCTACAGTTGTCGACACCGTCCTACTCCTAAAACACCTTGAGGGACAACCCCGGGTGTGCGGTCGGACCCAAAACACCGACAGTAGGCACCCACATATACATGACAACCATCTTACATGGTTTCAATTCAATATTTAATCACATAGATAAAAACTAGAGTTTAAGAATAAGAGCCTTTTCTCGTTTTCTTGATACATCGTTGTGTTGCCTTCTTGATGATGAACCTAGCTTGACCTTGGGTGCACCTAGCTTATCAAGGTTAGTCGCACAAGCATTCATATCATGAAGACAAGTTATGCATGGAATTTACAACTTAGTGATCCAATTCAATGTGAAGCATATGGATACCGATTGAAGTAGATTTCTAAGATATCAAAATGTGGGTTTTCCAATTTTAGAGAGTATGGATCACTAATTGTACCTTTTACAGTTTAAAAATCATATCCATGTTAGTGCATATGTATGAGATGAATATCAACAAAAAGATTCTTATGCACTTTTAGATTTAACGATAAGGGAATTTTAAACTGCATCAAGAGTAGCTATTTTAAAAAAACAAAGATTACAATCCATATGAATGAGATACAAATTTACCATTTTGCATTGTCTTAGTATAGCTTACTCAAGGAAAACTTATTCTCTACGACACAAGATATATAATGTTCTCCCACTAGATATGTGCATCAAGTATTTGAATGACTTGCCACATGCACTTTCAATTCAGTTAAGAGTCTCATGTGGAGTACATTACATATCATGGTCAAGGCATGACAAATTTGCAATGAATTAACTTATCCTTAAGAATACTTACCACCAAGTAGAGTGTACCATTTGTTATGCCAATTTGAAAGATCTTACTATCGGTGGTGGTGTCATCGTAGTATTCTTCTTTTCATCATTTGTGGAGACTTCCTTCTTTGTTATCTCTTTTCCTTTTAAAACTAGTCGATAAAACACTTTGAAAAGAGGAATTAGTAGTACAAGGAAGTATTTAATGAATGATGATATCTATATATGAATGGCAAACAAATCATCATTTATGAGGCATAAAGGCATAAATTAAATTCCTTTTAAGTTAATGCACATGGAGCAGTGAATTCACAATATGCACTAATTTACAAATTTAAGCCAAAAGGAATTTAACCTTCATATTGACATTCCTTTCCATAGAATATATTATTACCAATTGAAAGAATGTCACTTGAAAGTAACTATTATTGATCACATACCAAATGAAACAATTAGTTCCATACCTTTGCCTTGAGCATTCCTAATCTTTCTTTTAGGTGAAGATTAACCTTTAATGCTTGTGATTTTACCAATTGAAAGAGCACAATCTCTACTTATGAATTTCCATGAAATATCTTAAAAGAGATTCTATTAGTAACACATGCAATAGTTTCCTATTTAGCAACCTCTAGTATATGAATGACAAGAAGGTTACTAAAATAAGGAAACCTCATGATATGAACTAAATTACCCTTACAAGCATCATGCATAACATCAATTGAAAAAAAGATGAAAGTAGCATGATTATTCAATTAAGTTTATAGGGCAACTCTAATTCATAACATGGTGAGTGATTAATGGAGAAGACTCAAAACCAATTTAAACAAGAATGAATACATCACACAGTATTGGTTTGATCTTCTTTGAATGTTGAATAGCACACTCCATTTGGGAAACACATTCTCATGTTGTGAGACTACATAAACACTTAGATAAAAACATTAGTCTCACAACTCTAGTCATATAGAGAATTCCCCTTTTTTTAAGTGCTTTAAGAATTTGAATTTCTTACTTAGCACTCTATTCATTTACGAACATGGGATAATACTCTTTATGTCTAGGTCATGGCAATAATACGATAATTCATTTGAAATATGCCACGAATTAATTATCATCAATTAAAGCATGTTGTCGGCGTTCCGAGACCGGGGGGTCCCCGAGCCGACGAGTGAGTGTGCCGCGTGCCCCAGCCCAGATGGGTCGAGCGCGTGGGCGAGCGCGAAGGGGGGAGAGAGCGAGAGCGAGGTGGCCGGAGCCGGGTCGTGAGGGAGTCGGAGATTCCCGCGGCCTTCGTGTTCGTCCCGCGCCCAGGTCGGGTGCGCTTGCAGTAGGGGGTTACAAGCGTCCGCGCGGGTGAGGGGAGCGAGCGGCCCCAAGAGAGCGCCTGCCCCTGCCCTCGTTCTCGCGAGGCCAACCTTTTCTAAGAAGGCCCTGGTCCTTCCTTTTATAGGCGTAAGGAGAGGATCCAGGTGTACAAATGGGGGTGTAGCAAGGTGCTACGTGTCTAGCGGGGGAGAGCTAGTGCCCTAAGTACATGCCAAGGTGGCAGCCGGAGAGATCTTGGCACCCAGCTAGTATGGCATCGTGGCTGTCGGAGAAGCAATGGAGCCGGGCGGAGGGACAGCTGTCGAAGTGGTTGGGCCCTTGCTGACGTCCCCCTGCTTCCGTAAGGGAGCTGAGAGCCGCCGTCGTCATGGGTCTAGCGGGGCGCCATCATTGCCTATCTGGCGGAGCTGGCCAGATGGGACGTCGGTCCTGTTCTCTGCGGCCCGAGTCGGCTCGGGGTAGGGTGATGATGACGCTTCCTGTTGACGTGGCGGACTTGTGCCCTAGGTCGGGCGACGTGGAGGCTCCTCCGAGGCCGAGGTCGAGTCTGTCCTGCATGGCGGAGGTCGCTCGGCAGAGGCCAGGGCGGAGTCCGAGCCCTGGGTCGGGCGAAGCGGAGTTCGTCGTCTTCTGGGGCCTTAGCCCGAGTTCGAGCCCTGGGTCGGGCGGAGCGGAGTTCGCCATCTTCCGGGGCCTTAGCCCGAGTCCGAGCCCTGGGTCGGGCGGAGCGGAGTTCGCCGTCTTCCGGGGCCTTAGCCCGAGTCCGAGCCCTGGGTCGGGCGGAGCGGAGTTCGCCGTCTTCCGGGGCCTTAGCCCGAGTCCGAGCCCTGGGTCGGGCGGAGCTTCCTGTGGCGCCTTTGGTAAGGCCTGGCTGCCCGTCAGTCTTACTCTTTGCGTAAAAACGCCCCTGTGACTCGGTCGGTCGGCGTGGTGATTTAGTCAGGGTTACTTCTTAACGAAGGCAAGGCCTCGGGCGAGCCGGAGATGCGTCTGCCGTGAAAGAGGAGGCCTCGGGCGAGACGGAAACATCTCAGGGTCGGCTGCCCTTGCTCGAGGCTAGGCTCGGGCGTGGCGTGATCGAGTCGCTCGTATGGACTGATCCCTGACTTAATCAAACCCATCAGGCCTCTGCAGCTTTATGCTGATGGGGGTTACCAGCTGAGAATTAGGCGTCTTGAGGGTACCCCTAATTATGGTCCCCGACAGTAGCCCCCGAGCCTTGAAGGGAGTGTTAACACTCGCTTGGAGGCTTTTGTCGCACTTTTTTGCAAGGGGACCAGCCTTTCTCGGTTGTACTTTGTTCCGGTGGGTGCGCGCGAGCGCACCCGCCGGGTGTAGCCCCCGAGGCCTCGGAGGAGTGGTTTCACTCCTTCGAGGTCTTAATGCCTTGCGTAATGCTTCGGCTGGTCTGGCGGTTCCCTCATGCGAACAGGCCGTAGCCCAGGTGCACTGTCGGGGCCCAAGTTCTCGGGCTGGTACGTTGACGCTGTCAACGGTTCGGCCGGAGCCGGGTTTGCGAGAGCAGCCCCCGAGCCTCCGCACAGAGCGAGAGGACGATCAGGGACAGACTCGGCTTTTTTTACATACGCCCCTACGTCGCCTTTCCGCAAGGAGGAGGGGGGGAGAGCGCCATGTTACCCTCGATGGGCACCGAACATGGTGTCTCCGGTGAGCTGCAATCGGGTAATCCGAGTGGACGTCCGTGCCCCGTTCGTTGGGGGTCGGCTAGGGGCCCGGAGGCACGCCCAAAAGTACCTGCGGGTGATCTGCCGGACCCGGTCCCCTGGCGACGGGGTCCGAGGGCTCGTTGCCTCCCTCCGATGGGATTCCGTTACAGAGTCGTTCCCGCTGGTCTCGGAAATGTCCTAGGGTACCTCGGGAGCGCAGCCCGAGCCTTGGTTATGTATCGAACGTACCCCTGGTCATCCCTCGCTCGGTGTCTGAGGCGACTGTGAACCCTTCGGGGGGCCAGCCTTCGAACCCCTGATCAGTAATGGGCGCGGAGCCCGAGTAGCCTGAGGCGGTCGTGGGACCTTTCGGGGGGCCGACCTTCGAACCCCTGACCAGTAGTGGGTGTCGGGCCCACGCGATCTGAGGCGGCTGTTGAACCCTTCGGGGGGCCAGCCTTCGAACCCCTGATCAGTAAGGAGGCTCGGTGCCTAGTTCCTTCACGGGGAAGGATCCCTTTGGGGGTATCCCCTTTCCTGGTCCCTTTTTTGGTGTGGCCGTTTTGGCGAAGGCGAAACGTCGCCAGCTGCTTCCGCTAGAAGCGCTGCCCGTCGAGCCGCGGAGTTAATGCGCCGGGGCGAGTAGTTGGCGAGGCTGCCGTTGCGCGTGCGCGAGCCGTTCGAGGAACGGGTCACGGGCGTGTCGTCTTCACACCGTGAGAGAGGGGGTTCTCTTGCTGCCTCCGGATGGGACGTGAGCTTGGCTGATGGCGTGACCGCTGCTCTTGCGCGCCTGCCACTGTCATTACTGCCGGCCCACTTTTGACCGCGTTTGACCGCTGCGTCAGGCTGGCGCAGCTGGGCCGCGCGCTGGGCCGCCTCGGGTCGCGGTATTGGTTCCGCAACCGAGGAGGTGCGGCGGTGGCGCAAGTGGCATAGTGGCTTACATGCAGCATCCGGCGCGCCGGTTGTGCGACGCGTGGGCTTGAGCCTCCGTGCTGGCCTGTCAGGAGTCGGAGAGGCGCGTCCACTTGGCGCGGTTGCATGCCGCCCACATGGCTGCCCGCCCCCTTCGCCCGTTGGTCTGGGCAAAGGTGGAGGGTCACTTGTAACCGCTGGGTAGTTGCACGCGCCGCGCGCGGCGGTTCGGCTTCTTCTGCTCGGAGCCGGCCTGTATGACAGGCGGGTCCCAGCCCCCGCGCCGCAGGGGAGGACTTTGGAGGCGTGTTGAAGAGGACTCAGCCCGTGACGGTTGGGGGCGCAAGCAGGGAGAGTTGCCTTTAAAAGGAGGGCGACCCCTTTCGTAAGGCGACCATGTCTTCTTCCTCCCTTATGCATCGTGTCTTTCCACCTTTCAAGCCCCCGGATGGGGGAAACCGCCGTCTCCGTGTCTCATCGTCGGAGGACACTACTTCGAGGGAGTGGGTACCTTTCAGCCATCGTTCGGCTTCAAGGATTTTCATCATGCAGCCCGGCTGCACCCCTCCACCGGCGGTCACCCAAGAGGGCGACCTCCGGCTTGATGGTGGGGGAAAGCGAGCCGGGCTGCGGCCTCTGCCCCTCCCTCAGCCTCAAGGATTTTCATCACCAGGGCTGAGGAGGGGAGTGTGCCGAGTTGGGGTCGGCTCCTGCGCGGGCGGTGGCCCGCTCCTTCCCTCAGTGATCGGGGGGAAGGGCGGGAGTCGTCCGTGGCGCCAACAGCTACAGCGTGCCTGGCCTTCGGACGCGAGTGGCTTCGGAGCCGCTCGCGGCGCCGGCGTTTGCCACGGCAACTGGAAGAGGTTCTTCCGCCGGCGCGACAGCCGAGGCTGGCCACAGACCGACCTCCAACTCTACGGTCTTCTGCCCGTCCTTGCCTCTCGAGTTTGGGGCAAGGGCGGGGGCCTCCTAGCAGCAGCATCCGCCCTGAGGTCATCACTGCTGCTGTTCGGCCCCCCGGGGCAGAAGTCTTCATCGTCGCCGCTGCTGGGGCGGGCGGCGACATGTCGTTCGTCGGTCTTCTGTTGCCCCGCAGGCCCACCCCTATCGAGTGGGGTTGTTCGTACTGCGGGGGGGGGGGGAACCGGAGTTCCGTTTGTAATGGCACCTCGAGTGCCGGGTTTTTTGTTCATTTTGGCTTTTGGGGCCTGAACATGTATGTAATTACGGCATAGAGCCGTGTTTTTTCCTCATTTCCGAGCACTAAGACTCGTCTGCTGATTGTCTGAACCGCTTCACTAAGCATGAGTCGCCCCGTGTCAAGGTGACGAGTGAGGTATCCGTATCCCGGAGGCGTAGGAGTCCCTCGGCTCGGTCGGCCCTGTTGTCCGAGGCTCCTCTAGCTTAGTTAAAGAGACCCCTCGGCCGCTCTTCGACGAGCCGAGGCCGGGGGGTAGCGATATCAGCACGAGCAGAGGCAGAGTTGGCTCGGAAATGAAACCTGGTTGGCCGGAGCCTAGCCGAGTTGTCCGTTGGCAGGATCGACGCCGGAGTTGGTCAGCCGAGGCTTCGGACCGGGCTCGTGCCCTCGGAAGGTGGTTGGCCGAGGCCCCGGAGGTGGCTGGCCGAGCCGCCTGCTCGGGCCGGATTCCCGGAGAAGTCCCTGACAACGATCGCCCGGGCGTGGTGATGACGCCGTCCTTTGGAGCGGAGGCCCTCGGACCGCGTCGCCGTCCGAGGCTAGTTCGGGCCTTGCCGAAGGTGCTGTCGATGCCGAGGGTGCCGCCGCCCCCTTCCAGCGCCAAGACCTGAGCCTGCAGGATTAGCTTGTCTTGTAGCGTGTGCTTTGTGCGGCCGTCGAGGCCAGAACACACACCCTTGCTGTGTTGTAAAGCTGCGTCCCTTTTCCTCTTGTTCCAAGCATCTGGACTTTTTGTCGGTAACAGGGATGTTTGTGCGAGCGAAAGTTGCTTCTCGCGGAAGGTGAGGAGTGAGGTATCCGTATCCCGGAGGCGTGGGAGTCCCTCGGCTCGGTCGGCCTTGCCGCTTACGCGCACTTTTACTCGTCCATGAGGCCCTATCACCGACTTAGTCGAGAAAACTCGAAGAATCGCTTCGACAGAAGAGCTTCCGAACGTAGAGACTTGTTCGATCCGCGGAGTCACCTTATCCGAACGCGAGTTACTTATCGCAGAAGGTGATGAGTGAGGTATCCGTATCCCGGAGGCGTAGGAGTCCCTCGGCTCGGTCAGCCTTGACTGCTTACGTGTACCCTGTCGTTTCCATGACCCACTTTTCGAAGTAGTCAAAAAGCACGAAAGATATTCTGGTAAAAGAGATTTTCTGTTCGAGGAAAATTTTGACGCAGAGGGGGTTTCCCCCTTTTTAGCCCCCGAGGGAGGGTCGGGCTTTGCCGAGGCGAGGCCGGCCCTTCCTTGTTGACTAAACTTTGCGTGGGTGCAAGGTATATGAACAATTTGGAAACATCTCAAGGGTAGAAGCGACGTAGCTGTTGGATGTTCCAAGCGTTGCCGTAGACCTCGCCTTGACTGTTGGCCAGCTTGTACGTTCCGGGCTTCAGAACTTTGGCGATGACGAACGGCCCCTCCCAGGGGGGCGTGAGCTTGTGCCTCCCTCGGGTGTCTTGCCGCAGCCGAAGCACCAGATCGCCCACCTGGAGGTCTCGGGGTCGGACCCCTCGGGCGTGGTGGCGTCGCAGGGACTGCTGATACCGCGCCGAGTGTAGTAAGGCCCTGTCCCGAGCCTCATCCAGCTGGTCCAGCGAGTCTTCTCGGCTAGCTTGGTTGCTTTCTTCGTTGTAGGCCCTCGTCCTCGGGGAGCCGTATTCCAGGTCAGTGGGCAGGACGGCCTCGGCCCCGTAGACCAGGAAGAACGGCGTGAAACCTGTGGCTCGGCTTGGCGTCGTCCTCAGGCTCCAGACCACCCAGGGGAGTTCCTTCATCCATCGCTTGCCGAACTTGTTGAGATCATTGTAAATCCGAGGCTTGAGCCCTTGTAGAATCATGCCATTGGCACGTTCTACTTGCCCATTCGACATGGGGTGAGCTACGGCGGCCCAGTCTACCCGGATGTTGTGATCCTCGCAAAAATCCAAGAATTTTTTGCCGGTGAACTGGGTACCGTTGTCGGTGATGATGGAGTTCGGGACCCCGAAGCGATGGATGATGTTGGTGAAGAACGCCACTGCCTGCTCGGATCTGATGCTGTTCAGGGGTCGGACCTCGATCCACTTGGAGAATTTGTCGACGGCGACCAGCAGGTGCGTGTAGCCCCCGGGCGCCTTCTGCAGAGGGCCGACGAGGTCCAGACCCCACACAGCGAAGGGCCAGGTGATGGGTATCGTCTGCAGAGCCTGAGCGGGCAGGTGGGTCTGCTTCGCATAGAATTGGCACCCTTCGCAGGCGCGGACAATTCTAGTGGCGTCAGCCACCGCCGTCGGCCAGTAGAAGCCTTGGCGGAAAGCGTTCCCGACGAGGGTTCGAGGTGCTGCATGATGGCCGCAAGCCCCCGAGTGTATTTCCTGCAGGAGCTCCTGACCCTCGGCGATGGAGATGCATCGCTGGAGGATGCCCGAGGGGCTACGGTGGTAGAGCTCCTTCTCATCGCCCAGCAAGACGAACGACTTGGCGCGTCGCGCTACCCGCCGAGCCTCTGCCCGGTCGAGGGGCAGCTCTCCTTGGCGTAGATATTGCAGGTACGGGGTCTGCCAATCTTGATCTGGCATGACCCCGCTCTGCTCCTCCTCGATGCGCAGTGCTTCGCCCTCGGGGGCCGAGGGTTCCTCGGGCCGAGCCGAGGATGGCTCGGGCTGGGCCGAGGCTGCCTCGGACGGGGCCGAGGGCACCTCGGGCTCGGGCGTGCCGCCTATCTTGACGGAGGGTTGGTGCAGATCCCGGGAGAAGACGTCCGGGGGAACCGTCGTTCGCCCCGAGGCTATCTTCGCCAGCTCGTCCGCAGTCTCGTTGTAGCGCCGGGCGATGTGGTTAAGCTCGAGCCCGTAGAACTTGTCTTCCAGGCGTCGAACCTCGTCACAGTAGGCCTCCATCTTCGGGTCGCGGCAGTGGGAGTTCTTCATGACTTGGTCGATGACGAGCTGCGAGTCACCGCGTGCATCGAGGCGTCGGACCCCTAGCTCGATGGCGATTCGCAATCCGTTGATCAGAGCCTCGTACTCAGCCACATTGTTGGACGCCGGGAAATGGAGGCGGAGCACGTAGCGCAGGTGTTTCCCGAGGGGCGAGATGAAGAGCAGGCCCGTGCCGGCTCCCGTCTTCATCAGCGACCCGTCGAAAAACATGGTCCAGAGCTCCGGTTGGATCGGAGCCGTCGGCAACTGGGTGTCGACCCATTCAGCTACGAAGTCCGCCAGTACCTGGGACTTGATGGCCTTCCGAGGGGCGAACGAGATTGCCTCGCCCATGATTTCCACCGCCCACTTCGCGATCCGTCCCGAGGCTTCCCGGCACTGGATGATCTCCCCCAGGGGGAAGGATGACACCACAGTCACCGGATGAGACTCGAAGTAATGTCGCAGCTTTCGCCTCATCAGGATCACTGCATACAGCAGCTTCTGGACTTGTGGGTAGCGGATCTTGGTCTCGGACAGCACTTCGCTGACGAAGTAAACTGGCCTCTGAATGGGCAAAGCATGCCCCTCTTCCTGCCTTTCGACCACGATCGCGGCGCTGACCACCTGAGTGGTTGCGGCGACGTAGACCAAGAGGGTTTCTCCATCAGCTGGGGGTACCAAGACGGGTGCCTGGGTGAGGAGCGCCTTTAGGTTCCCGAGGGCTTCCTCGGCCTCGGGAGTCCAAGTGAAGCACTCGGCCTTCCTTAAGAGACGGTACAGGGGCAGGCCTCTTTCGCCGAGGCGCGAGATGAAACGGCTCAAGGCCGTGAGGCATCCCATGACCCTCTGTACGCCTTTTAAGTCCTTGATGGGCCCCATGTTTGTGATGGCTGTGATCTTCTCCGGGTTGGCTTCGATGCCCCGCTCGGAGACGATGAATCCCAAAAGCATGCCTCGGGGCACCCCGAAGACGCACTTCTCGGGATTGAGCTTGACGCCCTTCGCCTTGAGACACCGGAATGTCAGTTCGAGGTCGGAGAGAAGGTCGGAGGCTTTCCTCTTCTTGACTACGATGTCATCGACGTAGGCCTCGACCGTGCGACCGATGTGTTCGCCGAACACATGGTTCATGCACCGCTGGTACGTTGCACCCGCGTTCCTCAAACCGAACGGCATGGTGACATAACAGTACATGCCGAAGGGCGTGATGAAAGAAGTCGCGAGCTGGTCGGACTCTTTCATCTTGATTTGATGATACCCTGAGTAGGCATCGAGGAAATACAGGGTTTCGCACCCTGCAGTGGAGTCCACGATTTGATCGATGCGAGGTAGAGGGTAGGGGACTTTCGGACATGCTTTGTTGAGACCAGTGTAGTCTACACACATCCGCCATTTCCCCCCTTTCTTCCTCACAAGTACAGGGTTGGCAAGCCATTCGGGATGGAATACCTCTTTGATGAACCCTGCTGCCATCAGCTTGTGGATCTCCTCGCCTATCACCCTGCGCCTTTCCTCGTCGAATCGGCGCAGAGGCTGTCTGACCGGTCGGGCTCCGGCCCGAATATCCAGCGAGTGCTCGGCGACATCCCTCGGTATGCCGGGCATGTCCGAGGGACTCCACGCAAAGACGTCGGCGTTTGCGCGGAGAAAGTCGACGAGCACTGCTTCCTATTTGGGGTCGAGCCCGGATTCGATCCGAATCTGCTTGGAGGTGTCGCCACTGGGGTCGAGAGGGACGGCCTTAACCGTCTCCGCTGGCTCGAAGTTGCCGGCATGTCGCTTCACGTCCGGCGCCTCTCGGGAGAGGCTTTCCAGGTCGGCAATGAGGGCCTCGGACTCGGCGAGGGCCTCGGCGTACTCCACGCACTCCACATCGCATTCGAATGCGTGTTTGTACGTGGGGCCGACGGTGATGACCCCGTTGGGGCCTGGCATCTTGAGCTTCAGGTAGGTGTAGTTGGGGATGGCCATGAACTTCGCGTAGCATGGCCTTCCCAACACTGCGTGGTAGGTCCCACGGAACCCGACCACCTCGAATGTCAAAGTCTCCCTTCGGAAGTTAGAGGGTGTTCCGAAGCAGACAGGAAGGTCGAGCTGTCCGAGGGGCTGGACGCGCTTCCCGGGAACGATCCCGTGGAAGGGCGCAGCGCCCGCTCGGACGGATGACAGATCGACGCGCAGGAGCCTGAGGGTCTCAGCGTAGATGATGTTGAGGCAGCTGCCCCCATCCATCAGGACCTTGGTGAGCCTGACGTCGCCGATGACAGGATCGACGACGAGCGGGTACTTCCCTGGGCTCGGCACGTGATCGGGGTGGTCATCCTGGTCGAAGGTGATGGGCTTGTCGGACCAGTCTAGGTAGACTGGCGCCGCCACCTTCACCGAGCAGACCTCCCGACGCTCCTGCTTACGATGCCGAGCCGAGGCATTTGCCGCATGCCCTCCGTAGATCATGAAGCAGTCGCGGACCTCGGGGAACTCTCCTGCTTGGTGATCTTCCTTTTTGCCGTCGTCGCGGGCCCTGTCACCCTCTGCGGGTGGCCCGGCCCGGTGGAAGTGGCGCCGAAGCATGGCGCACTCCTCGAGGGTGTGCTTGACGGGCCCCTGATGGTAGGGGCACGTCTCCTTGAGTGCCTTGTCGAAGAGGTTGGCGCCTCCGGGGGGCTTCCGAGGGTTCTTGTACTCGGCGGCGGCGACAAGGTCCGTGCTAGCGGCGTCGCGTTTCGCTTGCGACTTCCTCCTGCCTTTCTTCTTGGCGCCGAGCGGAGTAGACGCCTCGGGAGCATCTTCCGACGGGCGGCCCTGGGGCTGCTTGTCCTTTCGGAAGATGGCCTCGACCGCCTCCTGACCAGAGGCGAACTTGGTGGCGATGTCCATCAGCTCGCTCGCCCTGGTGGGGGTCTTGCGACCCAACTTGCTCACCAGGTCACGGCAGGTGGTGCCGGCAAGGAACGCACCAATGACATCGGAGTCGGTGATGTTGGGCAGCTCGGTGCGCTGCTTCGAGAAACGTCGGATGTAGTCCCGAAGAGACTCTCCCGGCTGTTGCCGACAGCTTCGGAGGTCCCAGGAATTCCCGGGGCGCACGTACGTGCCCTGGAAGTTACCGGCGAAAGCCTGGACCAGATCTTCCCAGTTGGAAATCTGCCCCGGGGGCAGGTGCTCCAACCAAGCGCGAGCGGTATCGGAGAGGAACAGGGGGAGGTTGCGGATGATGAGGTTGTCATCGTCCGTCCCACCCAGTTGACAGGCCAGGCGGTAGTCCGCAAGCCACAATTCCGGTCTCGTTTCCCCCGAGTACTTTGTGATAGTAGTCGGGGGTCGGAATCGGGGCGGAAACGGCGCCCGCCGAATGGCCCGGCTGAAGACCTGCGGACCGGGTGGTTCGGGCGAGGGACTCCGATCCTCCCCGCTGTCGTAGCGTCTCCCACGCCTAGGGTGATAACCTCGGCGCACCCTTTCGTCGAGGCGGGCCCGACGGTCGCGATGAGGGTGCTCGTCACCGAGGTGGCCCGGGGCCGCAGGCGCGGTATTGCGCGTGCGCCCGGTGTAGACCGAGGCCTCCCGCATGAGTCGGGAAGTCGCGGCACGAGGTTCCGAGGGGTACCCCTGCCTTCGGGAGGCAGAGCTCTCGGCCCGCCGGGCCGCAGCGCCTTCCAGGAGATGCTTGAGCTCTCCCTGGATTCGCCGACCCTCGGTGGTTGATGGCTCCGGCATCGCGCGGAGGAGCATTGCTGCGGTGGCCAGGTCCTGACCGGTTCCGCCGGATGCGGGTGGCGGTCTGTCCCTGGCATCGTTGGCGATGCGGTGCTGGAGACCTTGGGGCAGGTGACGTATTCCTCCGGCCGGGGGTTGGCTCGCCCATACCTGCCCGACGTTCCGGCGGATTGCCTCGAGCGCTCCTGCTCCCTCATCGAGCTCGGCCTGCGCCCCGCGGACTTGCTCGAGCTGTGGGTCGTGACCCCCCGCCGGAACGGGGACCACAGCTAGCTCCCGCGGGATGTCGGCGCGAGGCGCTGGCCTAGGGGGATCACCACCCTCCGGCATGCCGAGACAGCTGCCTCCGGAGGGATCCCCTAGCTCGACGTGGAAACATTCGCGGCTCGGGCCGTAGTCCTTGTCGTCAAGGCTGCGGCTGCCGTCGGAACAGTCGGAGAGGCAGTAGTTGCATGCGGTCATGAAGTCCCGCATGGCACTGGGGTTGCCAGATCCAGAGAAATCCCAGCAGATGCTGGGGTCGTCATCTTCCTCAGACCCAGAGGGTCCGTAGGTCGAGACACCCGTCAATCGGTCCCAAGGCGACCGCACACGAAACCCCAGAGGGGTTGCACTCGCCTCAATGTGAGCGCCCGCCAAAGCGAGGTTGCTAGGCGGGTTGAGGCCGAGTCGAAATGACAAAGAATGGGAATCAGCCGGTACCTTTTGGTCGACGAGGATCGACGAAGTCGCATCGGGGGCTGATCGCGCTGTCGTCCTAGGTGCGAGGGCGACGTCCCGCAGGCCCTCCGTGAGCGCGCTGGCGTCGTCCACTTGCTCGGGGTCGGCGTGTCGCGGGGGGGACGGCGCTCGCCTTCGCCTTAAACGCGTGGGTGATGCCCGACGCGTCCTCCATTGGGGCGCTGGGGATGTCGATTTGCTCGACAGTCGACTGAGCGCAGCCTCCCGCTCGGCCTTGGTTGCCCCGCCTCCTCCTCCGATGGCGAGGGAGAGGATGGGGTGAGCTTGAAAGTTGTCCTTCCCCCACGCGGGAAAGACGTCGTCGATTCCGCCGCCGGCGGGCGGGCTGTCCGCCACCATTGCCGCTGTCGCGCGGCGGTGGAAGGAGTATCATGTCGTAGCTGCCGTCGAAAGACATGAACTCGAGACTCCCGAAACGGAGCACCGTCCCGGGTTGAAGAGGTCGTTGGAGACTGCCCATCTGGAGCTTGACGGGAAACTACTCGTCAACACGCAGCAGGCCCCTACCTGGCGCGCCAACTGTCGGCGTTCCGAGACCGGGGGGTCCCCGAGCCGACGAGTGAGTGTGCCGCGTGCCCCAGCCCAGATGGGTCGAGCGCGTGGGCGAGCGCGAAGGGGGGAGAGAGCGAGAGCGAGGTGGCCGGAGCCGGGTCGTGAGGGAGTCGGAGATTCCCGCGGCCTTCGTGTTCGTCCCGCGCCCAGGTCGGGTGCGCTTGCAGTAGGGGGTTACAAGCGTCCGCGCGGGTGAGGGGAGCGAGCGGCCCCAAGAGAGCGCCTGCCCCTGCCCTCGTTCCCGCGAGGCCAACCTTTTCTAAGAAGGCCCTGGTCCTTCCTTTTATAGGCGTAAGGAGAGGATCCAGGTGTACAAATGGGGGTGTAGCAAGGTGCTACGTGTCTAGCGGGGGAGAGCTAGTGCCCTAAGTACATGCCAAGGTGGCAGCTGGAGAGATCTTGGCACCCAGCTGGGGGGCGTCGTGGCTGTCGGAGAAGCAATGGAGCCGGGCGGAGGGACAGCTGTCGAAGTGGTTGGGCCCTTGCTGACGTCCCCCTGCTTCCGTAAGGGAGCTGAGAGCCGCCGTCGTCATGGGTCTAGCGGGGCGCCATCATTGCCTATCTGGCGGAGCTGGCCAGATGGGACGTCGGTCCTGTTCTCTGCGGCCCGAGTCGGCTCGGGGTAGGGTGATGATGACGCTTCCTGTTGACGTGGCGGACTTGTGCCCTAGGTCGGGCGACGTGGAGGCTCCTCCGAGGCCGAGGTCGAGTCTGTCCTGCATGGCCGAGGCCAAACCTGAGCTCCCGGGTCGGGCGAGGCGGAGGTCGCTCGGCAGAGGCCAGGGTGGAGTCCGAGCCCTGGGTCGGGCGAAGCGGAGTTCATCGTCTTCTGGGGCCTTAGCCCGAGTCCGAGCCCTGGGTCGGGCGGAGCGGAGTTCGCCGTCTTCCGGGGCCTTAGCCCGAGTCCGAGCCCTGGGTCGGGCGGAGCGGAGTTCGCCGTCTTCCGGGGCCTTAGCCCGAGTCCGAGCCCTGGGTCGGGCGGAGCGGAGTTCGCCGTCTTCCGGGGCCTTAGCCCGAGTCCGAGCCCTGGGTCGGGCGGAGCGGAGTTCGCCGTCTTCCGGGGCCTTAGCCCGAGTCCGAGCCCTGGGTCGGGCGGAGCTTCCTGTGGCGCCTTTGGTAAGGCCTGGCTGCCCGTCAGTCTTACTCTTTGCGTAAAAACGCCCCTGTGACTCGGTCGGTCGGCGTGGTGATTTAGTCAGGGTTACTTCTTAACGAAGGCAAGGCCTCGGGCGAGCCGGAGATGCGTCTGCCGTGAAAGAGGAGGCCTCGGGCGAGACGGAAACATCTCAGGGTCGGCTGCCCTTGCCCGAGGCTAGGCTCGGGCGTGGCGTGATCGAGTCGCTCGTATGGACTGATCCCTGACTTAATCAAACCCATCAGGCCTCTGCAGCTTTATGCTGATGGGGGTTACCAGCTGAGAATTAGGCGTCTTGAGGGTACCCCTAATTATGGTCCCCGACACATGTAGATTGCCACATATAAGAATAACGAATATGCAATCTACCATATAATTAGATCCTTTCCAAAGCAAGGTAAAATCTTTTAAGTTCATTCTCAAGTGCTTCATTTTTCCTATGTGGCTACAAAAGACACAAAGGAATATACCAATTAAAAGCAATGTGCACTTAAGAATTAATTGTTACCATCCTTTGGATATCACTTGGTTGTAGGCCTTTTGCTTGATTCCCACAAAGGTTAATCCTTATTCCCTACAACACAAGTTCTTGCTAGAGATGAATATGAAGTTAGTGATATAACAACTCAATTCATCTTTGGGTCAATCTTAAAGGATAGACAATGTAAGATTGATAGCTTGAGATAAGAATTGAGTTGAACCGCTCAAGCACCCCAAAGCTTCATATCATCTCTGGGTACCTGCAAAACTTGTTAATTACACTTTGGTACCCATTTTTGGATGGGTCCACCAAGGTTAGCCAATAAGGACTTAGGCACCCAAATAGCCTTAGTCCTAGAATGTGGTGAACTCATCACCTTTCTAGCACAAGAGTCAAATTTGGGTCTCCTAAGCATATTTGAATGTATTGTTAAGTTAAGCTTAGGATTTTTACCCTTTGGACAAACCTTGAATAGAGGACCCTTTTCACGGCAATTGTAACAAATGTGGTGCTTGTCCTTGCAATGCATTTGCCCTTTGCTTTCATCCTTTTTGATGGTCATCTTTCTTGATCGTGCAAGGTTTTGGTTCTTCATGTGGGGGCATGAATCAATTTCATGACCCTTCTCCTTGCATCCATAGCACCTTCTATCGCTTCTCTTTGATCTTTCTTTGTTGAAGCACATAGGTACATTGTTAGAGCAAATAGTATGAGCATTAATTTTCTTACCATGAATTTTGCTCATGCCCTTCTTGGAAAGCTTGGTATTCTTTTGAAGGGGTTTTGTGCATGCTACGGTTGTCCCCTTCTCAAGCTTTTTCACCATATTATCACGGTTATCTTGAGAAGGTTGAGCATGACACTTTCCCTTCAAACGAGTTAAGCTCCTTCTTAGCATTCCAACTTCTTCCTTGAGCTCTTTATTTTCTTGTGTGATAGAAATATCACTAATTCCTGAAATTTCTAGCTCAATGGAAGATTGGCTTTCTTGAGAGCAACATTTGTTAGCACATGATAATATAGTTTCTACTTGAGTACATGTGCATATGTGAGGTTGGTATGATTTCAAATTAGTTAACACAACCTCATGAGCCATTTCTAACATGATATGTGAATCCATAAATTTATTATGAGAGCACACAAGCATATCATGTCTTTCTTGCAAAGCTAGATTTTCAATATTTAGCTTTTCTATTGTGTTCTTCAGCATAGCATTTTTACTTTCTAATTGAGCAATATATGATGAATGATTAATAGCTTTAATTTGCTCAATTGAAATGTATTCATACCTTTGGACCAAATCATCATGAGAGCACTTTAGCTTCTCATGCTCTTTGGTCAACTTCTCCAAGTCTTTGATTTTTTCGATGAGGATATCTTCTTGCTTATGAAGCATTTCCTTTTGTTCTTCCACTCCTTTCATGAGTTTGAGCAAGCTCATCCGGTTCTTCTTGCTTAGTTGAGAGAAGAATTTTTGAAGATCATCCTCATCTTCACTATAACTTTCATGTTCATCCTCATCCTCACTTTCGCTTTCACTGTCACTCCCATTAGTGACAAAGCACATAGGTGGATTCATCGTTTGGTCTCCATCGATCATTTTCTTCTTCTTCAATCTTGTTCTTCGCCTCATCTTCCTTCATTTTGAGGAACATCCTTTCGGCGATTCTCATGGCAAGATCTATTGCCCTAGGATCAACATCTGCACCAAAAGATAAAGTCAAGGCAACCTCAACTTTTTCAAGCTTAGAAGCACTTTCGTTTCTTAGTCCCCCCGACATGATCTTTTCCTCACACGGTTAAGCGTTAGAACGAGGATTAGGTTCTGATACCAATTGAAAGTTGCCTAGAGGGGGGGTGAATAGGCAAGTTAAAACTTTTTCAACAAAAATTAGAAGCAAACTGGGTAAAACTGAATTGATCTTGAAATTCACCCAGTTAACTTTGGAAATGAGATGTTCTAAATGATCCACAGGGTTCAAAGTAGTAGATCTGAGAAGGGCACTTTTCAAAATCCACACACTAAAAAGATATAAACAAATATTCTGCGGGATGGTGAGAGAACGAAGAACACAAACAAACACAATAAGCAAGAACACAAGAGGCACAAGATTTATCCCGAGGTTCGGTCACACCACCAAGGTGCCCTACTTCCTCGTTGAGGCGCCCACAAAGAGCCGGGTCTCTTTCAACCCTAATCCTCCCTTTGCCGACCACAAAGGTCAAGCTCACACACTAATCTTTGCTCAAACGAGCGGGTAATACAAACTTTCTTGTGGTCTTCCACAAGATTTGGAGACTCACAAGAGACACCTAGTCGTCTAGGAGCTAGAAGCTCCAAGAGTAATGAATCCACAAAGAACTCGATGCAGTACCAAAGCTCGAATGAAGAAGAAGAGCAAGAGAGATTTAGAGATGAAGCACAAAACCGCAGCTCTCAAGCTCACTCAAAGATTTCTCTCCAAAGATTTGAAATGGGAGAGGCAAGAGATGTGAGAGAGAGAGAGAGGTGTTTCTTGGGTTAGAAATGGAGTTCAAATCGTGCTCACTGCTGTGGGGTGAGAGGTAGGAGTGAGTATATATAGTTGGAGCTCAAAACTAGCCGTTGGGGCCAATTTTTCTGTTTGAGACCGGTTGAACCGCCCCCTAGAGCGGTTGAACCGCCCCTGGGAGGTCAGGCAGACTGTCTGCCAGTCTGACTGTCAGACTGACTGGCAGACTGACCTGCAGGCTGACCAGGGTTGACCAGACCGGTTGAACCGCCCAGGGGGGGCGGTTGAACCGCCCCTGACAGCTCTGGCGACCTGTTTGCCAGTCTGACTGGCAGACTGCAGATCAGAGGTCAGAGGGGTCAGAGACCAGCTGAACTGCCCCTCAGGACCAGTTCAACCGGTCTTGACCAGTGAGTTTAGGAGAGAAAACCCCAGCTCAACTGCCCGGAGGCAAGTTCAGCTGGTGTATGGTCAAAGAGGTTCACAGCTGAAGTTGAGTTCAGCTGAAGTTGAGAAAGCTCAACTCAGCTGAAGTCCAGCTCAGCTGAAAAGCTCAGCTGCAGCTGAAGAAGCTCAACTCAGTTGAAGTTCAGCTCAGCTGAAAAGCTCAGCTGCAGTTGAAGAAGTTCAGCTGCTTTTCAGCAAGAACACTCTAGGTTTCTCAAACCTAACCATGGTCAACCATAGAACGTTAAAGAGATTTTTGCTTTTCAAAAATAGCTTTTGAATAGAGAGGTTTGAGCTTTGACAAACACCAACCTTCTTTTTGGATCCCCCTTTATAGTACGACGATTCCTATACTCAAGTTAAATAAATAAAATATAATGAAGTAAACTCCTTGAGTCATTGGTGTCTCATGTGTGATTTCTCCATGGCATTGCTTCATAAGGATCACAAACATCTTTATCTCACCTTTTGAAGCAAACTTAAATCAAACCCTGTGACTTGTACCATATCACCTTATATGAGTTCAAATCATGGCTTCAAGTCACCTTACTGATGCATCAACATGTTATAATTCTTCATAGCTGATTAGTTCATCGACTTAGTGCAAGTACTCTCTTCTTCACCTTAGCCATGGTACCTCGGTCTACAAGCCGTCGCTTGGCCTTCACCTTTGCTTAGTTCCTCGAAGCCCTTTCCTTGCTATCTTCACCCTATCAAGCCATTCTTGAGTCACATCATATTGAGCATCCATTGAGAGAATCATTTCTTCAATATTGTGAACCTTGCTTGAATGTCTTCTAGATATAACTGTCAAGATCAATCAAGCTCTAGTTTGATTCTCATAGAAGCATATATGGACTGACAGTAATATGGTCAAGCCAATTCACGATTCCTCATATCTTATTCACTTTGGCTTGACCAATCCTCTTAATCACTTCAACCTCTATTATGATCATATTTATGCATAGTGATTTCTCAGGACTTGTCCATATATTCAAACCAATATAGAGACCATATTATATCCATTTGCATTGTCTCACTGGTTATTTGACCTTGTGTTGAACCTTGTTCACTGATCATTATACACTATTCAAGTATGTTCATCATATTGAATTTCCTGTTCAACACTTAGCAAACTTGTTAGACCTTTAAATGTGTTGTTATCCAAATCACCAAAACTCACAAAAGGGATGAATGCACTTTCAAAAACCAAGCGAATAGAAAGCAACATAAAAGCAGATACAGGAAATAGGATGCAACATAAAACTGAAATTAAGCTCTTTTAGTTCAATTAGCACAACCAATACTGTTACAAAACCAGATACAAACCATCAACTTTCAGTAAGAGCATGGCAGGGCCTATGATAGTATACAAAACAGGTAATGTAATTACTCTGTGGTGCCAAATAGTGAAAAAAACTTCTTTTGAGTTCTTCCTCCGTTGTGTAGAATGATAAACATAGACAAACACAATAAAAAAGGAGTTAATACTGCATGCAAAATGCCACAACTACACTAAAGCAATACAAGCAGCAGACAACATTTGATGACATGCTTGGTAGGAGAAATTTGCCATTATGGAAGGCTGCCGGTGCGGCTTCGACGAATTAGAGGCTTAGCCAAGGAATTCGCTGTTATGAAAAAGCAGGGAATAGCCCACACTCCAAAACGGACAAGACCACTCCATTACCAGGTTTGAACGACGATTAGTGTCGTTGATATAGTCGTCGTCCCAGCGTCGTGAGTTCTCCATCGCTTTCCCATCTAGTTGTCCCTTCTCTCTCTTCTCTCCTCCTCGCTTCAGAGACGCACCAGAGAGCTCTGCTGTCTCCTCGCACCGAGATCTCCCTCGCAGCAGAGAGCTCTTCCTCGCACCAATATACTCTCGCTGCCAGAGATCTCCATACCTCCCCCTCGGTTTCCCCCCACGGAAGTTGTCTCGGACCCGATTGAAGGGCGCCGCCCGTGAGTTTCTCATTGATGTTCTTCATTCGTTGAACTTATCTCCCCCATTCAACTCCTCCCCCAACCAGATCCAGCTCGTTGTGTGTGTGCAGTGGATCCAGCATGGATGATTTGGAGCTGTTCAACGACGCAGACATTGGCATTTCTTCCCCCCAAGGTAGTTAATATTGGTCGGCCGTGCTATGATTATTGTACATTTAACCATTGGTTTTGTAAATTATTTATTGAATTATTATCAGGTCCCGCAATGTCTTCACCGCCTAGTTCAAGTTCCTTACCACTAGTTCCCTTAGGTGGTCAGACTGCTAATAAGGTATGTCTCCCTTCAATTTTGTACACTATAGTGAGGTTAGGATGGTATGTGAGTTCACTTAGTCATGCAGGACAATGATTGGAAATCTTTTGTACTAAGTGATTTTTGGAATGAGGAAGGGAGACGTGATGTTCCAAGTGAGATGCAGATGTATTCTCAACTAGGACTGAATGAAGAGGACAAGGCAAAGGAAAATAAAAGAGATGAAACTGTTTTAGGTGGTACAAGTAATTTGGATCAATCGGAGCCTATTAATTTTGGAGACAATAGTATAGACCAACCAGTGGAGGACTTCCTACCAAATGAGAAGAGGGTTATGTATGATAAAATGAATCCGTCAATGCAACCTGGTAGTTTGTTTCCTAACATGAAAGAGTTTCGAATTGCTATGAGGCAATATGTCATAAAGCATGAGTTCGAGCTTGGAATAGATGTAACTTCGACTATCAGATACGTCGGATATTGTAAAGGTGGTGATTGTCATTGGAGGATTTATGCACGAGAGGAAAAGAAAGGTTTACCGACCATTGTGGTATGTTAAATCATACATTTGTACCAAAGCTATGTTGTGAATTTATGCTTTGTTTGTGTGCAAAGTTGTGATTCGACTATTTTTGCAGGTTGCTGTATTGCATGATACGCATACTTGCACATCTAGTGGAAGGAGGAAGACGACTACACCAAGTTGTGGATGGGTAGCTTTTCACGCTTTACCACTTCTTATGAAGAAACCCCAGATGGGTGCCAAGGAATTGCAAGATACACTTTAAGGAGTTCACAATGTCACTATTGGGTACGACACAGTTTGGAGACTCTTGCACACACAATTGAAGTCTTCTCGAGACTCTTGCACACTTCCTTCAAATGGCCAGCGAGCTTTCCAACCTTACCCCTTTCAACTTCTGGGATACTGCAACACAGCCTATCAATGGTATGTAACAGTGAAGATTGCCTCCTCATCTCTTGAATGGCATATCAGAGTGAGTTCTTGATGCTAATGTGATACTTCAAATCAACATGTTCCTGTACAAATTAAACTAGTTGTTGAACAAGTGGATAACTAGGTAACCATGCTTCTGAAACCCTAAACCCTAATTTGAATGAACAACAACAAAGTAATAGAGAAAGTAAAATCAGTCACCAAGGAATCCACTATGGAGTTATCTTCAACAAATCTTCGATACTTCACAGCATCGACGGCAAGTTGAACCTTATCGGCGGCAATAGTCGCAGATTGAACTGCTGCACGCGCCTCCTTCTCAGCAACCGACGCCGCACATTTGGCCTCCGCAGCAGCAACAACCGCAGCACGAGCAGCATCAACAGCTTCTGCAACAGCGATGACCATAGCAGTTCGATCCATCTCTCGGGTTTGAGTGAGGTGGCTTGGGAGCGGCGACTAGGGTTGCGTAGCAAGACGAAGAGAAAGAACAACGGCTAGGGTGCGGGACTCGCGTGTGCCTGGAAGGGGAGAATGGAGACGGCGTGATGTATAAGATACGACGTGAGTATCAGTAGATTAATCAACGACGTTACCTGGTAATGGAGTGATCTTGTCCGTTTTGGAGTGTGGGCTATTCCCTGCTTTTTCATAACAGCGAATACCTCGGCTAAGCCTCCAATTCGTCGAAGTCGCACCGACGACCTTCCATAATGGCAAATTTCTCACTTGGTAGAGGATGTATGTTCCCCATGATCGAAACTTATACAACTTCATCGCTCATCGGAGTGCATAGATAGTAGGAAGATCACAAAAAAATCAACAAAAAAGGAGAAAGGGGGATATATTGGAAACATTTACAACGGCTTCCAGTTTACTGTCTGTATGGTGTTATTGAGGCATATTAACCAATGAGTGGGGCAATGAGAATCCTCTCCCTCCAAAACACGATTGACAGCAGTGCATCATGAGGTGAAGGTGACAGAGCTACTCAGAATGCTGCTGTACGAATTGATCAGCGTTTGTTAGGCTATGCGCAACGCTGCCCCTTTAGCAGCCCCCTCCCCTTGCATGCGGCGCGTAGGGGGCACTCTACGACCGCAGCGGTGCCCCTACGGCGCCGTCTCCCTTCTCTCTCCCCCAGATATAGCGTGTCACTATTCATCCCCAAACACTGTACTGTGGGTACACGAGTAATTGTTAGTAGATACAAAATTAATAGTTGGTATAGAAAATGATATTTTATAGTGGTAGTGGGATATAGGGAAAGTATTTAGGAGGAACCGTTGCGAAAGATGAAAAAAATAGAGGGAAAATAGGGGAAAAAGTGATATAAGGAAAAAATTTAGGGCTAACGGTTGCGGATAGCCATGACCAACTACTTGTGGAGGTACTAGAAAGCAATCAGGCTGACACAAATGGAGAACCAACCAAGATATCATCATTGTCACTGTGTTACCATAAAAAAGAATGCATTCTGATAGCACCAGATACTATTTGCAAACTCTGAAAGCATTTGTTATGACCAGCTAATCAATCAGGTTAACACAAATCGAAATCTTTAGAGCAACTTGTACCATCACACATTGACGAGAGCAAAATGTACCCACATGCTTGAGACGCTCTTATGTCATCACACATTGGCAGGTTCTGGCAGACAAAAAAAATTGTAATCATCGTATGGCTGCAAGACAGACATCGTTGCCGCTCACAAATACCTCCGTGCTGAAGAATCTGAGACTGAAACAACAAACGCACGAGCCTTCGACCTTGTGAGGTCGCGTTGTCAACACGAATTTGTGATGATCCCAGTTTTCTCCCGGCGAAATTACCAGATTTCCAAGTTCCTAAAGAATGAGAAAAATAGCAAGCGGGGAGATACAACTATATTCCACAACAGGGGCATCAAATCTAAGAGGACCATTACAATCCGGCGCGCCGGATTTATAGAGCAAGCAAGCTAGCTACTAGGCGGGTAGGGTAGGGGACTGGGGAAAGGACACAGCAAAGAACCCTTCTAACAGATCCGCGGATCCCGCAGCGCGCTCAGTTGCTGGTGAACTTGGTGACGGCCTTGGTTCCCTCGGAGACGGCGTGCTTGGCGAGCTCTCCGGGGAGGACTAGGCGCACGGAGGTCTGGATCTCGCGGGACGTGATGGTGGGTTTCTTGTTGTACCGCGCCAGCTTGGCGGCCTCGCCGGCCAGCTTCTCGAAGATGTCGTTGATGAAGGAGTTCATGATAGACATGGCCTTGGAGGATATGCCGATGTCGGGGTGCACCTGCTTCAGCACCTTGAAGATGTAGATCTTGTAGGTCTCCACGCTCTTCTTGGCCTTCTTCTTCCCCTTCTTCTCGCCGCCCTCCTTGCCGGAGGACTTGGACGCGGGCAGCCGCTTCTCGGCCTTGGGCTTCTTCCCAGCGGTCGTCTTCTCCGCCTTCTCCTCGGCCGCCGGCTTCTTCTCCGCTGGCTTCTTCTCGGCCTTGGGCGCCATCGGGTCGGGGATGTCGGGGTCGAGGGAGATGAGGGGCGATGCGGTCGGGAGGAGGCTTTTCTTGCTTCTTGGTGTTGTGGAATGGGGTGGATTGGGGGAGGGGAGCTTTTGTAGAGGAGCGCAATGGAAGGATATTGGTGGAGATGGGTGCGGCGCGGATCGATGAGCTGGCATGAGCTGCAGGCGTTGGATTTGTGGGAGGATTAGCGGCGGGGAGGGATTTGTTGAATTTTCAGCGAGTTGTGAAAGCATAGACGAAGGGCGTTCGCAGTTCATCACGTTTCTGAGATTTCTCTACAACAATAAATTACCGACACCAGCCCCACGAACTTCTTTTACTCTGAATTAGTTCCTTGTCATGTAAAAAATCTACCAAAAATTCAACTCATAGCCTAATATAATTAGCAAACTAAATTCTAAAATAGATGTCTACTAGTCGGTTGCCCGTGCGTTACGACGGCTTACAACAATACCCACGTAAACTATCCATCAAAAAAATTTCAATTTTTTTAAATTGTCTCTGCTCTTGATATAATATTTTTTAATTTAGCTAACTGATGTTATTATTTACTTCATGCAATCACGACCAATGAAGTGAGCGATTAGAAAAGAGTTCACAACGACTAACTGAACGAACAGAGATTATAAAATGACATAATTCCACCATACATAGACCAAATAAGAGAAAGTTTGTGAGCTCAAGTTTCTAAAATAAGTCACATGAAGTCAAACTTATAAAAAAGATAGATCAAAATATGGAGTGATTGCTAAAGTCAGGCATCAATAAAAACTAGATGCGCTCCATATAATATAAATTATGCTACTTCATAGCAATTACTAACGTTTAAAACCAACAAATAAACTTTCATTCTACTGTTAGTGTGATAAATCATTGTTGCTCCATCCAATTCAGTAACCTCAAACACTATGGAGTTCATTGTGTCAATGTGGTCTCAGAAACGACCTAATGCTTGTAAGAGTCAAGAACGTCGTGTCATACTTGGGCTGTAACCTCGACCCGTAGTGCTGACCCGGCCCAACACGATTATAATTTTTTATTTTACAAAAAAACATATATACATGTATGCAATTTATATTCAATATTAAAAATATTGGACCATGATGTTCTACTGGTTAGAGAGCTTTACCTAGTGTCTCTCACCCTTCTTTCTATCAGGACATGGATTCGAACCCCACCTCCTGCACCGTTTTTAACATTTTATGCTGATTTAATCAAATGGTCCGACGGACTAGCAGGCTGTCTCGGCAGAGTCAGCATGCCGTCATGATGTGCTTGGGCCAGAGTTATAGCCCACGGGCGTCTGGCCCGTGCCGGGGGCGCCGTTTGGCCATCTATAGGCGTGCAGCGGATTAATTTGGAATAACCGTGAAGGGCCCACCCTTCGTCTATCAGGACATGGGTTCGAACCCCACCTCCTGCACTGTTTTTAATATTTTACGTTGATTTAATCAAATGGGCCGACGGACTAACGGGTTGGCCCGACAGAGTCAGCATGCCGGCATGACGTGCCTGGGCCAGAGTTATGGTCCGCGGGTGTTTGGCCCGTGCCGGGCCACCGTTTGGCCATCTATAGGCGTGCAGCGGAATAATTTGAAATAATCATGAGGGGTTATTTATAAAAAAAATGACGCGGGAGGACCATTGAAACTTAGCCCGGCCCGACAGAGTCAGTATGCCGGCATGACGTGCCTGGGCCAGAGTTATGGCCCGTGGGCGTTTGGCCCATGCTAGGCCACCGTTTGGCCATCTATAGGCGTGTAGCGGATTAATTTGAAATAGCCGTGAGGGGTTATTTGTAAAAAGATGACGCGGGAGGACCGTTGAAACTAGTACTTTAAGTATAGTACTAGTCGGTTGCCCGTGCGTTGCGACGACTTACAACAATACCCATGTAAACTATCCAACAAAAAAATTCAAGATTTTTTATTGATTGTCTCCGCTCTCCGTATAATTTTTTTTGATTTGGCTAACTAATGTTATTGTTTACTCCATTCAATATGTCTTGGTACAACACTGCCAATGAAGTGAGCGATTAGAAGAGAGTTCACAACGACTGACTGAACGGACAGAGATTATAAAATGACATAATTGCATCATATATAGACCAAATAAGAGAAAGTTTGTGAGCTCAAGTTTCTAAAATAAGTCACATGAACTCAAATTTATAAAAAAGATAGATCAAAATATGGAGTGATTGCTAAAGTGAGGCATCAATAAAAACTGGATGCGCTCCATATAAATTATGCTACTTCGTAGTAATTACTAACGTTTAAAACCAATAAATAACCTTTTATTTTATATTAGTGACAAATCATTATTGCTCCTTCCAATTCAACAACCTCAAACACCATGGAGTCCATTGTGCCAATGTGGTCTCATAAACAACCTAATGCTTGCAAGAGCCAAGAACGCCGTGTCAGGCTTGGGCTGTAGCCTCGGCCCGTAGTGCTGGCCCGACCCGACACGATTATATTGTTTTTATTTTACAAAAAACGTATCTACTGGTTAGACAGCTTCACCCCATGTCTCTTGTCCTTCCATCAGGGTATGGGTTCGAACCCCACCTTTTGCACCGTTTTTTAACATTTTACGCTGATTTAATCAAATAGGCCGATAGGCTAACGGGCTGGCCCGGCACAGTCAGCAGGCCGGCATGACGTGCCTAGGCCAGAGTTGTGGCCCGCGGGCGTCTGGCCCGTGCCGGGCCATCGTTTGGCCATCTATAGGCGTGCAGCGGGTTAATTTGAAATAGCTGTGAGGGGTTATTTGTAAAAAATGAAGCGGGACGACCGTTGAAACTAATGCTTTAAGTATAGTATAGATTATTATTTTAAATATTTTAAACTTTAAAATAGATGTCTCTAAAATTTCCACGAGAATTTGGATGCGCTGGTTGAAGAACCCGTAGATCTGCTCTGCCTCCGTTCCCCCGACCCATAGCCTGAGTGGTTTGCGTCGGGTGATGAGCAGATGTCGGATCCGCCCATGGGCTATGTGGTGAGCTTCACCTCGTTACATCAGCGGGGGTTTGGAGTTCCAGTGAGCCTCTTCATGCGGGTTCTACCGCACTACTGTGAGGTGGAGCTGCACAACTTCAACCCCAACTCCATCGCTCAGGCAGCCATCTTCACCGCCGTCTGCGAGGGGTATCTAGGGATTGAGCCCATTGAGACCTGTGGCTCCATCTGTTCTGGGCAGAGCCCTTCTCCCTCCCTAGCGAGGTGAGGAGGGTGCGTCACACCGTCCGGGCTGACGGTTGTACGCTCCAACTAAGCTCGGACCGGGCGCAGTTATACATCACTGCCACCCTAACCTCGTCGAACAAGGTGTGGCAGAGTCGGTGGTTCTACCTCCGCAACAACGACGGATGGCTACCGGCGTTTACGCACAGCGTCTTCCTCGGAGCGGAGGAGCAATGGAGGTGGCGCCTGCCTCAGGAGATCTAGACCCACCTGGGGTCGCTGCTGGACACTCTAAGGAAGCTCTAGGACATGGTCTTACCGTGGCCGGAGTTGTCGCAGCCTTCCACCATTGGCGAGTTCTGCCGCTGACCGACCGCTGGCTCCGCCTCGACGAGATGACACCCAAGGTTTCTGTGGAAAGCTCTCGGATGGCCTCGGCCGCAATCCCTACCGACGAACTCCTCCGGCGGGTGAAGGGAACGGTGGAGAAGGCGGACTACTCCGTCGTGGTGCCGATGCGCCCCGAGCAGGGCTACGTGTCCCTAGTGAATCCCCTGTTTTTGTCTATATTTTTTTTTTGATTTCCCCTCTTCTCGTCTTACCCTTCTAATCTCCTCTACAGGGGCTGCGAGGCTTTTGGACCACCCAACCCCGGTCTCGGAGGACGCAGCTGCCAGGGAGGTGCGTCGACTGACGGCTATTGGGGGCCTTCTTCCTCCGAAGGTCCTCAAAAACGTGATTGACCATATGTTTTCAGTATGACATGGATTATTACAGGGGGCTTCGACTTCGTGATGAAGGTTTCTCTTATGGCAAGGTGAAGATGTAACCCGAAGGTGATAAGAATGGACGACGAAGCTGTAACCAAAGAGCTTCGGTTTTGATGTGATGATGAAGGTCGAGCATGATGATGACTGAAAAGGGACAAAAACTACTCAGTCCTTAATGTTTTGTGTTGTGATAATAGATGAGTGTTAAGGACATGAATGTAATTTTATCTGGGCTGCGTCTTGTGCCTATAAATAGATGAACAATTGGGCCGTACTATTCATGCTAGATTGTATTCACTCTATCGCATTCATACCGTCGAGCAAGCCAAAGGTATCAATGTAATATTAATCTTTCTAATATTCATGTGTGTTTTATGGAATACAAATATGAATGAATCATTGAATTATATTTGTGACCTGCATGTATTCTTATTCATATATGAAATGATGATGAAAACACATTCTTCATGACCTTCATACGAAGATCCTTAATGCTTAACAATTGTGTTGCCTTGTTATTGACTCACAGCATTTGAGAACAAGTGATCAACAACGGCCGAGAAGGAGAAGAAGAAGGACGAGGAGAAGAAGCGGGCCCGCAAGAAGATGCTAGCCCGCGATTCACTAGAAAAGCGCCGTAGAGCGCAGGCGAGGGAGGGGCTTCCGCTTGAGGCCTCTCCCATCACTAAAGAGGAGGAGGAGGACGACGAGGAGGAGGGGATGAAGGTCCACATGGGCTTCAGCCCCGATGTCAGGCCCAGGTCTGCGCCGGCCTCGGAGGGCTCTTCTGGCGGCACGGTCCCATCCGCGTAGGGGCAGGCAGCGTCCCTATCGGGGACATCGGCGTCAGCCGAGCCTACCCTACCCCTGCCTTGGCGGAAAAGGCGGGGCCATGGAGGAGGAAGTCGCCCCTCTCCCTTAGGAAGTCGTTAGGGTGCCTGCGGGTGTGTAGGCCGGAACCCCTCAACGGTCGACTGCTGCGGGGAACACAGAGCAGGGCACGTCACCCGCATGCAGTCGTTCCGGGGCTTGTAGTGGCCTCGACGATCGCTCTGCCCCCCTGTCCCTGCCCCGAGGCCTGTAGAAGAGAGGGCCACCGCCTCGTCACCTACTTCTGTGGTGGGGCAGCAAGGACCAAGGAGCCAGAGGCCGAGGCCTTTTGCCATGCATGTCTCCGGCTAAGTTGTCGAAATATGAAAACGTCTTGTGTGTAAGGCTTTTTCTCTAACTGTCATCTTGTCCTTAGCTCCAAACGCCGAGCCCACACACAGACCTTTGCTACCACCAAGGCGGTGAAGCGCGGTACCGGGACGTCCGCAGAGGCCTCGTCCTGCCCCCATTCTACCCAGGGGATACCTCAGGAGGGCGCTGAGGTGGCTGAGCCCGCTCCTGGGGCACCAGTCGAGCCTGGCACCGCCACGCCCGAGGTGGTTCCCATGCGCCCTGCTTCACCAATGGAGGCCATCACCGTATCCTTCAGGGATGAGGCAGAGGCGGGGGATGCTGCGCCGGGTGCAGCGTCGCCCACGGTCTCCGACCTCCTACGCGCCATCCCTGACACCCCCGAAGTTGCGCCGAACTCGGGGACGTGGCGCGCCGAGGAAGCCGGTCCCTCGGATACACCCGGGATGGTGCTCGGCGTGGGGCTTCTCGGCAACGAGATCATCATCGAGCCTCCTCTCTCAGGGGGTAGCGGTGACCTCATCCGCACCGCGCTGGACCCCTCGATATGGGGAGGGCCGACCGTGGCGTGGATGTCCACCAAGGGCGATCCGTACTTCATGCTCGACGACCTCGAGGAGTGGGAGCTATGGGCCGAGATGAGGGCGGTGACCCAGGTAAGGGCGTTGCCTCCTTTCATTTTAGGAATTCTTTGTCCCTTCGCAGTGTGATGACAAGAGTTTTCCTCCTCCTGTAGGAGCTAATGACGAGGTCGATGTCCAAGTCTATCTTCGTTCGCCGTGAACGGGACGTCTGTGCCATGCTGCAACGCCATCGGCTCGCGCTGCTCTGTTCCAACGAGCAGCTGGCACGGAGGAGCGCCGAAGTGGTGGACTTGACGTCCTGGTGCGAGGGGCTGAAGGAAGAGGGTGCGGCTGATCGTGAGAGCATCCGTCGACTGAGGGACGAAGTCTGCGACCTGAAGGCGTAGGTGGACCATCGCGAGGAGGAGATGCGGTAGGTGAAGGAAAACCTTCAGGCGGTGACAGTGGAGCGGGACAAAGCTTCCCTCTACGTCGACTCCCTCTCTAAGTCCCTGGAGGATGAATGGTCCGAGGACCGGGCCTTGAGCGCCCGAATTGGAGGTATCTTATCGAAGCCTCGTTTTGTTTTTTGGGTTCGATCTCCTTTATTAGCCATGGTTTGACACCCTCCTCCTCTTTCCAGGCCTTTAGAAGGATCTGGAGGTCGCAGCCCAGACCTCTCGGACTCTGTCCTAGACCGTGGAGTAGAAGGGGACTGAGCTGAGGGAGCTGGCCGATGCGGTGGCGGAACTTTTTCGGGACCTCGACATGGTGGATGTCCCTTAGGGTGGACCTCCATGGCCCTGTATGCAAGCCCTGAGTGGCTACGTAAGGGGCGAACTCCGCGATGCTGTCCACCTTGGGGTGAAGCGAGCGCTGGCCGTGGTCGCGTCCCACTACGAGATCGACCTCGAGTGGGTGTGCGAGGGCTATGTTCTCGCCCACGAGCCCGAGCTTGCTGACGCTAAGATGTGGATGCTGAACGACGTCGTTGAGGGGCTGGGGACTTCGCTGGACCGTCACTTCGAAGTTGAGGTGATTTCGCCTCCCAGTCGCCAACCGCTGTCGTACCTCATGCCGGACCTCCTCCGCGTAGACCTGGTCATCGCCTTGCGGGAATTTTTGGAATTTTTGTAAATTGTGCTAAGGACTCGGTCAACTCTGAATATCAAGTTTTAGTTGTTTGTCGTGTGTTTTTTTCCGCTATTTTATGCCTGTTGTTTTAGCCCTACCGCGGTGTTCCCTGTTAGAAAGTGAGTTGCCATATCTGTGAGGCGTAGGTGTTCCTGCGGCTCGGCTATCTTTCCTTAGTCGGGATGTCCCCTGTTCCTGAGGGTTTTCACATTACGACTAGGGCGAGGCTATGAAGCGTGTTCGTTTTTCAAAATTGCGAGGAAAAAACAACATAGAGGAGGGGTTCCCCTGCTAGCCCCCGAGGGAGGCTCGGTTTTGAAAGCAAGACCGAGCCTCTTTTGAGAGCTATTCTTTATTAATCATGGAGAACATAGTACAATTAAGCTTGCATGCCTCGGGATAAAAGTTACGTAGTTGTTCTATATTCCATGCATTATCGTAGTCTTCTGCTTCCTCGTTACAGAGCTTGTATGTTCCTGGCTTTAGCACCTTGGCGATGATGAAGGGTCCTTCCCAAGGAGGAGTGAGCTTGTGATGCCCTCGGTTGTCTTGTCGTAACCGAAGCACCAGATCGCCTTCTTGGAACCCTCGGGGTCAGACACGCCTTTCATGATAGCGCCGAAGGGACTATTGGTATTTGGCCGAATGAAGGAGTGCTATGTCCCGAGCTTCCTCTAGCTGGTCAAGAAAATCTTCACGGCTGACTTGATTGTTGCATTCGATGTATGCTTGTAGCCTCGGGGAACCGTACTCTAGGTCGGTGGGTAAGATAGCCTTGGTCCCATAGACCAGGAAGAACGATGTGAACCCTGTGGCTCGGCTTGGAGTAGTCCTCAGGCTCTAGGCTGAATTTTTTGTTTTTTAACCATTTTTGTGACAAAAAATACATTTAGACCCCTGGAGGACTTAATTTCTGATTTGGACCCGATGCTCGGCGTTGTAGGCCATGGCGCTGAGGTAACACAGCTTGGCGCCATAGGCTATGGCGCCGAGCTCTGATGTGGCATAGGCACCTTCCGGTGGCTAGGGCTGGCGTGGCACCGACGCGGCACCGATGCGGCCTCCTAGCTCGGTGCCACAGATCTTGGCGCCGAGCTAGGCAGGCCTATAAAACGGACGCGCTGCTGGCTGAGAGGAGCTCATTTCCCCTCAATTGAAAACTTCTTCAAAGTTTCTACATTCAAAGATTCAAGTTGGAATACTTTGTAGACCAAGGTATGGTGTCTCACTGATTCGTTTTGTATATTGGGTTGTAATTTTTCGATTATTAGTTTCCATTGTTGCTCCTAGAATATATAGTATAGTTCATATGATGACTACATGTGATTTGATAGTTTGTGAAATCCGATTATACAGTCTATGAGGTACTTGTGTTTGAAAGTCGCTCTAAGGGGGGTGAATAGGCAAAACCTGAAATTTATAACTTTAAACACACGCTACAAGCCGGGGTTAGCGCTAGAATTAAATTTAAGTTCGAAAGAGAGGGAAAAACAAATCAACCAAGAATAAAGGCAACTAAACGCGGTGATTTGTTTTACCGAGGTTCGGTTCCAAAGAACCTAGTCCCCGTTGAGGAGGTCACAAAGACCGAGTCTATTTCAAACCTTTCCCTCTCTCAAACGGTCACTTAGACCGAGTGAGCCTTCTCCTTAATCAATCTGGTCACTAAGACCCCGCAAGGAACACCACATGCTTAGGTGTCTCTTGCTTTGATTACAAGTCACATGGGAACAAGAATGAGAAAGGAAGAAAGGCGATCCAAGAAACAAGAGCCCAAAAGAACACGAACACACTCTCTCACAAGTCACTAAGTGTTGGAGATGAATTCTAGACCTGGAGAGGGTTTGATCTTTAGAAATGTGCCTTGGAGTGAATGCACTAGCTCTTGTATTGAATGTGATCTCTGAAGAACTTGGATGCCAAAGGTTGTGGTGGTTGGGGGGTATTTATAGCCCCCAACCACTTGGTAGCCGTTGGCCAAGGCTGCTGGCGATGGGCGCAACGGACAGTCCGGTGCGCCACCGGACAGATACTGTGTGCTGTCCGGTGCGCCGCCACGTCAGCCAACCGTTAGGGTTCGAAGCTAGTCGACCGTTGGAGACTTTGTCCTCTTGCGGCACCAGACAGTCCGGTGCCCCTCTGACTTTGCTGCTCTGACTTCTGCGCGTCACTGTTCATCACTGTAGCACTTTGCAGAGTCAACCGTTGGCGCAGGGTGCCGTTGCTCCGCTGGCTCACCGGACAGTCCGGTGGCACACCGGATAGTCCAGTGAATTATAGCGGAGAGCCCTGGAATTCCCGAGGTTGGCTGGTTTGGAGTTTGTACGACCTGGTGCATGGGACACTGTCCGGTGACACACCGGACAGTCCAGTGCGCCATTCTTCAGCAAACTCAAGTCCTTTTGCTCCAATAAATTTGTGTCCCTAACTTGATTCTTTTTATTGGTTTGTGTTGAACTTTATGCACCTGTAATACATGAGTTCTAGATAAACTAGTTAGTCCATGTGTTTGTGTTGATCATCAACCACCAAAATTAATTATAGGAAACAGTTAACCCGATTTCCCTTTCAGTGTTAATATAGAATCATTTCTGAGATGAAAGACATGTATCGGGAGGCGTTGTGGCAGAAGAGAGGTCGTCCTCGGGAGTTATATCTGGACGTATCTAGTAAGGATGCTCCTGTTCCTCCTAAACTTCCTGTGCCTAACTGTGACTGTGGCAGACTGGCTTGGGTATGTCAATCCAAACATCGAGATACAATTGCTCGCTGCTTATACCTTTGTCACATTTTTGACGTACATAGCTTATGACTTGTGACTTAATATTGTTTACTAGATGTGTAATAATGCTTCGTTCCCTTTTTTAGGAGCACCTGAGGTGTTTCTTTTTTCAGTGGATCGACAGTCCTGATAAATTTGACCCTCGATATCTTCTTTTCGCTAATTGGTTGTGTGGAAGGACTAGTCATGAGCGTTTTAAGCGTTGGGTACCTCCTCCCCCGAATCCTCCGCCAATGACGGATGCGGAGAAGGAGGTAGCAACAGAAAGTGAATGGACTCGCCTCCTCGATGCGACTGTGGAGATCATGCTGTCATCGACGAGGACACTGCGAAGCACTTCGTGTGTCCAAACATTGATTATGTGAGCCCATAACAAATGTCTAAAGTTTTGTTATTTTTTGTAAAAATTTACTAAATTATTCTTGTCGGCGTTCCGAGACCGGGGGGTCCCCGAGCCGACGAGTGAGAGTGCCGCGTGCCCCAGCCCAGATGGGTCGAGCGCGTGGAGCGAGCGCGAAGGGGGGAACAGAGAGAGAGAGAGAGTCGGTGGTCGGAGCCGGGTCGTGAGGGAGTCGGAGAAATTCCCGCGGCCTTCGTGTTCGTCCCGCGCCCAGGTCGGGTGCGCTTGCAGTAGGGGGTTATAAGCGTCCGCACGAGGTGAGGGGAGAGAGCGGCCCTAAGAGAGAGCGCCTGCCCCTGCCCTTCGTCCTCGCGAGGCCAACCTTCTCTAAGAAGGCCCTGGCCCTTCCTTTTATAGTCGTAAGGAGAGGGTCCAGGTGTACAAGATGGGGGTGTAGCAAGGTGCTACGTGTCTAGCGAGGGAGAGCTAGCGCCCTATGTACATGCCCAGGTGGCAGCCGGAGAGATCGTGGCACCCTGTTGGTGTGGCGTCGTGGCTGTTGGAGGAGTAACGGAGCCGGACGGGGGGACAGCTGTCGAGGTGGCTGGGTCCTTGCTGACGTTCTCCTGCTTTCGTAAGGGAGCTGGGAGCCGCCATCGTCATGATCTAGCGGGGCGCCATCATGGCCTATCTGGCATAGCTGGCCAGATGGGACGCCGGCCTTGTTCTCTACGACCCAAGTCGGCTCAGGGCAGGGTGATGATGACGCTTCCTGTTGACGTGGCGGTCTCGTGTCCTAGGTCGGGCGTCGTGGAGGCTCCTCCGAGGCCGAGGCCGAGTCCGCCCTGCAAGACAGAGACAGAGTCCGAGCCCTGGGTCGGGCGAGGCGGAGATTATTCGGCAGAGGCCGAGGCGGAGTCCGAGCCCTGGGTCGGGCGAGGCGGAGGTCGCCGTCTTCCGGGGCCTTAGCCCGAGTCCGAGCCCTGGGTCGGGCGGAGCGGAGTTCGCCGTCTTCCGGGGCCTTAGCCCGAGTCCGAGCCCTGGGTCGGGCGGAGCGGAGTTCGCCGTCTTCCGGGGCCTTAGCCCGAGTCCGAGCCCTGGGTCGGGCGGAGCGGAGTTCGCCGTCTTCCGGGGCCTTAGCCCGAATCCGAGCCCTGGGTCGGGCGGAGCGGAGTTCGCCGTCTTCCGGGGCCTTAGCCCGAGTCCGAGCCCTGGGTCGGGCGGAGCGGAGTTCGCCGTCTTTCGGGGCCTTAGCCCGAGTCCGAGCCCTGGGTCGGGCGGAGTCTCCTATGGCACCTCTGGCGAAGTCTGGTCGCCCGTCGGTCTTACCTTTTGCGTTAAACGCCCCGGTGACTCGGTCGGTTGGTGCGGTGATTTAGTCAGGGTTTCTCCTTATCGGAGGCGGGGCCTAGGGCGAGCCGGAGATGCGTCTGCCGTGAAAGAGGAGACCTCAGGCGAGACGGAGTCATCTTAGGGTCGGCTGCCCTCGCCCGAGGCTAGGCTCGGGCGTGGCGTGGTCAAGTCACTCGTATGGACTGATCCCTGACTTAATCAAACCCATCAGGCCTTTGCAGCTTTATGCTGATGGGGGTTACCAGCTGAGAATTAGGCGTCTTGAGGGTACCCCTAATTATGGTCCCCGACAGTAGCCCCCGAGCCTCGAAGAGAGTGTTAACACTCGCTTGGAGGCTTGCATCGCACTTTTTTGCAAGGGGACCAGCCTTTCTCGGAGGTACTTTGTTCCGGTGGGTGCGCGCGAGCGCACCCGCCGGGTGTAGCCCCCGAGGCCTCGGAGGAGTGGTTTCACTCCTTCGAGGTCTTAATGCCTTGCGCAATGCTTCGGCTGGTCTGGCGGTTCCCTCATGCGAGCAGGGCGTAACCCAGGTGCACTGTCGGGGCCCAAGTTCTCGGGCTGGTATGTTGACGCTGTCAACGGTTCGGCCGGAGCCGGGTTTGCGAGAGCAGCCCCCGAGCCCTCGCACGGAGCGAGAGGACGATCAGGGACAGACTTGACTTTTTATATACGCCCCTACGTCGCCTTTCCGCAAGGAGGAGGGGGGGAGTGCGCCATGTTACCCTTGATGGGCACCGAACATGGTGTCTCCGGTGAGCTGCAATCGGGTAATCCGAGTGGACGTCCGTGCCCCGTTCGTTGGGGGTCGGCTAGGGGCCCGGAGGCACGCCCAAAAGTACCTGCGGGTGATCTGCCGGACCCGGTCCCCTAGCGACGGGGTCCGAGGGCTCGTTGCCTCCCTCCGATGGGATTCCGTTACAGAGTCGTTCCCGCTGGTCTCGGAAATGTCCTAGGGTACCTCGGGAGCGCAGCCCGAGCCTTGGTTATGTATCGAACGTACCCCTGGTCATCCCTCGCTCGGTGTCTGAGGCGACTGTGAACCCTTCGACAGGCCAGCCTTCGAACCCCTGATCAGTAGGGGGCACGGAGCCCGAGTAGCCTGAGGCGGTCGTGGAACCTTTCGGGGGCCGACCTTCGAACCCCTGACCAGTAGTGGGTGTCGGGCCCACGCGATCTGAGGCGGCTGTTGAACCCTTCGGGGGGCCAGCCTTCGAACCCCTGATCAGTAGGGAGGCTCGGAGCCTAGTTCCTTCACGGGGAAGGATCCCTTTGGGGTTATCCCCCTTCTCGGTCCCTGTTGCAAGAGATAGAGAAAGAAGGAAAGAGGGAAATCGGGTTCGAAATTGAACTTCGTGGCGTACCTTTTTCGGCGTGGCCGTTTTGGCGGAGGTGAAGCATCGCCAGCTGCCCCTGCCAGAAACGTTACCTATTTTGCCGCGGAGTTAATGCGCCGGGGTAGGCGGTCGGCGAAGCTGCCGTTGCGCGTGCGCGAGCCGTTCGAGGTACGGGTCACGGGCGCGTCGTCTTCACGCCGTGAGAGGGGGTTCTCTTGCTGCCTCCGGATGGGACGTGAGCCTGGCCGATGGCGTGACCGCTGCCCTCGCGCGCCTGCCACCGTTATTACTGCCGGCCCATTTTTGACCGCGTTTGACCGCTGCGCCAGGCTGGCGCCACTGGATCGCAGGCTGGGCGGCCTCGAGTCGCGGTATCGGTTCCGCAATCGAGGAGGTGCGGTGGTGGAGCGAGAGGCGCAGCGGTTCGCATGCAGCGCCCGGCGCGCCAGTTGAACGACGCGTGGGCTTGAGCCGTCGCGCTGGCCTGTCAGGAGTCGGAGAGGCGCGTCCACTTGGCGCGGTTGCATGCCGCCTGCATGGCCGCTCGCCCCTTTTGCCCGTTGGTCTGGGAAAAAGTGGAGGGTTACTTGTAACCGCTGGGCGGTTGCGTGCGTCGTGCGCGGCGGTTCGGCTTTCTCTGCTTGGAGCCGGTCTGCATGACAGGCGGGCCCCAGCCCCCGTGTCGCAGGGGAGGACTTTGGAGGCGTGTTGGAGAAGACTCCGCCCGTGACGGTTGAGGGCGCAAGCAGGGGGAGTTGCCTTTAAAAGGAGGGCGACCCTCTTCGTGAGGTGACCATGTCTCCTACCTCCCTTATGCATTGTGTCTTTCCATCTTCCGAGCCCCCGGATGGGGGAGATCGTCGTCTTTTCGCTCCATCGCCGGAGGGACGCAACTTTGTGGGAGTTGGTACCTTTCAGCCATCGTTCGGCTTCAAGGATTTTCATCATGCAGCCCGGCTGCACCCCTCCACCGGCGGTCGCCCAAGGGGGCGACCTCCGGCTTGATGGTGGGGGAAAGCGAGCCGGGCTGCGGTATCCGCCCCTTCCTCAGCCTCAAGGATTTTCATCACCAGGGCTGAGGAGGGGCGTGTACCGAGTTGGGGTCGGTCTCCGCGCGGGCGGTGGCCCGCTCCTTCCCTCAGTGATCGGGGGGAAGGGCGGGAGTCGTCCGCGGTGCCAACATCTGCAGCGTGCCTGGCCTTCGGACGCGAGTGGCTTCGGAGCCGCCCACGGCGCCGGCGTTCGCCACGGCAACTGGAAGAGGTTCTTCCGCCGGCGCGACAGCCGAGGCTGGCCACGGACCGACCTCCAACTCTATGGCCTTCTGCCCGTCCTTGCCTCTCGAGTTTGGGCAAGGGCGGGGGCCTCCTAGCAGCAGCATCCGCCCTGAGGTCATCACTGCTGCTGTTCGGCCTCCCGGGGCAGAAGTCTTCATCGTCGCCGCTGCCGAGGCGGGCGACGACTAGCCGTTCGTCGGTCTTCTGTTGCTCCGCAGGCCCACCCCCATCGAGCGGGGTTGTTCGTACCTGCGGAGAGGGAACCAGAGTTCCGTTTGTAGTGGCACTTCGGGTGCCGGGTTTTTTGTTCATTTTCGGCTTTCGGGGCCTGAACATGTATGTAGCTCCGGCACAGAGCCGTGTTTTTTCCTCATTTCTGAGCACTAAGACTCGCCTGTCGATTGTCTGAACCGCTTCACCAAGCATGAGTCGCCCCGTGTCCAGGTGACGAGTGAGGTATCCGTATCCCGGAGGTGTAGGAATCCCTCGGCTCGGTCGGACCTGTTGTCCGAGGCTCCTCTAGCTTAGTTAAAGAGACCCCTTGGCCGCTCTTTGACGAGCCGAGGCCAGGGGTAGCGATATCAGCACAAGCAGAGGCGTTGTTGGCTCGGAAATGAAACCTGGTTGGCCGGAGCCTAGCCGGGTTGTCTGTTGGCAGGATCAACGTCGAAGCTGATTAGCCGAGGCTTCGGACCGAGCTGGCGCTCTCGGAAGGTGGTCGGCCGAGGCCCCGGAGGTGGCCGGCCGAGCCGTCCGCTCGGGCCGGATTCTCGGGGAAGTCTCTGGCAGAGATTGCTCGAGCGCGGTGACGACGTCGTCCTTCGGAGCGGAGGCCTTCGGACCGCGTCGCCGCCCGAGGCTAGGTCGGGCCTTGCCGAAGGTGCTGCTGATGCCGAGGGTGTCGTCGCCCTCTTCCAGCGTCAAGATCCGAGCCTGCAGGGTCGAATCGTCTTGTAGCGTGGGCCTTGTGCGGCCGTTGAGGCCAGAACACGTACCCTTGTTGCGTTGTAAAGCTGTGTCTCTTTTCCTCTTGTTTCGAGTATCTGGACTTTTTGTCGGTAGCAGGGATGTTAGTGCGAGCAAGAGCTGCTTCTCGCGGGAGGTGATGAGTGAGGTATCCGTATCCCGGAGGCGTGGGAGTCCCTCGGCTCGGTCGGCCTCGCCGCTTACGCGTACTTTTACCCATCCATGAGGCCCTGTTACCGACTTGGTCGAGAAGGCTCGAAGAACCGCTTCAACAGAAGAGCTTCCGTATGTAAAGACTCGTTCGATCCGCAGAGTCACTTTATCCGAGCGCGAGTTACTTATCGCAGAAGGTGATGAGTGAGGTATCCGTATCCCGGAGGCGTAGGAGTCCCTCGGCTCGGTCAGCCTTGACTGCTTACGTGTACCCCGTCGTTTCCAGGACCCACTTTCCGAAGTAGTCAAAAAGCACGAAAGATGTTCTGGTGAAAGAGGTTTTTTTTTGTTCGAGGAAAATTTTGACGCAGAGGGGGTTAACCCCCTTTTAGCCCCCGAGGGAGGGTCGGGCTTTGCCGAGGCGAGGCCGACCCTTCCTTGTTGACTAAACTTTGCGTGGGTACGGAGTATATGAACAACTTGGAAACATCTTAAGGGTATAAGCGACGTAGCTGTTGGATGTTCCAAGCGTTGCCGTAGACCCCGCCTTGACTGTTGGCCAGCTTGTACGTTCCGGGCTTCAGAACTTTGGCGATGATGAATGGCCCCTCCCAGGGGGGCGTTAGCTTGTGCCTCCCTCGGGCGTCTTGCCGCAGCCGAAGCACCAGATCGCCCACCTGGAGTTCTCGGGGTCGGACCCCTCGGGCATGGTAGCGTCGCAGGGACTGCTGATACCGTGCCGAGTGTAGCAAGGCCCTGTCCCGAGCCTCGTCCAGCTGGTCCAGCGAGTCTTCTCGGCTGGCTTGGTTGCTTTCTTTGTTGTAGGCCCTCGTCCTCGGGGAGCCGTGTTCCAGGTCCGTGGGCAGGATTGCCTCGGCCCCGTAGACCAGAAAAAACGGCGTGAAACCCGTGGCTCGGCTTGGAGTCGTCCTCAGGCTCCAGACCACGAGGGGAGTTCCCTCATCCATCGCTTGCCGAACTTGTTGAGGTCGTTGTAAATCCGAGGCTTGAGCCCTTGTAGAATCATGCCATTGGCACGTTCCACTTGCCCATTCGACATGGGGTGAGCTACGGCGGCCCAGTCCACCCGGATGTTGTGATCCTCGCAAAAATCCAAGAATTTTTTGCCGGTGAACTGGGTGCCATTGTCGGTGATGATGGAGTTCGGGACCCCGAAGCGATGGATGATGTTGGTGAAGAACGCCACCGCCTGCTCGGACCTGATGCTGTTTAGGGGTCGGACCTCGATCCACTTGGAGAATTTGTCGATGGCGACCAGCAGGTGCGTGTAGCCCCCGGGCGCCTTCTGCAGTGGGCCGACGAGGTCCAGACCCCACACAGCGAAGGGCCAAGTGATGGGTATCGTCTGCAGAGCCTGAGCGGGCAGGTGGGTCTGCTTCGCATAGAATTGGCACCCTTCGCTAGGGATGAAAACGGGACGGGTACCCGGAACGGGTACCGGGTACGGGTATCAAAACGGGACGGATTTTCGGATACGGATACGGGTATTTTTGCATCGGGACGGATACGGGTACTACCCGGATAATGAACTCCCGGATACGGGTAGGATACGGAATCGCCAATACCCGACAAATACCCGAAAATACCGGGTAGGATACGGGTACCTCACGGTCGGGTACCCGGTTCCTGAACCGAATCTGTAAATCCCATTTTTCACGTGTTGTTCGGCCCATTAGGCAAGCTAGCCGCCCCGGCCCATTAACGATTTCTAGTTAGGTTAGGCTTAGCCGCTTAGGCGTGGCTGCAGCCTGCAGTTTACCCGGCCAGCCGCCAGGCGCCCAGCCACGGCCACGCACCCCATGGACGAGTACGACGCCACGACGGTCGACGGGACGAAGCCCTCCCTGGCCGTCGATTTGACGGCGCCACCGTGCCTGCTGCCAGAGTGCCAGGTGCCTTCGCCCTTCGCCGACCGCCCTCCGCCGACCGCCGTGCCTCCTGCCAGGTGCCTGCGCCGACCGCCGTGCCTCCTGCCAGGTACCTCCGCCGACCGTCGTGCTTGCTGCCGTGCCTGCTGCCAGGTGCCTTCGCTGATCGCCGTGCTTGCTGCCAGGTGCCTTCGCCGATCGCCGTGCTTGCTGTCGTGCCTGCTGCCAAGTGCCTGCTGCCACGGACGTGAGAACTGAGAAGCAGAGACCGACCGAGCAGCCAAGCAGCAGAGACAAGACAAGCAGAGCAACTAAGCCAGGTCAGGTGCCTCCACCGTGAGTCCGTGAAGCAGAGCTGCAGATGCTAGAATATTTTCACTAATGAATTAATGGGTGAACATGTTGCATATGTCTGAATTTTTGTACTCATGATTGGCAGTGCCATGGATGTGGATGATATAGTTGATATTGAGAATGAGTCCAATGAGAATAAAGTGCAAGCCCCAACCCCAATTATGGAGGATGTCAATGCTCACAGTGATGACCAAGTTGTTGGTGAACCTTCCGCTGATGCTAATGTTGTTGCTACCCCTTTACTTGGAAAGAAGAAGAAATTCTTGGGTGTTGTTAATCGTGTGGTGAAACAGCGAACCACTACTCCTTTGAGCAAGCTAAAGGCATCCAAGGCAGTAGCATCAAGCAAGGATAGAGCTATTGTTTTAGTGCCATCACTTGCAAAAGGTTTGTATATTTTTAAACTTGCACAAATTAGTTTCGCAAGCTTTATGCAACTAGTAATTTTATGTTAACATTTGTTTTTTGTTACAGTTGTGCAAAGCGCAAGTGCTAGTCAAAGTGCAAATGCAAGTGCAAGTCCAAACGCTCCAAGTGGAAGTCAAAGCGCAAATGCAAGTGCTAGTGGTCAAGGAAGTATTGGAGACAACGAAGAAGAAGAAGAAAATGATGTCAAGATTGGAAAAAAGCTCACTTCATGGGTGTGGGAGCACTTCACAAGGTATGAATTAGAGGTTCAACAATCTGATGGTTCCACTGTTAAGCAACCGTGGGCTAAATGCAACAGATGTGCACATAAAGCTAGGGCAGAAAGTGCTAATGGTACAAAGGCTTTTAGCAACCATTTAAAGTTGAAGCATCAAATCTTGAAAGGTCAACAAATTCTTAGTCAGAGTGGAAATGCCATAGCAACATATAAATATGATGAGAATGCTAGTGTGAGACTTCTATATTATGCCATAATCATGCATGAGTATCCTTTCATTATTGCTCAACACAAGTACTTTTTGAAATTCATCAAATCATTAAGACCATCATTTCCTATGAAGTCTCGTGTTACTGTCCGTAAAGAGATCATGGATATTTATAAGGAGCAAAAGAATCTGTTGTATGCACAATTCAGTAAACTTCCATGTCGTGTTAGTTTTACTATGGATACATGGACATCTATTCAGAACAAGTCATACTTGTGTGTTACTGCACATTGGATTGATGATAATTGGAATATGCAAAAAAGGATTATCAACTTTATGCATGTAGAAGGCAGCCATGGAGGAATAAAATTGAGTGATACCTTTTATGCAAATGTGCTGAATTGGAACCTTGATAAGAAAATGTTTGCTCTTTCTTTGGATAATGCTGCTGCAAACAAGGTAGCTGTTGATATAGTGACTCAAAATGCCAAAGAGTTGCTTGTATGTGATGGAAAATTCTTTCATGTTAGATGTGCAAATCATATATTGAACCTAGTTGCTAGAGATGGGTTATCATGCATTGGAAGTGCCATTGGAAACATTAGACAGTTTGTAACAATTATCAAAAGATCACCTTTGCAGTTGGAGGTATTTGAGAAGTGTGCTAAAGAATGTGATCTGGACCCTAAAAAGGCTCTTTCCTTAGATGTTGCTACTAGATGGAACTCTACATACATCATGATTAGAGATGCCATTTACTATAAGAATGCTTTCGATCGTCTTGCTAAAAAAGATAAGGACAAATATGGTCATATCAATCCTTCAAGCACTGAGTGGTTGAATGCTGCAAATATCAGTAAGTGTTTGAAAAAATTTTATGATGTCACATTGCTTTTTTCTGGCACTTCATATCCTACTGCAAATCATTTCTTTCGCAAGTTTTCTGAGATTAAAATGGCTATTGCAAGATGGTGTGATAGTAGTGATCTGATGATTTGCACAATGGCATTTTCTATGAGAGCAAAGTTTGATAAATATTGGGAAATGAACAATGTAGCTTTGGCAGTGGGAGCATTTCTTGATCCTAGATACAAACATAGGATGGTTGAGCTATATATGTCTAAGATGTATGACAATGATAAAGCTGAGTTAGAGAAGTTGGTATTCATAAATGTTATCAATGAATTATTTACATATTATTCTTCTGTCATCACTGCAAAATCAACCACAAAAACCACAAAATGTGTTAGTTCAAAAGAGAGCGAGCTTGTTGCAAATAAAAATACTTGTTTGGTGGATGAGGAAGATGATGAGGTTGATCTTGATGAGTTGTATGCAACAACAAGCAATGAAAAAAAGGTGTCAGAATTGGATTTGTATATGAGTAAGGAGCTAGTGAAGGTCAATGACAACGAAGCAACATTTGATGTCCTATCATGGTGGAAAGGGCAAGTGACAAGTTTTCCTATTCTTTCAACCCTTGCTCGTGATGTTTTGTCTATGCAAGTGTCTACTGTTGCTTCGGAGTCTGCATTTAGCTCTGGTGGACGCATTGTTGATGCATTCCGTTCAAGGCTCAAACCAGAAATTATTGAGGCATTGGTTTGTTGTAAAGATTGGAAGATTGCTTCAGAGAAAGGTATTGCTATATTTATAACTTTATGATTCACATCATCATTCAAGACTAATAATATGTTTTATGTTAATTTCAGATTTGGAGATTGATATTAAAACCTTAAGTGAAGCTATGAATGCCGTTGACTTGGAGGAGGATGCTGCAATTGAAACTTGAGATGTTCAAGTTCAAGTTACCATAGAATATTGCTGGTTGTTTGGTTGTTGGAACTATGTTTTCTTATTTGCACTTCTTCACTTGTGCTGTTCTGAACTTGACATGATCAAATGACTATATCTATTGTGATTTGTGTTGTTTCATTTTGTGATGTGAAAGTGTTGAACACTTGAACATGTCAATTAATGTCAACTATCTACTATCTGTTATATACTTGTGGGCTTGTGGATTATGCCTAAAAGAGGGGGACATGCTACCGATTTTTTTAATATTGTGGTGATGATTTCACAATGTCCTTGATTAGTAACTTTGAACTGCATGATGTCAATAGGTTTTCTTTCCTATATTTGATCTATCATATGCATAATTCATATCATCGGGACGAACTACCCGACAACTATCCGGTACCTACCCGAGTATTATCCATTATCCGTTTCTTACCCGCCCCGATTATTACCCGGTCCCGTCCTGTATCCGTCCCGAATCTTAACTACCCGTATCCGGTCCCGTATCCGAGAGAAATACATTAGGGTAGGATACGGGATGACCCTGTATCCGGCTGTATCCGGCCCGTTTTCATCCCTACCCTTCGCAGGCGCGGACAATTCTAGTGGCGTCAGCCACCGCCGTTGGCCAGTAGAAGCCTTGGCGGAAAGCATTCCCAACGAGGGTTCGAGGTGCTGCATGATGACCGCAAGCCCCCGAGTGTATTTCCCGCAGGAGGTCCTGACCCTCGGCGATGGAGATGCATCGCTGGAGGATGCCCGAGGGGCTGCGGTGGTAGAGCTCCTTCTCATCGCCCAACAGGACGAACGATTTCGCGCGTCGCGCTACCCGCCGAGCCTCGGCTCGGTCGAGGGGCAGTTCTCCTCGGCGGAGATATTGCAGGTACGGGGTTTTCCAGTCTTGATCTGGCGCGACCCCGTTCTGCTCCTCCTCGATGTGCAGCGCTTCGCCCTCGGGCTCCGAGGGTTCCTCGGGTTGAGCCGAGGATGGCTCGGGCTGGGCCGAGGTTACCTCGGACGAGGCCGAGGGTGCCTCGGGCTCGGGCGCGTCGCCTATCTTGACGGAGGGTTGGTGCAGATCCCGGGCGAAGACGTCCGGAGGAACCGTTGTTCGCCCCGAGGCTATCTTCGCCAGCTCGTCCGCGGTCTCGTTGTAGCGCCGGGCGATGTGGTTAAGCTCGAGCCCGTAGAACTTGTCTTCCAGGCGTCGAACCTCTTCACAGTAAGCCTCCATCTTCGGGTCGCGGCAGTGGGAGTTCTTCATGACTTGGTCGATGACGAGCTGCGAGTCGCCGCACGCATCGAGGCGTCGGACCCCTAGTTCGATGGCGATTCGCAACCCGTTGATCAGAGCCTCGTACTCAGCCACATTGTTGGACGCCGGGAAATGGAGGCGGAGCACGTAGCGCAGGTGTTTTCCGAGGGGCGAGACGAAAAGCAGGCCCGCGCCAGCTCCCGTCTTCATCAGCGGCCCGTCGAAAAACATGGTCCAGAGCTCCGGCTGGATCGGAGCCGTTGGCAACTGGGTATCGACCCATTCGGCTACGAAATCCGCCAGTACCTGGGACTTGATGGCCTTCCGAGGGGCGAACGAGATCGCCTCGCCCATGATTTCCACCGCCCACTTCGCGATCCGTCCCGAGGCTTCTCGGCACTGGATGATCTCCCCCAGGGGGAAGGATGACACCACAGTCACCGGATGGGACTCGAAGTAATGTCGCAGCTTTCGCCTCGTTAGGATCACAGCGTATAGCAGCTTCTGGACTTGTGGGTAGCGGACCTTGGTCTCGGACAGCACCTCGCTGACGAAGTAAACTGGCCTCTGAACGGGCAAAGCATGCCCCTCTTCCTGCCTTTCGACTACGATCGCGGCGCTGACCACCTGAGTGGTTGCGGCGACGTAGACCAGGAGGGTTTCTCCATCAGTCGGGGGTACCAAGATGGGCGCCTGTGTGAGGAGTGCCTTCAGGTTCCCGAGGGCTTCCTCGGCCTCGGGAGTCCAAGTGAAGCACTCGGCCTTCCTTAAGAGGCGGTACAGGGGCAGGCCTCTTTCGCCGAGGCGAGAGATGAAACGGCTCAAGGCCGCGAGGCATCCCATGACCCTCTGTACGCCTTTTAAGTCTTTGATGGGCCCCATGTTTGTGATCGCTGCGATCTTCTCCGGGTTGGCTTCGATGCCCCGCTCGGAGACGATGAACCCCAAGAGCATGCCTCGGGGTACCCCGAAGACGCACTTCTCGGGATTGAGCTTGACACCCTTCGCCTTGAGACACCGGAATGTCAGTTCGAGGTCGGAGGGAAGGTCGGAGGCTTTCCTCGTCTTGACTACGATGTCATCGACGTAGGCCTCGACCGTGCGACCAATGTGTTCGCCGAACACATGATTCATGCACCGCTGGTACGTTGCACCCGCGTTCCTCAAACCGAACGGCATCGTGATGTAACAATACATGCCGAAGGGCGTGATGAAAGAAGTCGCGAGCTGGTCGGACTCTTTCATCTTGATTTGATGATACCCTGAGTAAGCATCGAGGAAAGACAGGGTTTCGCACCCTGCAGTGGAGTCCACGATTTGATCGATGCGAGGCAGAGGGTAGGGGACCTTCGGACATGCTTTGTTGAGACCAGTGTAGTCTACACACATCCGCCACTTCCCCCCTTTTTTCCTCACAAGCACAGGGTTGGCAAGCCATTCGGGATGGAATACCTCTTTAATAAACCCTGCTGCCATCAACTTGTGGACCTCCTCGCCTATCACCCTGCGCCTTTCTTCGTCGAATCGGCGCAGAGGTTGTCTGACCGGTCGGGCCCCGGCCCGAATATCCAGCGAGTGCTCGGCGACTTCCCTCGGTATGCCGGGCATGTCCGAGGGACTCCACGCGAAAACGTCGGCGTTTGCGCGGAGAAAGTCGACGAGCACTGCTTCCTATTTGGGGTCGAGCCCGGAACCGATCCGGATCTGCTTGGAGGTGTCACCACTGGGGTCGAGAGGGACGGCCTTAACCGTCTCCGCTGGCTCGAAGTTGCCGGCATGCCGCTTCACGTCCGGCACCTCTCGGGAGAGGCTTTCCAGGTCGGCAATGAGGGCCTCGGACTCGGCGAGGGCCTCGGCGTACTCCACGCACTCCACATCGCATTCGAAGGCGTGTTTGTACGTGGGGCCGACAGTGATGACCCCGTTGGGGCCCGGCATCTTGAGCTTTAGGTAGGTGTAGTTGGGGATGGCCATGAACTTCGCGTAGCATGGCCTTCCCAACACTGCGTGGTAGGTTCCTCGGAACCCGACCACCTCGAACGTCAATGTCTCCCTTCGGAAGTTGGAGGGTGTTCCGAAGCAGACAGGGAGGTCGAGCTGTCCGAGGGGCTGGACGCGCTTCCCGGGAATGATCCCGTGGAAGGGCGCAGCGCCTGCTCGGACAGATGACAGGTCGATGCGCAGGAGCCTGAGGGTCTCGGCGTAGATGATGTTGAGGCAGCTGCCTCCATCCATTAGGACCTTGGTGAGCCTGACGTCGCCGATGACGGGATCGACGACGAGCGGGTACTTCCCCGGGCTCGGCACGTGGTCGGGGTGGTCGTCTCGGTCGAAGGTGATGGGGTTGTCGGACCAGTCTAGGTAGACTGGCGCCGCCACCTTCACCGAGCAGACCTCCCGGCGCTCTTGCTTACGATGCCGAGCCGAGGCGTTTGCCGCATGCCCTCCGTAGATCATGAAGCAATCGCGGACCTCTGGGAACTCTCCTGCTTGACGATCCTCCCTTTTGTCGTCGTCGTGAGCCTTGCCACCCTCTGCGGGTGGCCCGGCCCGATGGAAATGACGCCGAAGCATGACGCACTCTTCGAGGGTATGCTTGACGGGCCCCTGATGGTAGGGGCACGTCTCCTTGAGTGCCTTGTCGAAGAGGTTAGCACCTCCGGGGGGCTTCCGAGGGTTCTTGCGCTCGGCGGCGGCAACAAGGTCTGCATCGGGAACGTCGCGTTTCGCTTGCGACTTCCTCCTGCCTCTCTTCTTGGCGCCGCGCGGAGTAGACATCTCGGGAGCATCTTCCGACGGGCGGCCCTGGGGCTGCTTGTCCTTTCGGAAGATGGCCTCTACCGCCTCCTGGCCGGAGGCGAACTTGGTGGCGATGTCCATCAGCTCGCTCGCCCTGGTGGGGGTCTTGCGACCCAGCTTGCTCACCAAGTCGCGGCAGGTGGTGCCGGCGAGGAACGCGCCGATGACATCGGAGTCGGTGATGTTGGGCAGCTCGGTGCGCTGCTTCGAGAACCGCCGGATGTAGTCCCGAAGGGACTCTCCCGGCAGTTGCCGACAGCTTCGGAGGTCCCAGGAATTCCTGGGGCGCACGTACGTGCCCTGGAAGTTCCCGGCGAAAGCCTGGACCAGATCCTCCCAGTTGGAAATCTGCCCCGGGGGCAGGTGCTCCAACCAGGCACGAGCGGTGTCGGAGAGAAACAGGGGGAGGTTCCGGATGATGAGGTTGTCATCGTCCGTCCCACCCAGCTGACAGGCCAAGCGGTAGTCCGCAAGCCACAATTCCGGTCTCGTTTCCCCCGAGTACTTCGTGATAGTAGTCGGGGGTCGGAATCGGGGCGGAAACGGCGCCCGCCGAATGGCTCGGCTAAAGACCTGCGGACCGGGTGGTTCGGGCGAGGGACTTCGATCCTCCCCGCTGTCGTAACGTCCCCCACGCCTGGGGTGGTAGCCTCGGCGCACCCTTTCGTCGAGGCGTGCCCGACGGTCGCGATGAGGGTGCTCGACGCCGAGGTGGCCCGGGGCCGCAGGCGCGGTGTTGCGCGTGCGCCCGGTGAAGGCCGAGGCTTCCCGCGTGAGTCGGGAAGTCGCGGCACGAGGTTCCGAGGGGTATCCCTGCCTGCGGGAGGCAGAGCTCTCGGCCCGCCGGGCCGCAGCGCCTTCCAGGAGATGCTTGAGTTCTCCCTGGATTCGCCGACCCTCGGTGGTTGATGACTCCGGCATCGCGCGGAGGAGCATTGCTGCAGCGACCAGGTCCTGGCCAGTCCCGCCGGATGCGGGTGGCGGTTTGTCCCTGGCATCATTGGCGATGCGGTGCTGGAGACCTTGGGGCAGGTGACGTATTCCTCCGGCCGGGGGTTGGCCCGCCCATACCTGCCCGATGTTCTGGCGGATTGCCTCGAGCGCTCCTGCTCCTTCATCGAACCCGGCCTGCGCCCCGTGGACTTGCTCGAGCTGTGGGTCGTGACCCCCCGCCGGAACGGGAACACAGCTAGCTCCCGCGGGATGTCGGCGCGAGGCGCTGGCCTAGGGGGATCACCATCCTCCGGCATGCCGAGACAGCTGCCTCCGGAGGGATCCCCTAGCTCGATGTGGAAACATTCGCGACTCGGGCCGCAGTCCTTGTCGCCAAGGCTGCGGCTGCCGTCGGAACAGTCGGAGAGGCAGTAGTCACATGCGGTCATGAAGTCCCGCATGGCACTAGGGTTGCCAGATCCGGAGAAATCCCAGCAGATGCTGGGGTCGTCATCTTCCTCGGACCCAGAGGGTCCGTAGGTCGAGACACCCGTCAATCGGTCCCAAGGCGACCGCACACGAAACCCCAGAGAGGTTGCACTCGCCTCAATGTGAGTGCCCGCCAAAGCGAGGTCGCCAGGCGGGCTGAGGCCGAGTCGAAATGACGAAAGATGGGGAGCAGTCGGTACCTTTTCGTCGACGAGGAGCGATGAAGTCGTGTCGGGGGCTGACCGCGCCGTTGTCTTGGGTACGAGGGCGACGTCCTGCAGGCCCTCCGTGAGCGTGCTGGCGTCGTCCACTTGCTCGGGGTCGACGTGTTGCGGGGGGATGGCGCTCGTGTTTGCCTCGAACGCGAGGGCGACGCTTGGTGTGTCCTCCGCTGGGGCGCCGGGGATGTCGATTTGCTCGACAGCCGTCGGAGCGCGGCCTCCCGCTCGGCCCCGGTTGCCCCGCCTCCTCCTCCTCTGATGGCGAGGGAGAGGATGGGGCGAGCTCGAACGTTGTCCTTCCCCAACGCGGGAAAGACGTCGTCGATTCCGCCGCCGGCGGGCGGGCTGTCCGCCACCAATGTCGCTGTCGCGCGGCGGTGGAAGGAGTATCATGTCGTAGTCGCCATCGAGAGACATGAACTCGAGGTTCCCGAAACGGAGCACCGCCCCAGGTTGAAGAGGTTGTTGGGGACTGCCCATCTGGAGCTTGACGGGAAATCGGACGTCAACACGCAGCGTCCCCCTACCTGGCGCGCCAACTGTCGGCGTTCCGAGACCGGGGGGTCCCCGAGCCGACGAGTGAGAATGCCGCGTGCCCCAGCCCAGATGGGTCGAGCGCGTGGAGCGAGCGCGAAGGGGGGAACAGAGAGAGAGAGAGAGTCGGTGGTCGGAGCCGGGTCGTGAGGGAGTCGGAGAAATTCCCGCGGCCTTCGTGTTCGTCCCGCGCCTAGGTCGGGTGCGCTTGCAGTAGGGGGTTACAAGCGTCCGCACGAGGTGAGGGGAGAGAGCGGCCCTAAGAGAGAGCGCCTGCCCCTGCCCTTCGTCCTCGCGAGGCCAACCTTCTCTAAGAAGGCCCTGGCCCTTCCTTTTATAGTCGTAAGGAGAGGGTCCAGGTGTACAAGATGGGGGTGTAGCAAGGTGCTACGTGTCTAGCGAGGGAGAGCTAGCACCCTATGTACATGCCCAGGTGGCAGCCGGAGAGATCGTGGCACCCTGTTGGTGTGGCGTCGTGGCTGTTGGAGGAGTAACGGAGCCGGACGAGGGGACAGCTGTCGAGGTGGCTGGGTCCTTGCTGACGTTCTCCTGCTTTCGTAAGGGAGCTGGGAGCCGCCGTCGTCATGATCTAGCGGGGCGCCATCATGGCCTATCTGGCATAGCTGGCCAGATGGGACGCCGGCCTTGTTCTCTGCGACCCAAGTCGGCTCAGGGCAGGGTGATGATGACGCTTCCTGTTGACGTGGCGGTCTCGTGTCCTAGGTCGGGCGTCGTGGAGGCTCCTCCGAGGCCGAGGCCGAGTCCGCCCTGCAAGACAGAGACAGAGTCCGAGCCCTGGGTCGGGCGAGGCGGAGATTATTCGGCAGAGGCCGAGGCGGAGTCCGAGCCCTGGGTCGGGCGAGGCGGAGGTCGCCGTCTTCCGGGGCCTTAGCCCGAGTCCGAGCCCTGGGTCGGGCGGAGCGGAGTTCGCCGTCTTCCGGGGCCTTAGCCCGAGTCCGAGCCCTGGGTCGGGCGGAGCGGAGTTCGCCGTCTTCCGGGGCCTTAGCCCGAGTCCGAGCCCTGGGTCGGGCGGAGCGGAGTTCGCCGTCTTCCGGGGCCTTAGCCCGAATCCGAGCCCTGGGTCGGGCGGAGCGGAGTTCGCCGTCTTCCGGGGCCTTAGCCCGAGTCCGAGCCCTGGGTCGGGCGGAGCGGAGTTCGCCGTCTTCCGGGGCCTTAGCCCGAGTCCGAGCCTTGGGTCGGGCGGAGTCTCCTATGGCACCTCTGGCGAAGTCTGGTCGCCCGTCGGTCTTACCTTTTGCGTTAAACGCCCCGGTGACTCGGTCGGTTGGTGCGGTGATTTAGTCAGGGTTTCTCCTTATCGGAGGCGGGGCCTAGGGCGAGCCGGAGATGCGTCTGCCGTGAAAGAGGAGACCTCAGGCGAGACGGAGTCATCTTAGGGTCGGCTGCCCTCGCCCGAGGCTAGGCTCGGGCGTGGCGTGGTCAAGTCACTCGTATGGACTGATCCCTGACTTAATCAAACCCATCAGGCCTTTGCAGCTTTATGCTGATGGGGGTTACCAGCTGAGAATTAGGCGTCTTGAGGGTACCCCTAATTATGGTCCCCGACAATTCTCCTGCAGTTATACGAGTGGCGTAAGTGTCATTTCAGAGAGTGGATGTATGGTCCTATGTCCCATTAGCCAGAGACAGAGGCGAAGGAAAATAAAAAAATGAGTGGGCAGAAGAGTTGAAGTTTGATCTAGTGCTCTACAAATGTGGTATTGAAGCTAAGTATGGATTAGTTCCTTCTGAGCTTGGTGTTGGCTGTTTTTGTGGACATATGATAGATTACGATGAGGTTGGTATTTTTTTTGTTTGCACCAGCTACATTGTTGCACCCGTACTTACTCTTTTTTGTAGGAGATGAGAAAATGCGGTTGGGAGAGTTACGAAGACAAAGGAGAGGTGATGCGCACAATAAAGTCCAAGAAACTAATGGGACAGAAGATGCATTGTGGATCTCAGCTCATCAATTCATACATTAACGATCACATACAGGACATGCATAGGTACGCGAAATCAGCGAGTTTTGACAGCCCGATGCGTGCAGAGCAGAGGAGATTGAAGGCGGCAAATGAGAAGAGATCACATGATGCAAGGGAATGGGAGGCGGCTAGAGCCAAGAAACAGATGTTGGATAATCTTGTTGATCGTCTCAAGGGAGGTGAGTGAGAAAAATGACACTATACTTTTGTTTGTACAATTTATTTATCCTGACTTTGCAAACTTCTTTGTCTCATTATATTTGCAGAGATTGGATGTGTCGTAAACTATATCGCATATGAGGCACATGCAAGATACGTTCAGGAAAAAATGGCGACGATGGAGCTGATGGAGGAGGAGGACGACGACACATCTAGGTTGAGTGAGCTTATCGCTCTCGCAGAGGTAGGATTACATGGGGAAGAGGAGGACGACACATCAAGGTTGAGTGAGCTCATCGCACTAGCTGAGACAGGATTACGTGTTCAAGAGGAGGAGGACGAGTTTATGTCTCAGGCCACCAAAGAGGTAGAGGCCGCTTATTATAAGCAGAAGTGTGATGAGGCTGAGGCTGAGGATCAGCTATTCTCCCAAGCTACAGATGAAGCAGAAGCCAATTATTACAAGAGAACTGTGGAAAAGTATGATGCAAGACAATGCAACAAGTCGAACGAGGTAGTCATTGAGGATTGCGCGACGGATGACTCTGAAGATGAGTTACTTATAGATTTCTCGTCCTATATCGCGTCGAAGGAGGAAATACTACATTAAAAAGTCTAATCAAATGAAATAACGATGGATATGAACAACGTGTTAAAGACACTTACTAGGATGATCCTGGATTGGATCATGGGTCAATGGGATCTCTCAGGGGGTACCACCGGATTAGAAGCCCCACAAACGCCGCGAACAGGACGAGAAATCTCAAACTCGTTCGGGCCCGATTGAGCATCTGGCACAACAACCACTTCTTCCGGCAGCTCAGGCAAAGGAACTTCAATACGAGATGCATTTAGCATTTGTGGAGACAACCCGACTGGAGCATCGCAATGACTAAACGATAACTTTCGTACAACTACATAGAAACATGGTGGAACAATCATCTTCACAATTCTGACATATTTCACCCAGTCATCTTCTGAAGCAGTGGAGATCAACCGTCAGACAACTGTCTCAGATGTAATATGAGACAATAAACCTTGAATTGATATGTTAGGGTCATTTAAATTGCAACTAATCTCCTCACAAGCTCGAGCAAAAATCTGGCCAAAAGAGGGTATTGCATTGAACATCATGGTCACCTTCTTCATACCATAAAAACTAACATTCCCATAAACATCTTGAAGTGTCCCGGTCCTCTGGGATGCAAATGTGATACGATTACTAGTCCCAAGAGGCTAGTAAACACATTTATACAACAAATGATTCCAGATTTGCTTAAACGAGACAAACCTATAAAGGTGACGATCAACTTTAAGAGTTGGTCCACAACTCGGGACATATCATCAGAGTGGGGCTGAAGCAGCCCGATATACGCAATGAAGCAAATCAGCGGTCCAACAGCCACACACAAGGTTGGGAACAATTGTAACTCTTACCTGATCTCCTTTTTTTGAAAACAACAAATAAGCAAGGGTGAGTACAAACGTACTCAGCAGCCCACCTTCACCCACGGAATGGGGAAATCAGATATAATGCATGGAATATGTGGAGCTCAGGATATTTTACAGAAACAACAATATTTGATGCAGGGTTGTTTTGTAAAACATTTTGTATTTTTCAAAGTGCATCCTCTCCCAGAGGAGCAGGAAGTTTTTTAATATTAGAACAAAATCCCCTTGACTAAACCATCCAGGTATCTCAGCAGTTTCCCACTAGTTTTCATTTTAAAAATAGCTACTTGACTTCCCGTCCACCATAGCTCACGGCTCAACCATCAGACCTTTTAAAAACCACTTTTCTCAGAAGCACCTTTTTTTTGGAAAACAAAACACTAATTGTCGTACCACACCAGACTCGTCCATTCCTGTGGACACAGACTATTCGAATAGGTTTTCAAACTCTGCGCAGAGGTGTACACTTTACCCACTAGTCTGGCTCTGCGATCTCATAGCTAGTGAGACCCAAACCTGAATCTCTTTCTCCTCGCACGTCCCTACCTTAACGGTTATACCGGAAGGAGTCAGGCCACCGCCATGCCCAAACCGGACAAAACATTCCCCCTCCTTATCCTCCCGGTGCTCCCTAGCCTTCATAACTGTCACACCCGGTTTTAGAAGGCAAACCGAATACGAACCATGTACGTGCCAGGATCAGCAATTCACGTACACAGCAGTTACATAACATGGACATCATCACACAGTGCTCAAATAGTATTAAAAAGGGAAATAATAGTCGATTACATCATATGTCTGGGACATCCACATAGTCTTTACAATAAATCAAAGTACGAAAACGAAACGTAGATACACGCGGCCTTCACAGGCAGCCGACTGGGGGTTTGCCGCTAACCCACGCCTAGAACTCATCGTTGTCTTAGAACTCCTGGAAGTCTCCTCCCACGGCTTCATCTTCTTCTGAGCAGTGGTTGCAATGCGGACAACCTGGGGAAGGGGGGATTTGGTGTGTAGAGCAAGGATGAGTACACATCAACATACTCAGCAAGTGTCCTGTTTGGCTGTAGTGGACTAGCTTTATGTGGGGGTAAGTCAAGCAGTTGCTTTTAGTTGGTCAGATTATTATTACCAGTAGAGAAAGCCAAGTTTTAGAATTAACCCATGTTATTAACCCAAACGTACTCCTTTCCAAACGGAAAGAGTACCACTTACCATTACCGGAGTTAATACCAAAACCAACATTCTCAACACCATCTATAATCCGAACATCTCTGATCAAGTACCACTAATCACTGGAGCTCCCTTGGCCGCTCATAACCACGAGCACAGCTGATATATCAGTTTTCAAACACTCTGCAGAGGTTGTGCACTTCACCCACAAGCCGTGATTTCCCTTTCTGCTCGGGGATCAATGACTCTCCATTGATCACTACCAAGGTGACCCAGCAGGGTATCACTACGTAGCCTTAACAAAGATTCCCCAGGGCTGTAGCCGCCCGTTAGGTTTCCTAAATGTACTGCACTCCTCCCCAAGGGACAAATCAACCTTGGCAGAGCGAGCCGCATACACCGAGCCCCATTGACGGCACAACGGCTAAGCGAACTATGCCTCGGTTCCTCTAATTACTCACCTAAGGGCACCCCATTCCACCCTCATGGTTGCACTGTTTTCCCGAGCGGTCATCCAACGAACAGGTCCTTACGGAGAGGCACACGAGAAACCGCTCGAGCCCCCTTGAAGACCACAAGTATAACATCATAATAAAAGAAGGGAAAACAACGTATCATTGATAATTCTCATCATGTTCATTGATTAGAGTTGAGCAATAGCATAAGATTAAGCAATAATAATCCAACCCAGATAGGTAAACAAGGACATGGATAACAAAAGCTAGTCAATCCTTAAGTATAATTGTATAATGCGGGAGGTGAATTAAAGTATGTATAGGACAGAGATAGGTCAAGGGACACTTGCCTCCACCATCCGACTGCTGCTCAGGGGCTTCTCATGCGAGTTCTTCGGGTTCCTCAACCGGATCGTTCTCTATGCGAGCGCAAGCATACATACATCCATCCATTCGAATTAGGAAACAAACAGTACATCATTACAAGAGAACAAATAGATTAAATATGCATAGAGTATAACATACGATATTGCATTTGCCATGGCTAGAGAAGAAAGGTCTCGCAATGGTTAAAGCTATACTCAAGGCGTATTACGGATAAACGCATAACTAGCCATTACGTGCTCTAGTTCCACTTAGTTCCAATAAAAAGGATTAGCCACATGCACTACTCGAATCATGACTATTTTCAGTTGATCGACATTAGGTAAGGTAGATGATTATCTACATGAATTAACTAACGTAACCGATTTCTATATTAAGTTTCCATTTATTAATTAAATAACGTGATCACACACATGGAAGACACGAGGGGGGTAGACGGGCGCGTCTAGGGGGTAGACAAGCGTGTCCAGGGCACGACGAGCCGTGCCAAAGCACCGTGCACCATGCGAGCACGCACGCGCAAGGCCGCGCTGACGCGTCGTGAACGGGTCGTGCACACGCCGGGGCCGAGCCGCGCACGCGCCGCGCTACGCAGGGGCACCACGGCCGCGCGAGCTGAAGCTGCGCCGGACCGGGGCCGCGCTGCGCAGGGGCGGGCGAGCCGAGGACGCCGGGCCGAGCGCCACGGCCGCGAGCCGCGGGTGCGGCGAGCTCGTCGGGGGCACCGTGCGTGCACGGGCCACGCCGGGGCTCCGCGCGAACCGCCGAGGCCACGCCGGGAGCCGGGGCTGCACGAGCGCCGCCGAGGCCGCGCCGGGGAGGGCGCCACACCGGGCGGGCGGGGCCGAGCCGCCACGGCGAGGGCGGGGCCGCCGCGGCTGGGCTGCGCGGGGACGCCGGGGGAGGGGCGCCACGCCGGGGCCGCAGGCCGCCGCGCCATGGCCGGCCGGCCAAGGCCGAGACGCGGGGTGGGGGGGAGGGAGAGCCGGGGCCGGGGCTGCCGCGAGCGGGGGTGCCGCGCAGGGGCCGGGGCTGCGCCGGAACGCCGGGGCGAGGCGAGGCCGAGCCACGCCGGGCCGGAGCAGGGGCCCGCACGGGCGCGCCGCGGCCGAGCGCCGCCGGGGCACCACAAGAGAGGGGGGGCGGGGACGCCGCCGGGCCGCGGGGAGGGGAGCGCGCCGAGCGGGGCGAGGCTGGGCCGCGCGCCACGGCGAGCCGCCATGGCCGGGGCCGAGCTCGCGGGCGCGCGCGAGGGGGCTCGTCGGGCGGGGCGGGGCCGTTGGGGATGGGCGGGCCGATGAGCGCCGAGGGCAGGGGGGGTCGCGCCGGGACGCCGGGGCAGGCGGGACCGCGCCGGGACACCGCGCCATGGTCGCGGACGCCATGGCCACGAGTTCCGAGGGTGGGGGCCGCGCCGGGAATGGACGGGCCGACGAGCGCAGGGGAGAGGGAGGAGGGGGGAGGGGCTTACCGCGCGGGGGAGGGAGGCCGGCGGCGGGCGGTTCGGCGGCGAGCCGAGCAGGGGCGCGGGCGGGTCGGGCAGGGGAGCGGGGCGAGCAGGGGAGGAGAGAGAGAGGGGTTTGGGGGAGGGGGCGCTGACGGGTGGGGCCCGCGGGGGGGGGGGGGAGGCGGCGGCGGTTCCTAACCGCACGCGCCGCGGGGGGGCCAGCTGGGCCGCCGCAGGGCCCACGACGGGGAGGAGAGAGAGGGGGGCGGCTGGGCCGCGCTGGCCAGCTGGGCCGCGCGCGAGGGGAGGGGGGGGGGGCTAGGCCGAAAATGGGAGGAAGGGGGAGGGAGAAAAGAAAAGGTTTTTCCTTTGTCCATTTCCCTCTAATCCTCTACTAAGCGCAAACTTTATGGAATCAAGCAAATAATCACAAGGGAAATTGATGTGTGGATCGGCATGATGCAACAACCAAAGAAAATGACTCTAGGGTTTACTATCATCACACGACATGGAGTTTTGAAAATGGGTGAGGTTTTAGCGAAAAGAAATGGGAAAGAGAGGTAACGCCCGAATTTGGCGAGTGAAGAAAAGAAAAAATTCAACTCCAAAATTCGGGGCATTACAATAACCCTGGGGTTTGAACCGTACGAGTTCAGATTGAGTGACTGCCCACACAGTCTCGAGTGGTTGTACTTATCATGAGTACAAGTAGTGAAGGATGACAACCTGGTCCTTATATGAGGGGACAATCCTTCTGCTCACGCCTAAACCAGCTGAGCCATCACCTTAGGCCCTCCCCTAAACCAGGGAGTCCCTGATCATCCCTACTCAAAGGTGATAAGGGTGAAAACCCTTCATCATACACATTTTGAAAAGCATTTTCTTTTGAAAACTCACACCTTTCCTCAAATCATTTGTAACAAATATATCAGGGATTGATTGCAGCAAGCGGCTGGGTGGCCATAATAACTTGTCTCAAAATCATATCATGCATAAAATAACAGGCTGAAGGTTGTGGTTGAAAAATCATAGGTAATTTATGCATCAAAGGGATCCAGTGAGCTTGCCATGCTTATCCAGCGAAGGGGAAGGGGAGCTCGCGGAACTAGCTTCTAGCTCCACCGCCTGGCGTAGACTTGCAGATCTGGCCTCCACGAGACGACACGAACGCTCTGATAACTATGCAATATGAACAAGCAAACATACAAACCAGCAAGTATACCAACAAATATTTAGTATAGCGGTCAAAATAGCGATATATGGATGGGTAGAGTCTTGAGTAGAATCTGTGTCATGTGGTGTTGAGATACTACTAGTGGTGGAGCAGAGGTGCTTACCAGGATGGTGTACTGGAGGCGAAGCGACACTATGCGTGTAGCCGGTAGAGCAGAGTAACTGAGTGGGTGGGATGTTTGCCTTGGCTGAGGGTGTTGAGTGTGTGTGGAGAGGGAGAGGGTAGCTGGGTGTATTTATAGCTGGGTGTATGTGGTGTAGCACAGTGAACTTTACTGTTGGTGAGAATAGTGATGAATGAATCGTCTGACTTAATATGAACAGGAGAGTTATAGACAGAATATGGGACAAGAGTATTTTGGGAGTTTTCTGGAACATGAACCATGTTAAGGGATGACATGTTTGGATAGGGAATAGTTTGATAAGAATTTAGAAACAAGAATTATTGGAATCTAAGTTTGGAAGCCTGGTTCGAAGGAATCTCAAAGTTAAGCATGCTCAACTTGGAGAAACCTGAGATGGGTGATCAGATGGGAAGTTCCCTACTGGAAGGAAAAACACAGTCACCGGAGTTCGTATGACTGGAATATGGGTCTGGCTAGTCTTAGGTGGACTTGACAGCATGATGGATGAGTAGTTGAAATGTGGGGTGATCGGATGACCGATGAATAGCAATAATGAATAGTAAAGATGGTGAATAGAGTCAATGAATAGTAATGATGAATAGTAATGGTGAATAGTAATGGTGAATAGTTCGTATGACGAACGATGAACGATGAATAGTGACGATGAACGATGAATAGGAGCTATGAACGAACGGATGAACGATCGAATGATCGGACGAACGAACGATCGGAATTTCGACAGCATAACGATAGGACAAATATTATCTAGAAGAACGATGAATTGGAACTATGAATGAACGATGAATAGGAACTATGAACGAACGATGAACGATGAATATGAACTATGAACGAACGATGAACGATGGATAGGAACTATGAACGAACGATGAAGGATCGAATGATCAAACGAGCGAACGATCAGAATTTCGGCAGCATAACGATAGGACAAAGATTATCTGGAAGAACGATGAATAGGAGCTATGAACGAACGATGAACGATGAATAGGAACTATGAACGAACGGACGAATGATCGAACGAACGAAAGATCGGAATTTCGGCAGCATAACGGCGAGACAAAGATTATTTGGACGAACGAACGAACGAACGATCGGACGAACGAACGAACAAACTAAGAATAGGGGGACAAACAATCGAAGAACGACCGAACGATCCTTGTGCTAGTGTGTGCTTGTGTGGGAAGTGGAGTGGGCGTGTGTGTGGGGGGGGAGGGAGAGAGTTGCCATGAAATGGCTTGGGGTGGGATGAGAGGAGGCCCTTGCCCCTCTATTTATAGCCATGGTGGGGGGATTAGGGGGAGGGATGAGAGGATTAGTGGGAGGATGAGAGGATTAGTGGGAGATTAGTATGTATTTATCTTGTATAAGTGAGATTAGCTTGTAGAGCTCAACGTATGACCCCGGAGGCATACATATACGTATGAGCATGAGGAAAGTTATGAAGAAAATATTTGTAGGGACTTGAAAAATGATTCTGAAGGTATTTCTCAAGAGGAAAATACTTGGAGATATATCGGTGGAATATTTGGACAGTATTTCTGGAAAGAAATTGAGGGGGGTTACTGGGGAAATATCTGGGCAGTATTTCTAGAAAGAATTTGAGGGTGATCACTAGGGAAATATTTGTAGGATATGTTGAGGAGCATTTTGGAGATAAATATAGACCACTATATTTTATTTGTTGATATCAACTAGCAAACAAACATTTTGAAATGAAATTTTGAAATTCATTTTGAATTTAGAGCGAGTTTGAGAAAATTTCAAGATTTGAATTTTTGGGATGCTACACATCTTCCTCCATATTATAGTGTCACTAGGGTGTCCATCTATTGCAAACATGGATTACTAACTCAATATCCCTTAAATATGGTATTTGACTAACACTATCAACTAATGCCTAACTTATTACTCCCCCATCTACTCATCTCCTAAACCATAAATATTACTCCCAATAAAAAATGGGCAGCACCTCCCCTGTACGGTCAAGTTTCTAAAACTTACAGATAAACCTTCAGCCTGATGGCTGAACATATAAAAGTACTAAAAAAACCCTAAGCTAAATAAATGCTAGACAATGTTAATTAACACTGACTATTCACTTACCGGTAAACCATAAACCATGCTAAAAAATAATGACTACTCACTAACCACTAACTAATAACTAATACCTAAACCTTACTAATTAATAACAAATAAATACAGAAAAATTAAGTAATAATTAGAAAAAAATTACCTCGGGAGCGACGGCGGAGTGGACGGCCTCGGGAGGGACGACGGTGGAGCAACGCCCTCGGGAGCGGCGGCCGCTGGTAGGGGCGCGCTCAGGAGGGACGGTGGCCGAGGGAGGGAGGATGGCAGAGCACCGGCCTCGTGATCGGCGGCGGTGGTGGCCGCTGGTGGGGCACGCGGTGGACGAGCTAGGGAGCGCGGCGCGTGGCGGAGGAGCTGGGAGCGTGGCGGACAAGAGCGAGAGAAAGGAGAGGAAGGAGAAAGGAGACCGAACCGACGCTTAATTCCTAGCTCGGCACTAAGATCGGTGGCGCCGAGCTAGGTGCCACGTTGGTTGTCGCGTCAGTCGGCTCGACACCAAGAGTTGTGGCGCCGAGTTGTGTTAGCTCGGTGCCATGAGCTGTGGCGCCGAGCTTCGGATCCAAAACTATAATTAAGTCGTTCAGGGGTCTAAATGTAAATATTTTTCGAAAATGGAGCTTAAAAACAAAAAATCAGGGCTATATATCATCGAGGGGAGCTCGGCGAGCCACCGCCTGCCGAACTTGTTCAGATCATTGAAGATCCTCGGCTACAGGCCAAGCAGGATCATGTCGTTGGCACACTCCACCTGTCCATTGGACCTCGTATGAGCCACCGCTGACAACTCTACACCGATGTGGTGGTCACTACAGAAGCCAAGGAACCTTTTCCCTATGAATTGGGTGTTGTTATCTGTGATGATTGAATTGGGGAACCCGAGGCGATGAATAAGGTCCATGAAGAATGCGACTGCCTGCTCGGATTTGATACTGGCGAGGGGTCGGACCTTGATCCACTTGGAGAATTTGTTGATGGCGACCATCTATGTGCGTAAAGCCCACGGGTGCCTTCTGCAGAGGACCAACGCCGCCTAACCCCCATACCGCGAACGACCACGTTATTGGGATCATCTATAGGGCCTGAGCTGGCATATGCTTTTGCTTCGCGTAGAACTGGCATCCTCGGTAGGACCGCACGATCCTAATAGCATCACCTACCACGGTTGGCCAATAAAACCCTTACCTGAAGGCGTTGACGACGAGGGTTCGGGGTGCCGCGTGGTGCCTGCAAGCTCCTGAGTGGATTTCTCCCAATAGCACATGTCCTTGGTTGATAGGTATACATCGTTGGAGTATTCCCAAAGGGCTGCGTTGGTACAACTCCCTCTCGTCTCCTATCAGCACAAAAGTTTTTGCTCAGTGGGCGAGGCGTTGAGCCTTGGCCTTCCCTAGAGGGAGCTCCCTCGGAGGAGGTACTCTAGGTAAGGCATCCTCCAGTCTGCGGCTGGGGCAGCACTGTCACTATCGCCGTTGATTTGCATGGCCTCGGACCCATCAAATGGGGGTGTATCATCGTGGGGGGCGAGTTCGGATGCTTCCCTGGGCATCACCGATGGGCTTGTAAATGTCCCTAGCAAAAATGTTCGGGGGGACCGTGGTTCGTCCCGATGCGATCTTTGCTAGTTCGTCTACTACCTCGTTGTACCGGCGTGCGACGTGGTTGAGCTCCAGGCCGAAGAATTTATGTTCGAGGCACCAAACTTCTTCGCAGTAGGCTTCCATCCTTACGTCATGGCGGCTCGAGTTCTTCATCACCTGGTCAATGACGAGTTGGGAGTCCCCTCGGACATCGAGGCACCTGACTCTCAGTTCGATGACGATGCGCAGACCATTGACCAGGGCTTCATACTCGACGATGTTGTTGGACACAACGAAGTGGAGCTATACAACGTATCGCAAATGTACGCCGAGGGGTGAGATGAAGAACAATCCGGCGCCTGTCCCAGTTTTCATCAATGATCCGTCGAAGTACATGGTCCATAGCTCGACCTGGATTGAAGTCATTGGCAACTGGGTATCGGTTCATTCGGCCAGAAAGTCAGCTAGGGGCTGGGACTTCATGGCCTTCTTAGGGGCAAACGAGACAGTTTCTCCCATGAGTTCGACCGCCCACTTGGCTACCCTGCTCGTGGCTTCCCTATTCTGGACGATTTCCCCTAGAGGGCAAGACAACACCGTCGTCACGTGATGAGACTCAAAATAATGACGCAACTTCTGCCGAGCTAGGGCTACCGTGTAGAACAACTTCTGGACTTATGGGTAGCGTATCTTTGTCTTGGACAGTACCTCGCTGATGAAGTATACATGCCTCTGAACCTACAAGGCATGTCCTTCCTCCTTTCTTTCTAATATGATCGCGACGCTGACCACCTGGGTGGTTGCTGCTATGTAGAGTAAGAGGGATTCCCCTTCGGCAGGAGGCACCAGGATGGGCGTGTTGGAGAGGAGCTTCTTGAGCTTCTCGAGGGCTTCTTCGGCCTCAAGCATCCAAGCAAAGCGCTCGATCTTCCTTAAGAGACGATAAAGGGACAGTGTCCGGTGTGCACCGGACAGTGTTCGGTGCACTAGGCCGAGCACCAAGCAAACATGCCACTCTCGGGTTTCTCTGGGTCCGCTATAATTCACCGGACTGTCCGGTGAGCCAACGGAGCAATGGTAACCTGCACCAACGGTCATCTGGCGAAAGTGAACAATGATGAACAGTACGCGGCAGAAGTCAAAGCAGAGAATTTAGTGTGGCACCGGACTATCCGGTGCAGCTAAAGGACAGAGGGTTCCAACGGTCAACCGCTCCAAACCCTAATGGGCGTGTTGACGTGGCACGCACCGGACAGTGAACAGTATCTGTCCGGTACACCGCCGAACTGTCCGGTGTGACCATCGCCAAAAAAAACAACCAACGGCTAGAAAGTGGTTGGAGGCTATAAATAATTAAATACCCCGCAACCACCTCCTTCAATGGCATCCAAGTTTTCTGAACTCCATATTCATTACAAGAGCAAATCCAAACACTACAAGACACATTCAAAGCATTCAATCCACTCCTAGCTCCCAAAATCAACTCTAGTGCTTAGAGGCTTGTGAGAGGATTATCTGTGTTCTTTTGTTGCTCTTGTTGCTTGGATTGCTTTCTCCTTCCCCATTCTTATTCATCTAAGCATTGTCTTTTTGGAAAAACTTGATACCAATTTGAAATATATACTAAAATTTTAAAATGGTGGTGTGGTCCTTTTTGGGCTTAATATTTTCTCCCCACTTGGCATTAATCGCCAAAAACGAAGAACTTGAGAGACCTTTTGCATTTTCTCCCCCTTTGGGGCCTAATATTTTCTCCCAAATGGTAAAATGAGGATGAGTGAAGAGTCATAACAAATGGAGAGTTACTTGAGTAACATCAAAGGGTAAATGATACCGTCAGAGTTGGAGTGGAAGCCTTGTCTTTGCCGAATACTCCATTTCCCTTTCAATCTAAGACTAAACATAGAAATATACTTGAAAGCACATTAGTCTTAGCCTTAGTACTAGAAGAATAAGAAATATGTATTTGTACCAAATGAAAGAGACATGATCAAAGGTATATAAAAGAGCGATGTGTGCAATGTTTCAATCAAAGTTTTGAGAATCAAGTATATTTAGTTCATTCCTAAGATTGCTAAAGGTCTTTTCATCTAGTGGCTTGGTAAAGATATCGACTAATTGGTTGTGGGTATTAACATAAGCAATTTCTATATCCCCCTTTTGTTTGTGATCTCTCAGAAAGTGATACCGTATGTCTATGTGCTTAGTGCGGCTGTGTTCAACGGGATTATCCGCCATGCGGATTGCACTCTCATTATCACATAGGAGAGGGACTTTGCTCAATTTATAGCCATAGTCCCTCAGGGTTTGCCTTATCCAAAGTAATTGTGCACAATAATGGTCTCCAACAATATACTCGGCTTCGACGGTGGAAAGAGCTACTGAGTTTTGTTTCTTTGAAGCCCATGACACAAGGGATCTTCCTAGAAACTGACAAGTTCCTAATGTGCTCTTTCTATCAATTTTATACCCTGCATAATCAACATCAGAATATCCAATTAAATCAAATGTAGATCCCATGGAGTACCAAAGCCCAAAATTAGGAGTGTAAACTAAATATCTCATGATTCTTTTCACAGTCCTAAGGTGAACTTCCTTAGGATTTGCCTGGAACCTTGCGCACATGCATACAGAAAAGCATAATATCCGGTCGTGAAGCACATAAATAGAGTAAGGATCCTATCATCGACTGGTATACCTTTTGATCTACGGATTTACCTCCCGTGTCGAGGTCAAGATGCCCATTGGTTCCCATGGGTGTCTGATGGGTTTGCCATCCTTCATTCCAAACTTCTTGAGTATATCTTGAATGTACTTAGTTTGGCTGATGAAGGTGCCCTCTTGGAGTTGCTTGATTTGAAATCCAAGGAAATACTTCAACTCCCTATCATAGACATCTCAAATTTCTGTATCATAATCCTACTAAACTCTTCACAAGATGATTTGTTAGTAGACCCAAATATAATATCATCAACATAAATTTGGCATATGAACAAGTCTTTTGCAATAGTTTGATTGCAACCCTCGTCCGCTTGAGAGGGGTTGATTGCAACCCTCGTCCCCTGGCTTTGAGGATGAACGGTACCCCGACCACGTGTGTAAGCTCTCTAAGGCGCTCTATGGACTTAAGCAAGCCCCAAGAGCATGGTATGAATGCCTTAGAGACTTTTTAATTGCTAATGCTTTCAAGGTTGGGAAAGCCGATCCAACTCTCTTTACTAAGACTTGCGATGGTGATCTTTTTGTGTGCCAAATTTATGTCGACGACATAATATTTGGTTCTACTAACCAAAAGTCTTGTGAAGAGTTTAGCAGGGTGATGACGCAGAAATTCGAGATGTCGATGATGGGCGAGTTGACCTACTTCCTTGGGTTCCAAGTGAAGCAACTCAAGGACGGCACCTTCATCTCCCAAACGAAGTACACACAAGATTTGCTAAAGAGGTTTGGGATGAAGGACGCCAAGCCCGCAAAGACGCCAATGGGAACCGACGGACACACCGACCTCAACAAAGGAGGTAAGTCCGTTGATCAAAAAGCATACCGGTCCATGATAGGTTCTTTGCTTTATTTATGTGCTAGTAGACCGGATATTATGCTTAGCGTATGCATGTGTGCTAGATTTCAATCCGATCCGAAGGAGTGTCACTTAGTGGCTGTGAAGCGAATTCTTCGATATTTAGTCGCTACGCCTTGCTTCGGGATCTGGTATCCAAAGGGGTCTAACTTTGACTTGATTGGGTACTCAGATTCCGACTATGCTGGATGTAAGGTCGATAGGAAGAGTACATCGGGGATGTGCCAATTCTTAGGAAGGTCCCTGGTGTCATGGAACTCTAAGAAACAAACCTCCGTTGCCCTATCCACCGCTGAGGCCGAGTACGTTGCCGCAGGACAGTGTTGTGCGCAACTACTTTGGATGAGGCAAACCCTCAGGGACTTTGGCTACAATCTGAGCAAAGTCCCACTCCTATGTGACAATGAGAGTGCTATCCGAATAGCGGAAAATCCTATTGAGCACAGCCGCACAAAGCACATTGACATCCGGCATCACTTTTTGAGAGACCACCAGCAAAAGGGAGATATCAAAGTGTTTCATGTTAGCACCGAGAACCAGCTAGCCGATATCTTTACCAAGCCTCTAGATGAGAAGACCTTTTGCAGGCTGCGTAGTGAGCTCAATATCTTAGATTCGCGGAACTTGGATTGAAATGTAGCATACATGTGTTTATGCCTTTGATCATGTTCATTCTGCATTTTGTTGCTTATTGTGGTGCTCAAGTTGTACAAACACTCCCTGGACCTCACAAGTCCTGTTTGCAAGTAATGCACATATTTAGGGGGAGCTGTGCTACAACTTGACCCTTTGAGACTAACCATGTACTTGAGTTTCGTTGTTTTAGTCTCCAAGGAAAATTGAAAGGGAAAAGGTGGACTTGGACCATGCAAGACTTCCACTGCACTCCGATGAAAAGAGTAACTTTTCCAAGTTCATCTTCATACTCTTATTGCCTTTGTGTTCTTATTTGAAGATTTTGGTGAGGCAATGGGGTTAAAAGGCCAAAATTGATCCCGTTTTGGTGCTTGATGCCAAAGGGGGAGAAGATAAAGGCCAAAGCGATAAATGGATCAGCTACCACTTGAGAGATTTTGAAAATAGTAGAATAGAGCTTTAGCTTTTGGTTTGTCAAAACTCTTTTGTTGTCTCTCTTGTCAAAAGTTGGCTTCTTGTGGGGAAAGTATTGATTATGGGAAAAAGGGGGAGTTTTTGAAATCTTAAGTCAATTTCTCTTAGAATGACTCTCTTTATGTCTTAACATGTGTGTTTGACTTAGAGATAGAAATTTGAGTTTGATTTGCAAAAACAAACCAAGTGGTGGCATAGAGTGATCCATATATGTCAAAATTGAATCAAAACAATTTTGAGTTCTTATTTGATTTGATTTTGTACTTGTTCTACTTGCTTTATGTTGTGTTGGCATAAATCACCAAAAAGGGGGAGATTGAAAGGGAAATGTGCCCTTGGGCCATTTCTAAGTATTTTGGTGATTTAGTGTCCAACACAAGTGCCTAAGTGTAAAAAGGTGGACAAGGTACAAATCAAGAATTAAGGTATGTTTCTCAGACTTAGTACATTGTTTTATGGACTAATGTATTGTGTCTAAGTGCTGGAAACAGGAAAAATCCAATTGGAAATGTCTTGGCTCGAGCAGCCAAGAATCTGCTGAGTCTGCAAGCACCGGACAGTGTCCGGTGGTGCACCGGACAGTGTCCGGTGCGTCAGGCTGGCTCGAGCGAAGTGGCTGCTCTCGGGAATTCACCGGCGACGTACGGCTAAAATTCACCGGACTGTCCGGTGTGCACCGGACTGTCCGGTGAGCCAACGATCGGCCGGGCCAACGGTCGGCCGCGCAATCTGCGCGGGACACGTGGCCGAGCCAACGGCTAGAAGACGGCACCGGACTGTCCGGTGTGCACCGGACATGTCCGGTGCGCCAACGGCTCTCAGGCTGCCAACGGTCGGCTTCGCTATTTAAGGAAGGAAATCGGGCACCGGACAGTGTCCGGTGTGCACCGGACTGTCCGGTGCCCCCGATGACAGAAGGCAAGAATGGCTTTCCAAACTTGTGCTCAACGGCTCCTAGCTGCCTTGGGGCTATAAAAGGGACCCCTAGGCGCATGGAGGAGCACACCAAGCATCCTTTGAGCATCATTGATCACTCACACTTCATTCTTGCGCACTTGTTCAACATTCTAGTGATTTGAGCTCTGTTCTAGTGTGCTAGTCTCTTGAGCTCAAATCTTGGTTTTGCGTGTGCGTATTCGCTGTGATCTTTGTGTCGTGTGTGCGTTGCTAATCCCTCCCTTGCTCTGTGATTCTTCGTGAACATCTTGTGTAGGGGCGAGAGGCTCCAAGCTGTGGAGATTCCTCGCAAACGGGATTAAGAGAAGCAAAGCAACACCGTGGTATTCAAGTTGGTCTTTGGACCGCTTGAGAGGGGTTGATTGCAACCCTCGTCCGTTGGGACGCCACAACGTGGAGTAGGCAAGCGTTGGTCTTGGCCGAACCACGGGATAACCACTGTGCCATCTCTGTGATTGATATCTCTTGGTTATTGTGTTGTGTTGAGATCCTTCTCTAGCCACTTGGCATATTACTGTGCTAACAAGTAACCAAGTTTTGTGGCTTAAGTTTTTGAAGTGTTACAGGATCACCTATTCACCCCCCTCTAGGTGCTCTCAATTGGTATCGGAGCCGTTCTCTTCAAGAAGGGACTAACCGCCTGAAGAGATGGATCCTAAAGGCAAGGGGATGGTGATCAACGACAAGGAGAAGGAGTCCTTCGTCAACGAGCCCAATGATGACAGGCCCACCGACTCAGGCTCGGGCCACAAAAGAAAAGACGGGAGGAAGAAGAAGACAAGGCGCATCAAGGAAATTGTCTACTACGACAGCGACGAATCTTCCTCCTCCCAAAAGGACGATGACGACTACGATAGACGAAAGCCGGTTAACTCAAACTTTTCTTTCGATTATTCGCGCATCCCGCATAGTTCAAATGCTCAATTGCTCCCCATTCCACTTGGCAAGCCCCCTCACTTTGATGGAGAGGATTACGGATTTTGGAGCCACAAAATGCGTACTCACCTGTTTTCTCTCCATCCAAGCATTTGGGAGATTGTGGAAAATGGAATGAAATTTGATAGCTCGGATAGCCCTGTGTTTATTAATGAACAGATTCATAAAAATGCACAAGCTACTACTGTGTTGCTAGCCTCTTTGTGCAGGGACGAGTATCACAAGGTGAGCGGCTTGGACAATGCCAAGCAGATCTGGGACACCCTCAAGATCTCTCATGAGGGAAACGACGTCACCTTGCTCACCAAAATGGAGTTGGTGGAGGGCGAGCTTGGACGGTTCGCGATGATAAGGGGCGAGGAGCCGACACAAACATACAACCGGCTCAAGACCCTTATCAACAAAATAAGGAGCTACAGGAGCACGCGATGGACGGACCACGACGTCGTCCGCCTAATGCTAAGGTCATTTACCGTTCTTGATCCTCATTTGGTGAACAATATACGTGAAAATCCCAGGTACACCAAGATGTCGCCCGAAGAAGTTCTTGGGAAGTTCGTAAGCGGGCGAATGATGATCAAGGAGGCAAGATACGTGGACGACGCGTTGAACGGTCCTAGTCATGAGCCTCAACCCATTGCTCTCAAAGCAACAAGGAGCAAGGAGGCGCTACCAAGCAAGGTGGCACAAGTTGAGGCGGCAGGACTCAATGATGAGGAGATGACTCTCATCATTAAGCGCTTCAAGACGGCGCTTAAAGGTCGCAAGGGGCAGCCAAGCAAGACCAAAGCCAAGGGGAAGCGCTCATGCTTCAAATGCGGTAAGCTTGGTCATTTTATTGCTAACTGTCCCGACAATGATAGTGATCAGGACCAAGGGAACAAGAGGGAGAAAAAGAAGCATTACAAGAAGGCCAAGGGCGAGGCACATATCGGAAAGGAGTGGGATTCGGATTGTTCCTCCTCCGACTCTGACAATGAAGGACTCGCCGCCACCGCCTTCAACAAGTCATCCCTCTTCCCCAACGAACGTCACACTTGCCTCATGGCAAGAGAGAAGAAAGTAAGCACTCATACTAATACTTATGCTTCTTCGAGTGAAGATGAGTCTAGTGATGATGATGAGATAGATTACTCATGCTTATTCAAGGGATTAGATAGAACCAAGGTAGACAAAATTAATGAATTAATTGATGCCTTGAATGACAAGAATATGCTTTTAGAAAAACAAGAGGATTTGTTGTATGAAGAACATGATAAATTTGTAGAAGCACAGAAATCTCTTGCTCTAGAAATTAAGAGGAATGAAATGCTCTCTAGTGAATTATCTTCTTGTCATGAAACTATTGCTAAGTTAAAAAGTTTTAATGATGATTTAAATGCTAAACTAGAAGTAGCTAGTAAATCTAATTCTTGTGTAGAAATTGTTGAAACTTGTAATAGGTGTAAAGATTTTGACATTGATGCTTGTAGTGATCATTTAGTTTCAATTTCCAAATTAAATGATGAACTAGCTAGTCTTAATGCCCAACTTAAGACTAGCAAGAATGAATTTGACAAGCTAAAATTTGCAAGGGATGCCTATACGATTGGTAGACACCCCTCAATTAAGGATGGACTTGGCTACAAGAGAGAAGCCAAGAACTTGACAAGCCATAAGGCTCCCATCTCCGCCAAGGAGAAAGGGAAGGCCCCTATGGCTAGTAATGTGCAAAAGAACCATGCCTTTATGTACTATGATAGAAGACAACCTAGAAATGCTTATAGGAGCTGTAATGTATATAATGCCTTTGATTCTCATGCCATGGTTGCTTCTAGTTCTTCTTATGTGCATGATAGAAATGTTGGTAGGAGAAATGTTATTCATAATATGCCTAGGAGAAATGTCGTTAATGTTCCTAGGAAAGTTAATGAACCTTCTACAATATATCATGCTTTAAATGCTTCTTTTGCTATTTGTAGAAAGGATAGGAAGATAGTTGCTAGAAAATTAGGGGCAAGATGCAAGGGAGACAAAACTTGCATTTGGGTCCCTAAGGATATTTGTGCTAACCTTGCAGGACCCAACATGAGTTGGGTACCTAAGACCCAAGCCTAAATTTGCCTTGCAGGTTTATGCATCCGGGGGTTCAAGCTGGATTATTGACAGCGGATGCACAAACCATATGACGGGGGAGAAGAAGATGTTCACCTCCTACGTCAAGAATAAAGATTCCCAAGATTCAATAATATTCGGTGATGGGAATCAAGGCAAGGTAAAAGGGTTAGGTAAAATTGCAATCTCAAATGAGCACTCTATCTCTAATGTGTTTTTAGTAGAGTCTCTTGGATATAATTTGCTATCTGTTAGTCAATTATGCAATATGGGATATAACTATTTGTTTACAAATGTAGATGTGTCTGTCTTTAGAAGATGTGATGGTTCACTAGCTTTTAAGGGTGTACTAGACGACAAGCTTTACTTAGTTGATTTTGCAAAAGAAGAGGCCGGTCTAGATGCATGCTTAATGGCTAAGACTTGCATGGGCTGGCTGTGGCATCGCCGCTTAGCACATGTGGGGATGAAGAACCTCCACAAGCTTCTAAAGGGAGAACACGTGATAGGTCTAACCAATGTTCATTTCGAAAAAGATAGACCTTGTGCAGCTTGTCAAGCAGGAAAACAAGTGGGAGGCTCTCATCACACCAAAAATGTGATGACAACATCAAGACCCCTGGAGCTGCTACATATGGACCTCTTCGGACCCGTCGCTTATCTGAGCATAGGAGGAAGTAAGCATGGTCTAGTTATCGTTGATGACTTTTCCCGCTTCACTTGGGTGTTCTTTTTGCAGGATAAGTCTGAAACCCAAGGGACCCTCAAGCGCTTCCTAAGGAGAGCTCAAAATGAGTTTGAGCTCAAGGTGAAGAAGATAAGGAGCGACAACGGGTCCGAATTCAAGAACCTTCAAGTGGAGGAGTTTCTTGAGGAGGAGGGGATCAAGCACGAGTTCTCTGCTCCCTACACACCTCAGCAAAATGGTGTGGTAGAGAGGAAGAACAGGACGCTCATAGATATGGCGAGGACTATGCTTGGAGAATTCAAGACCCCCGAGTGCTTTTGGTCGGAAGCCGTGAACACGGCTTGCCACGCCATCAACAGGGTCTACCTTCACCGCCTCCTCAAGAAGACATCGTATGAGCTGCTAACCGGTAACAAACCTAATGTATCGTATTTTCGTGTTTTTGGGAGTAAATGCTACATTCTAGTGAAGAAGGGTAGGAATTCCAAATTTGCTCCCAAAGCCGTAGAAGGATTTTTATTAGGTTATGATTCAAATACAAAGGCGTATAGGGTCTTCAACAAATCATCGGGTTTGGTTGAAGTCTCTAGCGACGTTGTATTTGATGAAACTAATGGCTCTCCAAGAGAGCAAGTTGTTGATCTTAATGATGTAGATGAAGAAGACATTCCAACGGCCGCGATACGCACCATGGCGATTGGAGATGTACGGCCTCGGGAACATTTGGAGCAAGATCAACCGTCTTCCTCAACTATGATGCGTCCCCCAACCCAAGATGACGAACAGGTACCTCAAGTGGAGTCACATGATCAAGGGGGAGCACAGGATGTTCAAGAGGAAGAAGCACCTCAGGCACCTCCAACCCAAGTTCGAGCAACAATTCAAAGGGATCATCCCGTCGACCAGATATTGGGTGATATTAGCAAGGGAGTAACTACTCGCTCAAGATTAGTTAATTTTTGTGAGCATTACTCTTTTGTCTCTTCTATTGAGCCTTTCAGGGTAGAAGAGGCCTTGCTAGATCCGGACTGGGTGTTGGCCATGCAGGAGGAACTCAACAACTTCAAGCGCAACGAAGTTTGGACACTGGTGCCTCGTCCCAAGCAAAATGTTGTGGGAACCAAGTGGGTGTTCCGCAACAAACAGGACGAGCACGGGGTGGTGACGAGGAACAAGGCTCGACTTGTGGCAAAAGGTTATGCCCAAGTCGCAGGTTTGGACTTTGAGGAGACTTTTGCTCCTGTGGCTAGGCTAGAATCAATTCATATCTTGCTAGCATATGCCGCTCACCATTCTTTCAGGTTGTACCAAATGGATGTGAAGAGCGCTTTCCTCAACGGGCCGATCAAGGAGGAGGTGTACGTGGAGCAGCCCCCTGGCTTCGAGGATGAACGGTACCCCGACCACGTGTGTAAGCTCTCTAAGGCGCTCTATGGACTTAAGCAAGCCCCAAGAGCATGGTATGAATGCCTTAGAGACTTTTTAATTGCTAATGCTTTCAAGGTTGGGAAAGCCGATCCAACTCTCTTTACTAAGACTTGCGATGGTGATCTTTTTGTGTGCCAAATTTATGTCGACGACATAATATTTGGTTCTACTAACCAAAAGTCTTGTGAAGAGTTTAGCAGGGTGATGACGCAGAAATTCGAGATGTCGATGATGGGCGAGTTGACCTACTTCCTTGGGTTCCAAGTGAAGCAACTCAAGGACGGCACCTTCATCTCCCAAACGAAGTACACACAAGATTTGCTAAAGAGGTTTGGGATGAAGGATGCCAAGCCCGCAAAGACGCCAATGGGAACCGACGGACACACCGACCTCAACAAAGGAGGTAAGTCCGTTGATCAAAAAGCATACCGGTCCATGATAGGTTCTTTGCTTTATTTATGTGCTAGTAGACCGGATATTATGCTTAGCGTATGCATGTGTGCTAGATTTCAATCCGATCCGAAGGAGTGTCACTTAGTGGCTGTGAAGCGAATTCTTCGATATTTAGTCGCTACGCCTTGCTTCGGGATCTGGTATCCAAAGGGGTCTAACTTTGACTTGATTGGGTACTCAGATTCCGACTATGCTGGATGTAAGGTCGATAGGAAGAGTACATCGGGGATGTGCCAATTCTTAGGAAGGTCCCTGGTGTCATGGAACTCTAAGAAACAAACCTCCGTTGCCCTATCCACCGCTGAGGCCGAGTACGTTGCCGCAGGATAGTGTTGTGCGCAACTACTTTGGATGAGGCAAACCCTCAGGGACTTTGGCTACAATCTGAGCAAAGTCCCACTCCTATGTGACAATGAGAGTGCTATCCGAATAGCGGAAAATCCTATTGAGCACAGCCGCACAAAGCACATTGACATCCGGCATCACTTTTTGAGAGACCACCAGCAAAAGGGAGATATCGAAGTGTTTCATGTTAGCACCGAGAACCAGCTAGCCGATATCTTTACCAAGCCTCTAGATGAGAAGACCTTTTGCAGGCTGCGTAGTGAGCTCAATATCTTAGATTCGCGGAACTTGGATTGAAATGTAGCATACATGTGTTTATGCCTTTGATCATGTTCATTCTGCATTTTGTTGCTTATTGTGGTGCTCAAGTTGTACAAACACTCCCTGGACCTCACAAGTCCTGTTTGCAAGTAATGCACATATTTAGGGGGAGCTGTGCTACAACTTGACCCTTTGAGACTAACCATGTACTTGAGTTTCGTTGTTTTAGTCTCCAAGGAAAATTGAAAGGGAAAAGGTGGACTTGGACCATGCAAGACTTCCACTGCACTCCGATGAAAAGAGTAACTTTTCCAAGTTCATCTTCATACTCTTATTGCCTTTGTGTTCTTATTTGAAGATTTTGGTGAGGCAATGGGGTTAAAAGGCCAAAATTGATCCCGTTTTGGTGCTTGATGCCAAAGGGGGAGAAGATAAAGGCCAAAGCGATAAATGGATCAGCTACCACTTGAGAGATTTTGAAAATAGTAGAATAGAGCTTTAGCTTTTGGTTTGTCAAAACTCTTTTGTTGTCTCTCTTGTCAAAAGTTGGCTTCTTGTGGGGAAAGTATTGATTATGGGAAAAAGGGGGAGTTTTTGAAATCTTAAGTCAATTTCTCTTAGAATGACTCTCTTTATGTCTTAACATGTGTGTTTGACTTAGAGATAGAAATTTGAGTTTGATTTGCAAAAACAAACCAAGTGGTGGCATAGAGTGATCCATATATGTCAAAATTGAATCAAAACAATTTTGAGTTCTTATTTGATTTGATTTTGTACTTGTTCTACTTGCTTTATGTTGTGTTGGCATAAATCACCAAAAAGGGGGAGATTGAAAGGGAAATGTGCCCTTGGGCCATTTCTAAGTATTTTGGTGATTTAGTGTCCAACACAAGTGCCTAAGTGTAAAAAGGTGGACAAGGTACAAATCAAGAATTAAGGTATGTTTCTCAGACTTAGTACATTGTTTTATGGACTAATGTATTGTGTCTAAGTGCTGGAAACAGGAAAAATCCAATTGGAAATGTCTTGGCTCGAGCAGCCAAGAATCTGCTGAGTCTGCAAGCACCGGACTGTCCGGTGGTGCACCGGACAGTGTCCGGTGGTGCACCGGACAGTGTCCGGTGCGTCAGGCTGGCTCGAGCGAAGTGGCTGCTCTCGGGAATTCACCGGCGACGTACGGCTAAAATTCACCGGACTGTCCGGTGTGCACCGGACTGTCCGGTGAGCCAACGATCGGCCGGGCCAACGGTCGGCCGCGCAATCTGCGCGGGACACGTGGCCGAGCCAACGGCTAGAAGACGGCACCGGACTGTCCGGTGTGCACCGGACATGTCCGGTGCGCCAACGGCTCTCAGGCTGCCAACGGTCGGCTTCGCTATTTAAGGAAGGAAATCGGGCACCGGACAGTGTCCGTTGTGCACCGGACTGTCCGGTGCCCCCGATGACAGAAGGCAAGAATGGCTTTCCAAACTTGTGCTCAACGGCTCCTAGCTGCCTTGGGGCTATAAAAGGGACCCCTAGGCGCATGGAGGAGCACACCAAGCATCCTTTGAGCATCATTGATCACTCACACTTCATTCTTGCGCACTTGTTCAACATTCTAGTGATTTGAGCTCCGTTCTAGTGTGCTAGTCTCTTGAGCTCAAATCTTGGTTTTGCGTGTGCGTATTCGCTGTGATCTTTGTGTCGTGTGTGCGTTGCTAATCCCTCCCTTGCTCTGTGATTCTTCGTGAACATCTTGTGTAGGGGCGAGAGGCTCCAAGCTGTGGAGATTCCTCGCAAACGGGATTAAGAGAAGCAAAGCAACACCGTGGTATTCAAGTTGGTCTTTGGACCGCTTGAGAGGGGTTGATTGCAACCCTCGTCCGTTGGGACGCCACAACGTGGAGTAGGCAAGCGTTGGTCTTGGCCGAACCACGGGATAACCACTGTGCCATCTCTGTGATTGATATCTCTTGGTTATTGTGTTGTGTTGAGATCCTTCTCTAGCCACTTGGCATATTACTGTGCTAACAAGTAACCAAGTTTTGTGGCTTAAGTTTTTGAAGTGTTACAGGATCACCTATTCACCCCCCTCTCTAGGTGCTCTCAAGTAGCATAGGCAAGTAATATACGAATTGACTCAAACCTAGCTACGGGTGCATAGGTTTCATCAAAATCCAAACCTTTGACTTGTGAATAACCTTTTGCAACAAGTCGGGCTTTGTTCCTTGTCACCACACCATGCTCGTCTTGCTTGTTGCGGAGTACCCACTTGGTACCTACAACATTTTGATTAGGGCGTGGAACCAAATGCCATACCTCATTCCTAGTGAAGTTGTTGAGCTCCTATTGCATTGTCACCACCCAATCAGGATCTCTTAGTGCATCCTATATCCTGTATAGCTCAATAGAAGACACAAAAGAGTAATGTTCACAAAAATGTGCAAATCGAGATCTAGTGGTTACCCCCTTGTGAATGTCACCAAGAATGGAGTTGACGGGGTGATCTATTTGAATTGCTTGGTGGACTCTTGGGTGTGGCGGTATTTGATCCCTAATTTCTTGGTCATCTTCCTTGTCTTCATTGTCTTTATCTCCCCCTTGATCAATGTCCTCCTCTTGAGGTGGCCCAACCTCTTGATCTTCAACTTGATCTTCTTGAGCCTGATCCTCATCTTGTGTTGGTGGAGATGCTTGCATGGAAGATGATGGTTGATCTTGTGCTTGTGGAGGTTCTTCGGATTCTTTTGGACACATCACAAATGGACATGTTCCTTAGCGAGACGCACGAAGCCTCTAGTCTCATCAATGGACATGCTTGCATGGAAGATGAACTTGCTCCACTTGGGAGCCATTAGTCTCATCAAACACAATGTCACAAGAAACTTCAACTAATCCAGTGGATTTGTTGAAGACTCTATATGCCCTTGTGTTTGAGTCATAACCAAGTAAAAATCCTTTTACAACCTTAGGAGCAAATTTAGAATTTCTACCTCTCTTAATAAGAATAAAGCATTTGCTCCCAAAACTCTAAAATAAGAAACATTGGGCTTTTTACGAGTGAAGAGTTCATATGATGTTTTCTTGAGGATTCGGTGAAGATATAACCGGTTAATTTGAGTAGCAGGCGGTGTTATTCGCCTCCGCCCAAAACCGATCTGAAGTCTTGTATTCATCAAGCATGGTTCTTGCCATGTCTAGTAGAGTTCTATTCTTCCTCTCCACTACACCATTTTGTTCAGGTGTGTAGGGAGAAGAGAACTCATGCTTGATGCCCTCCTCCTTAAGAAATCCTTCGATTTGTGAGTTCTTGAACTCCGTTCCATTGTCGCTTCTAATCTTTTTGATTCTCAATCGAACTCATATTGAACTCATCTCAAGAATCTCTTTAAAGCCTCTTGGGTTTGTGATTTTTCCTGCAAAAAGAACATCCAAGTGAAGCGAGAATAATCATCCACGATAACTATACAGTACTTACTCCCGCCGATGCTTATGTAAGCGATCGGGCCGAATAGATCTATGTGGAGCAACTCAAGTGGCCTATCAGTCGTCATGATGTCCTCGTGTGGATGATGGACTCCAACTTGCTTTCCTGCTTGACATGCGCTACAAATCCTGTCTTTCTCAAAATGAACATTTATTAGTCCTAAAATGTGTTCTCCCTTTAGAAGCTTGTGAAGATTCTTCATTCCAACATGGACAAGCCGACGATGCCTGTGCCAGCCCATATTAGTTTTAGCAATTAAGCAAGTGTCTAGCTCAGCCTTGTTATCATCAAAATCAACTAAATATAGCCGACCATCTAACACTCCCTTAAATGCTATTTAATCATCACTTTTTTCTAAAGACAGTAACACCTACATCAGTAAATAGACAGTTGTAGCCCATTTTACGCAATTGAGAAACAGAAAGCAAACTGTAGTCTAAAGAATGTACAAGAAAAAACATTGGAAATGGAATGGTCAGGAGATATAGCAATTTTACCCAAACCTTTGACCAAACCTTGATTTCCATCCCCGAATGTAATAGCTCTTTGGGGATCTTCATTTTTCTCGTATGAGGAGAACATCCCTTTCTCCCCTGTCATGTGGTTTGTGCACTAGCTATCAATTATCCAACTTGATCCACCGGATGCATAAACCTATAAAACAGATTTAGGCCTTGTTCTTAGGTACCCAAATGGTCTTGGGTCCTTTTACATTAGAAACAAGCACCTTGGGTACCCAAACACAAGTCTTTGGACTCTTGTGTTTGCCCTCAACATATTTGGCAACTACTTTGCCTGATTTGTTAGTAAGCACATAAGAAGCATCAAAAGTTTTAAATAAAATTTTACGTTCATTTGATGCATTAGGAATTTTCTTCTTAGGCATTTTAATATGAGTGGTGTGCCTAGAACTAGAAGCCTCATTTTTATACATAAATGCATGATGAGAAATAGTATGAGGTTTCCTAGCATGAATTTTCCTAAACTTGTGCTCAGGATAGTTTTTAGGATATAAAATATAGCCCTCTCTATCCTAAACCATGGGAGTCTTGTCCTTTACAAAATTAGACAATTTCTTAGGGGCATTAAGCTTGACATTGCTTTGGTTCCCTTGTTGGAACCCAATGCCATCCTTAATGCTAGGGCGTCTCCCATTATAGAGGATGCTTCTAGCAAATTTAAAATTTTCATTTTCAAGTTCATGCTCGGCAATTTTAGCATTTAATTTTGCTATGTGATCATTTTGTTATTTAATCATAGTAAGGTGATAATCAATATTTCAATATTAACATCTCTACATCTAGAACAAATAGTGGTATGTTCAACAGTAGATGTAGAGGGTTTGCAAACATTTAATTCTTCTATCTTAGAATTTAATTTAGCATTCTCATCTCTAAGACAGATAATAGAATCATTGCAAACATTCAATTTTTCAATCTAAGAAACTAAACTATCATTCTCAGCTCTAAGACAAGAAATTGAATCATTACACATCCTTAGCTCCCTAGACAAATTTTCACATTTTTCTACCTCTAGAGCATAGACATTTTTCAATTTAACAAATTTCTTGTTTTCCTTAACGAGCGAGTCCTCTTGGCATTACAAGAGACCATCCTTCTCGTTAATGGTTTCTATCAATTCATTCAATTTTTTTCTTTTGGTCCATGTTAAGGTTGGCAAAGAGAGAAATTAAATCATCTTCATTGTCGCTAGAATTATCCTCATCACTAGATGTATTATATTTGGGGATACTTCTAGAATGTACTTTCTTCTTTTTGTCGTCCTTAGCCATGAGACACTTGTGGCCGACGTTGGGGAAGAGGAGGCCCTTGTTGATGGCGATGTTGGCGGCGTCCTCGACGAAGTCGGTGGAGCTCTCGTCGGAGTCCCATACCCGCCCCATGTGTGCCTCGCCGCCCTTCTTCTTGTAGTATCTCTCTTCTCCTTCTTCTTCCTCTTCTTGTCTTCGTCCCTATCACTTTCACTAGAGTATGGACATTTAGCAATAAAGTGACCGGACTTACCACACCGTAGCACACCCTTTTGGAGCAGGGCTTGTAGTCCTTCTTCCTCCTTTGCTTGAGGATTTGGCGAAAGCTCTTGATGATGAGCGCCATTTCCTCATTGCCAAGCTTGGAGGCGTCGATTGTAAGCCTACTTGGTGTAAAATCCTCCTTCTTTTCTTCTGTTGCTTTGAATGCAACAAGTTGACAATGTGTTTGGAGTCTTTGATCATAAGTTCAAAGCTCACAAACTTGCTAATAACCTCCTCGGGAGACATCTTTTTATATCTAGGGTCTCCACGGATTAGTTGCACTTGAGTGGGATTACGAAAAACAAGAGATCTAAGAATAACCTTGACCATCTCATGGTCATCCGACTTGGTGCTCCCAAGGTTGCGCACTTGGTTCACCATTGTCTTGAGCCGGTTGTACATAGCTTACGGCCCTTCTCCTTTGTTGAGGACGAATCGACCAAGCTCGCCGTCGATCGTCTCTCGCTTGGTGATCTTTGTCACCTCGTCCCCATCGTGCGCGGTTTTGAGGACGTCCCAAATTTCTTTGGCGTTCTTTAACCCTTGCACCCTATTATACTCCTCTCGACACAAGGAGGCGAGGAGTATAAAAGTGGCTTGTGAGTTAAAGTGCCTAATTTGGGCGGCCTCATCCGAGTCGTAGTCCTCGTCCCCCACTTGAGGTGCCTGCGCTCCAAACTCAACAATATCCCAAATACTTTCGTGGAGTGAGGTTAGGTGGTGCCTCATTTTTTCACTCCACATGCAATAATCTTCACCATCAAAATATGGTGGCTTGCATAGAGGTACGGAAAGTAATGTAGCGCGCTTTGAAATACGGGGATAGCGTAGGGGCTTAGAAGTAGTGAACGACTCATTGCCGGAGGTGGAGGGTGTTGAAAAATCGGTCTCATAGTAGACCACATTTTTCATCTTCTTCTTCTTGTCACCCCTCCTATGTGACTTGATGGAGGAAGAGGATTCCTCCTTGTACTTGTTGCTGGACTCCATTGATAGAGTCCTCCCCGAGCCCGTAGGCTTATCGTCGGTCACGATTTCCCTCTTGGCGTGATCTCCAGACATCACTTCGAGTTGGTTAGACTCTTAATGAAGCACTGGCTCTGATACCAATTGAAAGTCGCGTAGAGGGGTGAATAGACGAAACCTGAAATTTATAAACTTAAACACACACTAAAGGTTGGGGTTAGCGTTAGAATTAAATTCAAGTCCGAAAGATTGTCTCTCTTGCTAGGAGTTGCTTAAAGAATGCGGATGATGTATGGGAGCAAACTCAAATCAATACTTAGCAAGGAAACGTTAGAGAGAGGAAATAGTGCAAAATAAATCAAGTGAGAGTCAAAGCGAGTAGACACGGTGATTTACAGAGCGGAAAGAGAAAAACAAATCAAGTGGAAATCAACACGAGTGAACATGGTGATTTTTTTTACCAAGGTTCGGTTCCAAAGAACCTAGTCCCCATTGAGGAGGCCACAAAGGCCAGGTCTATTCCAACCCTTTCTCTATCTCAAACGATCACTTAGAATGAGTGAGTTGTTTCCTTAATATCACGGGTCACTAAGACCCCGCAAGGACCACCACACACTTAGGTGTCTCTTGCTTCACTTACAATTCTCTTGAGAATAAGAAGTGAAAAAGAAAAGGCCAGTCCAAGCAACAAGAGCAACAAAAGAACACAAAACACCCTCTCTCAACTCTCTAATGGAATTGAGTTTATTTGGAGACTTGGAGAGGATTTGATATATTGGATGTGTCTTGGAGTGAAGTCTTTTGCTCTTGCAATGAATGGGATGTTTAGAAAACTTGGATTGCTTTGAATGAGGTGGTTGGGGGTTTTAATAGCCCCCAACCACTTCCTAGCCGTGGGTGAAGCTTGCTAGCGATGGGCGCACTTGACAGTCCGGTGGCGCATCGAACAGTCACTGTTCATTGTCCGATGCGCGCCACGTCAGCGCGTCCATTAGGTTTTGGAGCAGTTGACCGTTGGAGCGCCTTGTCGTGTTGTTGCATCGGACAGTCCGGTGCGCCACCAGACAGTCCGGTGACCTCTGACTTCTGCGCTCTGACTTCTGCGCGGCACTGTTCATCACTGTAGACTCTGCGCAGTCGGCCATTGGCGCGCAGGGAGCCGTTGCTCCGCTAGCTCACCGGACAGTTCGGTGAATTATAGTGGAGCGCGCCCAGCAGAAACCCGAGAGTGGCTTGTTCGAGGGGCGCCTGGCCTGGTGCACCAGAAATCAGCACACTCTACGTCTTGATCCAATTTTGATTGAGTCCCTAACTGGATTTCTTTCTTGGTTTGTGTTGAACCTTATGCACCTGAGATAAATGATATCTAGACAAACTAGTTAGTCCACGTGGTTTGTGATGGACGTCAACCACCAAAATCGATTATAGGAATTAGTTAAGCCCCGTCGGTACCCTGAAACTAGGGTACCCCCTGCTACTGTACAAAATACTAAGAACCCGCGTGGGTGTCCCTTAGTCGCGCGATAGAAGTGCTGTGTGTGGGACCAAACCACGGCTCGCCCCAATCTCAGGCGGCTATTCTGGGTCCACAGCAGCGCCCGACCCAGCCACATGGGCGGGTCCGAAGCCGCCACGTGTCCAGAGAAGGTGGTATACTCCAAAGCATCAACAGTGAGTCTAGACCCCCACAGGAGAGCGCCGAACCCCTGGATATACAGTCTGGACCCCCAAGGTTGGTCCCGGACCCCCGGATATACAGGCCGGACCTCCGGGGTTGGTCCCGGACCTCCACTTGTGCCAACCAGACCCCTGGAATGGGATTCGGACCCCCCCCCCCCCGTATAGGGTCCGGGCCGCCCACAGGGGGGTCCCAAGGTCCCAGGATAGAACATACCCGAGCCCTGAATAGGACCCAAGCGGGGGTCCGGTGTCGACACGTGTCTAGACCCAGTCTGGTGCGGACCTGTCCGCATGCGCTACTGCTCCTCGCCCAGGCGGAGACCCGATGCTGCCACGTGGCCTACTGCGCGTGACGTAAGCCAACAGGCGGAGCCTGACGTAAGGCCTCCGGGTTACGCGGCCCCTGCATTTATTGCGGATAAGGTGCGCCGCCTGTCCTCCCGCTGACAGGTGATGTGCCGCCTCAACATTTAATGAGACATGTCCGTTCCGCAGGCAGCGTGCCTGTCCATTCCACTGGCAGGCGATGTGTCGCCTCCACATTAAATGAGACCTGTCCATTCCACTGACAGACAGCGACCTGTCCATCCCACAGGCGGCATGCCTGTCCGTTCCGCTGGCAGACTGCACGCCCATACTGCCGCGTGCACTACGCCCATCATTACTCGTACGTTACCAAGGAAGCTGCCACCGCATGTCAACACTGCGCGTGCTGCGGACAACATGGGCCTGGAGATTGCACAGACGTCACCTGCATTAGTTGCTCTAGGTATTCCTTCCGTTATGTTCCTGGGCCCACATGTCAGGGCTCAGCATCCTTGTATGTGCCTCCCTTGGGCTATAAAAGGGAAGGCACACGACGTTACAAGGCAGACAAAACTCAAGCCAACTTAGACCCAACTCAAGCTCTCAAGTTCTCAAGTGCTCAATACAACACACAGTGGAGTAGGGTTTTATGCTCCGGCGGCCTGAACCACTCTAAATCCTCGTGTTTACTCGTGTTCTTCGACCACTTAGCAGACAGGCAAAACGCTTAGGCCCCTCCTCATCTTAGGATTTAGGGCGGGTGCATTCCGCCACCCGCCCGGAGAATTTCCTCTCCGACAAGCCCATTTCCCTTTCAAGAATAATATTGCACTTTGAGTCGTTTTTAATTGGGTTGGCATAAATCACCAAACGGGGGGAGATTTAAAGGGAAATGTGCCCTTGGGCAAGTTCTATAAGTGTTTTGGTGATTATATGCTCAACACATTTTATGTTTAAAGTGATGTGTACTAAGTGTTAATGAGATGCAAATCAAGAATTAAGGTATGTTCTAGACACTTAGTCAATTGTTTTATGTGCTAAACATGCTTGTCTAAGTGCCAGGAACTCTATCAAGTCAAGATCAAAAGGAGCAAAAGGAGTACAGCTGAAATAGCCAGTGAAGCACCAACTGCAGGTGCACCGGACACTGTCCAGTGCACAGGTTGGTCAGCGAAGAACTCGCTACTCTCGGGAATCACCAAGGACGTCGTGGCTAAAATTCACCGGACTGTCCGGTGGTGCACCGGACTGTCCGGTGAGCCAACAGCGCCCGAGCCAACGGTCAGCAGCACGATCAGCGGGCGACGCATCACACGTGGCCAGAGCCAACGGTCACTAGGCCGCACCGGACTATCCGGTGTGCCAAGGGGACCGAGGGTTCAATGGTCAGCTTCGCCAGAGAAGGAAAGAAATCAGACATTGTTCATGTCCGGTGGTGCATCGGACTATACGGTGAGCCAACTGACAGAAGGCAAAAATTGCCTACCAAATGGAGATCCAACGGCTCCTAGCTGCTTTGGGTCTATAAAAGGGACCCCTAGGCGCATGGAGCAATACACGAAACCTCCATTGAACATCTTAAGACGCCTAGACTCCGCAAGCACGCATCTGGATCATTGTGTTTGAGATTTGAGCACTTCTTGAGTTGTGAACTCCCTGCGATGTGTTTGTGTGCTCGCTTCTTGACTTATGTGCGTGTCATTGCTGTGACTCTAGCTTTTGCGTGTGTTTCTTTCCCTCCCTTACTCTTGTGATTTTCATTGAGATCAATATTGTAAGGGTAAGAGACTCTAACTTGTGGAGATTCCTCATAAGGGAAAACATCAGCCGTAAGGAAGAAAACCGTGGTATTCAAGTGGATCATTGGATCTCTTGAAAGGGGTTGAGTGCAACCATCGTACATTGGTACGCCACAACGTGGAAGTAGGCAAGTGTTCTACTTGTCGAACCATGGGATAAAAATCGTTGTGTCACTTGTTGCTTTCTTGTGCGATCTTCTATTCACTTGATAATTGCTCTAAGTTTAATACTCACTTTGTGAAGAGCAATTAAGTGAAGAAGTCACCTCTCACTCTTGTCATAACACCTTGGTTTGATTTCACTAACATCTCATAAACCAAGTTTGTGGTATTTAGTGTTGATTTTATAGGATCACTTATTCACCCCCCTCTAGGTGCTCTCAATGAGTGCCTCTATGAGGCGTGTGTTGCCGATGATGGGATTGACAACCAACGGATATCTCCCGGGGTTCGGGATATAGTCCGGGTGATCGTCTCGTTCAAAGGTGATGGCGCAGTTTGACCAGTCTAGGTAGACTAGGGTTGCTACCTCAACCGAGCTCCCAGCATTCTTGTTTGTGTTGCCTCGAAGAAAGGTTGACGGTGCCCCCCAAATATCATGTAGCAATTATGCACGTCGAGGAAGCCATCTCCCTTATCATCTTCTCCGTTGTCGGAAGCCTTCTTACTTCCCCCCTTCAGTCGAGGGACCGGGTTTGCTGTAGAAACGTCGTAGCATGTCACACTCGCCGAGGGAGCGTTTGACAAGGCCCTTATGGTAAGGGCATGGCTCCTTCAGCATTTTGTTGAAGACTCCTGGCCCTCTTGAGGAGCTCGAGGGTTGCGCTTCTCAGCTGTGGCAACAAGCTCGGTGGCGAGGGCCTCGGGCAGACCCTGTTGCACCTTCTTCTTCTTACCCTTCTTTAGGTTGCATTGGGTGGACGCCTCGGGGGCGCCCTCCTTCTGCTTCTCATTGCCCTTGTCTTCGTGGAAGAGGGCTTCGACCGCCTCCTATCCTGAAGCGAACTTCGTGGCGATGTCCATCAATTCGTTGGCTTTTATCAGGGTCTTGCGACCTAGCTTACTGAACAGATCCCAACATGAGGTCCCAGCAAGGAATGCCCTAATGACGTCAGTGACGGTGACGTTGGGGAGCTCAGTGCGCTATTTCGAAAACCGACGAATGTAATCGCGGAGGCTTTCGTCATGCTTCTGCCGGCAGCTTCGCAGGTCCCAGGAGTTCCCTATGCGAATGTACGTGCCCTAGAAGTTCCCCCTGAAGACCCTGACAAGGCCCTCCCAGTCATGGATCTGTGCTGGCGGAAGGTGCTCGAGCCAAGCTCGGGCAGAGTCAGACAGAAAGAAGGGGACGTTACGAATGATGAGGTTATCATCGTTCATTCCCCCAAGCTGACAGGCAATTCGATAGTCAGCAAGCCATAGCTCCAGCTCTGTTTCCCCCAAATACTTAGTGATAGTAGTCAGAGCTCTAAATCGAAGCAGGAACGGTGCTCTGCGAATGGCCTTGCTGAAGACCTGAGGACCTAGCGGCTCGAGGGAGGGGCTTCGATCCTCCCTGCTGTTGTAACGGCCGCCCATCGAGGGCGGTAGCCATACGTCTCGTGGTGTCCAACGTGTCCGCTGAGGCGGTCGTGAAGCGCTTAGGGTTGGCGGTTGTCTCGGAGACGATCGCACGCCGTGGGTGCATTCTCGTTGGTAGGCGCAGGGTGTACCGAGTCTTCCTCTCGAAGCGAGAGGGCCCCACCTAATGACTTGAGTGTCACACCCGGCTTTAAGGAACAAAGCCAGGTGCATCTCATACATGCGCCAAGAAGACAACATATATAATAACAGAGTGTATAGAGATAAATGTCATAAAACATCAGAGTATTTATTACATAGCGGAAGACTTATTACAAAATAAAATAATAAAGATAAAACGAACTAAGGATCGTCGGTGCCAATGTCGACTGAGAAACGCCACCTAGATCAGATCGAACTCCTCAGTGTTAGGCGGCTCCTCCTGAACCACCTGATCCTCTCCTGTGGGGGGGTGTGAGACAGCAAGGGTGAGCTCACACATGATCATAGCTCAACAAGTCGTGGGGAACCAGTGAACATAAACTCACAAAGGTGTGAGTTCATGTGATGTGTAAGGCTAATCAATGATAGGGGTTAAAGCTGAGCATTGCTTTTAAGTAGTTGGTCAAAATTTTATTAGCAGTTACTAAGTGTAAGTAAATACCAAACCATAAGTAAAGTACTAGAACAAAATTAATAACAAACCCATGCAATGCAAATGACAAATTGAATTTAAGTTCCATAATTTAAACATCAGAGAGTCCTGAGCTGCTCATGACCGTGAGCTCGGCTAGTATACCAGTTTTACACTCTGCAGAGGTTGTACCCTTTACCCACAAGTCATGCTACCCATCTGCCAAGGGGTCGCGAGTCCCATACACCTCTACCTAGGAAGCGCGGCAGGGCAACACTACGAGGCCTTTACAAAGTTCCACTAGCTTCCGAAAACCCGCTACAGTTTATAGGAAGTTCCAATGCAGGGTTCCTGGCTGACCGCCATCGCAGCAAAATCAACCAGGGACCTCCCTACACTGACCACTCCCCTACTGCCCTTGCCCCTTTCGGGTAAGGTAGTCTTCCACTAGCTTTCCTAATTAGTCAGCCAAGGGCGTCCCATTAAACCCTTGTGGTGGCACGTGGTTCTCAAGTTAAGCTCTATGTTCCAATTAACATTAATGATCTCAACATGAACATAAATAGAATAACAAAAAGAATTGGAACATAGAGGTAGTAAATGATTATCCCAAAACCAGGTAAAGCAATAGCAAACTACCCAAGTGAATCAGGGGTAAACAAGGTAATGAGATAAACAATCTAGGGTGACCTATTGGGTCCCATCAAAATTAACCTATGCATGGATAAGTGATATTTAAGAACATTATTGGGTAAAAAGTGGTCAAGGGCACAACTTGCCTTCAATGAGCTCCTGCTCAGCTACTTCAACCTGCTGCTCACCAGGATCCTCAGCAACGGGCTCTTCTACTCGCCACAATACAAACAAGCACAGGATATAGGGAAAATTAACATTACACCAAACATATAAACAAAATACACAGTAATAATCTACACCTTAAAATAAAATTCTAGGAACAGGAATCATAATTTTTGGAGTTATAGAATTTAAGTTATGCATTTTCAAAGGTTTTATGTGCTTTAAATAGGATTAAGTGATAAATAAATTTCTTACTGTTTTCATGACATAACAGAGGCTCTAGGTGATAGAGAATTAAATTACAAAATTTTAGGAACTGGAATGGATTAATTTGGAGTTCATATGTATTTTCTATGATTTATCAAAGTTCTAGCAATTATTTTGTATTAAAAAGTAATTTCTATAATTAAATAACTGAATTTAAAGAGCTATGGACTGGGCCTCAATTTCTGGAAATGCCAGGGGTCTCGGAGTAAAACTACAGAGACCCAGCGCATAGTGACTACTGGACGGCGGGTTTATTTCAGTGAAACCGAGGGGCTCTTAAGTAAAATGGACCCGCGAAGGGGTATGAAGCGATCCTAGCCGTTCGATTCCCAACCGAGGGCCCAGATTAGATTTAATATATACCGAACCGGTATGCGACACGAGCGCTCTGATCTTTATCCAACGACTCGAATTTAATGAAGCCGAGATCTCGCCGCGGCCCTCGGATCTAGATCAACGGCTACCGCTACCCGAGTCCGAATCGTTACCCAGGATCTAATCACGGCCGCACGCTTACGATCCAACGGCACAAGGGCCACTTCCCTCAACCCAACAGAGCCGCGCGGCGGCGCTACCTTTCTGCGGCGGCGCCATCACCGGCGAGGTGACCGACCCGCGCGCACACGCCCCAATCATGCAATCCGAGAGCACCAACGCGTTGCCGAGTGAATAACAAACCCAGTAGAGGAGTTCTTACCGTGGTTCGGGACGGAGAAATGGTTGCCCACGCACCGCGGCGGAGCTCGCACGACGACGAGCAATTCGTTGAAATGTGGTCGCCAATCGGGTCTCCCAAGTGGACCACACGCACCTACGTTCCACCGCGAAGATCCTCGATCGCTACCCGAGGCCGAGCAGAGGACAAGGCCGTGAATCCACGGTGGCGGCGGCACTCAGCTCCTCCGCACGCGCGATTTCTACGGCGGTGGTGGCTCCCGGGGAAATTGGCAAGGGTGAGTAAGGAGAGAGGACGCCCGAGACTTGTTTATATCCTGGCCACGCCCCACGCCCACCAGCACGAGCTGGTTTTCCGGCGGCCAGTGCGCCATGCGCGGAAGCCGTTCGGTGGAGGGGATAATTCTGTCAAGCGGGCCCCACATGCTAGCGAGCGTCGGTGAGCGAAGGCACTGTCCCGTGGGGTCTGGGTGTCGGCGCCGAAGACAGACGAGCGGGCCCCAGTTGGCAGCGAGTGGCCCAGCGCGCTATGGGCAGAGCAACGTCGGCCGCGCGGTGGCGATTTGGAGTTGGGCCGAATTGGTGACAGAGGCCCAGATAAGCTTCTTTATCTTTTTCTTTTATGTTTTATTTTCTATTTTCTTTAATTGTTTTGAATCCAAATTTGAATTTGAATGTGAGTTTCTCTTTTGAGTCCATTATACAAATTCACACCCTAATATTGGAATAATATATTTTCATTTACATATTTTTATCCTTACAATATTTATTTCCTTCTCTTTTCTAGATTCAAGAATTTCTTTTAGGATTTAATTTTCCTTTATTTTTTTGGTCTTTAATATTTTCTTGTTACAAAATGCACACAAAATAAAAATAAAATAAAAAAAATACTAGCATGATGCATGATTTGTTTGAGTGCCTTTTATTATTTGTTCATTTGTATAAGTGAGGTGTTCACATGTGATGATGCATAAAGATCAAACTCATATGAAGAGAAAGAGTTTCTCTTTTGGTGTTATTTCTAACAAATTACAAAGTGGGTGTTACAAATCCTACCCCCCTTAAAAATAATTCTCGTCCTCGAGATTTAAGAAGGACTAGAGAAAAGGTGGGGAAAATCTATACGAAGCTCTTCTTCTCTTTCCCAAGTTGCTTCATCTTCTCCATGGTGACTCCATTGTACTTTACACATCTTTATCACCTTATTCCTTGTAACCCGAGTCAAAGTATCCAAAATCTTGATCGGGTACTCCGTGTAAGTCAAATCACCTTGAACACTGAGCTCTTCCATTGGTAACTGTTCCTCGGGAACACGGAGACACTTCTTAAGTTGAGATACGTGGAACACGTTATGCACATCTGATAGACTATCCGGTAACTCAAGTTGGTATGCCATCTCCCCAACTCTTCTAAAGATCAAAAATGGTCCAATATAGCGAGGGGACAATTTGCCCTTAACTTTGAATCTCCTCATTCCACGAAGTGGTGACACCTTGAGGTACACATAATCTCCTTCTTCAAATTCCAGTGGTCTCCTTCTATTATCAGCATAACTCTTTTGCCTGGTTTGAGCCACTCTCAAATTCTCTCGAATTATACGGACTTGTTCTTCTGCTTCTTGAATCAGTTCAGGACCAAAGAACTGTCTTTCTCCAGTCTGATCCCAATATAGAGGAGTCCTGCACTTTCTCCCATATAAAGCTTCGAAAGGTGACATCTTCAGACTGGCCTGATAGCTATTATTATAGGAGAACTCAGCATAAGGTAGACTTTTATCCCAACTACAACCATGCTGAAGGGCACAAGCTCTCAACATGTCCTCTAATACTGGATTAGTCCTTTCAGTCTGTCCATCAGTCTGAGGGTGATATGCCGTGCTAAAATTCAACTTTGTACTCATGTTCTCATGAAAGCTTCTCCAAAATCTTGAGGTAAACTGTGAACCTCGATCGGACACGATCTTCTTTGGTACTCCATGTAAACACACAATCCGAGCCATATATAACTCTGCTAGCTGAGAACCTTTATAAGTAGTCTTGACAGGAATAAAGTGGGCCACTTTAGTCAATCTATCCACAATCACCCATATAGCATCATATCCTTTCTGGGTGCGAGGCAATCCAGTAATAAAATCCATACCAATCTCTTCCCATTTCCACTCGGGTATCTTCAGTGGATGCAATAGTCCAGCTGGCCTCTGGTGTTCAGCCTTAACTCTTTGACATACATCGCACATAGCCACATGTGCAGCCACATCTCTTTTCAATCCATACCACCAATACTTCCGTTTCAAATCCTGATACATCTTGGTACTACCAGGATGAATAGAATAATCCGAATCATGGGCCTCCTTTAAAATAGTCTCTCGAAGGCTTTTAATATCAGGAACACACATCCTGTCCTTGAACCATATAGTGCCCTGCTCATCTTCCGTGAATTCCGGAACTCGACCTTCAGTAATCAGATCCTTAATCTCTTTTATTTTAGCATCACCAATTTGTCCTTTGCGGATCTCTTGCTCCAAAGTAGGTTCCACATCAATAGTAACTCCTTCAGTGTGAGCAACTATTCCCAGGTTAAGTCTCCTGAAATCCTTAACAATCTCATCGGGTAGCTGGGCAACAATAGCTGAATGAACATGCTCTTTGCGACTCAAGGCATCTGCAACCAAATTTGCCTTGCCCGGGTGATAGTGAATCTCCAAATCATAATCCTTAATAAGCTCCAACCAACGGCGTTGCCTAAGATTGAGATCCTTCTGAGTGAATATATACTTCAGACTCTTATGATCCGTGTACACTTGGCACTTGGTCCCCATGATATAATGTCTCCAAATCTTAAGCGCATGCACAACGGCTGCCAATTCCAAGTCATGAGTGGGGTAGTTCAATTCATGTTTCCGTAACTGACGAGAAGCATATGCAATCACATGACCTTCCTGCATGAGCACACATCCTAAGCCTTGGCCACATGCATCACAATAGATATCAAATCCTTTCTGTAGGTCTGGCATAACCAATACTGGTGGCGACATCAATCTTTTCTTCAATTGATCGAAGCTGTCTTGGCACTTCTCGCCCCACTTAAATTCTCTTCCTTTCTCCAAAAGTGAAGTCATAGGCTTAGCAATCTTAGAAAATCCTTCAATAAACCTCCGATAATATCCAGCAAGTCCCAAGAAACTCCGAATCTCAGTAACTGTAGTGGGTACTCTCCACTCCATTATCTCCTTAACCTTAGCAGGATCCACTGATATTCCTCCATTAGAAATAATATGACCAAGAAATGGCACCTCGCCAATCCAAAACTCACACTTGCTGAACTTGGCATATAGCTGGTTATCTCGTAGCTTTTGTAGCACCATCCTCAGATGTTTCTCATGATCGCTATCACTCTGAGAATAAATAAGAATATCGTCGATGAATACCACGACGAATCTGTCCAAATACTCCATAAACACCTTATTCATCAAGTTCATAAAATAAGCTGGTGCATTGGTTAATCCAAACGACATAACAGTGAACTCATATAATCCATATCGAGTCGAGAATGCTGTCTTAGGAATATCCGATGGTCTAATCCTCATCTGATGGTAACCGGATCGGAGATCAATCTTCGAGAATACTCTAGCACCTCTCATCTGATCAAATAGATCCTCAATACGGGGCAACGGATACTTGTTCTTTATCGTAACATCATTAAGAGATCTATAATCCACACACATCCGCTGCGATCCATCCTTCTTCTGTACAAACAAGACCGGTGCTCCCCAAGGTGAGGAACTCGGACGAATGTACCCAGCCTCTTGTAACTCAGTTAACTGCTTCTTAAGTTCCTTCAACTCCTCTACGGACATCCTATATGGCCGTTTAGAAATAGGGGCGGTTCCAGGTAGGAGATCAATAACAAACTCAACTTCTCTATCAGGTGGCATTCCTGGTAACTCCTCTGGAAAGACATCCGGAAAATCTCTAACCACCCGGATGTTGTCACCAACAAACTCCTCCGGTATAAAGAACATTGCACGCATGGGTGAGGAGGTTACTGCAATATTAACTTGAAACCTTTCTCCCTTAGTGGTAGTGAGTTCTACGGTACCTCTACCACATGCTATAACGGCCTTTGCTTTTCTTAGCCATGACATACCAAGGATCAAATCTATACCGCTTGACTCCAATATTATAGCAGTAGCTCCAAATTCTCTACCCATAATGGTCAATGTCAATCTACGTGTCATTTGATTCGCCTCAACAGGTCCTTTAGGTGTAATTACTATCATGGGTTTTCTCATATTTAGCAGTGGTATTTCATTTGTGTTGGCATATCTAGCAGACATGAATGAATGTGTAGCACCAGAATCAAATAATATGGTTGCAGGAATTGCATTAACATAAAACATACCAATTACGAGGTCCCCTCCATCCGGAGTAGCATCAACGCTGACTTGATTAACCTTGGCAATAGAATATCCCTTGCCAGAACTTGGAGTTTGCTGCCTGTTCTGAACTGGAGTAGTAGCAATCCTCTGTGGGCAGACATTTGCGTAATGACCAGTCTTCCCACACTTGAAACACGTAATGCCCGGACTCTGTCCTGCAAACTTCGTCGGGGTGCCAATAGGGGTAGCCTGTCGAGGAGGTGGAGTCCTCAATGGTGATTGCTGAACTGGGCGTGGTCCTCCGGGTCGAGTTGGTGTACCCTGTGGTGAACTGTAGCGAGGACGAACACTGCTGCTTCCTTGTCCTTGAGATATTGCCTTTCTCTTCAAATCTCCCAGCTGAACACGCTTGTGTTCAATAGCCAGTGCCTTATCAAGCAGCCTCTGAAATGATGGAAATGTGTGTGCCACAAGAGCATACTGCAGTGGTCCATTAAGTCCTTCAATGAAATGCTCCTGCTTCCTCTCGTCTTCAGCAACTTCTTCAGGGGCATATCTGGATAACTGAATAAACTTGTCGCGGTACTTGCTGACTGACATACTTCCTTGCTTCAGCGACATAAATTCCTTCTTCTTGATCTTTATCATACCAGCGGGAATATGGTAATTCCTGAACTGTGTACTGAATTCTGCCCAAGTAATAGTATCCGCAGCATCATGGGCAGCAGTATAAGAATCCCACCAGTCAGCAGCAGGACCTGTCAGACGTCCAGAAGCATATAAAACCTTCTCCCGGTCCGTGCACTGTGCAATATTCAGCATCTTCTCAACGGACTTCAGCCAATCATCCGCGTCCAGTGGATCAGGTGAGCTTGCAAATGTAGGTGGCTTATGACTCATGAACTCTCTATGCTTGTCTCGGGGTGGAACTGGTGGTGGTGGTGGAGGCAGTGGCACTTGTTGCTGCTGTTGCATTTGTTGTTGCAGCTGCTGTTGTTGTGCCCTCCTTTCCTGGCGTATCTCATCTCGCTCCTGGCGCAACTCCTGTCGTATATCTTCTCTTTCCTGACGCATCTCTTGGCGTTCTTGCTGCATCTGGGCACGCATATCCGCCATAGTGTCCGCCATTTGCTGCATCACTGCCATCTGAGCAGCAACCAGTGGGTCAACTCCGCCTGGTGGAGGATTGGGAGGATTCATCTCTGCAGGCTGTGGCTGAGGTTGTCTATATATCCTTCGAGTGTGTTGGTTAGGAGGCAAGTCAATTCCACCACTCCGCCTGGTATTGACCATCTGAGTTAGATACATATGGTAAGAAAATAGTAGACAAGGCAGGTATTTACAAATCAGGTTACTTTGGGGAATTTTATTAGCTAAGTAGATTAATATTTTACCTATCCTAGCTAATTCAATACCTTATGGTGGTACATACTAAGATGTCCATAATTCAATCAATCAAAGAAGCAAATCGGGCATTTAGCATCAGCACAACCAAACAACATTTTAAATAGAAAAAATAGTTTTAATTTTGTCTTAGGTTCCCTATCTCTTAGAAAGATCATAGTCATAGGATTCCAAGGTGTGAAATCCATCTTGTCTTAGAGTAGAGAAGATAAGAATGATCGGAGTAGAAATAGCAAAAAGGTGAGACAAGATCAAGATGAGATAAGTGTAGAATGAGTCAGAGTAAGGTAAGTAGGAGAGGGTTTGTCCATTTCTATCTAGGTCTCGTCCTACGGTCAACATTCCTCTGATACCACTTCTGTCACACCCGGCTTTAAGGAACAAAGCCAGGTGCATCTCATACATGCGCCAAGAAGACAACATATATAATAACAGAGTGTATAGAGATAAATGTCATAAAACATCAGAGTATTTATTACATAGCGGAAGACTTATTACAAAATAAAATAATAAAGATAAAACGAACTAAGGATCGTCGGCGCCAATGTCGACTGAGAAACGCCACCTAGATCAGATCGAACTCCTCAGTGTTAGGCGGCTCCTCCTGAACCACCTGATCCTCTCCTGTGGGGGGGGTGTGAGACAGCAAGGGTGAGCTCACACATGATCATAGCTCAACAAGTCGTGGGGAACCAGTGAACATAAACTCACAAAGGTGTGAGTTCATGTGATGTGTAAGGCTAATCAATGATAGGGGTTAAAGCTGAGCATTGCTTTTAAGTAGTTGGTCAAAATTTTATTAGCAGTTACTAAGTGTAAGTAAATACCAAACCATAAGTAAAGTAATAGAACAAAATTAATAACAAACCCATGCAATGCAAATGACAAATTGAATTTAAGTTCCATAATTTAAACATCAGAGAGTCCTGAGCTGCTCATGACCGTGAGCTCGGCTAGTATACCAGTTTTACACTCTGCAGAGGTTGTACCCTTTACCCACAAGTCATGCTACCCATCTGCCAAGGGGTCGCGAGTCCCATACACCTCTACCTAGGAAGCGCGGCAGGGCAACACTACGAGGCCTTTACAAAGTTCCACTAGCTTCCGAAAACCCGCTACAGTTTATAGGAAGTTCCAATGCAGGGTTCCTGGCTGACCGCCATCGCAGCAAAATCAACCAGGGACCTCCCTACACTGACCACTCCCCTACTGCCCTTGCCCCTTTCGGGTAAGGTAGTCTTCCACTAGCTTTCCTAATTAGTCAGCCAAGGGCGTCCCATTAAACCCTTGTGGTGGCACGTGGTTCTCAAGTTAAGCTCTATGTTCCAATTAACATTAATGATCTCAACATGAACATAAATAGAATAACAAAAAGAATTGGAACATAGAGGTAGTAAATGATTATCCCAAAACCAGGTAAAGCAATAGCAAACTACCCAAGTGAATCAGGGGTAAACAAGGTAATGAGATAAACAATCTAGGGTGACCTATTGGGTCCCATCAAAATTAACCTATGCATGGATAAGTGATATTTAAGAACATTATTGGGTAAAAAGTGGTCAAGGGCACAACTTGCCTTCAATGAGCTCCTGCTCAGCTACTTCAACCTGCTGCTCACCAGGATCCTCAGCAACGGGCTCTTCTACTCGCCACAATACAAACAAGCACAGGATATAGGGAAAATTAACATTACACCAAACATATAAACAAAATACACAGTAATAATCTACACCTTAAAATAAAATTCTAGGAACAGGAATCATAATTTTTGGAGTTATAGAATTTAAGTTATGCATTTTCAAAGGTTTTATGTGCTTTAAATAGGATTAAGTGATAAATAAATTTCTTACTGTTTTCATGACATAACAGAGGCTCTAGGTGATAGAGAATTAAATTACAAAATTTTAGGAACTGGAATGGATTAATTTGGAGTTCATATGTATTTTCTATGATTTATCAAAGTTCTAGCAATTATTTTGTATTAAAAAGTAATTTCTATAATTAAATAACTGAATTTAAAGAGCTATGGACTGGGCCTCAATTTCTGGAAATGCCAGGGGTCTCGGAGTAAAACTACAGAGACCCAGCGCATAGTGACTACTGGACGGCGGGTTTATTTCAGTGAAACCGAGGGGCTCTTAAGTAAAATGGACCCGCGAAGGGGTATGAAGCGATCCTAGCCGTTCGATTCCCAACCGAGGGCCCAGATTAGATTTAATATATACCGAACCGGTATGCGACACGAGCGCTCTGATCTTTATCCAACGACTCGAATTTAATGAAGCCGAGATCTCGCCGCGGCCCTCGGATCTAGGTCAACGGCTACCGCTACCCGAGTCCGAATCGTTACCCAGGATCTAATCACGGCCGCACGCTTACGATCCAACGGCACAAGGGCCACTTCCCTCAACCCAACAGAGCCGCGCGGCGGCGCTACCTTTCTGCGGCGGCGCCATCACCGGCGAGGTGACCGACCCGCGCGCACACGCCCCAATCATGCAATCCGAGAGCACCAACGCGTTGCCGAGTGAATAACAAACCCAGTAGAGGAGTTCTTACCGTGGTTCGGGACGGAGAAATGGTTGCCCACGCACCGCGGCGGAGCTCGCACGACGACGAGCAATTCGTTGAAATGTGGTCGCCAATCGGGTCTCCCAAGTGGACCACACGCACCTACGTTCCACCGCGAAGATCCTCGATCGCTACCCGAGGCCGAGCAGAGGACAAGGCCGTGAATCCACGGTGGCGGCGGCACTCAGCTCCTCCGCACGCGCGATTTCTACGGCGGTGGTGGCTCCCGGGGAAATTGGCAAGGGTGAGTAAGGAGAGAGGACGCCCGAGACTTGTTTATATCCTGGCCACGCCCCACGCCCACCAGCACGAGCTGGTTTTCCGGCGGCCAGTGCGCCATGCGCGGAAGCCGTTCGGTGGAGGGGATAATTCTGCCAAGCGGGCCCCACATGCTAGCGAGCGTCGGTGAGCGAAGGCACTGTCCCGTGGGGTCTGGGTGTCGGCGCCGAAGACAGACGAGCGGGCCCCAGTTGGCAGCGAGTGGCCCAGCGCGCTATGGGCAGAGCAACGTGGGCCGCGCGGTGGCGATTTGGAGTTGGGCCGAATTGGTGACAGAGGCCCAGATAAGCTTCTTTATCTTTTTCTTTTATGTTTTATTTTCTATTTTCTTTAATTGTTTTGAATCCAAATTTGAATTTGAATGTGAGTTTCTCTTTTGAGTCCATTATACAAATTCACACCCTAATATTGGAATAATATATTTTCATTTACATATTTTTATCCTTACAATATTTATTTCCTTCTCTTTTCTAGATTCAAGAATTTCTTTTAGGATTTAATTTTCCTTTATTTTTTGGGTCTTTAATATTTTCTTGTTACAAAATGCACACAAAATAATAAAAAAAATACTAGCATGATGCATGATTTGTTTGAGTGCCTTTTATTAATTGTTCATTTGTATAAGTGAGGTGTTCACATGTGATGATGCATAAAGATCAAACTCATATGAAGAGAAAGAGTTTCTCTTTTGGTGTTATTTCTAACAAATTACAAAGTGGGTGTTACATTGAGGCAGGCTCTCGGAGCCGAGAGGCATAGCTCTTGGCCTGCTGGACTGCGGCGCATTCCAGGAGTTCTCGAAATTCGCCATGGATGCGGTGTCCCTCGGTGGTGGAGGGCTTCGACATGGTGCGGAGTAAGAGTGTTGCCGCTACGAGGCTTTGAGTGGCTTGGTTAAGGACGGGAGGTGCGTCGACGTCTTCCATGATGCGATGTTGGACGTCACGTGCCTTCGCTCACGCGCCCCGTCGAGGGCTTTGCCGGCGGCTTCCCTCTCCAAAGCTTGTCGTAGCTGCTACAGCTGTTGCTGTTCCTCCCTAAGCTTGTTGTGTAGCTCTCGGAGTTGCTCGAGGTGAGCCACATGGCTCCTAGGAGGAGTCTGGACCCTGTCTAGTTCACATGGTGGAGGCTGGTCACCTTCCCGTGGTGTGCCGAGGTGATCTCCTCCATCAGGGATCTCCGAGTCGATGTGGAGGCATTCCTAGGTCGGGTCATAGCCTTCCCCACCAGTGCTATAACCTTCCAAGCTCTTGGAGAGCATTTCGTCACATGCATATAGGAACTACAACATGGACTCAGGATCTCAGCCCGGAGAAGTCTAAGCTGAAGCTCGGACCGTCTTCTTCCTCGGAGTCCAAGCACCCCGAGGGAAAAGGAAGCCCACGCGTACATTCTGGTGACGGAGCTGGTGTCAAAACTTGGTTGGAAGGGGATGAGGTTGAACACGGACGGTTCTCCTCTGACCCTCGCCATGTCTTGCCAAGGAACGACCGGCTCCTCCCGACCAGCGAGTGGGAGGACCGGTGTGGCTGGTACCGCGCGCTCAACGATGTGGGGAACTAGCGCTTCCCACACCTGATCACCGTCCCAAGCCTTAGCGGATGATGAAAGCCTGCCATCTAGAGTCTTGGCGGGAACTGAAAATGTTTCACGCGACACGCCCCTACCTGGCGCGCCAACTGTCGGTGTTCGGACTAAGTGTTCTAACCAACTAGTAAATAATGCCGCGTGGCCGGAGTCTAGATGGTGTGCGAGTTGACATAAGCAGTTTATCCTAGTTCTGGCAATGCAAAGCCCTACTTCCAGCAGAGGGGGATGAGGCTTATATTACTCGCACCTAAGTGTGTGTAGTAGGGATTACAAGCACAACGAGAGAGGGAAAGTCCCCAAGTTCCTGAAACTGATTGAGGCAAGTGCCAATGGTCCTGTTTGTTTCGGCTTCTGGCAGCTTCTGGCCACCAAAAGCTGCTGCGGGCTGCCAAACGCTCAGCTTTTTAGCCAGCTTCTATAAAATTCGTTGGAGCATAAAACATTCAAAATCAACATAAACACATAATCGGTTGAGTCGTTGTAATAGTATGAATCCGTCACTTTCTAGATCCTGAGCCCTAAGAACAAGTTTATCTTCCTCCACACGTAATCGTAATGATACTCAGATTCTCCTCACAGCCAGATTCTTCCAACAGCCAGATTTTCAGAAAAAGCTGGTCAGAAAAAAGCTAAACCAAACAGGTCCAATATCCTAAGACTTAGTGGAGAACGACTGAGTGTTCGCCTGTGTGTCTTGCTTGTCTGTCTGTCTTCTTTGGAAGAACTCCACTACCCTATTTATACATGAAGGAGATGTATGTTGTGAAGCCTGGAGTCATTGTATTCAAAGGGGAGATGTCTTGGCGCACTTTAAGCCGACGTGACGGTACACTAAATGGTTGACTTGTATCCGCTGGTTTCCTACTGAGAGTCGAAGCAGAGGCTGAGGGGTTGGCCGTACGCCCGAGCCCCCCCGGGAGGGATTGCCCATACCATAGTTGTTGTAACAGCGTCGGGATATGGCCAAAAGATCTGCTTACGGGGTGTGTCATCGTCCTTGCGCGGGTGACATCATGATTCCTTGTTGTGTTTATCGAGGTCAGAGCCCTGATCGAGCGAGGCGGGAGTCTTCCCAAGACGTCGGTTGAGCCATCCCTTGACGTGTGCTATAGTCAGCGGAGTGGTTGCCCGTAGGATTCGTGGTGGAGGAGATAGCCGAAGTCGAGCTCGGGCGAGGCGGAGAAATCACCCGAGGCCAAACTCAGCGTCGGGCGAGGTGGAGATTTGCGCCCGAGGCCGGTCTGCTTCACCCGTCGTATTAGATGTCCTATCGGGGGATACAGACAACATGCACATAGTGTAGCAGAGGCGTAATCACGCCGTTGCGTCCGGATATGATTGTTGTCTTGTTAGCCACTGTGCTCCTGCCGCCGCGGCGTGGGGTAGGTATGCGCATCAAATGCGAGTGTTCCCCGCGTGTTTTCAGGCGCTTTTGTCTTATCTACCTGGGATCAGTTCGGGCGAGACGGACGAAGCAGTGGTGACTTCGAGCGAGGCGAAGATCTACCTAAGGTGGAAAACTCTTGGGAAGAGGCCTCAGTTTAGGAGGTACTTCGACTGCTGCTTCTTGAGGGTTATGTTTATACTTTTCCTGAGTGCGTCCTTCTCCTTCGGGGGAATAATTCGGTTACCTCTCGTTATCACCCGACACAAGAGTTGCTTTGTCCCACGAAGGGCATACGAGCTAACTTTACTGAAGTTTTCACAGTTTTCTCGAAGCCTTTGTTAAGCTATTAGCGTTTGCGGAGACATGAGTGGAGCAATTAGTGTACAGCATGTCGTTTCGTTTTCAGCCCAGGCCATGATCATGGAGATCTTATCTTAAACTATTCTCAGCCTTGTCGTCATCTGGGAGGAGGATTAAAGCTTGGTTTTCTCCGTCTACCTTTCTTGTCCACTATCCTGCAAATCTGCCGTAATCTTTGGTAATAATCATAAAGGAAAAAACAGAGGACAGAGGCTTTGGCAGTCCGTTTCTCCAACTTTTGTCTGATCCAAAAGTTGGTGGAAATTTGTTGTAAAATACTTCTTTTTATTTGTTACGGTTTTGCTACTAACAAAAATAAACTAGTGAATGATAAATATTTTAGAACGGAGTTAATAGCTTCCCATTATAAATTCAGATGTTGTTCCTGGTTGGAATTCTAGTTCGATGCTAGCACAGTAGCACTGTACTATCAAGCTCGGGTAGAGAATCTGGCCATGGCGGGGCTAAATTAAACTAATCATCTAAACCCTGGGGGCTACCCCTAATCCGCCGCGCTACTAAGGCTGTGTCCAGCAACGTCCCCTAAATTTCATCCCCTAAAAGAATATTCTCTGTCCTTTACAGCACTCTCTAAAAGATTCTGTACTCTATATCTTCTTCATCTCCAGCAATATTCCCTAAATTTCATCCTCTATATCAACAGTGCTACTAGATTTGACATTCTATATTATTTTTTACCGCTCGTCAGCACGTGCACAGAAATCAGCACAGTGTATAGAGCACCGCAGTATATCCTCTATACATAGCGCATGCATGTCATCCTCTAAATCTTAGAGGACCTTTTAGAGTCCCTTGTTGGAGGGATAGAGGATCTGACAAACCTCTATATTTAGAGGACAGGAGCTTTTACAGGACCCTGCTGGAGCCAGCCTAAAACCCTACTTTTCCATCCTCTGTCCCTCCTACTACCCATCCAAACGCTCACTTCTTGCGCCGCCATGGCCACCTCGCTCTACACCCCGTCCCAGCTCCGCCCCTCCCACTCCCAGGCCCGCCGCCTCGGCTCGCACCTGCGCGTCTGCTCCGCGCGCTGCCCCGCCCGCCGCCGCCGCGCCGCCGCCATCTCCGTGCGCGCTTCCACCGATGGCGACGCTGCCGTCACGGTGCGCCGCTTCCCGGCCGCGCCGACCAAGGCCGGTCGCCTCTCGGGCGTCAAGAAGATCATGATCCTCGGCGCGGGGCCCATCGTCATCGGGCAGGCGTGCGAGTTCGACTACTCCGGCACGCAGGCGTGCAAGGCGCTGGCGGAGGAGGGCTACGAGGTGGTGCTTGTCAACTCCAACCCGGCCACCATCATGACCGACCCGGGGCTCGCCCACCGCACCTACATAGGGCCCATGACGCCGACGCTCGTCGAGCGCATCATCGACGCCGAGCGCCCCGACGCGCTGCTCCCCACCATGGGCGGCCAGACCGCGCTCAACCTAGCGGTCTCGCTTGCCGACTCGGGCGCGCTCGACCGCCTCGCGGTACGCCTCATCGGGGCCTCCCTCCCCGCCATCCGCGCCGCCGAGGACAGGCAGCTCTTCAAGCAGGCCATGGACCGCATCGGCCTCAAGACGCCACCCTCCGGCATCGGCACCACGCTAGAGGAGTGCCTCTCCATCGCCGAGGACATCGGGGAGTTCCCGCTCATTGTTCGTCCGGCCTTCACTCTCGGGGGCACGGGCGGAGGCATCGCCTACAACAGGGCCGAGTTTGAGGACATATGCAGGGCCGGCCTTGCCGCGTCGCACACTGAGCAGGTGCTCGTCGAGAAGTCGCTGCTCGGCTGGAAGGAGTACGAGCTCGAGGTCATGCGCGACATGGCTGACAATGTCGTCATCATCTGCTCCATCGAGAACATCGATCCCATGGGCGTGCACACGGGGGACTCCATCACCGTCGCGCCTGCGCAGACACTCACGGACAAGGAGTACCAGAGGCTCAGGGACTACTCAGTGGCCATCATCCGTGAGATTGGTGTGGAGTGTGGTGGTTCCAATGTGCAATTCGCGGTCAATCCTGCAGATGGGGAGGTGATGGTCATCGAGATGAATCCCAGGGTGTCCAGGTCGTCCGCACTTGCCTCAAAGGCGACAGGGTTTCCCATAGCCAAGATGGCTGCAAAGCTCTCAGTAGGCTACACTCTTGACCAGATTCCCAATGATATTACCAAGAAGACTCCTGCCAGCTTCGAGCCTTCCATTGATTATGTGGTCACAAAGGTAGCATTTCAATCTCAGTTTCTCAGCTTTCTTAGTTGTGCAAATGAAGTTTTTTCCGCAATATGCATCTGCAGTATATATTTTACTTCTCTGTATTCCTTTCCTCACTCCTTGTCAGTTGTCACCTATCCACTGGCAGTGGTTGATTTCGCAAGTATGATAGCAAAGTAATTGAACAGGATAATTCTGTTCTATGGAACATATCGAATGCAAACCACGTTTTGGTGTAAACTCCGTGCAAACCTACTAAAAAAAGTTCCAAAAAATTCTGAAAAAAACATGAATGTATATCTGAGCTTACCTCATCTATATACAAAATTTCATGGTCAAATTTATCTTACTATAACAGTTACAAAAAAGACAAAATTTCTAACAAACCGTAATAGTTCAATTGCACCAAAATTTGACTTTTTTTGTAACTGCTAGAGTAAGATGAATTTGACAATGAAATTTTGTATATAGATGAGGTAAGCTTAGATGTACATTCATGTTTTTTTTTCAGAATTTTTTGAAACTTTTTTTAGTAGGTTTGCACGGGGTTTGCACCAAAATGTTGTTTGCATTAGATATGTTCCCCTGTTCTAGCGTTGGCTGACTATTCAGTGTGTTGGTATACTGAATTAAAGTGGTATATGCTCTGATATTTACCTACTAGTTTATATACAACAGTGGTTGTTTATATCATGTATAATAACAGGCAAAGACAGTAGCTTGCTGAAGGCATGCATTTGTCAGTTATAGTCTGTTTAGTACGATTTTTCCCCAGTTTTGCTTTGTTGTCATCAAATTCATGCAAGAGTAACATTTTCTTGTTCATGTATGTATTTGTCGATAGAAGGGACATACACGTTACAATCAATATTTTTTTAATGTTATGTGCATATCGTGGAGATCTGTATGTTGACTATTTTCTACCTTCTCTTTAAAGTATACCTGAGACTAGTCACATTGTCTTTACCTTTGAATTGCTCTAGATCTCATTGCTATCTTCTCAGCATCATCTTGCATATCCACAGCATATTACTCTGCTATTCAGTTTCCTCCTAGACATTCAAAGTTTGGAATGTGCTCTAGCATAATAAAATGTTTTTTCTAATTGCTTACATCCATTCTAGACATATTTCTTGTTCAGTTACAAATGCATATTTATATCTTCTTCGTGTTTTTTTTTATCATTTGGAATTTGCACATGCACTTCTAGCAGAACTAATCTGATATGCTTTTTCTAATCTACCTGGCATTTACTATGCAGATACCACGCTTTGCTTTTGAGAAATTCCCTGGCTCAGAGCCAATATTAACCACACAGATGAAGTCTGTTGGTGAGGCGATGGCACTGGGGCGTACCTTCCAGGAGTCCTTCCAGAAAGCTGTCCGATCACTGGAGACTGGTTTTGCGGGATGGGGTTGTGGCCCTATCAAGGAACTTGACTGGGACTGGGAACAGATAAAATATAGCTTGCGGGTACCTAATCCAGATCGTATCCATGCTATCTATACAGCTTTCAAGAAAGGCATGAGGGTCGAAGATATCCACGAAATTAGCTTCATTGACAAATGGTTTCTTACAGAGCTCAGGGAGCTAGTGGATGTTGAGCAGTTCCTTTTATCAAGAAGCCTAGATCAATTGTCAAAGGATGACTTTTATCAAGTGAAGAGGAGGGGATTCAGTGACAAGCAGATTGCATTTGCAACTTCTTCATCAGAAAGTGATGTGAGATCAAGACGTTTGGCATTAGGCGTCACTCCGTCATATAAACGTGTTGATACTTGCGCTGCTGAGTTTGAAGCCAACACGCCCTACATGTATTCTTCCTATGATTACGAATGTGAATCAGCTCCAACCAACAAGAAGAAGGTGCTGATATTGGGTGGTGGGCCAAATCGCATAGGCCAGGGCATTGAGTTTGATTACTGCTGTTGCCATGCATCATTTGCACTTCGAGAGGTTTGTTTTTTTTTTGCATCATTTATTCCCATCCTGTTTCAGTAATGTTTTTCCTCAGTTCTAGATTGTTTGTGAGAAATTGTGAGTTTTCTTGGTCAAATGCATTCAATTGTATGGCCCTGTATTTTTCTGTATGGTTGTTTTGGCACTAATGTTTTGCCCTTTTTATCTCTTTACAGGCTGGATACGAGACTATTATGATGAACTCCAATCCTGAGACAGTCTCTACTGACTATGATACCAGTGATCGTTTGTACTTTGAGCCACTGACAGTTGAGGATGTATCAAATGTCCTTGATTTAGAGCGCCCAGATGGTATAATTGTGCAATTTGGAGGGCAGACTCCATTAAAGCTTGCGCTGCCTATCCAACAGTACATAGAGGAGAACAAAATGGTGTCTGCTTCAGGCACTGGTAATGTGAAGATATGGGGAACATCACCAGATTCCATTGATGCTGCTGAGGACAGAAAAAGATTTAATGCAATTCTTGAGGAGCTTGGAATTGAACAGCCAAAGGGAGGGATTGCAAGAAGTGAGTCTGATGCATTGGCAATTGCCTCAGAAATAGGCTACCCTGTTGTGGTCCGTCCATCATATGTTCTTGGTGGACGGGCAATGGAGATTGTGTACAACGATGAAAAGCTGATCAAGTACCTTGCGACTGCAGTGCAAGTAGATCCAGAAAGGCCTGTTTTAGTGGACAAATATCTGATTGATGCAGTTGAAATTGATGTTGATGCATTGGCTGACACAGCTGGGAATGTTGTGATCGGTGGAATTATGGAGCATATTGAGCAAGCTGGTATACATTCAGGCGATTCAGCATGTTCTCTTCCCACTAGAACAGTCTCAGCCAAATGCCTAGAAGTCATCCGTTCATGGACCACGAAGCTAGCCAAGTGTCTGAATGTGTGTGGACTAATGAACTGTCAGTATGCTATATCCACTTCTGGTGATGTGTTCCTACTTGAGGCAAACCCTCGTGCATCACGCACAGTCCCTTTTGTATCCAAGGCGATTGGCCATCCGCTAGCCAAGTATGCATCACTGGTGATGTCTGGTGTGACCCTGCCAGAGCTTGGGTTCGCTGAAGAAGTGATTCCTAAGCATGTGTCTGTTAAGGAGGCTGTTCTTCCGTTCGAGAAATTTCAAGGGTGTGACATTCTCCTCGGACCAGAGATGCGCAGCACCGGGGAGGTGATGGGCATCGACTACGAGTTCTCCGGTGCCTTTGCAAAGGCGCAGATTGCTGCGGGACAGAAGCTCCCCCTAAGCGGCACCGTGTTCCTTAGCCTGAATGATCTGACGAAACGGCACCTTGCTGAGATCGGGCGTGGGTTCCGGGAGCTTGGCTTCAGCATCGTCGCCACGTCTGGAACAGCCAAAGTGCTCCAGCTCGAGGGCGTCCCGGTGGAGCCGGTACTAAAAATCCATGAGGGGCGGCCAAATGCCAGAGATATGCTGAAGAATGGCCAGATACAGATCATGGTGATAACAAGCTCAGGCGACGCTCTCGACTCCAAAGACGGCCTCCAGCTTCGCCGGCTTGCCCTCGCCTACAAGGTGCCGATCACCACGACCGTGGATGGTGCACGGGCCTCCATCGATGCCATCAAGAGCTTGAAGAACAAGTCGATCGAGATCCTCGCCTTGCAAGATTACTTCCAGACTGCTGATGCTTCGGAGGATTTACAGGCGGTGGCACGAACCACCCCTTAGTGGTGTCTCTTCTTTTCCCATATATAATGTGAGCCTAGCTCAAAGCCAAAACCACATCCCAAATGAAAATTTTGTTTATGGTTGCACCTGCAGCATGCATGCGCAAAGACAGGCATCCAGATTGTATCGGTCACAGGCATGGCTGGACAGAATCGGTGTTGGGCGAACGTAGTTGTAGTTTGTCATGTTAGAAGGGTGATAGCATCCATGGAAATAAGGCTTCTTCCTAACTGGGTTTTGATGATGACTACCATACCATATCATATCCCTCGTGGAGGTTTATTTACATTGTATCATTGGCTCACAGATACGAAGATGTGCGACGTACATGTATTGTCATGCTTATGCATGTTATAATCAGATTCTTTGACGAGTAGACAGACATTTTACTGTACAAGCAGGGCCGGGCCAGAGAAATTTGAGGCCCTGTGCTAAATCTAAAATACTGTAATGTATGTTTTTATAAAAAATCAGTAATAACAATCTGCAAGTTACAGTAATATATATTGCAATAGAATATCTAAAGAAATATTTCTATTTTATTTGAATAACATCGTTCTTTGGTGGGTTTTAAAGGAAATCTTGTACAATATGCTTATATTCGATCTTCTCCAAAGCTTCACTCTCGAGTGCTATTGTGGCTAAATAATACGTCTTTTTTTATCATAGTAGAACACAAATATGGATTTAGTAGCTTTAGTTTAGAGAACTTCGTTCACGCGGACAAATATGTTAAGATTCTATGAAGATTTATTCTTTAGTGCAGCACTCGGCAGTTTCGCTTCAGCGCAGTGGTCTAGTAGGGAGAAAAATATATGCTACATATTAAGATGTGTAGAAAATCATAAAACTAATATATATATATATCTGCAAAGTCTTGGGGCCCTCAATTTTTGGAGGCCCCGTGCGAGCGCACGGCTCGCACGTGCCTTTGCCCGGCCATGTGTACAAGAAACGGTTTGTGTCAAGGAAGTATTATTAGGTGGTACTGTACAACTAGGGATGTCAATGGAGAATTTATCGTCGGGGAATAGCTCTTCATTCCTGTGACTAAACAAATTCCTCATGGAGATCTTCACAAACGCTTGTGGAGAATATTTCTTTCCTATCTCCGTTTCTGACGGGGATCCTGTCACCGCTTAAATTACAATTAAGACATATTTTTTTTATTAATATAAAAAATGTCACTTATATACATCGTCAGATGTAAAAAATCATTACGTGTATATCAAAATGAACATATTTATTCAATGAGTAATCTTTTGAAGATCATTACGTGCAAGTTTAACGGATCTTCGCATGGAACGGGATAGGGAATGCTTTTTCGTCCCCTTTCCTGTTTACCCGTCGGAGGAAGAGTTTCTCGTTTATTTTTCTGTGGGGAAAAACTTCTTTATCCCATCTTTTAAATAGAGGAATTCTCCGCGGGGAATCGAGGATCGGGTTCCCATTGCCATCTCTATGCTGGTCAGTGGCACATAATGTGTGTTCGACTGAATTCTCATGAAGTTCTCCTGAAATATCATAAAGAGCTTGACCAATCATCAAGCTCTGTGTGGACTTGGAAAACTAAAAATTAAGTTGCAGACAGTGATACCAATACTTAAAAAGTTGAACATTTATTGTTTCCACTTCTCTTGATATGTCTCGGACTTGGTTTTGTTGAATAACACATAGACCACCACTGGAAATGAACATAATACACCAATCAGAAAAGCAAAGACAGAAATTTGAGTAATAACTTAATTTTACTCGAGTGGTGGTGGTTCATTCTGTTAAGTAACCCTAGTTAGGGTTATGTGGATAAAAACCTGCTTTGTCTCTAAGGGGTCTCACATCTCTATATACGGAACCTGTACACCACCTTATAATACAGAGAAGAGAAAGAGGCCAGAGGCCCAACCCTATATCATGTGTCTCGTGTGTTCCTCTGTCGTGCTTATGGGAAGGGAGACGGATCTTCCACAACTTCTCGCGCCTCTACTGCTAATGGGAGGGAAGGGAGCGGATCTGGTGATCCGTGATAACGTAATTCTCAACACGTTATCAGCACGTTCTACGTCAACGTTGCTGCGGAATCAGATCTGCATCAACTCTTCGTCAAGCCGGCGGGTCTTCGGCCTTGTCGAACTGTCCTACGCGACAGACTTCGCTTCCGTTCGCTGAATCAAGAAACAATGTATAAGATTTCTGTTGGTTCTTCGATTTCTCTTGCTGCCACTCGTACGGTAATAATAAGCGAAAACCGTGAACCTTCCTGTGCGTGTGTTGCGCCCCGTGTAAATCCGCATCGACGGGAGAGCGAATCCCCCCTACGCGTGCCCGTAACCTGCGCAAAGAAGAAGACGAGAAGCGGCGCGCTTGTCTGACTGAACTTAGACGACAACGTCTAGCCAGCCCGTAGCTCGCCAAGCGCCACTCCCATGCATTACCTGCCATCGAGAGAAACGGATCTAAGCGGCGCATTGGGCTGAGAGCTTTGACCAGACTTAATAAGCCATGCTGTTAGCATTAAAATAGCATCCAATAACAAAAAAGAGACTTTTTCTTTGTCACGCTCACACATGCATGGCTTGCGTTTCCTGGCATGCGGTCGCAGCCTACTCACCAAGGATTTTTTTATTTTTTTTCTCTCTCATAAATTCTGGTTGAATTAATCAACTTTCAAATAACCTTAATTTATACATGTTTCATATTATTTATTCTATTTATTTTCTGTTACAATAACAAATAGAATAAAGCATATTTTATATTATGGTTAATTATTTTCCGCGGTAAATAATTAGTAGAAAAATGCATATGAGGGTTATGTTGTTTTTTTGTATCGCTCTAAATATTTATGATACATTGAGATTTTAGACTCACATCGAGCGATTAAATTGTATAGTGGGTACACAGATGTGTCGACCAGACTAAATTATTTATCGGTTGAGTTTTGACATTGGCTAAGTATTGGCTGCGCCCTGGCAACACGACACAATATTTGTGTCGTACGAACTTGGACAGTTGGATGTGTCATGTGATTGCTATATCGTACTCTAGTTTTATCGGACCGCTCCCGCTGAGTCGAACCGACATCACCGAGTCACGTATTTTTCGCATGCCCTGTAGGCACTGCGCTTTTGCCGTGATCATCGAGCCACAATTGCGTCTGTTGCGCACGTTGCGTGAACTTATCATGTAACCCGACTATCGAGCCAAAATTGTGCTTGTTGCGCTTTTTGCAAGGACTTATTGTGTTGTTGTAGCCATGATGGCCGCACACGCATTGACACCAGATACGCTGTAGCCTGTACTCGCGTAGAATGTGGTGGGTTTTCTAAGCCCATGAGGTTACATCATAGCGCAACCTTCGTAAACAATTTTATTTGGCTCTATATTTTGTTTGATTGTGTTGTGTGGCATCATATATTTATATATATCGCCAGGTGGCCATAACAACTATACCAAATCTGAGAAATTAAATCAAAATACAATAAAACACAGATAAGTTAATTCTCTGTTCTCTCCTCATGCATAAAGTTTTACTCGAAGTAACCCGAAGGTATATAATATGATGCATGAAAGCCATTTTGGCACAGAAGACATCACAAATTGGGATTCTATTAGTAAGCAATATGACCTTGCCAAATGAATAAAGGCTAGAAATTTCAGACATATACTGCTCAACCAGTTATTGACACATTGCTCTCTTTGTCGCTGAACGACATGAAGCAAGTTCTAAGATAAAAGGGCATGTAACCCCTAGCAACATAGAGGTTGCGAGCATAGGTTATTCTGAGAAAATTTTCACTATGTTGGTATGAAAAAACATTGCGTGTTCTCGTCGAACCACTTTACTCGGCCTATCTAGGACCTCTATGCTTGTGTTGCATACATATCTCAGAATTTAAATACTTATAGTCGCTGAATTGACTTAGGATAGTCCTTTGACTGGTATGGTATATACTATAAACCAAATGGTAAAGGTCGATTCTGAATAGACATATACCTAGGGTTAATGTAGCAGAACTATATTGTATTCCACCCTTTGGCATGCTTACCACAATCTATATCTGATCTACCAGAAGTAAGAAGAGTACAAAAATAGCCATGGAATCCCACATCACCACAGAGCTTGAAGCTACATTAGGCATTAATTTGTCCTTGGTTCTTGGAGTTGGAAGAGCCACAATTCTCGACCGCAATACTGTCAGTGATGGTATTTTGTGATAAAAATATAAAGATCTTATGGAGACCTGTTGCATTCTCCCTAGTCATGATGACTCCTTCGTATGCGAGCAGTATTATCTGTTGTTGAAGACGGATTCTAGGCGGACACCACTCCTGTTTCATTCTTGTCAAGCAGTTATCATCATTTGCTTCATCAAAAGCTAGTTATATGGTGATTTTCCCAGATAAAATGAATTCTTGGCCTTGTCTGTTCTATTCCAAAGCTTCTCTTTTTGCCGAACAACGAAGAGATCGAAATAATGCTTTATAAAACAAATTGGTATATAATATGAGGAGAAATGTTTGCCCTCCTGGCAGCATCACAAATAATTGACTATTGTTATTAGTTCTTTCTCAAAAGTATAACACCTAAAAATGTTGCATAAATCAATACCCAATTTCAGAGTGGTATGAGTAATTGGATAAACCATGGGCAATGATAAAACGAGCTGGACTATATATTTCTCCACATAAAAATCTTTGCTTGGCAGCATTGGCCTGATGCCGTGCACTTTACTACCAATATAAACACACACATTTTTCCTATATGCCTCAAAGCACAATACAACTAGTGAATGTCCTTATGAGCGCTAGACCCTGATGGTCATTTTACTCGTTGATCTGAAGTCAACTAATGTCTCCAAACGACGAATGGTATGCATGAGCCCCTGAAGGACCCTTATAGATAAAAATAGTGTTGCGCATATCAGTCTAAATCTTAATGATTGACTGTGTATTTGGTAATAATAACAATATAAGTTTGCAGAATTGTAACCACGAAGCAACTTGTTGTTGCGTGTCTCGCTGAATGTTGAGACTAATCCTTCATGTTGAAGGACAAATATGTAGCATTCATGCCATTACATTAATCTAAGTCTAGAGCTCACTGCATAAAACCCCTATCTGTAATGTGCGTAAGATTTCCCAAATAAATCACCACAATAGCATACATTGACCACAACTGGATGATTGTGGTTGGGGATTTTATATGTATGCTTTTAGAATATCTCGGCATTAGTGGGAGGAATGCCCATATAGTGTAATGCCGCAATATTCTATTAAACACACAAAAGCCAAACTGAATATGTCGTTCGGTGTGTACTCCTGTGTATATGGAGTTTGCCAGAAATCGTTGAGGAGTAACCATATTGGTCTGAATGCTTCTACCTGATGTAGATGTGGATATACCCGGGATTAATATCATATCCACATTCGACTTATTGGCATTTGATCTATTCTCGGGGACGCCTGCGAATACGATCCATTGACCTTAGTCAAAGCATATGTTCTGATTGTAGATTCACAGGGTCTATGATAACTCTCCTCCGATTAATTCACCCTGATGGTGATTTGCCTTATGAAGAGGTTCATCTTGATGAAATTCCTAGCAATGCGCGCAATATCATTGTGCTAGGAATACGTAACAATGAATCTTTCCTTTTGGAAATGACGGAGATCATTATTAAATGTGGGAGACAAATATGTCGACACCTATCTTGCCCCTCTAGATTGCAAATGGTTCCAAAACAAAGTCCTAGGCATGAGTGCTTTAAGCTCTCTTATCGGGTCATCGATAAATGCAATCGAGGCTGAACCAATAATCGCAAAATGAAAGTCACGAGCTTAAAGTTCGGACATTTATGGGCACTATTGAAATAATGTGTGGTAAATGTGATGGTTCAAGTGGTCTTGTGAGAGACCCATCCCACATATGTATTGAATAAACACTGTTCCGCTATGTAATATATCTGGCAAATGGCATGAATTAAAATATGCAGTTAATAGGATTTTGAAGATCCGTCATAAGATCCTAGGAAGACTCATATCTTTGAATTATAAATATGCAACATATAAATCTTTTACCAAATAATACATTCCTGACGAATGAACACTCTCTTATGTAGAGGGAATATCTCCTAGATGAGATTATAGTTCCTTGATGGAACCTTTTCAGAAGAAATAAAGTCTGTGTTAAACACCAAAGTTTGATAATCCCTATAAAGGGATAAAGACCCATACAGACCCGAAAAGGAATAAGATGAGGTACCAAAGGGCTTGAAGTTCACTGAATAAGCACATGTGCATTCCATGAGTTTTACTCATGGTAATCTCCATTAGATGTGGAATTACGGTATCCTCTAAAGCCCTGATGGCAGAAACCTATAAGGTTTAGGTGTTACTGGCAAAATATCCCCATTGTGCCAGAATGATAGACTATAACGATGTATCTGATCGATGAAAAATCCCTGATGGATTACAATCTTAGATGGAATTTTGTTACACCATCATAGATGTTGCAATGGATGAACGCCTCGAGCGATGTGTCATATTTAGAATATGTACTATTGCAACTATATTATCCCCTAAGTCCTATTGAAGGACATGTTATTTGCTTTGCACAACTATGTATAAATTGTGGTGTAAGATAGAAAATGATAGCACCCCAACCTCATACATTTTCGTTATTCCAGATGAACAATGAGACATATATCTTGAAGAATATGCTTGAGTTATGAGGGATAACGACTTTGACAGATGTCATTGTCAGGGGGAGCGAACACTTATATTGATCACAACCGTGAGACAATAAATGTCATATTCTATGCCCTGAAGGCGTGAGCATGATGATCAATATGTGAACCTTTATGGAACTTTCTATCAAATACATAGATCTAGTCGATCAAACACCATCAGTCAAAGTGGCCTATTTATATTGATACGTGCACTTACCTCGTATATCCTAGAAGTGAGTAGAGGTAAAGTTCCTGAAATAGTCCTTGCAAGGATATGCAATCCGTTTGCCAAATCTTTATGTGTATATACTTCTAGAAGAAGATGTTTTGCCTCATTGATACAGTTTTGCAAGAATCAAGGGAGCACATTTCTAAAGTTTGCTCTTGTAGAAGATTCGATAGAATCTAGATCTCAGAGGATCGAAATCTGTCCCAATGATAGATGTTGTATCTTTTTTCCCTTGGTGAGTTTTCTTGAAGTTTCTCACATGAGGTTTTTAACGAGGCAACAAAGTGCAAATGCAATTTGTATCACCATGTACTCTTTCTCCACATTTTTCCCACTGGGTTTTTCGGAGTTTTAACGAGGCATGTGTTGGTCGCGGTATTCGCCCAATGGGGAGTGTTAAGTAACCATAGTTAGGGTTATTGTCGGGGACCATAATTAGGGGTACCCTCAAGACGCCTAATTCTCAGCTGGTAACCCCCATCAGCATAAAGCTGCAAAGGCCTGATGGGTTTGATTAAGTCAGGGATCAGTCCATACGAGTGACTTGACCACGCCACGCCCGAGCCTGGCCTCGGGCGAGGGCAGCCGACCCTAAGATGACTCCGTCTCGCCTGAGGCCTCCTCTTTCACGGCAGACGCATCTCCGGCTCGCCCTAGGCCCCGCCTTCGATAAGAAGAAACCCTGACTAAATCACCGCGCCAACCAACCGAGTCACCGGGGCGTTTAACGCAAAAGGTAAGACCAACGGGCGACCAGACTTCGCCAGAGGCACCGTAGGAGGCTCCGCCCGATCCAGGGCTCGGACTCGGGCTAAGGCCCCGGAAGACGACGAACTCCGCTCCGCCCGACCCCAGGGCTCGGACTCGGGCTAAGGCCCCGGAAGACGGCGAACTCCGCTCCGCCCGACCCCAGGGCTCGGACTCGGGCTAAGGCCCCGGAAGACGGCGAACTCCGCTCCGCCCAAGGGCTCGGACTCGGGCTAAGGCCCCGGAAGACGACGAACTCCGCCTCGCCCGACCCAGGGCTCGGACTCCGCCTCGGCTTCTGCCTAACGATCTCCGCCTCGCCCGAACCCGGGGCTCGGACTCTGCCTCTGTCTTGCAGGACGGACTCGACCTCGGCTTCGGAGGAGCTTCCACGACGCCCGACCTAGGACACGAGACCGCCACGTCAACAGGGAGCGTCATCATCACCCTGCCCGGAGCCGACTTGGGTCGCAGAGAACAAGACCGGCGTCCCATCTGGCCAGCCACGCCAGATAGGCAAATTATGGCGCCCCGCTAGACCATGACGACGGCGACTCCCAGCTCCCTTACGAAAGCAGGAGGACGTCAGCAAGGGCCCAGCCACTCCGACAGCTGTCCCCCCGTCCGGCTCCGTTACTCCTCCAACAGCCACGACGCCACACCAAACAGGGTGCCAAGATCTCTCCGGCTGCCACCTAGGCATGTACATAGGGTGCTAGCTCTCCCTCGCTAGACACGTAGCACCTTGCTACACCCCCATCTTGTACACCTGGATCCTCTCCTTACGACTATAAAAGGGAGGACCAGGGCCTTCTTAGAGAAGGTTGGCCTCGCGGGGACGAAGGGCAGGGGCAGGCGCTCTCTCGGGGCCGCTCTCTCCCCTCACCTCGCGCGGACGCTTGTAACCCCCTACTGCAAGCGCACCCGACCTGGGCGCGGGACGAACACGAAGGCCGCGGGAATTCTCCGACTCCCTCACGACCCGGCTCCGGCCACCGACCTCTCTCTCTGTGTTCCCCCCTTCGCGCTCGCTCCACGCGCTCGACCCATCTGGGCTGGGGCACGCGGCACTCTCACTCGTCGGCTCGGGGACCCCCCCGGTCTCGGAACGCCGACAGTTGGCGCGCCAGGTAGGGGCCTGCTGCGTGTTGACGTTCGATTTCCCGTCAAGCTCCAGATGGGCAGTCTCCAACGACCTCTTCAACCCGGAACGGTGCTCCGTTTCGGGAACCTCGAGTTCATGTCGCTCGACGGCGACTACGACATGATACTCCTTCCACCGCCGCGCGACAGCGACATTGGTGGCGGACAGCCCGCCCGCCGGCGGCGGAATCGACGACGTCTTTCCCGCATGGGGGAAGGACAACTTTCGAGCTCGCCCCATCCTCTCCCTCGCCATCGGAGGAGGAGGAGGCGGGGCAACCGGGGCCGAGCGGGAGATCGCGCTCCGACGGCTGTCGAGCAAATCGACATTCCCGGCGCCTCGACGGAGGACACGCCAAACGTCGCCCTCGCGTTCAAGGCAAACGCGAGCGCCATCCCCCCGCAACACGTCGACCCCGAGCAAGTGGACGACGCCAGCACGCTCACGGAAGGCCTGCAGGACGTCGCCCTCGTACCCAAGACGACGACGCGATCTGCCCCCGACGCGACTTCATCGCTCCTCGTCGACAAAAAGGTACCGACTGCTACCCATCTTTCGTCATTTCGACTCGGCCTCAGCCCGCCTGGCGATCTCGCTTTGGCGGGCACTCACATTGAGGCGAGTGCAACCTCTCTGGGGTTTCGTGTGCGGTCGCCTTGGGACCGATTGACGGGTGTCTCGACCTACGGACCCTCTGGGTCCGAGGAAGATGACGACCTCAGCATCTGCTGGGATTTCTCCGGATCTGGCAACCCTAGTGCCATGCGGGACTTCATGACTGCATGTGACTACTGCCTCTCCGACTGTTCCGACGGCAGCCGCAGCCTTGGCGACAAGGACTGCGGCCCGAGTCGCGAATGTTTCCACATCGAGCTAGGGGATCCCTCCGGAGGCGGCTGTCTCGGCCTGCCGGAGGATGGTGATCCCCCTAGGCCAGCGCCTCGCGCCGACATCCCGCGGGAGCTAGCTGTGGTCCCCGTTCCGGCGGGGGGTCACGACCCACAGCTCGAGCAAGTCCGCGGGGCGCAGGCCGGGCTCGATGAGGGAGCAGGAGCGCTCGAGGCAATCCGCCAGAACATCGGGCAGGTATGGGCGAGCCAGCCCCCGGCCGGAGGAATACGTCACCTGCCCCAAGGTCTCCAGCACCGCATTACCAACGATGCCAGGGACAGACCGCCTCCCGCATCCGGCGGAACCGGTCAGGACCTGGCCGCTGCAGCGATGCTCCTCCGCGCGATGCCGGAGTCATCAACCACCGAGGGTCGGCGAATCCAGGGAGAACTTAAGCATCTCCTGGAAGGCGCTGCGGCCCGGCAGGCCGAGAGCTCTGCCTCCCGAAGGCAGGGATACCCCTCGGAACCTCGTGCCGCGACTTCCCGACTCACGCGGGAAGCCTCGGTCTTCACCGGGCGCACGCGCAACACCGCGCCTGCGGCCCCGGGCCACCTCGGCGACGAGCACCCTCATCGCGACCGTCGAGCACGTCTCGATGAAAGGGTGCGCCGAGGCTACCACCTCAGGCGTGGGGGACGCTACGACAGCGGGGAGGATCGGAGTCCCTCGCCCGAACCACCCGGTCCACAGGTCTTTAGCCGAGCCATTCGGCGGGCGCCGTTTCCGCCCCGATTCCGACCCCCGACTACTATCACGAAGTACTTGGGGGAGACGAGACCGGAATTGTGGCTTGCGGACTACCGCTTGGCCTGTCAACTGGGTGGGACGGACGATGACAACCTCATCATCCGAAACCTCCCCCTGTTTCTCTCCGACACCGCTCGTGCCTGGTTGGAGCACCTGCCTCCGGGGCAGATTTCCAACTGGGAAGATTTGGTCCAGGCTTTCGCCGGGAACTTCCAGGGCACGTATGTGCGCCCCGGGAATTCCTGGGACCTCCGAAGCTGTCGGCAACTGCCGGGAGAGTCTCTCCGAGACTACATCCGGCGGTTCTCGAAGCAGCGCACCGAGCTGCCCAACATTACTGACTCCGATGTCATCGGCGCGTTCCTCGCCGGCACCACCTGCCGCGACCTGGTGAGTAAGTTGGGTCGCAAGACCCCCACCAGGGCGAGCGAGCTGATGGACATCGCCACCAAGTTTGCCTCCGGCCAGGAGGCGGTTGAGGCCATCTTCCGGAAGGACAAGCAGCCCCAGGGCCGCCCGTCGGAAGATGCTCCCGAGGCGTCTACTCCGCGCGGCGCCAAGAAGAAAGGCAGGAGGAAGTCGCAAGCGAAACGCGACGTCCCCGGTGCAGACCTTGTCGCCGCCGCCGAGCGCAAGAACCCTCGGAAGCCCCCCGGAGGTGCTAACCTTTTCGACAAGGCACTCAAGGAGACGTGCCCCTACCATCAGGGGCCCGTCAAGCACACCCTCGAAGAGTGCGTTATGCTTCGGCGCCACTTCCACAGGGCCGGGCTGCCCGCAGAGGGCGGCAGGGCTCACGACGACGACAAAAGGGAGGATCGCCAAGCAGGAGAGTTCCCGGAGGTCCGCGATTGCTTCATGATCTACGGAGGGCATGCGGCAAACGCCTCGGCTCGGCATCGTAAGCAAGAGCGTCGGGAGGTCTGCTCGGTCAAAGTGGCGGCGCCAGTCTACCTAGACTGGTCCGACAAGCCCATCACCTTCGACCGGGACGACCACCCCGACCACGTGCCGAGCCCGGGGAAGTACCCGCTCGTCGTCGACCCCGTCATCGGCGACGTCAGGCTCACCAAGGTCCTGATGGATGGAGGCAGCTGCCTCAACATCATCTACGCCGAGACCCTCAGGCTCCTGCGCGTCGACCTGTCATCCGTCCGAGCAGGCGCTGCGCCCTTCCACGGGATCATTCCCGGGAAGCGCGTCCAGCCCCTCGGACAGCTCGACCTCCCTGTCTGCTTCGGAACGCCCTCCAACTTCCGAAGAGAGACTTTGACGTTCGAGGTGGTCGGGTTCCGAGGAACCTACCACGCAGTGTTGGGGAGGCCATGCTACGCGAAGTTCATGGCCATCCCTAACTACACCTACCTGAAGCTCAAGATGCCAGGCCCCAACGGGGTCATCACCGTCGGCCCCACGTACAAACACGCATTCGAATGCGATGTGGAGTGCGTGGAGTACGCCGAGGCCCTCGCCGAGTCCGAGGCCCTCATAGCCGACCTGGAAAGCCTCTCCCGAGAGGTGCCGGATGTGAAGCGGCATGCCGGCAACTTCGAGCCAGCGGAGACGGTTAAGGCCGTCCCTCTCGACCCCAGTGGTGACACCTCCAAGCAGATCCAGATCGGTTCGGGGCTCGACCCCAAATAGGAAGCAGTGCTCGTCGACTTTCTCCGCGCAAACGCCGACGTTTTTGCGTGGAGTCCCTCGGACATGCCCGGCATACCGAGGGATGTCGCCGAGCACTCGCTGGATATTCGGGCCGGAGCCCGGCCGGTCAGACAGCCTCTGCGCCGATTCGACGAGGAAAGGCGCAGGGTGATAGGCGAGGAGGTCCACAAGCTGATGGCAGCAGGGTTCATTAAAGAGGTATTCCATCCCGAATGGCTTGCCAACCCTGTACTTGTGAGGAAAAAAGGGGGAAAGTGGCGGATGTGTGTAGACTACACTGGTCTCAACAAAGCATGTCCGAAGGTCCCCTACCCTCTACCTCGCATCGACCAAATTGTGGACTCCACTGCAGGGTGCGAAACCCTGTCTTTCCTCGATGCCTACTCAGGGTATCATCAAATCAAGATGAAAGAGTCCGACCAGCTCGCGACTTCTTTCATCACGCCCTTCGGCATGTACTGTTATGTCACAATGCCGTTCGGGTTGAGAAACGCGGGTGCAACGTACCAGCGGTGCATGAACCATGTGTTCGGCGAACACATTGGTCGCACGGTCGAGGCCTACGTCGATGACATCGTAGTCAAGACAAGGAAAGCCTCTGACCTTCTCTCCGACCTCGAACTGACATTCCGGTGTCTCAAGGCGAAGGGCGTCAAGCTCAATCCCGAGAAGTGCGTCTTCGGGGTGCCCCGAGGCATGCTCTTGGGGTTCATCGTCTCCGAGCGAGGCATCGAAGCCAACCCGGAGAAGATCGCAGCGATCACAAACATGGGGCCCATCAAGGACTTAAAAGGCGTACAGAGGGTCATGGGATGCCTCGCGGCCTTGAGCCGTTTCATCTCGCGCCTCGGCGAAAGAGGCCTGCCCCTGTACCGCCTCTTAAGGAAGGCCGAGTGCTTCACTTGGACTCCCGAGGCCGAGGAAGCCCTCGGGAACCTGAAGGCGCTCCTCACCCAGGCGCCCATCTTGGTACCCCCAGCTGATGGAGAAACCCTCCTGGCCTACGTCGCCGCAACCACTCAGGTGGTCAGCGCCGCGATCGTAGTCGAAAGGCAGGAAGAGGGGCATGCTTTGCCCATTCAGAGGCCAGTCTACTTCGTCAGCGAAGTGCTGTCCGAAACCAAGATCCGCTACCCACAAGTCCAGAAGCTGCTATATGCAGTGATCCTGACGAGGCGAAAGCTGCGACATTACTTCGAGTCCCATCCGGTGACTGTGGTGTCATCCTTCCCCCTGGGGGAGATCATCCAGTGCCGAGAAGCCTCCGGACGGATCGCGAAGTGGGCGGTGGAAATCATGGGCGAAGCAATCTCGTTTGCCCCTCGGAAGGCCATCAAGTCCCAGGTACTGGCGGATTTCGTAGCCGAATGGGTCGATACCCAGTTACCAACGGCTCCGATCCAACCAGAGCTCTGGACCATGTTTTTCGACGGGTCGCTGATGAAGACGGGAGCTGGCGCGGGCCTGCTCTTCGTCTCGCCCCTCGGGAAACACCTGCGCTACGTGCTACGCCTCCATTTCCCGGCGTCCAACAATGTGGCTGAGTACGAGGCTCTGATCAACGGATTGCGAATCGCCATCGAGCTAGGGGTCCGACGCCTCGATGCGCGCGGCGACCCGCAGCTCGTCATCGACCAGATCATGAAGAACTCCCTCTGCCGCGACCCGAAGATGGAGGCCTACTGTGAGGAAGTTCGACGCCTGGAAGACAAGTTCTACGGGCTCGAGCTTAACCACATCGCTCGGCGCTACAACGAGACTGCGGACGAGCTGGCGAAGATAGCCTCGGGGCGAACGACGGTTCCCCCGGACGTCTTCTCCCGAGATCTGCACCAACCCTCCGTCAAGATAGGTGACGCGCCCGAGCCCGAGGCACCCTCGGCCTCGTCCGAGGTGCCCTCAGCCCAGCCCGAGCCATCCTCGGCTCGCCCCGAGGAACCCTCGGAGCCCGAGGGCGAAGCACTGCGCGTCGAGGAGGAGCAGAACGGGGTCGTGCCAGATCAAGATTGGCAAACCCCGTACCTGCAATATCTCCGCCAAGGAGAACTGCCCCTCGACCGAGCCGAGGCTCGGCGGGTAGCGCGACGTGCCAAATCGTTCGTCTTGCTGGGCGATGAGAAGGAGCTCTACCACCGCAGCCCCTCGGGCATCCTCCAGCGATGCATCTCCATCGCCGAGGGCCAGGAACTCCTGCAGGAAATACACTCGGGGGCTTGCGGTCATCATGCAGCACCCCGAACCCTCGTCGGGAATGCTTTCCGCCAAGGCTTCTACTGGCCAACGGCGGTGGCTGACGCCACTAGAGTTGTCCGCGCCTGCGAAGGGTGCCAATTCTATGCGAAGCAGACCCACCTGCCCGCTCGGGCTCTGCAGACAATACCCATCACCTGGCCCTTTGCTGTGTGGGGCCTGGACCTCGTCGGCCCTCTGCAGAAGGCGCCCGGGGGCTACACGCACCTGCTGGTCGCCATCGACAAATTCTCCAAGTGGATCGAGGTCCGACCCCTGAACAGCATCAGGTCCGAGCAGGCGGTGGCGTTCTTCACCAATATCATCCATCGCTTCGGGGTCCCGAACTCCATCATCACCGACAATGGCACCCAGTTCACCGGCAAAAAATTCTTGGATTTTTGCGAGGATCACAACATCCGGGTGGACTGGGCCGCCGTAGCTCACCCCATGTCGAATGGGCAAGTGGAACGTGCCAACGGCATGATTCTGCAAGGGCTCAAGCCTCGGATTTACAACGATCTCAACAAGTTCGGCAAGCGGTGGATGAAGGAACTCCCCTCGGTGGTCTGGAGCCTGAGGACGACGCAAAGCCGAGCCACAGGTTTCACGCCGTTCTTCCTGGTCTACGGGGCCGAGGCCATCCTGCCCACGGACCTGGAATACGGCTCCCCGAGGACGAGGGCCTACAACGAAGAAAGCAACCAAGCTAGCCGAGAAGACTCGCTGGACCAGCTGGACGAGGCTCGGGACAGGGCCTTACTACACTCAGCGCGGTATCAGCAGTCCCTGCGACGCTACCACGCCCGAGGGGTTCGACCCCGAGATCTCCAGGTGGGCGATCTGGTGCTTCGGCTGCGGCAAGACGCCCGAGGGAGGCACAAGCTCACGCCCCCCCTGGGAGGGGCCGTTCATCATCGCCAAAGTACTGAAGCCCGGAACGTACAAGCTGGCCAACAGTCAAGGCGAGGTCTACGGCAACGCTTGGAACATCCAACAGCTACGTCGCTTCTACCCTTAAGATGTTTCCAAGTTGTTTATATACCTCGCACCCACGCAAAGTTTAGTCAACAAGGAAGGGTCAGCCTCGCCTCGGCAGAGCCCGACCCTCCCTCGGGGGCTAAAAGGGGGGAAACCCCCTCTGCGTCAAAATTTTCCTCGAACAAAAAATCCCTTTTACCAGAACATCTTTCGTGCTTTTTGACTACTTCGAAAAGCGGGTCCTGGAAACGACGGGGTACACGTAAGCAGTCAAGGCTGACCGAGCCGAGGGACTCCTACGCCTCCGGGATACGGATACCTCACTCATCACCTTCTGCGATAAGTAACTCGCGCTCGGATAAGGCGAACCCGCGGATCGAACGAGTCTTTACGTACGGGAGCTCTTCTGTCGAAGCGATTCTTCGAGCCTTCTCGACCGAGTCGGTGACAGGGCTTCATGGGCGGGTAAAAGTACGCGTAAGCGGCAAGGCCGACCGAGCCGAGGGACTCCCACGCCTCCGGGATACGGATACCTCACTCATCACCTTCCGCGAGAAGCAACTCTTGCTCGCACTAACATCCCTGCTACCGACAAAAGGTCCAGATACTCGAAACGAGAGGAAAAGAGACGCAGCTTTACAACGCAACAAGGGTATGTGCTCTGGCCTCAACGGCCGCGCAAGGCCCACGCTACAAGACGATTTGACCCTGCAGGCTCGGATCTTGACGCTGGAAGAGGGCGAAGACGCCCTCGGCATCAACAGCACCTTCGGCAAGGCCCGGCCTAGCCTCGGACGGCGACGCGGTCCGAGGGCCTCCGCTCCGAAGGACGACGTCATCACCACGCTCAAGCAATCCCTGCCAGGGACTTCTCCGAGAACCCGGCCCGAACGGACGGCTCGGCTGGCCACCTCCGGGGCCTCGGCCGACCACCTTCCGAGGGCGCCAGCTCGGTCCGAAGCCTCGGCTGATCAGCTCCGACGCTGATCCTGCCAACAAACAACCCGGCTAGGCTCCGGCCAACCAGGTTTCATTCCCGAGCCGACAACGCCTCTGCTCATGCTGATATCGCTACCCCTGGCCTCGGCTCGTCGAAGAGCGGCCGAGGGGTCTCTTTAACTAAGCTAGAGGAGCCTCGGACAACAGGTCCGACCGAGCCGAGGGACTCCTACGCCTCCGGGATACGGATACCTCACTCGTCACCTTGACACGGGGCGACTCATGCTTGGTGAAGCGGTTCAGGCAAACAACAGGCGAGTCTTAGTGCTCAGAAATGAGGAAAAAACACGGCTCTGTGCCGTAAGTTACATACATGTTCAGGCCCCGAAAGCCGAAATGAACGAAAAACCCGACACTCGAAGTGCCATTACAAACGGAACTCCGGTTCCCCCACCCCGCAGGTACGAACAACCCCACTCGATAGGGGCGGGCCTGCGGGGCAGCGGAAAGACTCTCACCCCCCGAGGACGAGAGCCGGCCATTCAGGCCGGGGGACGGAGACCTAGGGCTACTGACGGAGTAGGCAATCTCGTCAGTAGAGAAGCCACTCCCGTCCGCCGACGCCTCGGGACCCGCCACTTCCGACATGGCTGGAGGAAGTCTCCGTGAAGCTGGAGGATGCCGTTCTCCCCCCCGGGCACACGGGGAAGAAGAGGGCAACCGACCCACACGGAGACAGCTCCCTGGCTCGCCTCGTCCTCCCTCTTGGCCTGGTGATGAAAATCCTTGAGGCTGAGGGAGGGGCAGAGACCGCAGCCCGGCTCGCTTTCCCCCACCATCAAGCCGGAGGTCGCCCTCTTGGGTGACCGCCGGTGGAGGGGTGCAGCCGGGCTGCATGATGAAAATCCTTGAAGCCGAACGATGGCTGAAAGGTACCAGCTCCCACGGAGTTGCGTTCCTCCAGCGATGGAGCGAAAAGACGGCGGTTTCCCCCCACCCGGGGGCTCGGAAAATGGAGGGACACAATGCATTGGGGAGGAAGGAGACATGGTTACCTCAAGAAGGGGGTCGCCCTCCTTTTAAAGGCAACTCCCCCTGCTTGCGCCCTCAACCGTCACGGGCTGAGTCTTCTCCAACACGCCTCCAAAGCCCTTCCTTGCGGCGCGGGGCTGGGGCCCGCCTGTCATGCAGACCGGCTCTAAGCAGAAGAAGCCGAACCGCCGCGCACGACGCACGCAACCACCCAGCGGTTACATGTAACCCTCCACTTTTGCCCGGACCAGCGGGCGAAAGGGGCAGGCGACCATGCAGGCGGCATGCAACCGCGCCAAGTGGATGCGCCTCTCCGACTCCTGACAGGCCAGCGCGACGGCTCCAGCCCACGTGTCGTGCAACTGGCGCGCCGGGCGCTGCATGCAAACCCCTGTGCCACTCGCTCCACCACCGCACCTCCTCGATTGCGGAACCGATACCGCGATTCGAGACGACCCAGCCCGCGACCCAGCAGCGCTAGCCTGGCGCAGCGGTCAAAAGCGGTCAAAAATGGGCCGGCAGTAATGACGGTGGCAGGCGCGCGAGGGCAGCGGTCACGCCATCTGCCAAGCTCATGTCCCATCCGGAGGCAGCAAGAGAACCACCTCTCACGGCGTGAAGACGACGCGCCCGTGACCCGTACCTCGAACGGCTCGCGCACGCAACGGCCGCTTCGCCGACCGCTTACCCCGGCGCATTAACTCCGCGGCGGAACAGGTAACGTTTCTGGCAGGGGCAGCTGGCGACGCTTCGCCTCCGCCAAAACGACCACGCCAAAAGAGGTACGCCACGACGTTCAATTTCGAATCCCTTTTTCCCTTTTCCTTCTTTCTCTATCTCTTGCAACAGGGACCGAGAAGGGGGATAACCCCAAAGGGATCCTTCCCCGTGAAGGAATTAGGCTCCGAGCCTCCCTACTGATCAGGGGTTCGAAGGCTGGCCCCCCGAAGGGTTCAACAGCCGCCTCAGATCGCGTGGGCCCGACACCCACTACTGGTCAGGGGTTCGAAGGTCGGCCTCCCGAAAGGTTCCATGACCGCCTCAGGCTACTCGGGCTTCGTGCCCCCTACTGATCAGGGGTTCGAAGGCTGGCCTGTCGAAGGGTTCACAGCCGCCTCAGACGCCGAGCGAGGGATGACCAGGGGTACGTTCGATACATAACCAAGGCTCGGGCTGCGCTCCCGAGGTACCCTAGGACATTTCCGAGACCAGCGGGAACGACTCTGTAACGGAATCCCATCGGAGGGAGGCAACGAGCCCTCGGACCCCGTCGCTAGGGGACCGGGTCCGGCAGATCACCCGCAGGTACTTTTGGGCGTGCCTCCGGGCCCCTAGCCGACCCCCAACGAACGGGGCACGGACGTCCACTCGGATTACCCGATTGCAGCTCACCGGAGACACCATGTTCGGTGCCCATCGAGGGTAACATGGCGCACTCCCCCCCTCCTCCTTGCGGAAAGGCGACGTAGGGGCGTATATAAAAAAGTCGAGTCTGTCCCTGATCGTCCTCTCGCTCCGTGCGAAGGCTCGGGGGCTGCTCTCGCAAACCCGGCTCCGGCCGAACCGTTGACAGCGTCAACATACCAGCCCGAGAACTTGGGCCCCGACAGCGCACCTGGGTTACGCCCTGCTCGCATGAGGGAACCGCTAGTCCAGCCGAAGCATTACGCAAGGCATTAAGACCTCGAAGGAGTAAAACCACTCCTCCGAGGCCTCGGGGGCTACACCCGGCGGGTGCGCTCGCGCGCACCCACCGGAACAAAGTACCACCGAGAAAGGCTGGTCCCCTTGCAAAAAAGTGCGACGCAAGCCTCCAAGCGAGTGTTAACACTCCCTTCGAGGCTCGGGGGCTACTGTCGGGGACCATAATTAGGGGTACCCTCAAGACGCCTAATTCTCAGCTGGTAACCCCCATCAGCATAAAGCTGCAAAGGCCTGATGGGTTTGATTAAGTCAGGGATCAGTCCATACGAGTGACTTGACCACGCCACGCCCGAGCCTGGCCTCGGGCGAGGGCAGCCGACCCTAAGATGACTCCGTCTCGCCTGAGGCCTCCTCTTTCACGGCAGACGCATCTCCGGCTCGCCCTAGGCCCCGCCTTCGATAAGAAGAAACCCTGACTAAATCACCGCGCCAACCAACCGAGTCACCGGGGCGTTTAACGCAAAAGGTAAGACCAACGGGCGACCAGACTTCGCCAGAGGCACCGTAGGAGGCTCCGCCCGATCCAGGGCTCGGACTCGGGCTAAGGCCCCGGAAGACGGCGAACTCCGCTCCGCCCGACCCCAGGGCTCGGACTCGGGCTAAGGCCCTGGAAGACGGCGAACTCCGCTCCGCCTGACCCCAGGGCTCGGACTCGGGCTAAGGCCCCGGAAGACGGCGAACTCCGCTCCGCCCAAGGGCTCGGACTCGGGCTAAGGCCCCGGAAGACGACGAACTCCGCCTCGCCCGACCCAGGGCTCGGACTCCGCCTCGGCTTCTGCCTAACGATCTCCGCCTCGCCCGAACCCGGGGCTCGGACTCTGCCTCTGTCTTGCAGGACGGACTCGACCTCGGCTTCGGAGGAGCTTCCACGACGCCCGACCTAGGACACGAGACCGCCACGTCAACAGGGAGCGTCATCATCACCCTGCCCGGAGCCGACTTGGGTCACAGAGAACAAGACCGGCGTCCCATCTGGCCAGCCACGCCAGATAGGCAAATTATGGCGCCCCGCTAGACCATGACGACGGCGACTCCCAGCTCCCTTACGAAAGCAGGAGGACGTCAGCAAGGGCCCAGCCACTCCGACAGCTGTCCCCCCGTCCGGCTCCGTTACTCCTCCAACAGCCACGACGCCACACCAAACAGGGTGCCAAGATCTCTCCGGCTGCCACCTAGGCATGTACATAGGGCGCTAGCTCTCCCTCGCTAGACACGTAGCACCTTGCTACACCCCCATCTTGTACACCTGGATCCTCTCCTTACGACTATAAAAGGGAGGACCAGGGCCTTCTTAGAGAAGGTTGGCCTCGCGGGGACGAAGGGCAGGGGCAGGCGCTCTCTCGGGGCCGCTCTCTCCCCTCACCTCGCGCGGACGCTTGTAACCCCCTACTGCAAGCGCACCCGACCTGGGCGCGGGACGAACACGAAGGCCGCGGGAATTCTCCGACTCCCTCACGACCCGGCTCCGGCCACCGACCTCTCTCTCTGTGTTCCCCCCTTCGCGCTCGCTCCACGCGCTCGACCCATCTGGGCTGGGGCACGCGGCACTCTCACTCGTCGGCTCGGGGACCCTCCGGTCTCGGAACGCCGACAGTTATGTGGGCAAATACCTGCTTTACCCCTGAGGGGTCTCATATCTCTATATAAGGAACCTGTACACCACCTCATAATACAGAGAAGATAAAGAGGCCAGAGGCCCAATCCTATATCCTGTGTCTTGTGTGTTCCTCTGTCGTGCTTATGGGAAGGGAGACGGGTCTTCCACAACTTCTCGCGCCTCTACTGTTGACGGGAGGGAAGAGAGCGGATCCGGTGATCCGTGGTAACACATTCTCAACACATTCATTGAGCGTTTGCTACTTGGGTTTAAAGCTGGTTTGATATGACAGTTCGAGTGCTGGACCTGGACTGCTGATGAGGCTACCTGTAACGACAGGCCGTGTCCCACTCTATCTACTACCACAAGCCTAAACGATAGGTACTGTCTACTGTACATCCCTAGCCGGCCAGCACTGAGAACGTTCTGCTCATGCGCCAAAAAAAACAGCCCGTGCTATAGAAGTGAGGGCTAGTTTGAGAGCCCAATTCTTGGTAGAGAACTGGGCATTTTCCCTAGCTAAAACTCACCGTGGAAATGGGCCCCGTGAATTTTTTCGGCTCGTTTGGAACGCGCTCACCGGGGCCAGCGCTCTCCCGACCCGGCGCACAGTTGGTGTTGGTGGTGGGCTGGTGGCTGAGCGGACGACAGCGCACGCGCGCCTCCTCCTCCCCGCCGCCGCCGCCGCCGCGCGCGCCTTTGCGTGCCCCATACCGTCTCCTCCAACACGCTCCCCTCGTTGGCATCAATTTCCCATCCCACCTGTCCACCGTCGGCCGCCGTTATCTCGCATCCGAACCCAGCACCTCCCTCGTTGCCGCCGGCGCGCCGCTATGGTGTCGCAGCACGGCATCCTCCTCGCAGTTAATATCATCTCCGACCATTTCGGTCCCATCGTATCCGTAAGCCCGCCTCCATCCTCTCCTCCCCTCCCCGCCGTTCCTCGCATGCTCTCCCTAACACTCGCCAGCCCGGTCCTTTTGTCCACAGAAAGTGTGTGGCTGCCTTCTGCGCCACGGCGCGCTGTCGTTGCAGGATATCATCCGCCGCCTCGAACTCTCGCCCGGGCACGTGAAGAACTCTCTCCTCATTCTCATTCAGCACAACTGCGTTCAGGCCTACACAAGCCCCAGAGGCAAGCCTCTCTGCGAACCTTGCTTATAGCATCTGATTTAGTGCGCTATCAGAATTTGATACCACTATTGGGCGGCTTGCAGGGGCTGGCGATAGGACAGTGACGCTATACTTGGCCATCTTCGACAATGTTCTGCACCGGCTGCGCTTCTCAAAGTTCCTTTCTGTCGTCCGTGTGGATATTCCTGAGGTAGTTTGTATAAGTTTGGTTGCAATCATTTTGTTTATGCTGTTATATTTGAAGGGCATATTTGGATACATGGGGATAACAATTAGCTCATTTTTTTTTTTATACCAATTAGAAAGATTAAAGGTAGGCAAAATCTGAGCTAATAAGAGCTAGTGATGGCTAGTTGGTGGTTAGAGTCCATTAGTCCTTATTAGGCTATAACTACCTCCTGTTTATTCTAATTTCACAAGATGGGCTAATTTTTAGGGATCCAAAGGGCAGACACAGTGTTGGAGGCTCCAATATGAGTGTGGTCTAGGGAAGGGATAAACCGAGACAGGCCTTCTCCGCGCAAATGCAGAGAGGCTGTTTCCAACCCGCGACCTAGTGCCTCAGTGAGACAATTCTCACCACTGCATCAGCCTGCCCTTCAGCTCTGTGATCCAAACAGACCCTAGAATCGAAACTGGTGTAATCAGTTGTGACAGTTTTTCTCTAATTGCTGAAGTCAGTATGGAGTAAAACGTAGGTAGATGTGGTGGTTTGATAGATGCATCTTCACCTTGCTTAATGTTCCAGAGTAGTGGTATGGGCCAGTGGAGTTTCTTAGTGCTACACTGAAGATTGTCAGGGCAAGCTAGAATGTGCACCATTAGTCAGATCTGGTGCCTTGGGTAGTTTGCACAATTGCACTTGACATTGTCAATAACATTGACACATTCATATTAGAGGGAGCTGTTCTAAACTTCTAATTGGGTAGTTTGCATTCGACATCCTGTTATAGTGTTATGGCCTGCTTAGGGGGCTGTGCTGTATTAGAGGATTGAGAGTCTTCGAGGGTGAATAATTTTTTTAACAGAACACTTGAGAATGGCATATGCTCGATGGCACCCAAAGACAACGCTGAGGGGCACATTATGATCTAGATCTATTAAAATATTATTATTTAAAAAATCACAACCTAGATATGGAAACCCAATCTAACTAACAACCTATGTAAAAACCAGACATATCTGTAAATATAGCAACAAACTAATGTTGCTGCATCATCCCTCCTGCTGATCTGGCCTGACATGTCCCTACTTGTATAGGTTGAGTATGTTCAAGATATTATGTCTTGTTTGCATCCTAAACTTGTGAGTTATAATAAGTGTTAGAAAGCATTTTGTTCACCAATATTGATCATATATGGTCAAATTAATCAGTTAACCTTGGAGTTAGAAAGTGCAACCTGTGATGCCCATCCTAAATGTTCGATTTAATTGGTTATGCTCTTTTGTGATTTGCTAACTACAGTATCAATTATTGGTTTGTGACAGTTGATAAGACTATAAGAGAATTAACAGACATGGTTGTAACTCTTAACATCAACTTCTCTTTTGTCAATGCACTACTTGAACCACTGAAATTGTCATTCATTTCATTTTATTCTTTGTCAAAAAGAAGCACTTGTTGTAACTTTAGGTCCCAACATATTTAGTCATAGTTAGCTTTTTGATGATGTTTTGCAACTCACAGTCAGAAGTTCTTCTCGAAGGATTACTTCAGAATGGTAGGCTAACATTTGAGCAACTTGTGGAGCGAACAATATTTAAAGTATCAGAAGGTTGGTATTTTTGTTGATGTGGTTATCTGACCATTCTTTGCTCTTTTTTATGATAATGTTTGCTTTCTTTGCTGCATAAACTTTCGCCTTTTAGCCATAACATTTTCAAAGTTATCCTTCCCATTAATGGCTCTGTAAATGTTTCAGACAGCCCCTTACCAACAAGGGAAGAAATACGAATGAACTTCAACAAACTTGTCTATGCGCATTATGTGGAACGTTGCCCAAAACCAGAACCTTTTTTTGATCCTCTTGCGGTTGAACAACCTACATCCACAAGGAAACGGGCTCCTAAAGTACGCCACTTTCGTTCCTTATTCACCATTATGGATATTACTCTGTGTACTTTTTAGTATCTGATCATATTCTATTTCAGTCCTTTTGTTTCACAGTAATATTCAATTTCTTGGAGTGTGTTGTTTTATTACCTTAATAGAGAGAGCATTTGATAGGGACTTGCAAGGTGAGATATAATGGAATGTCTTAGGCCCCGTTTGGAAGTAAAGTTTTTTCATGGTTTTTGAGAAATACCATAGTATCGGCTAATACTACGGTATTCTAGACTAGAAGCTGTTTGAGAGATCATTAGAAAACAGAGTTTTTAATACTATGGTTTAACCAAAACCACAGTATTTTTGGAGTATTTGATACAGATGTTCGGACCCAAGTTTTCTATTCGGCGCGTGTTTTCCCCCGTCGCAACTCGATCGACTCGCGCTATTTTCATACCCGCCATCACCCAACTCTTCTAACGCACTCCCGCCGCCCCCAGCTCTTTCTCCTGCCGGCTGCCCAGATTCATCTCCTCCAGGCCACCCCTCCCTAGGTTCTCTTCCCCTGGATCTCTCCGCCACCCTTCTCGCTTGTGCAGTGGTCCATTGAGCCAGCACCACATGCGAGGAGCTGGGAAGGAGGATAGAACTGGTAAGTACCTGTTCATTCTCCTCTCTATTCATGTCTATTCATGGCAGAATCAAGCTGGCAAGGAGTTGGGAAGGAGGACAGAACTGAGAATGATTTCCATCTAACCATTGGTTGATTATCTTGTATTTGCTAGAATGTTTTGTCGGTTGATGGTTGCTGCATCATGTATTCGATGGACTAATTTTATTTTGAACTTCTCTAGCCGATGGTAACTGCTATTTGAATTTTTGTGAGTTTGGACTTGTATTGTGTAGGGATTGAAAAAAATGACTAGCCTACTCACAACCTAAAGCTAATTCATTTGAAGCAAATTTGCGATCAGTGGTTGAAGAATGGTAGGGCAGGGATGGAAAGAAATAGCACATAGTTTCCCCCTCATGATAATGAATTGCACATCTTGTTTTGGTTCTGTGCTGTTGATGAATATGTACCTTGCCCTTACATTTTTCATGTTTAACTGGTTTGTAGTCTGTTGTAACCTCATGTCAAGGTCTTGATCTTGTTATATGTTATAAATATACATGTTGGTTGTTTGGGTGAACTGACAAATTTATCTTTGAGACAGACTGTTGAGGCGGTTCTTTCACTTGAGCAGAAAGTTGTCTGTACTGCAGCTCTATCTGACGCTGAAAGATTTTGTGAGATACCATACTTCATGGACGGGTCATCGAGTGCAAAAGATGGCCATCATGCTGTTGCTGGTAATAAGGTATTATGCGTTGTTCAGTTATGATCATCATGTTGCAACACGGTGGTGTCATGCTATTGCGATAGTAAAGTGTAAATGCTGATCCTGTCTCTGCTTTCCTATTGTTGTTAAAGTAGAAAAGGCAAACATGGTGCTCTAGCTTTCTAGGTTATTTGCTAATGAAAACTATGATTGATTGATCAACAAATTGGAACTGCATGGTCTAGGTGATACATAGACCAAAATTAGTGCTGTACCTGTTTTTTTGGCTTAAATTTGCTCCAGATAACACATTTGACTTCGATATAGATCCAGATGAGCATAGTTTTTGTTATCCAAACTACTTTCTTATTTTGAGCTTAAACTTTTCCTACATAAATATTGTGGTGTAGATTTACTTATTTAGTCCTACCGAGGATCATGTAGTCCTCATTAGAATCCACCAAACTATGGACATATTTTTTTTCCCTTTTTTGAGTTGCAATATTTCTTATTTTCTGAGATAATAGCCATGCGCCATCATTGTGGTTCACCGTGTTTGGGACTAGATGTTTTCCTTTTTTGTTAGAATTTATATTGTATTTGCCTTTGTATGGGAGCTTTAAAACATGATTCATTAGCTTTCATTCTATTTTGGTACACTTTGAAAATATGTATCAGATGTGTTACTTTGTTCATCTCCTAATTATCTTATCATTTTTCCCAGCGAAAACATGAAACCTTAGAAGTTGATGAAGATGATTCGATAATTGCAGAAAGTGAAGTACTTTGGCGGATAAATTTTGAGAGATTCATATTTTGTTTAAAGAAGAAGGTGTGCTTATGTACTAGCACTACTTTATAGCATATATGTAGGTGCATGTATTCATGTTCTTTCACCCGTCCATTTGTGCTTCCATTTGCATGTCTGCAGATGGGACTTCTTGAAGCAGGATCCTAGTATAGCTAGATTCAATTGCAAACCAATTCATTCTACTTTGTCTTTTCTTATGAACTAAATATTCTATTTTACCCAAAGCTGAGGTGTCTCTTAGGCGATAAGGCGGCCCGGGGACGTAAGGCGTCCTTCTCGCCGTAGCGAGTGAGAGAGGAAGTGGGCTTAACCTAATTTTAATGGGCTAGTTGGGCTGATTTGTAGGCTGTCTGGGCTGGCTGCGCTAGTCTCTTTTTTTTCTTTATCTTTTTCCCTTCTCTATTAATATTTTTGTCCTAAATACTTTCTCAAATGTCAACATTTTTTCCATTTTTAAATCTCTACCATATTAATTTATTAATTATATATAATTAAAGCACCTGTTTTCCTGGTTTCCACGGTTCCACAGTCGTTGTGGGTCACCCTTCTCACTTTATACAAAAATAAGGTTAAATCATGCACAAATGGGGGTTTGAACCTTGGTTGTTGTACTTGCACCATAGTTATTATGTTATTTTTTAAAATCTTCTTAACAGCTCCACTCCAAAATAAGAAAACTGTTAGCTTCGCATTTTTGTATATATGTATATTTATTTCTATGTACATGCATCGGGTTTTTTTAACTAATCCTGATGCTTTTGAGAGAAGCATGATCTGGAACTTCCTACTGCTTAGTCTTTCTTCCTCTACTGAAGTTTTGTGCAGAACGAAAGAAAGCAAAGATGAGGCTCGGAACACTTGCTATATGGGAAGCATTTTTTGAGGCCAATGTAACAAACAACGACAACAAGACTGGTAATACTCACTATCAATATCTCAAAATTTCTCATTACTAGATCCTCAAAGTATCAGCGTTAAACAATATAAGAAACAGAGGCTAGTAAGACTATGTCCAGCAGTTTACCCATGGTTTACCCAAAACACTGTTTTTGCACTGTAGACTGCATCGTTCGCAGAGTGGAGTTTTAATATGGGTATGGGGATGAGTAAGCTGCTGGAGATAGTCTAAGTGTTTTAGGGAGCCATTTTTAGATAAAAAATATTATATTTATTTTAGCTTACAAACCCTTAATGTGACGTGGAGCTATAGGTTGGAACCCTGCCAAAAATGGACCCCTAGTTAAAATATTCATATGAACTTATTAAAGGATTATGAAATCTACTGTTTTATACTCAACCACAATGTGAAAATTGTTCATTAAGCAGATAATTTTGAACCTATTAGTCTACAAGGGTCTTCTCTGAACCAGATACTTGGAGTATGCCATGCGTTTCATCTGTTTCAAAATACTTGAGCACCTGCCTGATATGTAAAAGATCAAGGAGGCAGAAAGTCTTGTTAACAATGGTATTTGACTATTATTAGTGACATAAGAGGCCATTCAACATCTTTAACATCATTAATAGGAGAGTCGAAGGATTCATAAAAATCATAAATAACTACATTGTTAATCTCTTCGCTAGACAACTGTTCTGAAATGTGGAATCCCAATAAACTGGTAAACCATCTAGAAACTAAGGAACTAATTGTTAGTTCTACGCTGGTATATGGCCTTTGTTAAAGTTTATTGTTTCATCTTCTGAGCCACTAACCCTAAATCTTAGCAGCCTGGAACATGGGATGCCCACGTTCTGTATTGTGGGAACCTTGTCCTGAAACGAGGAAAGTTGGAATTTATGTCATCCCAAACGCCGTTGGATTGTCAATTTGCATCCACTGGGACAATGGAATGGTGCAAAGAAACCGTTGCAGACAGCTTCCTCTTCCTCACTGACACATATCTTGAGTCTAGACTGCGCCACCGCCTAGCCGACGAGGCGACGAGGTCGTCCAGGCTGCATTGTTGCTCTCAGTAGGTGCATGCGTTGTGGGTTTGTGGCAGAGGCAGGCGAAGTCGATAGCTCTAGAGATTAAATGGAGCATGAGCTACCCCATTTTCGAGTGTCGTTGACGCAAGATGGTGGCCAGAGGTGTGACTTAAGGTGGCACCTGCACTCTGCTGTGGCAGAGAAACAGCGAGAGGAAGAAGAGATGGTTGTGGGCAAGGCATGCATGTGCTGGAATAGAGGAGATTGGGGTAAAGAATCTGTGGTGGGTGGGTGGGTGGTTTGTGAGTGGGCTTAATGGACAACGAAATAGAAACACAGACACAGACCTATCACTTCTTCCATTTTCTTTCCTTAACTTTTGATTGAATCAACACATTACTCACCAATTGCTATGTAAGATACAAATATGAATTTGTGTTCTGTGGTGGATCTTGCATAATGTGGAACATGTTCTTTGTCCCAGGAACATAGTTAGCTATATTTGGTGAAGGAGAGTTTGTGTAATGCGTGGGATGTATTGCATTGAGCCTCTGGGGTGAATATATAGAAGTACATGGCTTGGAGATAAGGTTATCCCGAGATTACAATCAATCCAATCAAAAGCAGTACCAGCAGAATGGTAGAGGTTCTTTTGCTGGTTTCACTTATGTATGTGACACCTCAGACCTCACTGAAAGATGGATTTAGGCCCTGTTCTAAACCTCTAGAGCTAATTGTTAGTCAGCTAATAAGTTGTTAGCTGGTTTTAGCTGGGTTGGAGCAGCTAACAACTAAAAGCTATTTGAGAGGCATAGCTAATAATTGGTTGGTTCATTAGCTGACCTGTTTTAACCTCTTAGCTAATTTTAGCTTCTAACTTTTAGTTTTAGAGGTTTGGAACAGAGCCTTAGTTAAAGTAGCTTTAAAGAGAAATCTACATAAATGATTTTTTGGGGTTTCCAAACAAAATGTTTTGACTTTTGAAAGGTATTAATGGTCAAACTATCAAAATTTTGACTGGATCTTGGTCGAATCATCAACTATTTGTGATTGAAGGAAATGTTGTAGTAATGAATTCTTGATTTTTTGCAGTGACATCACCAATAGATGGAATTTTGGAAAGAGTAGGACAAAAGGAAGGAGGCATGTCAATGACTTTGGATCACATAACAAGTGTGTTGAATGATTTAGAGTGCACTTCTACCGCTAATAACCCAGAAGAATTCACATTCGGTAAGGACCTATACTGCTATGCATAAGTTTGGTAGATCCATTTGCTATAACTAATTTTTTGTACATAAACTGGAGATGGCTGTTACATCACACTATGCAGAAATTGTCTAGTTATCAACTTTAGTCTGGTTGACTGATTTAAATCCTACTTGATGGAAGCATTAATTGATCAATTTTGTATCATTATTTGGTACAAACAACCGTAAGTTTGCTTGCAAAATTAATTAGCTTGTGACGTTGGTCCTGATCCTTGTGGTTAATTGGTTATTTTTTTTCTCGAAAGCGCAGGGGAACTGCGCCTTAAATATATTAAGAAGGAGATAATAAGGTCTAAAATAGACCACAGATTACAGCAATGACTCCTTACGGAGGCCAGTAACACACATAAGCGAAAGAATCCATGGAAACCGGACTCAAAAACACTACTAGAGATGAAGGAAAACCAGGGGGGTCAGTCATCCGGCAAAGGGGCTGCCAAAAAGGAGAGACCCTTGGCCCCAGCTAATTCCCAAAGTCTTCTCTCGTCGTCTGCCTGCCGAAGGATAGATGGGAGACTGGGAGTTTGACCATCAAACACACATCTATTACGGTGATTCCAGATCATCCAGGCCCCCAATGAGATCAGAGAGCTCAATCCTTTCTTGACCATTCCATGAACTGTTGCAGAAGTTGTCTCCCACCAGTCCAAAAAGGATGTTAGGCCTGGTTGGGGAGCAAGGTTATCCAACCCAAATTTTCTGAGCAGATTATACCAGAAGCTCCTTGCAAACACACATGAGACCAGTAGGTGGTTAATGGATTCAGGTTCTTGGTCACATAATGGACAATTGCTTGGATGAATGAGCCCCCTTTTTTCCAATCTGTCAGCAGTCCAGCACCTGTTATGAGCCACCAGCCAGAGGAAGAAACGACATTTTGCTGGGGCCCAAGTTTTCCAAACCCTCTTATAGTGGCCAAAAGAGCAGGAACCCAGGAATAGGCCCTTGTAAGCTGTTTTAGCTGAATACTTTCCATCTGGGGCTACACTAAAGATATGCCTGTCTTCAGTGAGGGGGTGTAGCTCAATTTCGGAGAGACAATCCCAGAGCTTTAAATAATCCGCCAAAACTCCAACAGTGAGACTACCTCGAATGTCGGATATCCATCTTCTGTTTGACAATGCCTCATGGACTGTTCTACTTTTTGTTATCCTCTTTGGGATTATAGAATGTAGACTAGGGGCAATGGTCGAGATGCTTTTACCCTGCAGCCAATTATCAGACCAGAAAAGGGTACTATACCCATTTCCAACCACAGAGACCAGGACCTTACTGAAGAAAGCTCTGGCTTTACTTGGAACCTGAATAGGAAGCCCTGTCCAAGGTCTACTGGAGTCTGTTTTTTGAAGCCACAACCAACGCATCCGGAGGGCCCATCCAAGCTCTGGGAGGCTTGATATTCCCAGACCTCCAAGATGAAGAGGACGACACACCTTGCCCCAAGCCACCAGACAGTGTCCTACTTTGGCGTCCTTTCTTCCTCTCCATAGAAAGCCCTTTCTTATTTTATCAATCGCATCACGGGCCCAGTGGGGTATATCGATTGCCATTGCAAGATACACAGTCATACCTGTTAGAACATGTTGCACTAGGATTCTCCTGCCTGCCCTGGTCATCAAATCAGCTTTCCAGTTAGGAAGTTGGTCAGCAAATCTATCCACATATGGCTGGAACTGCTGCTTGGACAGCTTGTGCAAGGATAGAGGAAGCCCCAAATATTTGCAAGGGAAAGCTGCAAGATCACATGGTAGCAAGTTTTGGACTTCCAATAAAATTTCCTCTGAACACTGTATGGGGTAGACATTAGATTTTTCCACATTATTTTTCAGACCGGAAGCACTGCCAAAGAGCTGCAATATATCTAAGGTAGTGGTAATTTCATCAGCTGTAGGGTGTAAGAAAAGGGCTACATCGTCTGCATAAATGGATACCCTATGTAACTTTCTTCTTGCTGCTAGCTGTTGTAGTAGACCTGCCTGCTCTGCCTTCAAAAAGAGGTAGCCAAGAACATCCATGACCAATATGAATAACATCGGGGAAAGGGGGTCCCCTTGTCTAAGCCCTCTTCTATGCTGAATTTGCTTTCCAGGAAACCCATTGAGCATGACTTGTGTGGTGGAGGAAGCAAGGAGACCACAAACAATGTCTCTCCAGATCTGTCCAAACCCAAGCTGCTGCATGACTTCAATTAAAAAAGGCCAGGAGACTGAGTCAAAGGCCTTGGTGATATCCAGTTTGAGGAGCAGCCGTGACATTTTCTGTTGATGAAACAGCCTTGATGTCTGCTGCACTAACATAAAGTTGTCTTGGATGAATCTTCCCTTAATGAATGCACTTTGATTCGGGGAAATTAATTCACCCAACCTTGGAGCCAGTCGGTTTGCAAGGATTTTTGTAATCAGCTTTGCGAAGCTGTGGACGAGGCTAATTGGCCTGAAGTCCTTAACTTGCTCAGCCCCTTCTTTCTTCGGTATCATAGTAATGTAGGCAGTGTTAAGCTTCCAGAAATTGTCGAATCTCCTGCTCCAAACAGCTGAAACAACAGCCATAACGTCACCCTTTATAATGTTCCAGCATACTTTATAAAAAAGGCCAGTGAAGCCGTCCGGCCCAGGGGCCTTATCGGAGGGTAACCCTTTGATAGTTTCCAGGACCTCCTGTTCTGTAAAGGGGGAGTCCAAGGCTGCCAGGTTGTGTCTAGGAAGGCCAAGGGCCTCCAGATCAATTGTTGCATTCCTCTGTCCATCCTGCCCAATGAGTTTTTTGTAGAAGAAGTCCACTGCTGCTGCTTTTTCACTATGCCCCGTTAGGATATGATCCCCATCAATCAACTTGGCAACAAAGTTTTTCTTCTTGCGGTGCCTAGCATGCAAGTGAAAAAACTTTGTATTGGCGTCACCTTCCCCCAGCCATGTGATCCTTGATCTCAGCCTAGCCATAGTGCGTTTGAATGATGATAGCAACAATGATTGTTTTTTGAGGCGATTCATGAACCAATTTTCTGCTGGGGATAGGGCTCTTTCATCTTGTGCCATCTCAAGTCTGTGCAACAGTTCTTTTGCCAGAGCAAGCTGAATTCGTACGTGGCCCACCTATTTATTACTCCAGCTTTGAAGTTTTCTTGCTGTCGCCCCTAGCTTTCTGTCCAGGGTCAGAAAAGGACATCTGATATTATGCACTGAATCCCAAGCTGCTTGGACAACCTCATGGAAGCCTTCCAATTTTGGCCAAAACGCCTCAAAATGAAAGCGTTTCTTCCCCTGTATGTTCCCAGTGAGGCCCAGAAGGAGCGGACAATGGTCGGAATCATGAGATGCCGTGCTCTGGAGGAGAACATTTGGGAACCAATGCTCCCAAGTCACAGAGCAAAACACCCTATCCAGCTTAACTAGTACAGGACTTGCTTGTTGATTGGACCATGTATACTTGCGCCCATGTAGAGGAATCTCCTTAAGAGCAAGGTCGTTGATTACTCTTCTAAAACGGCCCATCATTGCCCTATTAATATTGGAATTGTTCTTATCAGCAGAGCTATAGATGAGGTTGAAATCTCCAGCCACCATCCAAGGACCATCGCATTCATTTCTAATATCTCTAAGTTCCTGAAGGAACTGGATTTTTCCTCCCTCCCTTTGTGGGCCATAAACACATGTTAGCCACCAGGCCTGCCCCTCAGCCTTACAAAACTGGACTGAAATGCTATGATGCTTAAGATTTTGTTGTCCTGTGTGACCTATGTGTCTCCTCCAAGCAATCAGAATGCCACCACTTGCCCCCACAGATGGAAGGTACACATATTCAGAAAAATCAGCTCCCAACATCGACAAAATAGTCCTCCTAGTAATGATCTGCATTTTTGTTTCTTGTAAGCATACTACATCAACCTGAGAAGAATCCACCAACTCTTTAATTGAGTCTTGCCTAACAGAGGAGTTCAACCCCCTCACATTCCAGATCAGCAGTTTTGTGGGATCCATTAAATACAAACACAAGAAACTACTGAAATACCCGGGTGGCCAAAAAATCTAATACACCAGGTCAGGTGGAGGGGTCCAGCCAAAGAGGGCTGCCAAAGCTTTCACCTGATTATGCGACAAGGGTTGCTTGAAAACCCTTGCATAAGCTTCTGTTGCTTCCTGGGTCGTACCTTCAGCCTCAGAAATGATATGCAGTGCTCTTAAAGCTTGTTTAGTAGCCCTGCTGCCCCAGTCCTGCATATTGAATTCAACTCCAGCACCAGCAATGCGTCGGCTTCGCCTAGGTGCAGCTACCCGAGAAGAATTTGAAGACAGTAAGGCATTCATATCCTGCTTCGGTGCCGGCAGTAATTGTTCAGCTGTTGTACTGATTTTTCTGAAGAACTCGTCCTTCGTTGTAGAGTGATTCATAGTCCTTGAGGCCGCGTGCAAGGAATCATTAATCTGATATGAGCCTTCCTCTGTCCCCTCATTCTGACTGAGTTGAAGGAGATTTGCTTTAGTTCTTCTGCGAAAATAGACCTTGAGAGCCTTTGTTGCTTCATCGCTTGTTGCTGCCACTGTCCCAGCCATCTCAGTCAGCTGAAGAGATATTGGACCCGTCTTCTCGGGATATCCAGAAGCTAGTTGGGGCGAGACATACGCAAGGGCGTTCGTCTCCAGCGGCCCACAGCGCAGTTGGGGCGAGACAGGCATCGAGATGCATATCTCCGGCGGCCCAACCGGCACCTGGGGCGAGACAGAAACTGGCCCAGTAGTCTCAAGCGGCCCAACCAAACATCGGGGCGGATCCGGCCCGAGGGACATCCCCGGCCCATAGCTGCTTCGGGGACTGTTTATCTTCCCCGACAAAACCTGTCCCGCTGCATTGGAGAGTGGTGAAGGTGTTCGGTCCTCATGAAGGGGCGCCTCGGACGCTGGACAGGTCGTTAAATGCTCACCATCCCGAAGAGGCGCCTTGGACGTTGGAGACATATCAGTGCCTGGAGTTAATTGCATATCTCGCCCTGAAAGTGTTCCGTCCTCATGAAGGGGCGCCTCGGACACTGGGGACCCATCAATACAAGTCGTTAAATGCACAACATCCCGAAGGGACGCCTTGGACGTCGGAGACATATCAGTGCCTGGAGTTAATTGCATATCACGCCCAATATCCCAAGTCCCCGCCATCGAGGCTCCTGGCGGCGCAGACGCCTCGGTGCCGCAGCCCTCAGCCGGCATTGGGCCCAAGCGAAGGTGCAGTGGCTTGCGCAGCACCAGAGAGCCAACCGGACGTCGAGGATGGGTGTCATGATCGTCGTTTCCATCATCATCCCATGGGGGTTTATCGTCGTCCGCGGATGGAGGGAGACCTTCTGGTGGGATGTGAGAACCAGCATGCAGGACTCTAATTTGGATCTTGTATGTAAGGCATCTTTTCTCGAACATCTGTAACCCAGGCTCAATAATGTGAAGCACTGAATCGCGTTGGAGATTCTCCGGGTTAAAGCACCAGGCTCTGACAACAAACGACGATAGCTCTCGCTTGGTCAAAGAATCAGGGTGCACTTCAGCGATCAAACAGGAATCAGTCAGTATGCTCTTCGCCGTAGACAGAAACCATGCATGTTCTGGGATCCCTCTTATCTCTATGTCTACCAGCCCTGGCATGATTGATGATGAGGCATGAGAACATCTTGTCCAACGCTTGAAAATCAGACTAAATCGAGGTCCTTTTAAGATCTTGCCATCATTAAGCACCCTTGTTGCCGTAGCCTCGTCAGGAAGAAACAGAAGAAAATCTTCTGGCTTGGTTTGATGAATCTTCATATCCTCAGTCTTGATGTTGAAACTGTGAGCAACTTCGTCGATCACCTCAGAATCAGTCACAATTGGCCTGGTTCCCACTATTGTAACGAAGAGAGCCCTCCTGAGATTTGCCTCTTCCCGTGCCATGTCATCACTGAACTCAAGAATACAGGCTGACCTTGTCCCCCCGCCCATCTCTCCATGATCACCAGGCCTCTGATCAGGGGACTGGCTAATCATCGGAGCTATGGCTTCATCAGACGAGGTCAGTGACGCCTGACCCGGGGCGGCGACAGGCTTCTTAGAACCTTTTCCGTGCTTCGACCGTTTTCTCTTTCTCTTGTTGCGGAGGCTTCTATGAGACTCCCCCCCCCCGCCGCCATCCTAGGGGAATCCTCCATCTTCGCAACAACCTCTGGTGTGTTGATCTTAACCCACACCAAACGTCGCCTACGGGGGACAGCACACTCCGAGGATGTTGGCGAGTCCCCGCGCTGGTCCGAGAGGCGCTGCCACACAGACTCTCTTGCTTGTTGTTTTTCCAATCTCTGCCACACTGTCTTCTTCCTCTGCACTTCTTGGCGGCCTGGACACCTGACAGCCTGATGTCCACTCTTGAAACACTTGAAACAGCGCGTGGGTCGACGGCAGACAGCGGCAAAGTGGCCGGAGAAGCAGTTGAAACACCGGCCCCGGAGATCCACAGGGGACTCACGACATGGCCGGTGATCACCTCGAGACCTCCTCTTACTCCGAACCACTTGCCAACCTTCGTCGTCACACCGAGGGGTTGCCCGCCGACTTTGCACCTCCGGCTGGAAACCAGACACCACCTTCACGCCTGGCGCCAGGGGAGGAGCCGCCGGACGCGAGGGGCAGGCTAACAGAGCCTCCTTATACGACGGAGGCGCCCGCCAAGAATCTCCAGACGATGAAACCGGGCTAGAATCACTCCATCGTTGAGCCTTCAGGCGGCCCACCTGGGGAGCCTTTGATCGTCCGTCAGGAGAGACGCCAAGGGGATTTTCTGGGGTGGTCGCCGAGTCCGGGTTGGAAGCCGGCGAGAGGCAAGGATGGTGGATGGAGGTGGGAGGGTTGGGGCTAGGGGGGAAGGGGGCGAGGGAAGGGAGTGGGGGTGGAGGTGGCGCGGTCATGATGGTCCCCGGTTAATTGGTTATGACTGACCAGTTAACATGTTGCTTCGTTTGTGTTATATATATATATGTATATGTATATGTATATATTGTTTAGGACAAGCTAATCAGTTGTGACCCTCTTTGTAGATTTGAATAAATTGGTTGAGACATGTCGAAACGATGAGGTACATGAATGCTTTATTGTTTTATCCTTTATTATTTAGGGTTACATATACTCCCTCCGTTCCAAAATGTAAGGTGTTTTATTCTGTCCTAAGTCAAACTTTTCTTAACAACCAAGTTTATAAAACTCGACCGAGCTCAATCAGGGTCTCGACCGAGAAAGATCACAAAAGCTGAATTGATTTAAATAGAAAATCTTTAAAAACTCTTGTCTTATCCACATTAGACAAAATGAACTAAAGAAGAATTTATACTTTAAGTATCTTAGTATAAATACTAAGAAAAAAACAGAAAGAAGGATTGATTTGCGGTAATAGATGTCTTTCACATACAACTAGAAAAAGGTAATTGTGCTTTGAGCCCTCCCAGCCCCTACACGAGGATCCGCCCCTCATAGGTTAGTACATCTCATGTGCACACAAACATGGAAATAAGCGAGTGATCTTTTTTAATCTCGGCCTGAAATTTCGCTCCCACTGGGATTCGAACTCAGGACCTGGGGAGTGCTACTCAGACCACCTAACCAACTCGGCTAGAGACCCTTTCGCCAAACTATAAAAAATGCATCAACATCTACAACACTAAATTAGTTTAATCATGTCCACCATGAAATGTCTTGATAGTTTATTTATTTGGTATTGCAGATATTAAATAGGGTTCTCTGTAAACTTGGTCAAACTAAAGAAGTTATAGGAAACACTAAAACTCCTTAAATTTTGCAATGGAGGGAGCTTCCTTTAATCAGATTCATATTGGTTGCTCTTCTTTGTGCATTGTAGATAGAGTCTCTTGTGAAAAAGAAACATGGGCAAGAAGCTTATACAATCTTTAGGTTATTGCTGAAACAAGGCTGTCCAGTTGAGACGGATGAAGTAAGGAATCATCTATGACGAGGATTTTTTTTCACTTTTATGTGTTAGTATCAGTTGCACTTTAATACTTTTTGCATCAATTATATTTTTTCTTCTTTATGTGGCAGTGTTTTTTTAGAAAATATTTATTAAATGACACAGTTTCCTGTTGCAAACATCATTGTGTAATGCTGGATTTTCATCATAATTTGCAGATAACTGACAGGACAATTCTAGACAAGCAGGTTGTTCATGAAACTCTATACAAGCTTTGGAAAGATGAATACATAGATTCAGAGGTTTGTTGCATAGACCGAACACAACATTTCTTCCTTAGACAAGCTTTCTACTTCATCTTCTTAAGATTTTGTCCCTTTACATTGGAGTCGCTGCATCAAAATATTTTCTATGGAAGACTAACGATGTACTTATTGCAACGTCTTCAGTCTCTATCCCACTTTAATGTGGTGAAACAGGTTAATTGACATGTCATTTTACAGCACAAGTCTGGACTCTGGACAGTGCTGAAACCTTTTCTTAGAGTTAGCAGCCCCTGGATCTTTGCTTATGTTTCTTGTGGACAAATATTATGAAATAGAATGAGTGGGTTGGAGTGAAGGAAAATATGATTATCTACTTTGGGTGTTCTTTACATTCCTGAACCGGACAAATGACATTATCATCCTTAGAAATTTGTTATGATATGTGTAATTCAGGGAGTTTAGTTCCCTATAGGCACATTCACCTCGTAACTACACCCTCTCTTGTGCATCATAGTGTTTGCTACACCTTGTACCTACTCATTAAGAATTTAAATTTCAAAATGTATTGGGAGAGATAACAGATCCCACTTGACAATGCACATGACAGTTGCATAATGCATGTTTTTAGCATGTATGTGCCAGAGGGGGGTGGGGGCACTTGCATTTCTGTCACACGTATGGTGGGATGGAGGAGGCTGTGTTAGCCAAAAGATGGTTAGAGATCGAAGGACACAAGGAAACACTGTTTTTTCAGTGCCAGAAGGGGTAGAAAATGCCCCAAGCTAGGTTCAAACAAACAAGTGTTGAAGTAGTATGAGTCCCATGGACTAGTGATTGCTTTTTCATGTTCATGAGGCTCACTTCAATGTGCCTTAAAACCATAAACTCCTTAACCTACACAAAGACTTGCATGGTAAGTTGTTTACACCAATGATTGATAGCTTTGTCTTCCGCCCTAAAGTTCCACAATAGCATAGTTGGAATTGATTGCGTTATGCCAACACTTATATTTAGATAATTAATGAGCTAAGTGTAAACAATTAATGGAAAGTGGGGTTTTCCAACTGCCAATTCCTAAGTTTCTGGCTAGAGCAGTAAATGTCTGGTGCTTCTTTTATGACTGTTTTTAAGCTTTTGTTTCCTCTTAATTGTTAGCAGAAACAGGTTCAGACGCACATGCCCATTAGGCCTTGTGGCGCATAGAGATAGATATGATCCCATCAATCAGGGATAGAGATAGATAGGATCCCATCAATCAGGGAGATCTCATGCGTCACTGTTTCTTTATACCTGAGATCTCCTCTCTCTTTATACCTATATATATGAACCTCCTATCAATCAATCAACTATCCTGAACCATATTGCTTTCATTAATGATTTACTAGTAGATTGCAAATTAAATATTTTTTCTGCAATATGCCAAGTTTACCATCAATTTTTTCTTCAGCAATAATGCTAAATAGGGATGCAATTGTGGCAACTTCAGTTTTTTAGTTTTCGGGAGCAAAATTCAGAATGTTTCAACCAGCAATTGACCACTCTGTTCTTGGATCCAGCAGTGATCAGTGAAATTGTTACACTTATCACTTATATTTAGTAGAGTATTGCTTCGACTTAAGTATTTGTAAGCATATTGTTCCATACTTCAAATAGACAAACAAGAGACTGCTTCTTCTGACAGTAAGTCAATCATGTTGCAGAGAGTCCCTTCAACATCAGCAACAGGAACAGGAAGCGCTCAGTTCTTTGTTTGGAGAGTAAAAAATATTTATAGGGAACACTTCATGGACAATCTTTACCATGCTGCTTTAAACTTGCGCCAGATGGTCAATTATATGGCTGAACTACTACTTGAGGTTAGTTATTTAACCCGAGAACTGCATGTTTAGATCCAATCTCACTTTATAAGCTGATCAACAGAGATCAAAATTTTAATTAGAAAATGTAATTGGGGATTACTTGGCTAGTCTGAATGTTGTTTGATTACATGATCAAGTCAACCCAGTATTCTGAAAATTAAAAATTAATGATTCTTATTTGTGTTATCTAATTCTGTGGGTAGGTGGATTTTTAATTTTCTTTCTAATGCTGTTCTATCCCCAGATTTGCTTAAATCCAAGCTTCTATTTGATACTGAAAAATTAGTTTTGGACTCTTTGTATTTGACCATTTCACCATTTGCAAGTAGTGATTATGCGGCAGACTGCAAAGCAGGAAGATGTGCACTTTATGTAGCGGTTTAAGATAGTTTGGAATTAATATTTCCTTCCATATAGGCACCAATGGTTATTGTCCAGCCAATAATGTATTGGCTGAGTAACAGTTGGTTGAACCTTATTCCACTTGGTAGAGTGTCATTCAAAACTCAGACATGGCATGGAATAACAATTTGCAGATTTGCCAATATGTTACTACTGTTCTTTGTCAGCAAAATTAATGATTTCATCTTCTTTTACCGGCAAACCGTTCAATTTTTACCCTGCAGTGTCTTAATTCCATCTTCCGAGTGTTTTGTCTATAACACAATGAGTTAATTTTAGATATTGAGACATGTACTTGAAAATAATATTCATGTATATCTTATACATCGTTTTAAAACCATGTATTTCAGGGTTCAAAGGATGAAATCAAGCTTCGGAACAGAAAAAACATTTTGGTCCTAGCTCTCACTAGACATGATGAATCCCTTATGCTGTTCCATGATTTTTGAGAATACTGGAACAGGATCTAGTATGTCATATTTACATATATGGATGTAAAGTTAGATGACTGAGAATAAAGTAGCTTAACTTTTTGCAGATCTTTATTTATGTGTTATCTGTTGTGATTTTTTTCGTTTTTCATCATTTGATGGTGCCAGATACAGATACAATGGATACTAGTAACTTGCGCGCATCCGCGCGCGCGTAGAAAAACAATTCATAATATAAGTGATAAAAATGTTTTATCTTTATAAGCAAGCAATTTTTATAGATATAGTGAGTTTTTTTTAATTATTTTTCCTCTTCTAATAGAACTTTGGAACTGATCTATGTAGTGTACAATGTTTACTTTTTTTTAATATGTGTATCCACCTTATTAATAGCCACAACCAAGCCTCTGTTGCATTACATGCAGCAGCTTCTTGTTGATTTGTCATTGTATTGCTCCAAATTATATACTGCAGAAGGGACATCTGTTCATTATGTCCATGCATTTCTTTTTTCTTTTCTCCCCATTAATATTTATTGGTAGCATAGTTTCTATACGGTTCATTTGTCAGCAATATAGTTTATTCTTGAGAACAATATGACTCTTTTTATCTAAGGCCTTGTTGTAGAGCAAGGGTACTAGAGGGGATTGAGGGGCCAAAATACTATAAGGGCTTGTTCGTTTAGACATGATTCCATGTGGATTCAATGGTATTGAGTCGGTTTAAATCCATAACAAGTCAAAATTTATCTCAATCCCACTCAATCCACATGGAACGAAAATAACCGAACAAGCCCTAAATATTTTATCTTTATAAGGGATTTTGGTTCTCTCAATCCACTCTATTACCCTTGCTCTCAACCAAATCCTTAGGCTCCGTTTGTTTCCCTTTATTTTGAGGAATTAGAATCTAACTAATGGAGTAGACTATTTTTTTAGAATGTGATATTTTATAACTTTTCAAAGTTTATATATAAGTCTATCTCAAATTTATTGGGTGAGATGAAAATTGATTCTATAGATTTACATGCTACTTTTCTAATGTACAACTTATATCATACTCTTATACTTCTTCTGTATAGCATAAATGTAGTGTATAACTATCTCTCGCTTATGATTTAAGATAATATACAAATATATTAACTTAATTACTTTTGTCTAAATTATAATACAACAACAACAACAACAAAGTCTTTTAGTTACATGCACGTTGGGGTAGGCTAGAGATGAAATCCCATATGAAAATCTTAGAGCTCAACCCCAAAGAAAAGAAAAGGGAGACAAAGGCAAAGGAGAACCAAAAAACGATGAAACGAGAAAACACATAAAAAGAGATAAAACACACAGGAACCAGCAAGATCTAAAGGGACACAAGAAAAGGTTAAACGATTAAGGAGGAAAATTGAAACTACAAATCAGGGTTCTGGCACGTGAATTGCACACTTCCACCCTTTCCTATCCACAACGAGCTCTTTATCAATATTCCACTCCTTCAGGTCCCTCTTCACAGCCTCTGTCCACGTCAAGGTTGGTCGACCTCTACCTCTCTTCACATTCTCAGGACGCCTAATTATTCCGATATGCACTGGTGCCTCTTCATGTCTTCGTTTGATATGTCCAAACCATCTCAAACGATGTTGCATAAGCTTCTCCTCAATTGGCACCACTCCTACTCTCTCTCGTATATTATCATTCCGGACTCGATCTCTCCTTGTGTGGCCACATATCCAGCGCAACATACGCATCTCTGCCACACTTAGTTGTTGGACATGTCGTCTTTTAGTGGGCCAACATTCTGCTCCATACAACATAGCCGGTCGGATTGTTGTCCTGTAGAATTTGCCTTTTAGTTTGTGTGGCACCCGGGGGTCGCATAAGACACCCGCAGCTTGCCGCCACTTCAACCATCCAACTTTAATTCTATGACTGACATCCTCATTGATGTCTCCCTCCTTCTGAAGCATTGATCCTAAGTAACGAAAAATGTCTTTCTTGGGTACCACTTGCCCATCAAGACTAACATCGCCATCCTCATACCCCATGACACTGAAATCACACTTCATATACTCTGTTTTAGACCTACTAAGCCTAAAACCTTATGCTTCGAGCGTCTGCCTCCACAATTCCAACTTTTGCGAAACACCACTCCTACTCTCCTCAATAAGTACCACATCATCGGCAAAAAGCATACACCACGATATATCTCCTTGTACGTCCCTTGTGACCTCATCTATCACTAAAGCGAAAAGATAAGGGCTCAAAGCCGACCCTTGATGTAGTCCTATGTTAATTGGAAAGTCATCAGTGTTTCCATCACTTGTTCGGACACTTGTAACAACATTAGTGTACATATCTTTAATAAGATTAATGTACTTTGTTGATACTTTGTGTTTTTTCAAGGCCCACCACATTATACTCCTAGGTACTTTGTCATAAGCCTTCTCCAAGTCTATGAAGACCATACGCAGGTCTTTCTTTTGTTCTATGAATCTCTCCATAAGTTGTCTTAGTAAGAAAATGGCCTCCATAGTTGATCTCCCAGGCATGAAACCAAACTGATTTTGGGTCATGCTCATCATCTTCCGCAGGCGGTGTTCAATGACTCTCCCATAGCTTCATTGTATGGCTCATGAGCTTAATTCCACGGTAATTAGTACAACTTTGAACATCTCTTTTGTTCTTGAAGATTGGTACTAACGTACTCCACCTCCACTCGTCGGGCATTCTGTTTGTCCGAAAGATGGTGTTGAAAAGCTTAGTCAGCCATACTATCGCTATGTCTCCAAGGCATCTCCATACCTTGATAGGGATACCATCCGGGCCCATCGCCTTTCCTACCTTCATCCTTTTTAGCGCCTCCTTAACTTCATATTCTTGTATCCTTCGTACAAAACCCCTGTTGTTGTCATCGAATGGTTCGTCCAATTCTATTGTAGAACTCTCATTCCCTCCATTGAACAATTTGTTGAAGTACTCCTTCCATCTGTTCTTGATCTCTTCATTCTTCACTAATAGTTAGTTTGCTTCATCCTTGATGCATTTGACTTGGTTGACATCCCTTGTCTTCCTTTCACGAATCTTGGCCATCCTATAGATATCCTTTTCTCCTGCTTTGTGTCCAACCGTTGATAAAGGTCGTCATAGGCTTGACCCTGGGCTCTACTAACCGCTCGCTTTGCAGACTTCTTCGCTATCCTGTACTTCTCTATGTTGTCTGCACACTTGTCATGATGTAAGCGTTTGTAGCAATCTTTCTTCTCCTTGATAGCCTTTTGGACATCTTCATTCCACCACCAAGTATCTTTAACTTCCCTTCTGTTTCCTTGACTCAACCCAAACTCTTCTGAAGCTATCTTTCGGATGCATGTCGTTATCTTCCTCCACATGATGTTTGCGTCTCCCTCTTCTGCCCAAGGGCCCTCCTCGATAACTCTCTCCTTGAAAGTTTGGGCCACATCCCCTTTAAGCTTCCACCACTTTGTTCTAGTGACCTTGTTGTGCTTATTCCGTTGTAAACGAATCTTAAAACGGAAGTCAGCTACGACAAGCTTATGTTGGGTTACCACACTCTCCAGGTATAACCTTGCAATCTAAGCAAGCATGCGTGTCCTCTTTTCTCAAGAGGTCAAAATCAATCTGGCTAGTGTGTTGGCCACTACTGAAGGTCACCAGGTGGGATTTCCTCTTCCTAAAGAAAGTGTTTGCTATAAACATGTCATAGGCTAGGGCAAAGTTTAGGATTTTCTCTCCTTCTTGATTCCTGGTCCCAAAGCCGAAGCCTCCATGCACACCCTCGAAGCTGGTGCTAGATGTACCCACATGGCCATTGAGATCTCCTATGAAGAGCTTCTCGCCAACTGGCACACTACTAACCATGTCCTTCAGGCCTTCCCAGAACTCCCTCTTTGAGTTCTCATTAAGGCCTACTTGAGGAGCATACGCGCTGATAACATTGAGAACCAAGTCTCCAATGACCAGTTTGACTAGGATGATTCTATCTCCTAGCCTCTTAACATCTACTACCCCATCTTTAAGGCTCTTGTTGATCAAGACGCCTACTCCATTCTTGTTTGCTGCAGTCCCCGCGTACCACAACTTGAAGCCCTGTACCTTCCACTTTCTTCGCCTTCTGTCCTTTCCACTTGGTCTCTTGAACGCATAAAATATTTACCCGTCTTCTCACCGCAACGTCGACTATTTCTCGTAACTTACCTGTTAAGGAACCTACGTTCCAACTACCTACACAGACCCTAGTTGGCCTAAATTATAATGATTAAAATGAAATTCACTTCTAACGAAACAAACAGGGCCTTAGAGTATTTGCTTGTAGTTATTAAAACCTGCTTTCTCATCATGTTCTTGAAGTAACATGTGGTTGCTGCAGGTTATAAATTTCTGGTCTTTGGAGGAACCAAAGCATGGTGATTTTTCTTTGGAATTGTGAGAGTTTGCTTATCGTACACCATTCTTTGTTGAAATTTTATAACTGAATATATATCTCATCTAATAAGTTATTTTTGTTTCCCATGCCTCAAGGTCAAAGCTTCGTACCTATGATGATGTTGTTGAGGGAGTTGCTCGTCAACTTGAATTGGACCATGCAAGAAAATTCGGCTTACATCCCACAATTGCTAATCTCAGCAACCTAAACCACAGCCTGTCAAGTATCGAACAGTGGAGCATCTGCTGGACATGCTCATCCTTTATAATCAGATTAACCTTTTTTGTTTCTTTTGGTCAATATGAGCATGATTTTCGCGTAACAAAATGTGTTGGACTTCGTGAAATTTAGCAAAGATTATTACATTCAGTTAAAACATCGTTTCCCCCAGTTTATATGTAACATCAGAATAGATGTTCTTTGTGGTTAAATGTCATTGTGCGTGTTGACGCCTTTTTGGAGCGCCAAACACTCAACAAGAACCGTGGCGGTGCCTTCTGCACAGGGGCGGACGGTCCGCGCGCAGGGGCCGGACGGTCCGCGGCCTGGTGCGAGGCGCGGTGGTGCTCTCTGCGCAAGGGCGGACTGTCCGCGGCCTGGGGCCGGACGGTCCGCGGCCTGGTGCGCGGCTAGGGCTCCTGCCTGACGGCCGGACGGTCCGCGCCCTGGGGCCGGACGGTCCGCGCGTACGCAGGGACGGCGGAAGATCGCCGACGGCGCCTGGATCTCGCTCCCGGGAGGGACCCCGTCGGGGAGTAGAGATCCTAGGTGGTGTCTAGGCTCGGGCAGGCCGACCTAGACTCCTCTAATCGACGTAGAGCCGAAGAGAGACGAAGAATTTGGGGATTGGAAGACTAAACCTAAACTAGACTAGAACTACTCCTAGGATAAAATGCGAAATAGAAGTTGTATTGATTCGATTGTTGATGATTACAAATCGGCCGTATACCTCTCTATTTATAGAGGAGGGGGGCTGGACCCTTTACAAACTAATTTCCGAGCTTTTCCCGTGATTTTAGCTAACAACCGTAACACAAAACTCGGAACCCTAATCTGTTCTGCGCACGCGCCGACCGTCCGGCCCCCAGGCGCGGACTGTCCGGACCGCGGACCGTCCGGCCTCAGGGCCGGACCGTCCGCAGGCTCAATTACGGTTCGAACATATGCCCCCCTGCCTTTTGGTGGAGCTGGGCGAACCAAAAGCAACTAACTCGATGTGCTCACATCGGTTCTCTTAGGCATCTTGCCACATACTAGGATGGTACTGTTTGAGGAAACACCCATTCAAAGCCTTAGGCAAATCCTTGTCTTGTAATGTTTGTAGCAAATAGGCGTTGCCAGACATCACCTGTTTTACTTTATAAGGACCCTCCCAGCTTGGCGACCATTTTCCAAACTTCCGGTCTTTATTCCTTAGAGGTAAGATGGTCTTCCACACCAGATCCCCTACTTGAAATGATTTTGCTTTGACTTTTTTGTTGTAGGCCCTGGCTACCATAATCTTGTCCTTTTCTGTTGCTCCCAATGCTATCATCCTCTTGTCGGTCACCTCATCAATATTATCCATCATTGAATTATAATAATCAGTGACAGTTAAATCATTTTGTCTGGCGAACCTGACAGCATTCAAACTTATTTCCACAGGCAATACTGCTTCCTGCCCATAGACAAGCTCAAAAGGAGATACTTTAGTAGCACTATGTTTAGATATTCTATGAGCCCATAAAGCTTCGGACAAAATCTTATGCCAATGTTTAGGATTATCAGATATCTTCTTTTTTATCAAATTAATCAATGTCCTATTACTAGACTCGGCCTGTCCATTGGCCTGAGCATAATATGGAGATGAATTAAGCAGCTTAATTCTGTATAATTCAGCAAATTCACGTACCTCCTTTGACATAAAAGAAGTCCCTTGATCTGTAGTCAAGGTCTGGGGAATGCCGAATCTATGAATAATATGCTCAGTTATGAACTCAATTATCTCCTTGTGTGTCATGTTTTTCAGAGCAACGGCTTCAGTCCATTTGGTGAAATAGTCCGTGGCAACTAACACAAACCGATGCCCCTTTGATGATGAAGGATGAATTTCTCCAATAAAGTCTAATCCCCATCCTCTGAACGGCCAAGGCTTGATGATAGGATGCAATTCGGCTGCAGGGACCAACTGTAGGTCGCCGAATTTTTGACACACTTGGCATCCCTTGTAGTACTTGAAACAATCAGCTATCATACTAGGCCAATAAAAACCAGACCTTCGCAACAACCACTTCATCTTTGGAGCCGATTGATGAGTACCACAAATTCCTTCATGTACTTCGGCCATGGCTAATATAGCATCATCTGGGCCCAAGCACTTCAGCAGGACATCACTGACTGTTCGGCGGTAAAGTTCATCACTCATCAAAACATACTTGAAAGCTGTTCGCCGAATGTTCTTATCTGTCCTAATATTGGGATTTCGTAAATAATTAAGTATAGGTGTCCTCCAATCACTTACATCGGCTTCATTGTCAGCCGAATCGATTAAGAGAACATTTCTGGAAACCCCGGACGGTCCGGCGTCGTCACGCGGATGGTCCGCGACCTGGGAATTTGGCTCTGCACTGGTTATCGGAATTTCAGTTTTGTGAAATTTCCCTCTCTTTATCCGGTAACCTGATGCATCTTGTGCCAAATCGTTAGCTCTATGATTCTCAACTCTAGAGATATGTCGAATACTGAATTCGTCAAAAGAATGGATTATGCTCCAACATTTCTCAAGATAACTATTTAGAGTACCATCAAGACATTGATATTCTTCTAACACTTGTTGGACAACCAGCTGAGAATCACCAAATACCTTCACATGTTTTACTCCCATACTATTTAAAAGTTCTAAACCGAATAGGAGGGCCTCATATTCAGCTTGATTATTAGTGCAATAAGTTTTCAATCGGCTAGAGAAGTCAAAGGAGACATTACTTGGTGAAACAAGCACAATGCCAATTCCTTGCCCTTCACTGCAAACCGATCCGTCAAAATATAAAGTCCAAGGAGTAATAGTGAGGTATGACATGTCTAGTTCATGAATATCATTAACCCGATGTTCTACAATAAAATCCGCTACGACTTGGCCTTTCATAGATTTCAATGGTTCATAGGCCAAGTCATATTCTATGAGTGCATAAGCCCACTTACCAATTCTACCACTCATAATTGGGTTATGCAACATGTATTTGATTACATCGGCTTGACCAGAAACAGTGCAATGACTAGACAGTAAATAACATCTACATTTGGTGCATGCATAAAACAAGCATAAACATAACTTTTCAATAAAAGTGTACCTTGTTTCAGCATCCACCAACCTTCGGCTTAGATATGTCACCACATGCTCCTTCCCCTCAGTTTCTTGTGTCAGAACAGCCCCAATAACCTTGTCTTCAGCTGCAATGTATAATCTGAATGGCGCTCCTACTTGTGGTGCTTTTAACACGGGAGCCGAAGACAAGTATTTTTTAATGAGATCAAATGCTTCCTGCTGCTCTGCCCCCCAAGTGAATTCAGCATCATTCTTAAGCCGAAGGATAGGGGTGAAGGCATCAATCTTCCCGGCTAGGTTAGAAATAAACCTTCGTAAATAATTCACCTTGCCAAGAAACCTCTGCACTTCGACCTTACAAGTCGGAGGCCCCACATTCCGAATAGACTTGATTCGGTCAGGGTCTATTTCTATACCATGTTCATGGATGACAAATCCTAAAAACTTACCAGCCGACACTCCAAAAGCACATTTACGTGGGTTCATTTTTAAACCATACCGACGCATCTTATCAAAGGCTTTGCGCAAATCAGCTATATGAGAACTAAACTTAGCCGATTTGACTACAATATCATCAATGTAGACTTCCACAGTGTTTCCTAACAACTCATGGAAGATCATATTCATAGCCCTCTGATAAGTAGCACCAGCATTTTTAAGACCGAATGTCATGACAACCCATTCAAATAAACCAATGAAGCCTGGACATATAAAGGCCGTTTTAGACGCATCTTCTTCGGCCATGAAAATCTGATTATATCCGGCATTACCATCAAGGAAGCTAATAATTCTATTTCCTGATGCATTATTGATTAATGTGTCGGCTATGGGCATGGGGTATTCATCTTTAGGAGTTGCTTTATTTAAATTACGAAAATCAATGCATACTCTAAGCTTACCTGACTCCTTCTTCTCCACCGGCACAATATTGGAGACCCACTCTGCGTATCTGCAAGGTCTAATAAAATTAGCTTCTAACAGCCGGTGGATTTCGTCCTTGATTCGTGGGAGAAGATCTGGACAAAATGTTCTAGCTTTCTGCTTGAAGGGTCTGAAACCAGACTTAATGGGCAGCCGATGTTCGACAATCTCTCGGCTTAGTCCAGGCATTTCAGTGTAATTCCAAGCAAAACAATCTGAATATTCCTTCAATAGACCGATCATCTCATTTCTAGAATCGGTCTCCAGGGTCTTGTTTACAAAAGTCGGCCTTGGAGTTTTACCATTTCCTATGTCAATCTCCTCCAAAGGATCAGCCGATGTAAACCCCTGTCCTAGTTTATCAAGATCTCTGAATTCCTCTATCATGTCCCCCACAGAGGAATCAGATGATCTTTGTGTGATGGCGGACTCTCCGGTCTCGGGGACCGGATCATCCGTAATACTGTCTTTTCGCTGTGATAGATGTTCGGTCTTAAAGTCCGAACTGTTTTGTGAAAGACCGGACCATCCGGCTTTGAGAGCCGAATTGTCCGTGATCAACGACTCATGAACTTTGTGTGTATTCATCATTTAAACTTTATTTAGGATTTAGCCGATTCTCCATCGGCTCTAGCATTACAGGAACGAAACCTTTCTTATCTATACTTATGAACTGATAATCAGAAAAATCTACTCCTGTGAGACATGTAGCAGTCTCATAAGTCCAGAGTACAGGGGCATCGGCCACAGCGATGCAGGCCGATACATCAGCATGTACTTGTTCTACCTCATCGCCTACCCATTGTATTAGCATTTGATGTAATGTAGAAGGTATACATTGATTGGCATGAATCCAATCTCTGCCTAGAATTAAACTGTAATTCCCTTCTACATCAGCGACGAAGAATGCAGCAGCAAGGGTCTTAGTCCCGATGGTTAATTCAACGGACGTGACTCCCCTGGCTTTAATCGAACTATCCCCAACACTGCTGAGGGTCATGTTGGTTTTGACAAGTTCGTCATCTTGTTTACCTAATTTTCTGTATAATGAATAAGGCATTAGATTTACAGCCGCCCCTCCATCCACCAACATCTTAGCAATCGGTATTCCATCAATGTGACCACGCACGAAGAGCGGCTTTAAATGATTTACCGATTCCTTTGGTTTAGTAAAGGCGGCTTCTTTAGGACCAAAATCAAACTGGGCAACAACAGGTTCATCGTCGCTAATGATAGTACAATCAGAAGAAAATGTAATAATATTTACATCCATACCTGGGCGTTCTGGTGAAGCCTCGTAGTCGGCCAAGTCTTCTCCTAGCAGGTCGTCCTCTTCCATTGATGTTGTCGTGTTGTTGGAGGCTTCCTGATGAACGGCGGACGGTCCGCATGCGGGGGCCGGACGGTCCGCGCCTGGTGCAGGTTGTCCAGAGCCTTCCTGGTGAACGGCGGACGGTCCGCACGCGGGGGCCGGACGGTCCGCGCCTGGTGCAGGTTGACTTTCTATTTCTGTGGCCGTTTGTTTTTTCTCAACGGCCTTCGGTCTCCATTTCTTTTGTGGTGGCGGGTATAGTGGATGTGTGTCATTAAATGTCTTTTCCGCCTCCTTCTCCTGGCTCTCCTTCGCTCTTAGGCGCTGTAATTTTCTCTTTTGGGATCGTGTCAATCCCGCTGGGCACCATCGAGGCATGGAGTATTTTGGATCGGCTGTTTTGATGGTAGCCGTATCCTTTTCGGTTGTGTTGGCCGATTCACCGAAAATAATCGGCCCTTTATTATCTCCCTGTATGACAACATCCGCAGTGCCTATTTTGATGATGTCCTTTTTTGTTGTTCTTTGAGTTGCTACAGGCATATGCCCCCCTGCCGGATTGGTCGGCCTAGGAGGCCGAGTAGTCCGGCAACCTTGTTGGGCCTGTGCCTGGTGACCGGATTCAGCAGTGCTCAATCGGTCTTGCACTGGCGGTGCCAACCTATCAAAAACGGATGTTTGAGGTGCCCCCCAGGCGGGGTACTGTGGCATCCCAAATGGATATGGTGGCATGCCCCACATTTGATTTGGGACATATGGTGGAGGTAAGTATGTGTATGGATATGGCATAGATGGATAAGGAGGTGGGGGGGTCCATGTCGGCATGTTAGGTCTCAATTGTACAATAGGACCTTTCATTTTTTCCGATTGGTGATGTGGTCCAATCGGCCTGACCTGACGTTGCTCATGAATGGGTGAGCGGGGTCGCTTCGGTGGCCGGTCACTGGGGCCAGCCTTCTTTTTCACATATTTAGACAACAATTGATCGAAAGTCGGGCCAGGCTTGATCAGCCGACCAGCTGCTTTAAATGTATTTGTTTTCCACGTACCTATCTCTGGTCGTCGTGGTTTGAAGGTACGTGGTCGCTGCGAGTCCTGAGCATGGCCGAACCGTCCGCCGGAGCTCTCCGGACTGTCCGGTGGGGTCCCGGACCGTCCGCTCCTACGTGCCGGACCGTCCGGGATACGCAGCACGGGTTCCTGTATCTGTCTCCCTGTCTGCGCTTGCCCCCCAGTACTGGAGGTTGTGATGGTCACCTTTATGGTCTCCCCTCCATCGGGAGTCTTCTCGGCTACCACTTTCCTGCAAGAAACTTTATGATCCTCATCGGCCCTTTTAGAACTGCCGATGATTGCCTTTTGCCTTTGCCTTTATCGGCCGTGTTTGGCCGAACCAGGACTTTCTTGCCCTCGAAGTCGATCACGTTCATTGGAAATGGCTCTGTATCCACCTGCATTTCCTGAAATTTCAATCGTCCCTCATTAATGGCCGATTGAATCTGTCGTCGGAATACATTACAATCATTAGTGGCATGAGAAAATGAGTTATGCCACTTGCAGTATGCACGACGTTTTAGCTCGTCGGCGGATGGAACAATGTGATTTATTTTAATATTGCCATTTTTAAGTAGTTCGTCAAATATTTTATCACATTTACCAACATTAAACGTAAACTTAACCTCCTCTTGCCGTTTCTTTTGAACCGGCTGCAAGGAGGAACAAGCCGAAGATTTGGCCTGTTTTGGCCAAACCATTTCAGCAGCATACACTTCTGTTGATTCGTCATCTGAGCTACTTTGGTCGTATTCTACTATATGTACATTGTGACGCATTGTCTTAGCAGTTTCTTTGCTCCGGCTTTCGCAAGCCAAAGCCCTCTGGTGTAACTGTGCTAGTGTAAAAAATTGGATGCCTTCTAATCTCTCTTTTAAATAATATCGTAGACCGTTAAAGGCTAATCCTACTAGCTGTTTCTCTGCTAAATGAATTTGAAAGCATCGGTTTCTTGTATCTCGGAATCTCCGGATGTAATCATTAACCGATTCATCTTTCGTCTGTCGCAACGACGCTAAATCTACTAAATCCAATTCATAGTCACCGGAGAAAAAATGATCATGAAATTTTTGTTCTAAATCCCCCCATGATGAAACGGAATTAGGAGGTAAAGTGGCGTACCATGCAAACGCAGTTCCTGTTAAAGATAATGAAAACAAACGTACGCGAAATGCCTCTGTGTCGGCTAACTCTCCTAATTGTGCTAAAAATTGGCCTATGTGTTCTCGTGTGTTCTTTCCTTGATCACCCGAAAATTTTGTGAATTCGGGTATCTTGGTTCCCTGTGGGTATGGGTGGTGATCAAATCGGCTGTCATAAGGTTTCCGATATGATTGCCCCCCAGGGACCATGCTTACTCCGAGCTTATCTCGGAACGCCCCAGCTATTTCTTCCCTTACTATATCAATGGCAGCCGGTGCGAGACCACCGGCTCTCTGGTCAAACATAGGTGGGGTTGGCTGGATATTAGCATGTTGTCTTTCCCCCCATTGGTTTGAGCTACGTGGTGCATTTCCATTTGCTCTATATGGCTCATATGTTTGATCGTTTCTTTTCGGCCTTCTAGGTGGGGCCGGAAAGCTTTCCTGGGCTTTGGATCCTGAATTAGTGGGCTGGTGCATTGCATAGTATGATGGGGAGTGTTGCTGGGACGGGCGAGGATTCATGTAATAATTCTCTTCAAAAGGCTCATGTGCGGACTGTCCGGATACGTACCCGAACCGTCCGTGGTCATATGCGGACCGTCCGTCATTGTATGCAGACCGTCCGACTGGGTAATTTGGGTTCTGTGTCATATGTGGTGGCTCGGGCGCATATCTAGGTAACTCATTAAAAATAGGCCCGACTGCTGTTGGCTCGGACGGTCCGCGCTCACGTGCGGACGGTCCGGGCATGTGCAGATCGGCTGGTTTGCTGCCGATTTGCGGTTGCTTAGGGTATGTGTCCATCGGCATCCCATAAAGGGGTTGTGACTGGTCGTGACAACCTGTAGCCGATGTGTTATGCGCGTTATCTCCCAACTCAACCTCGTGCGAAGGAAAATTTGCGGTACTAGATTTATCGAATGCACGTACTAGTCTCTTAAGATCGCTTTGCATACCCCCTATGATGTTCTGCATTTGTTCACGCTGATCTTCTATATAATTTCTAAGAGATTGCAGATCGTTGGTATTACTTACATTGGGGATATCTGGCGTGGGTTGGAGCGAAGCCGGATCCGTCGCCCAATGTCGGACGACCTTGTTGTTCCTGTCCACTTTGAAGTTGGCCAAGAACCTTGCTTTTGCCTCCTGGATCATCCGCTCCTTGTGCTCCTCAAACTGGAGCTGCTCGTCAGCCGGCAAGGTTTCCCAAGTCGGCTCTATGATGTTGCTTAGAGAAATATCAGAGCTATCCTTTGAACTGGCCATTGAGGGCCGATCTGATGAGCTTAGATGTGTTGTCCCCAGCGGAGTCGCCAAAAAGTATGTTGACGCCTTTTTGGAGCGTCAAACACTCAACAAGAACCGTGGCGGTGCCTTCTGCATAGGGGCGGACGGTCCGCGCGCAGGGGCCGGACGGTCCGCGGCCTGGTGCGAGGCGCGGTGGTGCTCTCTGCGCAAGGGCGGACTGTCCGCGGCCTGGGGCCGGACGGTCCGCGGCCTGGTGCGCGGCTAGGGCTCCTGCCTGACGGCCGGACGGTCCGCGCCCTGGGGCCGGACGGTCCGCGCGTACGCAGGGACGGCGGAAGATCGCCGACGGCGCCTGGATCTCGCTCCCGGGAGGGACCCCGTCGGGGAGTAGAGATCCTAGGTGGTGTCTAGGCTCGGGCAGGCCGACCTAGACTCCTCTAATCGACGTAGAGCCGAAGAGAGACGAAGAATTTGGGGATTGGAAGACTAAACCTAAATTAGACTAGAACTACTCCTAGGATAAAATGCGAAATAGAAGTTGTATTGATTCGATTGTTGATGATTACAAATCGGCCGTATACCTCTCTATTTATAGAGGAGGGGGCTGGACCCTTTACAAACTAATTTCCGAGCTTTTTCCGTGATTTTAGCTAACAACCGTAACACAAAACTCGGAACCCTAATCTGTTCTGCGCACGCGCGGACCGTCCGGCCCCCAGGCGCGGACTGTCCGGACCGCGGACCGTCCGGCCTCAGGGCCGGACCGTCCGCAGGCTCAATTACGGTTCGAACAGTGCGCCAAGTCATGCATCTGATATGCTTGTCTGTTGCTGTTAACGCAACGACTTCGGGCCTGTTTGGAAATGCAGTTTTGAAATGATGTAGTTTTGAGATACTATAGTTTACAACTGTACATGACAAAAATACTACGGTATTACTTTACCACAATAAAACTATAGTATTCCTCAAAACCGAGATCTGTTTGGTTCTATTGGAAAAACAAAGTATATGTAGAGAGGAGAAGAAAACTGAGGTTCTGAGTGGAGTTTCGAAAACTCCAAAAATACCACGGTTTCAGGTAAACCATGGTATTTAAAACTGTGTTTTGCCTGTACAAACCAAACACCTTTTGTGTTCCAATACTATAGTATCATCAAATACCATAGTATTGTTTCAAAACTGCAAAAATACTACGCTTCCAAACAGGGCCTTCATTTGGAACACATGCCAACAGGCAAATTTATATTGCAGTTTAGAGTAACAAACATGATATTGATATCCTACTATTTCTTTGTACCATCTCTAGATATCATCCACGTGACAGTGTGACTTGTAGGTAAATTTTAGATCGCACGCCGAATTAGCATGTCAATCACTTCAATACGAACCTTTTTGTCGCCCTCTCTGTAAGCATCCTTGGCTCAAGGCCACCCACAGCCATGTGGACACGAGACAACTGCTTGGTGCTTGATCTCATCTTAACTGATACACAGCACCAAGCCTAGTCATTTATTTCCTCCTATAACTCCTTGAGCCTGAGATCGAATGTCCTAATGGTGAACATAAAGTAGAGCAGGCAACAAAATGTGTTGGGAAAGAGAAGCGCAGAGCAGGCAACAAAACAGGTAGAGAGAGAAAGTGAAGCGCAGAGCCAAGGAGCGGAGCAACGACAGCAGGTTGAGGAAGAGAACAGAAGACCAAGAGACAGCAGCTAGGAAGAGGAAGAGCAAGATGTTGCGCAGGGGTGTTGAACACCAGATTTGGCATCTAGGTAGGGTCGGACAGTTTGACCATGTGGCTCGAACGGTTCACCGTTAGATTAATTCAGACAAGAGTCTTCATCCTGTGCGTGCTTATCTAGCTAATGACACGTGAATCCGTTGGGAAGCACCTAGGAATGAGTCCAAACATTCAGCTCTATATATAGAGGGGTACAACCGTTCGAGGCATGATTCAATCGATCAAATCAATCTATTTATCAGTTCTTGTACATTCTTGCTCTGGAGTAACAATAACTTAGGGGTGTTTACGATGGCTCCAGGTTTCAGCTCTAGTGGGGAGCTGTAGTTTATAATATTAACTTAAATAGTTTTAAAAATATTTTAATTTAAATAATAAACAAAATGACTTATCTAAATGTCTTCTAAAAACTTACAACTCTAGCTCCACGATTTTCTACAACATCTAATGACCTGTTCCACCAACTCCACTAAATTTTCTAGAGCTCCAGCTGTCCTAAACAGTGCCTTAGTCTATATTAGTCTTCCTCATCAGTCTTTACTTCTCTTCGGCTCGACGTCGTTTAGAGTCCTCTTGTGTGGCCTACCGATCCAAGACAATCCTAGGATCTTTACTTCCTAGCAGGATTTCTCCTCGGGAGCGAGATCCATAATCTGCAAGAGATTCACAAAGCCCTCTGCGCGCCTCGCAGATGGTCCTCAACCTTCACGGAAGACCGAAGCCCTCTGTGTAAGTCGTGAACGGTTATGCATTTTATATTGAAACAGAGGCAGTAATAGAAAGATTCGGATTTTGAATTACCGTCGGATCAGACTTCTCAACTTTCACACATTGCTTTTTTTTCTTTGCCACTAGTGATATTTTTGGGCGTTCAGCTCTAGATGGATGAAACGGTAAAAATGTCTCTGAGTCCATCCCTTCACGTTGATCCACTAGTGATATTGTCTCTTAACTGCATTAATGATCTAGGAGCTTAGAGTTATATTATGCGATCTTTTAGCTATCTCTTGTATTTAGAAAACCGTTCTATAGGCTTTAGGTTGTACATTTTACTTGCGCTGTGAATCCGCATTCTCTAGTACCATTAGATGCCTAGTTTTGGTTGTAGATTGATTTGCTAATTTCAAGTGTTACTCATGATTTGGTTCACCTTGATCATCGCTAGGACATCAAACTAGTGATCTATAAAGTCTGATTTATTAATCTTTTGTGGTTCTTGGTTAATTGCGTAATTAGTGAGCTGGTTCTTGGTTCATGAAATCAACCCTACTTGGCTACTTCATCAGAGATTTCGCCTTCACCGTTTTTTATCCTTTGACAAAGTATCCAGCTCAAAGATGTGTAGTAGCTAGGAAGGAAAATTCTTGTGACAGTCGTTAACACTAGTATTCATGAACGAATCCTTTTATTCAAAACGGAACCTGCAGCCATTTTGTCTGAGGAACTGCAGGTTCAGGTTACAGTAGGGCCTTGCATTGCAGGCTGTAGTTTAGAGTTGTACAGCAGTGGTGCACGCAGAGCGCAAGCACCAGAGTACTACCAGACTACCAGTGTGCAGTGAGGTCAAAATACGATGACCCAGGAACGAACGAACGTACGAAAGAATGGTAGCCGATCAGAGAACGCAACAAACCAATCAACAAAATTGTTAACCCGGCGCAACGCAGCAGCACCTCGGAAAACGCCGCTGCGGCGAGGTGTCAATGGGCAGCAAGCAGATCACTTGGCCTTGTGCTTGGGGAGCGTGAGCGCCACGGCCGGCGCGCGGAACCCCATCAAGTGCTGCTGCTGCTTGGGCGAGGAGCGCCTGCACGCCGGGGTCGGGGTCGCGAGCCTGCTGGCGCCCGTCGGGGTGGGGCAGCCCATGTAGTGCAGGCCGGGCGACAGCCTGATCCTGGGGCTGGGGCGCGGCGACGGGATGGGCAAACGCGGCGACGGCGCCACCGCCGCCACCCTCGGCGACAGATTCACCTGCTCCAGGGCCATGCTCTGCACGTCGGCCGGGTAGTTCTGGAGGCAGCCGATGCGCGCGCCCGTGGGCGTCGACCACTTGAACGACGGCCGCCTGCCCATCGCCGTCTTCGGCGGCTCCGCGTCCGCGTCCGCGGCCGTGCCCGTGCCCTCCTTCACGATGTCCACCGCGGGCAGCTCCGGCACGGCTCGTGGCTCCTCTTCTGTCGCCACTGGGTCTGCCTCCTCTGCTGCCTGCTGCTTCTCTTCTGTACCCGCCGCCGGCTTCTTGAACGACGGGAACTCGTCGTCGTCCACCGAGCATCGCTGAAAACACATACACGAGAACCGTCTTGTCGTCAGCCAACAAGCCCCCCCATCTCCTTTATTCGGCAGTCAATCACAGGGACAGACAGACGACGGATCCATTGCGTTGCGTACCTTGACGTTGGTGAGGTCGACGTTGTTGTCCTCGAGGAAGGCGATGAACTCCCTGAAGTTCTCCTCGGTCGGGAGGTAGTGGCCGCTGTAGGGCCATATCGCCTTGAGGACGCCCTCCTTGGCGACCAGCCTCCCGGCGGCCGAGGTGGCGGCCCCGGACAGGAAGCTCGAGTGCTGGAACTTGCCCTTGCGCTTCTGCCCCACGTACAGCGACCTGCTGGTGCTCAGCACGAATATCCACTTGGACTCCTCGTTCGTGCTCACCGGGTCCCCGCTCTGCCTGTACACGAGCCGCCCTTCCTCCACGACGACTTCGTACGCCGCCCTCTCGTTCTGCTCGAGATGGATGGAACAACAATGGAGATCAGCATATATATAGCTAGAGACGAGCAAGTCTGCGGAACGAAAGGTTATTTCAAGGGCACCGGCCACGTACTGGTCCGAGGTACATGATGAGCTGCGAGTTGAGCTTGCTCCGTGGACACTTGTGGTGATGCAAGTCCCTGCCGTTGCCGACGTCCAGCCAGTAGAAGAAGGGCTCGCAGCTGGAGCTGGCGGACCAGATGTCGTAGTAGAGATGCAGGTTGTGGCCGTAGCGGTGGCGCGGGTCAATCTGAGACCAGGAAAAAAAAAGAAGCAGAGGATGAGACGATTGTAGTCGCTACCAAATCCAAGAAAGACGAACGAGGGCGCTTGATGAAATGCTTACAGCTTCGAGCCAGTGCTGGAGCGCGAGCTTCTGCGCCTTGTCGTCCTTGGAGAGCCCCTTGCCGACCTTGGCGATCCTCTTGCCGGCCCTGGACCAGCGGGACGCGGCGGTCTCCTGCTTGTCCTCGTCGAAGAAGGAGATGGACTTGATGTTGAGGTACACCGAGTCGACCGTCTTCCACCACAGCTCCTCGGCGATGATGGCGCCGTCGGCGAGGCTGCGGCGCGTGCGCAGGCCCTTGTACATCTTCTGCAGCGTGGTGGCCGCCTGGTCCAGCTCCACGCGGGGGCGAGGGGAGATGTACTCGATCATGGCCTGCGCCTGCGGGGACACGGAGACCACGCGCCGGGGGCTCTCCTGCTGCTGCAGCGCCAGGGCGCCCGGGCGCGCTCCGTTGATGCCGCCCCGGCTGTCGCCCGCCTCCCAGTTCTTGAAGCTGAGCGAGCGCTCAAGGCCGCCGTGCGCCATCTTGGTGGGCTTCGGCTTGGGGCTCTGGCAGGAGCCGCAGGACGCCCTGGGTGACCTCAGCAGCGACGACACGGCGGCATCCCGCGGGCTCTGCGGCTTCGGGGAGAGAAGGTGGTTGCGCTCTGTGTTGAGCAGCCCCAGACTCATCTCCCGGGTCCCTCCCTGCACCTGCAGAGACGGTTCTGCCGTCGCCGGAGAGACAGCAGTTGGTCGCAGGAAGAGTAGGGGACGGCGCTGCGGTTGCGATGGGAGGAGCTAAAGCTGCTGGGGTTGCTGCTTTGGAGGTTCAGGTTCAAGCGTTCAGCCTTGTTGATCCGTTGTGGTTCTCCCAGCGCGGACGGGGGCGCCTATATATGCAAGGCTGGCATGAGCTAGCTAGGCGCGTCTACGGTGGAGCAGAGGAGTACGAGTCCAAGTTGTGCGTTGCAGAGGGGGCGGAAGGAACGGAAGAAGACGACGACGGAGACCGGGGGACCGGTCGTTGCCGGGGCCGGTGGAAGGGAGGAGGGATGGACGACGAGTCGACGAAGGGTCCGCGTCCCTGCCTGCCTGGTTTCGCACGTCAGCCCGCCCGTCTCCCGCTTCGGCGCTTCCCCGGGTCAGCCCGGAGGATCCAAACGGGGATGCTAAGCAATAAAATAGAACCTAGCCGGAGGGAAGCAAGATAAGGGAGTAACTTTGTGCACACTGGTACTCAGTTCAAAAATGAACGTGACTAATATTTAAGAACGTAGCCACGTAGGTAGTACAATACTAGTGACTTTGATGACACACCAATCATATTTAATGATGTCTGTTGGATAAGATTATGTGATTATATCTCTATTTGCTTTGCCTATATAAATGTCTCCTCGTACCCTGTACGATACATCACATAAAAGATCTGTTTTTCCGTGGTTTTTTTCTCCTCCACATTAGGAGAGTTTTTTTCACATTAAACTCTGTGTCTCCTTTTTCCCTACCATTCTTAAAAAATAAATTTAAAATTAAAGTAAAACTTTCACATAAAAAAAATTGAAAATTAAATTGTACACCAATTAGTTGGTATACCTTGTTTAAATGAGATGTTTATTTAAATATAATATCGCTCCTTTATATAACACAAACAAGTGTGTTCTAGTGGTAAGTCACAAGGATGTGCTTGCGCGAACCTAGGTTTGAATCCTAGTGGCTCTCTATTTTTCGATATTTCCGCGCTGCAGCTGAGGTGGGTAGGCTCACTGTGCTCGTGATGAGTGCGGGGGATGACACACGAAGAAATTCTCACATTATAATAGTAAAGATATGCTCCATATATTAAACTGCAAATATTATACTTTATTTTAGCCAAAAGACCAAAAAGGTATGAGTTGAAAAGGAGATGTGCCTTTTTCATAGCTCGCTTGATCATTCGTCCTTTTTCAGCTAGTGAGATGGTATTATTCGGAAGCGCTACATTGCATGTGGCTCGTCATCCTTTAGCTAGCAAGGTGGTACTATTCGGAAGCGTTACGCTGCATGCAACTCAATGTCGTGTTGGGATTGTGTGTTTTTCATGGGCCATCTCGAAGGTAACGGCACATGACGTACCATGGAACCGTGAAAACTGATCCTTTATAGGACTAGATAGATATGTTTGGACTGTGGGTTAGATTAGAAAGAAGTGTACATATTTTTTTGTAAAATAAATGACGGTAGAAACCAGAAAAACGGTGCTTTATAGCATGAGAGAAGAGACTTATATTTTCCTGTCACTCTATTTTTCTAGCCCTCCTGTGTTGTTTGTCGCGCTCTTCTCTAATAATAGAAGTTGAAACAACCGGTCACAACAGAAAAACGATGAATTTCCTACGTCTAAACCGTCAGAAATTAGGTCCAAACCATCGAAAAATAAACTATTTCTGACTCCTTTCGTGTTATGTCTGATGGTAGTTATCTATTGATCGTAACTCATCAGAAATAGGTCTATTTTTGACAGCCACAAGAGATCGCCGTCCGTTACAACCGTTAACTATGGTAACCGTCGTAACTGCAAGTGAGTTTTGTGGGGGATAGATATCCCCCGGGTCCACTAAAAGAGTAAAGGACCTCACGAAAGGCCCAAGGGCCCAATAAATCGTAAGGTCATTCTTTCGTGGGCCTGGGGAGAAACAACCAGCAAAGCAGAACGACATGAGGCCGGATTGGTGCAAACCCGGACGATCCGTAGCGTCGAGCGAGTGACCGCAACAGAGATCCGACTTTCCCGCGCAGGAGCCTCCATGCAACGAAGCCATGCGAGGATAAGTCGGCGAGGGTTACGTAGGGATAATCTCGAGAGGTTCACTATTTTTTAGCTACTTGTTGCTATCTTATCCACGTGTACTGCCCCACGGTCGAGTATATAAGGCCTAGGGGGCACCCCTTCAGAACGATCGACCCATTACTTAGCCACCCACACCAACTCTCAGTATTCTCGATCCAGAGAGTTCTCTTGTAATCATATCCACCAAGCATACTCATCAGGACGTAGGGTGTTACGCATCACTAAGCGGCCCGAACCTGTAAACCTTGTCCACCGTCTCTCGTGCGATCGGCACGAACCATTTTGCTACAGTTGTCGACACCTTCCTACTCCTAAAACACCTTGAGGGGCAACCCCGGGTGTGCGGTCGGACCCAAAACACCGACAGCTGGCGCGCCAGGTAGGGGGTGTGTCGACAATCCAAGCTAGCTCAATGGCCATCTCCTTCTACAGCAAGATCACCCTGCGTCCCGGATCTGTGTTCTGCTTCGGAACAATCTCATTCGTAGCGGACGAAGAAGGAACTCTGCACCGTATCGCGGATCCGCCGGAAAAGGAATCTCCCCTAACGAACTCCGAAAATACCGGAGAAGCGCAACCTCCGGCTCTCCGAAAGAAGATCACCACGACGGCAGCACCGTTCTACCCCGACGTTCTCTTCATCGGAAGAGCGGAGTCGCCCATCATCTCCGACGACGAGCCGACGGTACCCGGGGAGGAACCGCCCCAACGAGAGTCCCGTCGACGGAGGAACCGGCGCAGGAACGTTCGACGACATCACGCAGCCGGAGAGCGGAATCCAGAACAACCTGTCTCGCGAGACGAGGTCTCGGAGGTAGGAGAAACTCCGGAAGAACGCGTCTTCAGAGAACGAAGGAACTCCCGACGACGTGATCGCCGACGAGCTCAGGAACAGGCTGAGCAGGATGCAAGACAGCGTCGAGAGAATCCATTCTTCGGGCGCAACCTGAACCCCGACTTCGCCCGAGCCATGAACACGCCGAGCGAAGTCGGAGGGGTACTGGCTCGAATAGCTGAGGGACTTCCTCGGACTCCCGACGCCGACGGCTACCGACGGCTGTTCACCCAGGCGGCCAACCACCTTCTACCGCTTGCTCACCCGCCGAACGATCTACGACACGCCATCAACAGTCGCCGAGACGCGCGGAGCTCCATCAATGCTTCGCGCGAGCGGCGGCATGAGAACGAGATTCGCCGTCGGGAGGAGTACGACAGGGATCATGGCATCCCGACTCAGAGCCAAGCTACCAGGACTGAGTCGGCAACGGCTTCAACCGGCGGAACCACCCGGGGACGGTCGAGGAATCACAATCACAACTCCCCTCCCCGGGACAGACATCGTCTCCGACGACAGGAGGACACGTGCGGAGTGTCCGCCCTCACTCCGCGCCTTAGGGCCATCCAATGGCCTCCCAATTTCAAGGTATCCAATGTTGACAAATATGAACCTAAGCAGGATCCATGGGGTTGGCTAGCCGTCTACACAACCGCTGCTCGAGCTGCCGGGGCATCCGAAGACGTGATGACCGCATACTTACCCATTGTCCTTGGGCAAGACGCGCTGCAATGGCTGCGACACCTACCCCGACACTGCATTGACGTCTGGGGCGACTTCAGTCGACGCTTCACCGCCAACTTCCAGTCCCTCTCCGACAAGCCGGCGCAACCGTGGGACCTTAAATCTATCAAGCGCCGGGGGGACGAGACTCTCCGTTCGTACCTCAAGAGGTTTCAAACCATGAGAAATCGTATCCCCGAGGTCACGGAGGCGGCCGTGATCGAGGACTTCTACCGAGGATCCAATGATTCGGTTTTCGTCCGAGCCATACTACAGAAGGCGCCGACTACCTCCGAGGAGCTGTTCCGGGAAGCCGACCTCTACATCACCGCCGACGAGCGAGCCTAGGACCTCATCGGAGGAGCAAAGCCCGCACCGGCAGCACCATGACGCGACACGAACCAGCAACCTGACAAGCGGTGGGAGAAGAGGCCACGCGAAGAAGTGCACGCTGCCGGACCACCTGCCTCTCGCGCTCGAGGAGGACCTCGCGGAGGCGAACGTACGTTGGATGACATCCTCGACGCCTAGTGCCCGTACCACAAGGACATGCGCCACACTCTTCGTAACTGCCGAGACTTCAAACACTCCGTCGGACACGGCCGACCCTTCCAACCTCTACCTCCTCCTCCGCCGAGGGGAGGACCAGATGAGCCACGACAACCCCATCGACAGGAGGAGGGAGGAGGAGGAGGAGCTTTTCCACGCGTTGACAGGGAGGTCAACGTCATCTTCGGCGGACACGGATCGCAGGAGAGCAGAAGACAGCAAAAGCTCAACGATCGCCAGATACTGGTGGCGACCATCGGCCCTCCCGCCCCATACCGATGGTCGGAGCACCCGATCACCTTCACTCGGGCAGATCAATGGCTCAACTTCGACCACCCGGGCAAATACCCGCTTCTCGTCGATCCGGTGATCCGAGAGAGCCGGGTGAAGAAGGTATTAGTGGACGGGGGGAGCAGCATCAACGTCACCTTCCCCCGGACACTCCAAGGCTTGGGAGTTCACCTCAAAGAGCTCCACGAGTCGGACACTCCTTTCTTCGGCATCGTGCCGACGGAAGGGGAATACCCGCTGGGCCACATCTACATGCCAGTCACCTTTGGAACTCCGGAGAACTACAGAACCGAGTTCCTGAGGTTTGAAGTGGCGAACTTCGACTGCGGGTACAACGCCATCATCGGGAGGCCGGGATTGGCCAAGTTCATGGCCATTCCGCATTACACCTACATGATACTGAAGATGCCAGGACCGCAAGGGATCATAACTGTGCGCGCCGACTTCCAAGGCGCCGCAGAGTGTTTCTGGGTGGCTATTCAAGCAGCCCTCACCGCCAAACCATCGATGGCTCCCTCTACTTTGGCGAACTCTAAGCCTGAGGAGGACCTTGCAATACCGGCGAATGAGGCTCAGACCGCGACCTCTATGCGGCCGACTGAAGAAACCAAGAGAATCAACCTGGGGTTTGCTGATGAGCGCAAGACGGCCATCATCAGCTCCAGCTTGGATGACAAATAGGAAAGCGCGCTCGTCCGGTTCCTGCAAGATAACCGAGATGTATTCGCATGGCAACCTGCGGATATGCTGGGAGTCCCAAGAGAACTGGCCGAGCACAAACTGAAGGTTTTTCCCCAGGCAAGGCCGATTCGGCAAAAACTACGTCGTTTCACGCCTGATAAGAGAGAGGCCATTCGCGCCGAGTTAGCTCGCCTGGTCGCGGCTGGATTCATTAGAGAAGTATTACATCCCGAGTGGTTGGCCAATCCTGTTCTTGTACTCAAAAAGAATAAAGTGGACTGGCGCATGTGTGTTGATTATACTGATCTCAACAAACACTGTCCGAAGGATCCTTTCGGGCTCCCGAGGATAGATCAGGTGGTGGACTCTACCGCTGGATGTTCTATGTTGTCTTTCCTGGATTGCTATTCTGGATACCATCAGATTAGTCTGGCGAAGGAAGATGAAGAAAAAACGGCATTCATTACTCCGTTTGGTGCTTTCTGTTATACTTCCATGCCGTTTGGCCTCAAAAACGCTGGAGCAACTTACCAGAGAGCCATTCAAACATGCTTAGCCGATCACTGGGGCAAGCGTGTGGAAGCCTATGTGGATGATGTGGTAATCAAAACGCAGGACTCAAAAGATTTCATCGAAGACTTGCAACTGGTTTTCAACAGTCTGAGGCGGTATAGATGGAAGCTTAATCCTGAGAAATGTGTTTTTGGGGTACCAGCCGGAAAGTTACTCGGGTTTATTGTCAGCCACCGGGGAATTGAAGCTAATCCAGATAAGATTGAAGCTATCATGAAGATGGAAGCACCTCGATCGCAAAAGAAGGTTCAACGGCTTACTGGATGCATGGCGGCTCTAAGCAGATTTATATCCAGGCTGGGAGAAAAAGGTTTGCCGTTTTACAAGTTACTCAAGAAGGTGGATAAATTCCAGTGGACTTCAGAAGCGCAAGAAGCTCTAGATACTCTGAAAAAATTCTTGACAACACCACCAGTACTGAAACCACCTCGGCGAGCCACGTCAACTCAACCAGCTGAAGATTTGCTGCTATATATCTCTTGCACGACTCACGTGGTAAGCACCGCGTTAGTAGTCGAGCGAGTAGAAGAAGGACATGCCTATCCAATACAACATCCTGTCTACTTCATCAGTGAAGTCCTAGGCCCCTCAAAGAAAAAGTACCCTCAAGTTCAGAAGCTATTGTATGCAGTACTTCTAACTGCCCGCAAACTGCGTCACTACTTTGACGATCACAAAGTCATAGTAGTCACAAGTTTTCCAATAGGGGATATTCTTCACAACAAGGAAGCCATCGGTCGAATAGCCAAGTGGGCTTGTGAGCTGGGATCTCATGACATCGAGTTCCGGCCTCGCACTGCCATCAAAACCCAAGCACTGGTTGATTTCGTATCGGAGTGGACTGAACAACAAGTACCAGACAACCCGGAGACTGCAGAAGTATGGCGAATGTATTTTGATGGCTCACTAAAGCTGCAGGGAGCAGGAGCGGGGATTCTCTTCACTGCACCTGGAGGCGAACACCTCAAGTACGCCCTCCAGTTGCTATTCCCGGCCTCCAACAATGCAGCCGAGTATGAAGCTTTGATTCATGGATTGAACATTGCCATATCGTTGGGCGTCAAAAGATTAATGGTATACGGAGACTCTCTGGTAGTCATCAGCCAGATAAATAAGGAGTGGGATTGCTCAAACGATTCGATGGGAAGATACTGCACTGCCGTCCGAAAGCTGGAGGATAAATTCGAGGGTCTAGAATTTCATCATGTGGAAAGAGATCGGAACACGGCAGCCGATGTACTGTCCAAGCTAGGGTCCAGTCGAACTCAGGTCCCACCCGGGGTTTTTGTGCAAGAAATTCTGCAGCCAAGTATCTCAATGGATCAAATAGAAGAGTGCAACATCATAGATCAACCTGAGTCAGATCCCGATGACTGGAGAAGGCCAATCATTAAATACATAAAGAATGAAGAGGAACCAGACGACAAGAATTCAGCAGAGCGCATTGCAAGACAGTCGGCTCACTATACACTTATTGGAGAGACATTATACAGAAGGGGTGCATCAGGCGTCTTCATGAAATGCATCCTCCCATCTACTGGAAGGCAACTCCTGGAGGAGGTCCATGCTGGACAATGTGGAATACATGCAGCCTCCAGAAGACTGGTCGGGAAGGTCTTCAGGTCAGGATTATATTGGCCAACAGCAAAGAACGATGCAGCCGAGTTAGTTCAAAGGTGCGAGGCCTGCCAATACTTGTCAAAGCAACAACACATGCCAGCGCAGCAACTGCAGACCATACCAGTAACTTGGCCTTTCGCATGCTGGGGACTGGATATGATTGGACCTTTCAAGAAAGCTCAAGGGGGATACACTCATGTATTAGTAGCAATTGACAAGTTCACTAAATGGATAGAATTCAAGCCCATTGCCTCCTTAACCTCTGCTAAGGCCGTGGAATTCATACAAGACATAATATTCAGATTCGGGATACCAAACAGCATCATAACTGATTTAGGATCCAACTTCACGAGTTCAGAATTCTTTGACTTCTGCGAGCAAAAGAGCATTCAGATCAAGTATGCATCTGTAGCCCATCCAAGAGCCAACGGGCAAGTTGAGCGAGCCAACGGGATGATATTGGATGCACTCAGGAAAAAGATTTTCGATAAGAATGAAAAATTCGCAGGAAAATGGATAAGGGAATTACCCTATGTTGTTTGGAGCCTAAGAACCCAACCTAGCCGAGCTTTGCATGGAAACACTCCTTTCTTCATGGTCTATGGGTCGGAGGCAGTGCTGCCTGCTGATCTCAGGTTTGGGGCGCCAAGGCTGATCTTTGAAAGCATAGCAGAAGCTGAGACCACCAGGCTGGAGGACATAGACGTACTCGAGGAAGAACGGTTAAATGCAGTAATCCAATCAGCAAGATACCAGCAGACTCTAAGGCGCTATCACGACAAGGCTGTGCGGCAACGATTCTTCTCAGTAGGAGATCTCGTCCTCCGCCGAATTCTAACGGGAGAAGGACGACACAAGTTATCACCCTTATGGGAAGGACCCTTCGTAGTAGCAGAAGTCACTCGGCCCGGATCGTATCGCCTCACTCAGATGGACGGCACAGAAGTTGGGAACTCCTGGAACATAGAACACCTGAGAAAGTTTTATCCCTAGCTGTACCTCAAAACTGCTGGGATAATGGTGATGTACTCTGTAAAGTGGAAATATGTCATCAATAAAGAAAAGGTCTCAAGGATACTCAATTTATTTACGATTGACTTGCATTCTTACTTAACTCAGGGTGACCACTATGCCCTGCTAACGGAGCAATCGACTTAAGTCGGCAATGACTTAAGGCGGTGCAACATGCTCGCGCTTACTTAACTCAGGGTGACCACTATGCCCTGCTAACGGAGCAATCGACTTAAGTCGGCAATGACTTAAGGCGGTGCAACATGCTCGCGCTTACTTAACTCAGGGTGACCACTATGCCCTGCTAACGGAGCAATCGACTTAAGTCGGCAATGACTCAAGGCGGTGCAACATGCTCACGCGTACTTAACTTAGGGTGACCACTATGCCCTACAAACGCAGCGATCGACTTAAGTTGGCAGGCAACTTAAGACCGGTACAACATGCTCGCGCCTATATAATTCAGGGGATGACTTCCATATCCCGCAAACAAATTTCATAATCATCATGCGTCATTACTGCTAACTCATTAACTAATAAATTCTGATACAATGAAGGAGTAATTATGTCATTCGAACGGTAAACTGGTGTCCTCTAACAAACACTTGATCATGCAAACCGCGCGCTTGGAGCACGCAAAATGTTTTTTCTATTTTGCAACATCTTTCCCAGGAGCAACCGATGAAGAGGGGCGACTCGAGGAATCAGGGGCAGCGTTCACGTCAGCCCTTATATCTTCGGGAACAACTACGCCGGGTCTCCTCATCAAGATTCGTCCCGCCCGAATAGCCTTGTCCAGGGCTTTGTCGCGTTGGGCCTTGAGAGTAACAGAAGTTTCTTCAGCAGTTTTAATAGCCAGTCAAGCACTCTCTAACTCCTGGGCAATGGATTTTTTGGAAGCCCGGAGCCCTTTGATAGTAGCATCCTTCGCTGATATCAACTGCTTAAGCCGGGTTACCTCCTCCATGGATTCCTGCAGCTTACGACGATGAAGGTCTAATTCTTCCATGGTGAAGCGATGACTTCTTTCCAAGATGGTCAGCGAATTGCTAGAATCTCGATACAACCTGTCAAGATTATCACGAGAAGCAGCAAGGATACGTTTTTCTTCCTACAAACGCAAGTCAGTTCCTTCAGAAAACCAGGCAAGTAATAGGAGCACAGCAAGGCAAAAGCGCAGTTTCGTATATCACCTTTTCAGAGTCGAGCTGGGCATGCAGAGAAGAACTCAACGCATTGGCATCATCTAAGGCAGCGGAGACCTGACTCGGCTCAATCTGACTTTGAGAGTACTTTTCCTCAAAATCAGTGCATCGCTGGGCCAATTCAGCCTGATCTCGAGAATGTTTTTCCTCAAGAATTGCAATCTGCCGAGTCATTTCTAGCAAGAGGTAACCAAACAAAACGAGGTCAGAAGGTAAAATAGTCCACAACAAAGGTGAAGAAAAGAAAAAGGGCACTAACCAGCGTTAGTTGCCTCCAACTCGGATACACGACGATGAAGTGACACTGGATTCCAATAGGAAAGAGACGAAGCCACTTCTGGGACAGAAGCACCCTGCGATCTCAGCTGGCTGGCCATCCCATCCACCAAAACCTGATGAGAAGAACAGATGAGCATAATGGCAAAAGTCCGTGCAATGTAAAGATTAAGCCAAAAAACGGCACAGTACCTGGAGGTTGGAAAAGAACGAAGGGATCCCCAGATCAGGAGAAATCAGCTGATAACCAGGCGCAAGGTCACCACCCGAAGCAGTTTGCAACGGAACAGTGGGAATCAGTTCAGCGCCTTCAACAGAGCCGGACACCCGATCAACGGGGACGCTGCCCTCTAAAGCGACGCCCTGGTCCAAAGTTTGGGCCACCACCATGCAGCCAGAGTGTGGAGGTGACCCCGCGTGAACGTCCATGGAAGTGCCGGAAGGAGACCCTGTTTGGGCACCCTCGGGGGCTGGGTCATAGTTGGCACTGCCCACTTGAGCTGGATCATCCCCGGCAGCACCCTCGGGGGCTGGGCAGTAGCTTGCACTCTTCGCCCGAGCTAAGTCATCCCCGACGACACCCTCGGGGGCTGGGCATGTGTCAGCACCATTCTTGAGGTCCAGACTTTCCGCAGTAACCACCTCTAAGGTTGACGGGCCCTCGGCTACTTCCATGGAATCAGGACAATCCAAGTTAGCATCCCGACCCTCGAGATGGCGCTCTAAGGTTGACGAGGCGCGGGATGACCTCAACCCAGCATCCGGCACGGCACCGCAAGTTTCCGTTGCATCATCATCCACTGGCCCTGATAACAAGTCCTCTGGGACCATATCCTCAAGAGTTTGATCAAAGTCGGCCAGGGATATTTCTTGCAGACCAACGAGGGCAGATAAAGCAGGAGAAGGAACTCCACTACTTTCACCACTGGCGAGGAATTGCCGACTGTTCTTCCGAGTCAGAGGGACCTCATTCTCTTCCTCTCTATCGTCTTCATCAGCAACACAGGCAACACCCCCATTGGGATCAACGACAGATGGAGTACACCCATTGGGATCAGCAACAGACATATCACACCCATTGGGATCAGCATCAGTACATTCAGGCACAGGAACCTCCTCAGCAGCAGGAACCGAGGGACCAGCACCCTGATCCAAACTAGATACTCGCCGAAGGCGTCTCCTTTTCTTTTTCTGCTCATCAGCAGGAAGATCAGCTTGATTGGCTCGGCAAGGACGCCTCGAGCGAACACGGACAGGTCTCTGAACATCCAAGGTTATACCAACCTCTGGGAGAGGCGCCACTGCCAATGTTTCAGCAGGAGTAGCGTCAGAAGAATCTTCAGCCAACATATCAAGCATGGCATTCATTTCTGCATCATTAGGATCCAAAGGCACCTCAAAATGGACTTGTCGTTCATCATCAGGAATTTTCCCAAGTGAGGCAACCAAAGCATTGACTTCTTCATCAGAGGGCCGCGTTCTAAGGCCCAAATTGCCATCAGCCGCAGGTGGATTTGACACGAAAAGAGTGAAGGCTTTGGCAGGAGGCAGATTCCAGGCCGAGTACGCCACCGGAGCACCAACATTGGATACTTTGCCCCTGAGAATCATCTCCAGTCGGCTCACCAAATCTGCAGAAGGGATTCTCTTGTTGATAACTCGAGTTGAGTCGGCTAGCCCTTGATACAGATAAGCCGGGTGGACCCTATCTTTTAGTGGCTGAATGTTTTTGAAAACGAAGTCAGCAACTACGGCTTCAGCAGTTAAACCTCTTTCTTTCAACAGTCCAACTTCAGCTAGCAACACACTGGCTTCAGCTACCTCCTCATCTGTGGGAGACTCGGTCCAGCTTGGGGTACGAACATCTGGCTGTCTCCCCGACCGGGGGGGGAGAGAATTTCCATAATTATCAACTATAAACCACTCCAGACGCCATCCCTTAATGCTGTCTTTAAGGGGAATCTCAAGATATTCAGTTTTCCGTCCCCGGCGCATCTCCAAACTGGCACCCCCGACCAACTGATGTTGTCCCCCAGCCATCCCAGGGCGACAATGATACAGGTGTTTCCACAAGCCGAAATGCGGCAGCACGCCAAGAAAGGCTTCGCATAAGTGGACGAAGATGGAAATTTGCAGAATTGAGTTAGGGTTCAGATGGGTCAGATTAATGTGGTAGAAATCAAGAAGACCACGGAAAAAGGGAGAAATAGGAAGGCCAAGGCCGCGGAGAAGAAAAGGAGCGTAAACCACGGACTCGTGGGTATCCTCCGTCGGGACCATAGTCCCGTGGCAAATCCGCCAAGAACAGAGTTCCCGTGGAGGAAGAACCCCAATGGACACGAGGTGGAGGAGTTCGGCTTCAGAGATGATAGACATATGGTTACCTGCAAAAGGCAACTGGCTGTTGGGATCGATTGGAGGAATCACCACAGCGGACGAGCTTGCGATTTTCCTCTTGGGAGCCATCTCGATTCTACCAGTGAGCAGATTGGAGGCGAGCGCAGAGAGGATTCGGAAGCGGGAATGCAAGAACTAGGGCGCGGAAAGCAAAGGCGGCTAAAAGTGCAGCTCTTATGGGATATTCTCGGACCAGATACCGTTTCAAAAAAGTGCCCAGTCATCACTCGGTAGTTATTTCCAAAATCCCAGCATGCCACGTGGTCATTCGGCAATTATTTCCAAAAAACTGGTGGACCACCTCATCACTCGGGTGTTATCCTCAAAATAACTCGGCATTGCCTCTAAAATGCCGATGTCACCACCCAGTCACTCGGCGTTGCCTCTAAAACGCTGATCTCGAGCTCAATCGCTCGGCATTACTTCTAAAATGCCGACGGCAACCTTTAATCACTCGGCGTTGCCTCTAAAATGCTGATCTCGAGCTTAATCGCTCGGCATTACTTCTAAAATGCCGACGGCGACCTTTAATCACTCGGCGTTGCCTCTAAAACGCTGATCTCGAGCTCAATCGCTCGGCATTACTTCTAAAATGCCGACGGCGACCTTTAATCACTCGGTGTTGCCTCTAAAACGCTGATCTCGAGCTCAATCGCTCGGCATTACTTCTAAAATGCCGACGACAACCTTCAATCACTCGGCGTTGCCTCTAAAAACGCCGGTCTCATGTTCAATCGCTCGGCATTACTTCTAAAATGCCGACGTCGACCTTCAATCGCTCGGCATTGCCTCTAAGACGCTGGTATAGCGCTCAGTCGCTCGGCATTACTTCTAAAACGTCGATACAGACTGCAAGATTACTCGGCGGCTACTTCTGGAAGCGTCAGTATGACGATCAAGTCGTTTGTCTATTGTCTCAAAAGAATCAGAGTTATAATCAAACAAAGCAAGTCATCAAGAGGAAACCAAAGTCATTCTTCATTAAGGGAAGTAGCAAATACTTACAAATCAACTCATTATGAGTTGATACTTCCCTACTGCTACTACTACTACTACGCTACACTATACTACTCTACATTACTAATACTACTACATTATTTCAATATACTACTTCTAATCTATACTAATATCTAAAAAGACCAGTGGCATCTAGCCACTGGCCCTGCCCCTGCCGCCGCCGCCGCCCTTGGTGCTGCCCCTGCTGCTGCCGCCCTTGGTGCTGCCCCTGTTGCCGCCGCCCTTGGTGCTGCCCTTGCTGCTGCCGCCGCCCCTGCCACTGCCGCTGCCGTCGCCGTCGCCACCGTCGCCACCGTCGTCGCCGTCGTCGTCGTCGTCGTCCTCATCCTCGTCGCCGCCGTCCGAGTCCTCCTCATCCGAGGAGTACTCCGACTCATCCGAGCCCTCGAGCCCGGATCGCTCGACGGCCCGGATGTACGTCCAAACTTCCGCGGCTATCCCCTGGGAGTCGTCCGAGTCATCGGACGACGCCGGGGGAGAGACGGGAGCCGGAGACCCCTCGGACTCGGAGGAGAACTCCTCCTCTGAGTATTCCGAGTCACCGAAATCCTCCGATGGAGGAGTCGGCTCGCGCTTGCGCTTGTTGCTTTTGCCCATGGTGGAAGCAAGCGGGAGAGAAGAGAAGAAAGCAGTAAGGAACAGCGAAGAGATGTGAAGAAACCAGAGGGGCAGCAGCGTTATTTATAGAAGAAAAAGGCAACCGCTCACCTCCAACCGCGGTCACTGAACAGTCGCAAAGCATTCAATATGCACTTCCACCCGTCCGGAGACACGTCAGGCGGCTGACGCCGTTTCATGCAGCACTACACCCATTGGGACTCCAGTCAACAGCGCAAAGGGTATGATTACACTCGCCGTCCCATCACATTACAACTCAGAAGCAGTCGGCTAAAACACTCAGCGTACCAAGCCGTCCCTTGCCCACACCCATTGGGGGGGGGACGCCCAGGAATTATCAATATATTTTTCAAAATGGTCACATCTGTGCAGAACATGCAGTGAATGCTTCAAGACAAAAATGAGATATCAACAAGAGTTAGAGGGAAGCCAAATATAGCCAGCAGAGTGCAAAATATGGTCGACAGACACAACTTGAAGACTAGACAGAGAACGTCCATCAAACGTCCAATCAGTTGCAGAGCAAATAAATTGCGCTACCTAGCAAGATATGGAAGGATTGCAAACTCGGCTGCAAAAGACAAAATACATGCTGACCTCTGAAGCATAATATTGATGACATAGCACGGATGACATCATGCCAACTTTTTTATAAGCAGAAAGAGTAATCTTCAGCAAAAGGACATAAAAAAAGACCTTCAAGCGAATTACCCTCAAAAAATCCACTTGAAGGTCGGGGGCTACACCCATTGGGTGCACCTTCGGTGCACCCCATGGATTATCATTCCAAGCCGAGATAGTGCCAATTTCTAGAAGCATGGGACAAGATTAAAAAGCCAATCCTCAACCGAAATGAAGGAACACAAATGGAAATAATCTCTACTGAAGACCTTCGAGTAGATTATTTTCTAAAATCTACTCGAAGCTCGGGGGCTACACCCATTGGGTGCACCTCCGGTGCACCCAATGAAGTTCAGAATCCTACAAATTGGAATGCCGATCTCTAAGGCACAGGCACGAAACTAGTTTTTTGGTCAACGAGTGATTGGAGCAGGAGAGGACAACAGGAAGCCATCTTTCTTCAAATCACCTGCAAGCTGGACCTGGGATCTTCGGGTTGATTACCTCTAAATTAACCCAAAGATCGGGGGCTTGTGGGGGATAGATATCCCCCGGGTCCACTAAAAGAGTAAAGGACCTCACGAAAGGCCCAAGGGCCCAATAAATCGTAAGGTCATTCTTTCGTGGGCCTGGGGAGAAACAACCAGCAAAGCAGAACGACATGAGGCCGGATTGGTGCAAACCCGGACGGCCCGTAGCGTCGAGCGAGTGACCGCAACAGAGATCCGACTTTCCCGCGCAGGAGCCTCCATGCAACGAAGCCATGCGAGGATAAGTCGGCGAGGGTTACGTAGGGATAATCTCGAGAGGTTCACTATTTTTTAGCTACTTGTTGCTATCTTATCCACGTGTACTGCCCCACGGTCGAGTATATAAGGCCTAGGGGGCACCCCTTCAGAACGATCGACCCATTACTTAGCCACCCACACCAACTCTCAGTATTCTCGATCCAGAGAGTTCTCTTGTAATCATATCCACCAAGCATACTCATCAGGACGTAGGGTGTTACGCATCACTAAGCGGCCCGAACCTGTAAACCTTGTCCACCGTCTCTCGTGCGATCGGCACGAACCATTTTGCTACAGTTGTCGACACCTTCCTACTCCTAAAACACCTTGAGGGGCAACCCCGGGTGTGCGGTCGGACCCAAAACACCGACAAGTTTGGATTCATCTAAAAACTAGTGTCCCATCATTTTATACATGTCTAGCTACGTCCTACATCATATTTACGGTTACTGTCTTTGTTAAGAGAGTATTTGGTTTATAGAGACTAATTTTTAGTCTATGTATTTTATTCTATTTTAGTTCCTAAAAACAAAACTAAAATGCTATTTCAATTTTCATATTTAACAATTTAGAGACTAAAATAAAATAAAATAAATATATAAGCTAAAAACTAGTCACTAGAAAACTCCCGCTAAGTAATGACGTTTTAGACGAAGGCGTGGACATATGCGCCCTCTTCAGCAACTTGTCCGATTTTTACTGGGTTTACATATATACATACATACATATATATATATATATATATATATATATATATATATATATAGGACAGGTATAACGGGAGCTCTGGGCTTCCAATAGTTAAAGGAAGCCCAGGCCGACCACCCTTCCAAACTGGTTCAATCAGCGCGTCCAAACAGGCTGTCGGGTGCGCCACCTGCCCCAGGTGGGTTAGCGCAAAAAAAGGAATGCATGCATGAGTCAAACACGATCCAATGCATGCGCATAAATTTAGGAAAGATATGTGCGACAGTTTCTGTTTTTAAATCCTTTATTTCCTCCATAAATTTAGGATCGCTGCAACAGCCATGCAGCTAGACGCGTAAGGACCATTTTATAATATATACTGAGACTAAATATGCTAAACTGTGTTAATAATTATGCAATTCGATATACTGCATAAAAATCTGTTACCAGCTGCATGCACACGAATTTATGATAAAAATAATGTGCAATGAAAGGAAATGAATTACACGCATAAAACAAAAAATCGTATTTAATGTTTTATTTCCTTCGTAAATATAAGATCCCTCCAACAGCCATGCAGCTAAAACACATTAAATCTAGTTTATGATATATACTGATACAAATTATACTACATGGTGTAGCTATTTATGCAATTCGTTACACTGCGTAAAAAATCTGGCATGTTGTTCACTGGTGGACGCACCTCCGGGTTGGAGCGTAATAACCTTAAGTTTTGAGCATAAAATCCCTCAATAATAAGCGTATATACCGAGCCAATGTGAGAGGTTGATAGCTCTAGTAGGTTGTTATTACGATCCTATTTTTATGGCAGATCCAAAAAAACATGGCAGCCGCATGCATGCGGTTATACAGATCCTAAAATTATGGCAAAATGCATGCATGAGTCAAACACGTTCCCTTGCATGCGCGTAAATTTAGGAAAGATATGTGTGGCGGTTTCTATTTTAAATGTTTTATTTCCTCCATAAATTTAGGATCGATGCAACAGACATGCAACTAAAACTCGTAATGACCATTTTATGCTATATACTGATACTAAATATGCTACACTGTGTAGATAATTATGCAATTCGGTATACTGCGTAAAAATCTGCTACAGGCTGCATGCACACGAATTTATGATGGAAAGAATATGCAATGAAAGGAAATGAATTGCATGCATAGAAACAAAAAATCACATTTAATGTTTTATTTCCTTCATAAATATAGGATCCCTCCAACAGCCATGCAACTAAACGCATTAGAACTAATTTATGATGTATACTGAAACAAATTATACTACACGGTGTAGGTATTTATGCAATTCCTTACACTGCGTAAAAAATTTGGCATTTTGTTCACTGGTGGACGCATCTCCGGGTGTAGCGTAAAAACCTTAAGTTTTGAGCATAAAATCCCTCAATTATAAGCGTAAATACCGAGTCAATTAAAGGTTGATAGCTTTAGTAGGTTATTATTACGATCCTATTTTTATGACAGATCCGAAAAACATGGCAGCCGCATGCATGCGGTTTCTATTTTTATACAGATCCAAAAATTATGGCAAAATCGTGGGAGTTTCCATTGCATGCGCGCAAATTAAGAACAGCATAAATCAAGGAATTGCCTTTCCAATGTGCATGCAGTAAACTGATATACAAACTCTGTGTTAAAGCATAAAATCATACAGTTTTTAGCGTAAATAATACATGTGGTAGGCATAAAACACAATAAACGAAAAGAAAAATGCGCCGGATCGGAGGATGTCACGCGCGATCATCGCTGCGCGCATCTCGTCCCTTCCGTGACGTCGCTCGCTCGAACATCGCGCCTCATGCGTCGCCGTCGCTACTCGCACGTCGACGGGCGTCGCTTGCTCGCCGGCCTTGGAAGTGCCGCCTCCTCGGGGCTTCGGGGACGCCGCCGCTTGCGTGCACAAGGGCCTCGCTGCGGATCGAGGAACCTCTGCCACCGCGCGTCGAGGTAATGGAGTTGCGGCCACCGGCCTGGGATCCGCCGCCGCTCGCCCTCTGGATCGGGGGCCGCCACCGCCAGCCAGGGAACGCCGCCACCGCATGTCGAGGTTGGGGAGCCACGGCCACCGCAACCACTGGCCGGGGTCCACCGCCGCGCGCGCTATCGGGCAACCGCCGTCGCTAATGAATCGAGATGGGGCGTGAAAAACTGAACCCTAGAACTCCGGGTCCTGTTTTATAGACATCCGGATGTGGTCCGGCTCGACCGGATTGCACTGTCTGGCGCGGGCTTCCTTTAGTTATTGGAAACCCAGGGCTCCTAATATACAATATATATATATATATATATATATATATATATATATATATATATATATAGGGAAGAGGTAATGGAAGCCCTGGGCTTCCCCTACTAATGGAAGCCCCCGCCAGGGCGCGGTCGACTCAGCACCCGCATGCTTGCGTCAGCCATGCAGTCAACAGCCAAGATTCTAGGACGATAAGCGTAACGCAATATACGAATGCATATATATGGATAAAGATGCGTAAAACATGCATAAATGAATCTTTTGAAGCCCGAATCACGTGGAACGAATATGACACTGTGGACAGCGTTTACGACTGCATAATGACATGTACTTGACAGCATAAATCATGCAGTATGTGGTTCTGGTTCTGGCTCGGGCGGATTCCAGCGTAAACCGTGGGCTAAAACAGCGTAAATGAGTATGAAATTTAGCGTAAATCTTATATCTGTTTTGTAACAGCAAATGAGGCCTAAAATTAAGCAGCCGATCGTGAGCGGGGTCATGGCTCGGGCCGATTCCAGCGTAAAACGTGAGCTAAAATAACGTAAATGAGTACGAAATTTAGCGTAAATCCTATATCTGTTTTGTAACAGCAAACAGAGCCAAAAATTACGGCGTGAAAATCGCGTGCAGCCGATCGTGCGCGGGTTCTGGCTCGAATGATTTCAGCGTAAAACGTGAGCTAAAACAGCGTATATGAGTACAAAATTTAGTATAAAACACGCGCACAATCTCATTTCGCAAAGAGATTGCTGTAAAACACATCAAAAAGTGTCATAAATTTGGCGTAAAACGCAGTAAGACTGTTTTTAATGGAAGCATAAAATACAACAAGAAGTGTCGTAAAATTTAGTTTGAAAATGCATAAATCATGATGGTCTCATAGGGCACTTGTTTTGTTCACAATATATCAAAATATAAAGCACAACGATATTTTGCCAATATTGTTGCAATCATACACGATTTATTTGACATGACAAAAAAACAAGGAGCTAGCCCTGTCTTCGGTACTTCAGACATTTGGAACCATTAGCCTTTAGCTAGCTAGGTCGTGGTCCGAAATTGAAGAATCGCTGCTCGGCTCTTATCAAAACAGGTCTGTGTAAGCCTGTATAAATCATAAAGACACGTCAGAATAAGCCTAAGTAAATCCATGAACCTATATACCAGTTTAATCAACAGGGAAAATGGAGGAGTAATTAAGTGACAACAATTAGCTAGTTTATGTCACTTACAAAACAATGCAGCTGGAGAAGTCTAGTGGACAATAAGAAGTTGTGAACCTATATAAACCCTATAGGCCGTAGCAAGTGCTAATATCATAAATTAACCCATGAGATACTATATTTTTCGAAGGAAGTGAGGACATTTCTTTCTTTAATAACCTTAATTTACAAAAATACAATGGACAAACTGCCAGCAAGTGAGGACATTTCTTTTTTTAATAAACTCTGTTATGCATACTTCCAATATTGCAGGACTTGAGAATCAAAGCCCTATTATGCACATATGCTGAATACAAAATTTATTCTTTTTCTTGAATCCCTAACACATAGTTGTAATACTTAAGTTGTCTCTACTAGAAATTGTATAACTAAAGAATAACAAATCTTACCGTTCAAAAGACTGGTGAGGTTCCCGAACAGCGCCGGGTGGAGCACGCCGGAGAGCAGCTCTAAGCCGAGCAGCTTCACTTGTTGATGCTGCTTCAATTTCAGCTATTTCTGATCTTTCTCCATTAATACCACCTGCAAAAAGTATAATTATATGCAAATATGGAAGATAATATGATTGATTACTCTAATTCACCACTTTTTCGCCAGCATACTGAGATCAGTCTTGTTCAGCTATTCACGAGTCGAGTCACTACTTTCCTTAGTAAAGCTGAACAGAAAATGGTATAATGATTAAAAGCATTCACCTAATAGACTAGCACAACTAAATACTACCTGGAAATTATGGTTTTATGATAATACAATGATGCTAAATACTGGCGGAGGTGGGTGTAGCATATGTATGCACTATTACAAAGGAAGGTTTAAATTTAATAACTTGAAATCGTATAATAGTACTTCAAATTACAAATCTACATGCAATTATCATATTTTCCAACTAATTTCCAGAACTATATTGGTAGCAAAAATTTAGTCACAGGTCTAGCCACGCATTCACAAACCTACTTTAAGCAGTCAGAACAAGCCCTGCATTATAGCAATCCACACAAAAGCTACTAAGCTAGCAAACTACCAAACTAGTACTATTTTTTTTAAAAAACATCAAGCACAAGTTTGAACCAACGAATCTCACAAGTGGAAAGGAAACCGAATTACCGATGCACACAGGAAGTAAATCTACACGCATAGTCACGCAGGATGTGGCTAGATTTGCAACATCCAGATCACGGAGACGAAATCGAGATCTCAAGCCTACGGCTAACCTTCCTGGCTTCCCAACCAACCAAACACCACAGATCCGCACGAGATTTCCAAAAAAAAGCTCGTGGAGTACCGGGGGACACAGATCTAGGCCGCTGCCCGCTCACCTGCATGTTGCATTTGACGAGGTCGAGCGGCGTGACAGCCATGTGGGTGAGGCCGCAGCTGGCGATTCCTCCGGCGGTGCAGGCGGCATAGAAGGCCGGCGAGTACATCTCGATCTTCTCGTTGGGCGCCTGGATCGAGAACGGCACGGCGCCTCCTGCTCCAGCCGCGACAGGCGCTGGGGCGGAGGCATGGAGGCGCGCGGCGGCGCCTATGGCGGCAAAGGAGCGCGCCGAGGAGGTCCCTTTAGCTGGCCGAGGGGCGCCGAGAAGGCAGTAGCTGGGTGGATCTGGGGCAGAGCGGTGGTTTGAGGTGCTTCAGATCGGGGAATGGGGCTCGGCAGCCCCCGCCGCTGAAACCCTAGTCCTCTCGGGCAAAAACAGTCGTCGCGGTCGGTTTTATATGATAGTACAGGAAGCGGTGTACAATATGCGCATACCAAAAAGTGTGTAAACCGTAACACGATTGAGCATAACACGTAGTTATAATTGACGTAAGTAGGTGGTACAGTGAGCCAAAAAGCCTGTGCACCTGGTCGGTTGCTGGTCGGGGCTTCCAATAGTTAGAGAGAGCCCAGGGCTCTAAATACTATATATATATATATATATATATATATATATATATATATATATATATATATAGGGACGAACTAATGGAAGCCCAGGGCTTCCATTAGTACGGGAAGCCCCAGCCAGATATACCTACGCGCACGTAGGCGTGCATCCGATCGTGCACGGTTCTGGCTCAGACAGATTTTAGCGTAAATCGTGAACCAAATTAGCGTAAATTAGTACGAATTTTAGTATAAATCGGAGATCTGTTTCATAGCGACGAATGGGCCCAAACATTACGGCGTAAAAATCGCACGCTTCCGATCGTGCGCGGGTTCTGGATCGGGCGAATTTTTGCGTAAAACGTGAACCAAAACAGCGTAAATGGGTATGAATTTTAGCATAAATCATAGATCTGTTTCATAACGACGAATGAGACCCAAAAAATACGGCGTAAAAATCGCGCGCGTCCGATCGTGCGTGGGTTCTGGCTCGGAAGAATTTTTGCGTAAAACGTGAACCAAAACAACGTAAATGTGTATAAATTTTAGCGTAATTGTAAATTTGTTTCATAACGACGAATGTGGCCCAAAAATTACGCCGTAAAAATCGCGCGCGTCCGATCGTGCGCGGGTTATGGCTCGGGCGGATTTTTGCGTAAAATGTGATCCAAAATAGCGTAAATGGGTGTGAATTTTAGCATAAATCGTTGATCTGTTTCGTAACGAATTACAGAGTTTAAATCGCGCATGTTTAACGTTAGTTTCCGTGCATGTCACATAGAAGTTTTTGAACGTAAAACACATCGATAGGACCATTTAGTTTTTGAACGTAAAACACATCGATAGGACCATTTATTATGTAACAACTAAAAGGCAATACATGGTTCAGATCTCAAAAATAAGAAACCTGTCATTTCATATCCGTGAACCCATAAATGATATACAAAATACGATAATGAGCGACACAATGATGGTCAGGATGTTAAAAAGATCCATCATTCATGTCGCACACATCAATCAAGAACGATGTCATAAATATAACAAAGATGGCAGATGTCATGCCATAAATCATGTCAATATATGTGCATGCTGAACCAATAACAAAAAACACAATTGAAAAAACAAAATCATCAGAACACTTGGCTTCTGCTATAAAAATGCTTCTTATGCTTCTTTGTAGCCTATACATAGTTCCTCCATATGCTTTTATGATTCCTGAAAGAAATAGGATAAGTGAGATGAAAATGAAAGAATACAGTCCAAAACTTTAGTAACTTACTTCTTTATCCTCTAACATTTCTTTAGAACAATTATTATACATTTCTAGTACCACAATCGAGCCATACAAAAATTTTAAAGCCCAATGTTTTCCTGTTTACCCCATGAAAAGGAAGAACACGATGCCAAATAAGCGCGCACACACACACGATGGATAGAAACTTGACTGAGTTCAGCTACATGCATCTCCATGGATACCATCAATTCCATTTCTGCTATAAATTGCAAAGTAAGTACCAAATGCCACACCAAGAAATACATAGAGGAAATGAAAGTGCATAGTAGCTGCTCAAGTATATAATAAACCATTATGTTGCTAGCATTTCAGACAGAAGATAAAAGAAAATATCTAATACCATGATAATGCAAACCATTACAATATGTTATATAATGCATGATGAGCAACGAAGAAGACTATTCCAGCTAGAACATATATAACAAACAAAAAATTAATAGATGTCGTACCTAGCAGAAAACACAATTCAAAAACTATATTCTTTGATACTGAGTATACTATCATTGTCAGCCATATAAAAAAAAGATAATCACCTATTCCTACAGCTGGCAGAATTGAATTTGAAGCAGCAGAACTTATTATCTGGAGGCAATCATTTTTATGACCAGTACGCCAATGCAGTGCCTGAGAAACAGCAATCAAGAGCCATCAATCTAAAATATAAGTTTGTATCAGCTGTCAGAAACGAATGGATGGACACTAAAGTTTGGCATACATACCTGATGTTTCTCAGAACAGTACCTTGCTTTAAGTGTGTTTAGTGTATAGATGGGTCCATAAATAGTGGATGGTAGAAATATATGACAGAGCCACTGTCATTTAACATGGAAGAAAAGCCCCATATGCATTCCATTCTCTGAAAGATTTCTAAAGATCTCACAGAAAGAAATAAGGCCGTGAATCCATAACACCACCCAGCTGTATCCTTAGACTTGTCTGCAGTGGGAAAAAAATTAGAGCTAGTCATCAGAAAAAAGCAAGATCATTCCACAAATAGGATTGCTATTCCAACCTAAGAACTGAAAATTGTCATGGTGTCATGGATGAAGAATACAGTAGTACAATCATTATTACTATATGCATGATATAGCAACAAACAGTGTCGTATAAATTGCAGTTATTTAATTTGCCAGAGATCACTTCACTCAAATGCAAAATGTAGAGATAGCAATGTATATGCGCACAAGCATAATGGAGACAAGGTTGTAACTACAACTGTATTTAATTTCACTATTTGTAATGCTAGTTGTAAATATTATAAATTGAAAGTAGCGCAAACCAATTATGATTCAGTTCTAATAAATAGACTGTAAAAACTTGATGGCTTGATATACTATTAAAATTAGAATAGGTAAGCGTAAATATTTTATTATGTCCTTGTTACTGAATTAACTTTGACACCCAATTTATATATGTAATGAAATAAAACTCGTGATCAAACCTTTTTCATCAGAATTGTAGATCCTCCCTTCTTATATTATCACCGATAGACTCCTTACATAGTTGATCAGGTCATAAATTTTGCTTGCTGTAGAACATTCATGACTGGATAAGACCGTACTTTTAATATGTAGATAGAAATATGCTAGGGGAATGAACATAACAATTTCATATTTAACATTATGCATCCACATTTTAATTTTAATGATATTCTAATGTTGTTACCGGGAACTGGGTAACACAAAGGCAAACCAGCAACCAGTCGGCTTTCCACACCTGAAAGGTAGAATAGGTTGCTAAAAAGTTATCAGATTTTTAGGTATAGCTTTTAGGTTGGCTGTCCATCAGCATGTTCTGAGATAATTGCCAGACTATATTTAAAAAATAAATCAGAAAACATTGTTTGTGCCTTCGATTAGACCCTCTAAACCACGAAGTGGCATAAAAATTGGAAAGAAAAGATACCAATTAAGTTTTCAATTTGAGACAAGAACATGTCAAACATCCTTCTACCCTAAGTGTTTGTACTATTATAACCAAATAGATGTGTGACTGAGAACTAAGAGGACCACCAAAGTATCAACGATGGAGAACAAAAAGGAGACAACAGAAAAAATTTAGAACCTGCCGTGCACTTTCCAGCAGAACATTTTATTTATGTGCTAGTTGAGTACCAGCATCCAATGTGACCTGCAAAAGGAAAGCTCAATTTCATTCCTTTTGTGTAATCTAATGACTAAGAGGAACATGTTTACACACCAATAATAATTCAAAGAAGATTACAATACTACTTTTGTATCCTATAGTTTACGGAGTTCATAAAAAATCTCCATCATATCAAGAAGCAATATGGCATAATTCAAAGCTAACTAAAAACAAAACCAATATGTACAGATAAGGATCTACAAACTTACTTGCATGCATAATACTATTTCTTATGCAATTTCCTGAAAACAAGAAAACATACTAAAATATGGTAGTAACCTCTTCAAGGGTTGCAAATGCCGAACAAGCATCCTCTTGCACTCTTTATTTAGTATCCAATATCCTTGTGAGCAATCCCATGAGAATCTTATCAAATTGTTTGCGTCCATTTGGATGATCAAGGCTCTGCACCGAGACAAGAATACAGTTCCATAAGAACCATAATAATGTGTGGATTTAAAAATGCAGAAGTGACACTTTTTCCTAAAAATGATGTGTAAATGTCAATCCCACACGGAGCTGGTCCAGGTACCGTGCTAGCCTCCCATCCATCCTGGGTGGGGCGTTCGGCATGAGCATCTTGAGCGGCAAGTCGCCTCCAAACTGCTGCTCCAGACGATGTGCACAGGGCAGTACCTAACCTCCATGGCGATCCTCAGCTCCATCTCGAACACCCCCTCTACTCGCTCTCTTGTGAGCTTCGATGCGTCGCCGGTGCCCCTGAGCAGCACCTCGCCGAGCGACGACGCGACTAGCAGACCAGACTCCCCACCCCACTACGCGACGCTGCTGCCCGGGTCTGCCAGACGGTCGCGTCGAAGGGCTGCCCCACGAAACGGAACTCGGCGTCGAGCGGCGCAGCGAGCTCCACCCACATCACCTCTGTTTGCGGTTACGCATCTGCGAGGAAGATAGAGATGGGAGACGAAGAAACAACGGCGGCTGTGATCTGGAGCTGTGAAAATGGTTAGGGTAAAGAACGTGTGGATTTGGATAATGGGTTTTTAATGGGCTACATACGGTTGGGCGGGGAATAACTGGGCTGGTATGGCTGGACCATGAGATACAACTCGACTAGGGCTTTCTCTCGTTATTTACGCTAAATTAGTTTGGTTGCATAAACAGGAGAATGGAATAGCGTAAACATGTGTTGACTAAGGAAGATATGATTAACCACGTGGAAAGTGGGCCTAAGCCGCTTTTTCTGGAACGAGGGCTCGCGGCTGTTACTCTGTTTATGCTAAAGTGGGTTTCTGTTTACGCTAAATCAGTTCGCTTGCATAAAAAGTGATCGGACGTGGGCTTAAATGGATTTGCAGATTTGATGGCTGGGGCTCTCCACAGTTATATAGAGCCCAGGGCTCTTAATAGATAAACTATATATATATATATATATATATATATATATATATATATATATATATATATATACACACACACGCGTACATTGTAGCACATGTATATCATTCTCTGCTTCTCGGTAGACCTACTACTACTTAAAAAAAAGTCTTCAACCTGGAGGTTGGACTTTTCTTTGGTTTGTAGACTTAGATTACCGTGCTTTTGATATTCCTGGGTCTTTAACGTTTTTTTTCTTCATTATCCATTTAGATACCCATTAAGATACATATCATTTAGTACATATTCGGTTGAGGGGAGAAAAAAATCCACTTGAATCCACCTAATACCTCTTAATTCACATGATTTTAGTATAAAACGATAAGTCTTTATGCGGTTGTGCATGCCCCAAACCCAAAGTAGATCTGTGGGCATGCATCGCCTCAAAGTCCATTGAGATCTGTGGGGTGAAGTGCAAAATCATCAGTGTGTCTGCGTGGTGTCGAGAAACGAAGACAGGTAGGTGCGGGGGCCAGGTGGTAGATAAGAACATATAATAGTGGTCGCCATCTAGTCGATGGCAAATAGTTAATGTCTTTCTATATGCATGATTAAATGCGAAAGTGATCTATAGGTACAGTAGAAAACTATCCCTGTCATGATGCTGGCTGCTATGACCTAGTAATATTTATATATACTTACTCACTTACCTTGCCGCGTGAGCCCGCATTCTCTAGTACCGCGATATTTATATTTACAAGACATTAGTTACATTAGATGCACGTGCATCTCTGTCCGAGTCCAAGTATTTACTAGAGGAGTAAGTTAACTAACGCTACATTTTCCCTGCGATGGAAACCATCAAAGTCAAAATGTCAAAATGGAGCGAGAGAAGTAATAAAAAAAGAGTCTATGATATATATGTGGCAACATCGTGGTGATTTCGATGACGTTGCTGCCTAGCTTATACCTTCTCGAGGTGCTAGCTAGGTCAGGGCATGCACAACGAGTGTTTTGATGTATATCTTCGAGTGTATCTAAAAAAGTAAATATAAAAAAAAACTCTAGATACATATCTTAACAAAAACATTATGTCTTAGCTCTATTCTCAAGACAGGACTAGTTGATTGGTTAATTTAATTTATCGAATACTCTGACTGGTGTAATAAATATAGTAAGACAAAAAATTTAGACACATCTATTATATTATATTGTATTTTAGTTGTGTTTTATACTTAAAGTATTAAGTACTGTGCAGCAGTATCAGGATTGTACGTGCCGTCATACTACTTCTCCAACTATACGACAATACTGTACTCACCACTCTCGCGGTACCAAAATAATTAGTAGCGCTATAGTAGTAAGTACGTGTTTAAGATGGGGACCCATCCGTACCTGCCGTTCAGTCATCCCGCAGCCGCGCATTGCAGAAAGTCCTGCCTCAACAGTCGTCAGGAGACGAAAGATAGTATTAATGACTGAAATTCGACCGTATTAATGGCAAGGCAGCTTGCATTTGATAATTGATTGACTTTGCGATCCATGCAATCAGTGCCCAGCGGTAGCAGTGCTGGCTTCTGTCTCTCATAATTTCATTTGACAAAATTGACAAAAAATAAAGAAGAAGAATAAGTGCATATAGTAGATGGGAAGAAATTGCGATTGGAATCTAGTAGTACATGGGATTGATCACAGATATATACTGTATATAGAGAGAAAAAAAACGTTATACAGTTGAACGGTATCTACGGTGAGGTTTACATACATCTAGCAATTTATTTACGGTACGGTATGCAGTTGCAAGGAATTCTCCGGTGCAGTCGTAGTTAGGAGAGGTGGACACGACACTGATTTTGGGTCTAGCCATGCAGATGCGGGGGTTAAAAAACCGAGGCAGCGGCCCGCCTGAAACTCTGTGCAAAGTTTCTTTCCACTCGTCAAAAGAGAGGAAAGAAAAATCCTGGCGAAGATTAGATGAGAGAAAGAGAGACAAAGTTGCGTATAAGGGCATGTACAACTTAAACACTGCTGCACGGTACTCTAAATATAAGACACAACTAAAACACAACATAATACAGTGGGCGTGTCTAAAACATGTGTCTTACTATATTCATTATACCAATAAGAGCATTCAATAAATTAAAGTGACCAATCAGCTAGTCTTATGTCTCAAACATTGAAGACAATGTGTCTTCGTCAAGATACATGTCTTGAGTTTTTTTTACATTCACCCACTAGACACACTCTAAAATACAACTTGAGACACCCATTGTATATGTCCTAATATGCCGTGCGTACCCCCGTTTCAGCTTGTTCGGTTTGAAGTGGTTTAAGGGGATTGGAGAGGATTAAATCCCCTCCTATTTAAATTTGTATAGAAGGGGATTGAATCCCCTCCAATTCCTCTCAACCCACGTTACCCACCTCTAACAAAACAAGCCCTAAACTGTTTGGCCAGGATGCATGGGTGGACCGACGGGCGCAGGCGGGTTTCATCGAAGCTGCTGCGCGCAGCGCAGGGCAGGCGCAGCCACACTTGTCGCAAAAAGATTCCTAACATTAGTCGTCATTTGAATTGAATAACTAACCTTAGATAGAAAAGTTAGGCAAAGTGTGGCAACTGAGGTAGTGAACCAAACATGCTGAATACTCGCATCTGCACCGATGGATGGTGAGTCACTGACTGGCGCAATTGCGCCGTGGAGCTCGCTCCAGAGTCGAGACCAACATGGCTACATGAACTCTGAAGCAGAGTCGTGCCATGACCGCACGGCAAGGAAGAAGGAAGCAGAGAGTCGTGTCGATTTTTTGACTGCGATGTTTCTAGAAACCCCAAAGGCAAATTCTCTGGCGCGTGTAAAAACTAGCTGTGCGTGTTCGGCCACGGTAACGGGAATGCCTGATGCTTTCCAAGTTTTCCATGGCCTATGTGTGTGACTACCTAGCTCTTGCTACGCTTCAGTCTCGCCGTACACAGCCAGTTCGATGACTCGATCTGCTGCCGCTCAGAGTTGGCAGATGGCCGGTCAACCTGGAGACATGGAATCTTTGTGGAAAGCGAGGGGAGATCGTCGATCCACGCGGTTGGACACGAGGAGAAGGATCCAACAGTTGACGGACTGCTAGAAATGAGGGGTGGGATGCTTACCCTATCCTCTATCTCTATATTTCGTCCACTCTGTATTTTATTCCTCCCTATATTGTATTCTGCTAATCTGCTTCGTCTACATACACTCGTCCAGTTCTCCCTGACCTCAAGCAACATCCCCTCTACCCCTCTGGTTGCCTCTCGTCGACAACTTAGGTACTCCGGTCGCTAAGTCCTATTTGCCTAGATCTACTAACTTTCTGCTCTTTATTTTGATCTTTTGTATTTTATTTCTGGGATTTGATGACTACGACTTACAACAGCTATGGTTGAGTTCTTATCCTCTATTAAAGATTGGGAGCTGGCATATAAGCATATGCAGAATACTGTACAGAAGGAGACCAAAGAACTCGAATCAACCTTTGAGAACATGTACCTTGATGTTGAAGATAATAGAAACAATAGGGAGAAAGTCAAAGATGGGGAAACTGGTCTAGGAAGAGGTTGAACTTAGGAGCTGGCTGTACTCTTCTTTATTTACTTTTGTCTGCTCTGTTTTACTTCTCTACTGATGTAATGAACTTAATGAACACTTGAACATTTAGGAGTTGGTTGTACTTTTTTTCTTCCTAGGATTTTCCCATGAGGTGTGAGTTTTTACTTAGGAAAGTTTTTAATGAGTCAGCATTGCACTAAGAGCTCCAATATTATTCAACTTATCTTGCCTTCTGAGTTTTTTTTATCTTGTTGTTAGCTGGTATTGTGATCTTGCCTTCTGAGCTCCAATATTATGTGATATTGTGATGTGTGTCAGTGTGTGTAATATTGTATAATTACTACCAGATTATAAGTGAACTTATGTGTGTAATTGTATATTATTATTCCTATCAGATTACAGGTGTATGGTGTAACAGACATTTGCTTGTACCAGTTTTTAACGATTTTTCCTATTTTTTTGAACAGTGGTATTGATCAGTATTTTCCTATTTTTCTTTTGTTAGTCGGTCTAACGAGCGTCACGTCCTAGTTTAGCCCATCGACCTAGTCTTCGTGTCGTATTTGAGCTCTAAGTACGATCCATAGGTAGGCACGAACCGGTCCGTTAATACCTACGTGTCGGATCAGTTCGGTCACTATTTTGTGTCGGGTCTGACCGTGTCCAGGCTGAGTTAGCCTAGCACACCCATTTAGACATGTATTATTGTATAGCCCTAACCGATCACTACTACTACTCTACTAGTAGAGGGCATGGGCGGATCCCTAATTCGTCAAGTCTCGGGGACCGGTCTATTAGATATAATAATTTTTTTCAATTCATTTTAATTTAGAAACAATAAATATTAATGGAGATATCCGCCCCTGGACGTGGTAGAACAGAGGATGAGAGGAGAACGTTTTGTTTGTGGCAAGTGGGCAAATCGGGAAGAGGCCGCACATGCTAGCTAGCAGCTGGACGAAACCGGTCTACGGACTGTACCAGCCGTGGGATCGGACATGGAGATGTACGCCGACGACGGGTCCGGTCAAGCGCGCGTGCGTGTGCTCCGGCCCAGCGGACGCGGAGAGTGGATGGAGACGAACGGAGGAATAAAGACAAGCCACGCTTTTTACTGGCCGATTCTCCCTAGTGTACCAGCGTGTACTTTTCTTCCTTTATTTAATTTCTTTTGAAACCGAGGCAGGCACGTGCTTTTGACCGCTAACCACGTTCTGACATCATGTTGCCATTATACTGTGTTCAGCGGTTTTACCTAGATTTTTTCTTGTAGAGCCTCCATCGGATGCCGAGTATATTGCGTATTTGCTCGTCCCTTCCGATAGAAAGGATCCGTTTTCCGTTCTTGGGATGGATATCGATGACGAGGACCCGTTACCGTATCTACAGCAGGGTAGGGATGGCTACATTATAGGATTAAACAGTCTTCCCATAAGCCTACTATTTCTTCCCCTATATCCCACTCACGTGCCACGTCAGCGTTCTCTTCCCTCCTATATCTCCACCCTGTACAACGGTCCCCCCTAAATTCTTCCCCTATACCCCACTATAATCATAAAATATCATTTTCCATACATATTCATCATCTATTATCAATTTTTTCCCAACTAATAAATACATGTGTGCACTAATAACGAGGGAAGGGGGCCAGCATCCGCACCCTTCATCTAGCGTGTTGCTGTGCCAACCGCTACCACTGTAGCAGTGGTAGGGGGCACCGATGAACACTCTAGCAGGATACTGTTGCCGTCACAAAGAGGGGAGGAGGACGCTCGCGACAACCGTTGAAGACAGTCCTAGCTATGTTCCAGAAACAAAATACTCGTCCCAAAATATAGTTATTTCTAGCTTATTTCTTTTATGTTCACATTAGTTCAAATAATAGTACATAGAAACTACATTTATATATTACTTAATAAATATGTGATTTGTCCAAAACATATTATGTTTAAGTGTGTCAGCTGTGTTCCTGAAAATAGAGTTCCTTGTCTATGGTGTGATAATCTTGGGAGCACTTTATTTATCCGCTAATCCTCGGTTTCACAGTCATACCGAGCATATTGATGTTGATTTTTGTTCTACTCATGGATGAGTGGCATCTAATCAACTTCAAATTCAGATCATATCTTGTGCGGATAAATTGGCTTATGGGTTCACGAAGTCGTTGCCTGTTAAGAATCTTCAATTATTTTGTTCCAACCTCAAATCTAATAAGTTATGATTGAGGGGAATTGTTAAGATATATCTGCAGTCTATCTATAACAAGGATAAATATAGATAGTTTAGATTATCATGAGCCTTGCAATTGCATCTATATCTGTAATCTTTATCTTGAGTGCCAAATTTGGCCTGATACAAAAAAACAACCGGCAACCTTATGTGAGGGACACTGCCTTTCCGCATAACTCCCATTTTGTTACACACTGATAATCATCATCTTCTAATTTCTCATTTTTTGTTTGATTTATAGAATGTAATGAGTTAATCTATCACCATTTAACTTCTCATAGGCTCATAATTAGGGGGTGTTTGGTTTTTAGGAATTAATTTTTAGTTCATCTATTTTATTCTATTTTAGTCTTTGAATTATAAAATATGAAAACTAAAATAGAGAAGTTTACGTATTTGGTAATTTAGTGACTAAAATGGAATAGAATAAAGGGACTAAAAATTAGTCACTAAAAACTAAACACTCCTTAATAATAATAATGTGAGGAATGAGCTAGAGTTTAGGGTTTAAGGACCATATTTATAAAATGAACTCGTGATATATCATTTATCTAGAATAGATTGACTCTTCAAACCAAATATCTACTATATCACCGGCTCAAAGTAGTCTCTTCGTATTTGTGGGGCTTCGATTTACCTCTTGGTCGGGCCTCGCTCATGTGAAAATCTCTGACACTGAGTCAGCCTTTTTAAAAAAATTAAAATAAATCAACCCCACAATGGCGACGATAATTACATCATCAAGTAAAATGTAGCCGTTGCCCCGTCATCAAATTAAGGTAGTAAAAAAACAATAGCTGGTTTGTTGTCTTAAGATAACACAAGTACACAACTGCAGACTGTACACCACCCATAATCCCACGCACCCATGTAATGTCAAGTCGAAGATCACAGAACGAGAAATCCACAAGCCGGACCTGCAACCACTTAATCTTTCTTCTTGCTGGCCGGGGAGCAGAACCTCTCGAGCAGCATGGCGAAGAACCCAGCGAAGTCGAGCCGCTTCTTCGGGTCATCTTTCTCCACCTCCCCGTTCGTTTCTTCAGGCCTGTCTCCTCCAGCCGAAGTTTCAGCAGCAGCAGCGGCGGCGGCGGCGGTCTCAGCTGGAATTTCAGCTTCGGGTTCAGCTGTCTGCTGCAAAGCTGCGGCGACAGCCTGAATCTCTTGCACGGCCTGCTCCAACACACCAGGTTCTCCAGCCTTGCCATCAGAGGCACCCTCGTCGGCGCTCTGCGCTCCTTCTGCCTTCTCTTCGGGCTCAGCTTTTTTATCTTCGGATCCTGTCCAAGTTAAGTACGATGCAAATGTTTAGCGACCAGGCCGTGGACGAACAGAATTTTTTTTCCCACCTAAGCAGTCCCAAGAAACAACGCATGTTTTACCGTGTCTCCGCAGACGGAGAGCGTCAGCGGCGAGGCTCATCACCTCGTCCTTGACCTTTTCCACCATTTCCGGGTGGCTCTTCACCTTGTCCATCACAGCGCTGACCTTCTCCATCGCTTCTGGGTGGCCCTTCACCTTGTCCATCACTGCACCGAAAGCGTCCATGTCCTTGTTGTTCCCCTGTTCCTCGCTTCCTCGCTCTGCAATATCGACATGAATCACTGTATGCTTTGAACACACCCCGATTAGTACATAATTACCAATAACTCAAACGAGAAACAGGGGGGCATTATTATCTGCTGAAATGGTTGTTGTCGACAATAGAGAAGATGCGAGATCCTATTCCTAGGCATTTTGCCTGAATCAAAACTTACATAGTGAAGAAGAAACACTTCCTTACAAGCTGAACCAGACTGCAGATTCGAAGGCTAGTGAAGTAAGCAAGGAGTGGGGAAAGGCTAACTGACCCAAAACTGAGAGGGGAAGTGTCTTTCAATGTGAAGCTTTATAATCGTGGGGTTATGGCGCTAACTGAGCCCCTGATATGCATGGGCTAATGAGAGACAGATGTGAAGAAGCTAATGCTTTATGTGAGAGCACCATGCATAATACTAAAACTACATGGTAGGACAGTGCAGGAGAGTGACAGCGAAATGGACGCAGGCAAACTGCAGGCACTCATGGTGGTTGGTTGGTCGAGGATGGTCCTGCATCCCGGCTTAAACGGCGCAGCAGCCTGTGTCATCCAGAGTGTCACTTGCTCCAGCTGGGTAAATTCTATTCCTCCCTTATACTTGCATTGATCCTGGAAGATATATAGGGAACAGCACAGTTGGATTCTTCGTTGTCTACAGCTTTAGTTTGCGGATTCTGGCTGCGCAAATGGAGTTGAATTCTGGCTATACATGTATTAGGGTCGACTAATAACGACCTAGCACATGCAGATCCACCAAGAGGACAAAGGAACATGGTGCTTGAGCTGTAAACTGTCTGTCCAAAAAAAAAGATAGTTGCTGTATTCATCTCACAATGGTCTCTGATAGGATTATTTCTTTGCTTTATCGATCTTGTTTTAACATTAGGTAGGAGTGGTTCATGGACCCAAAAAAATCTGTAAAAATGTATAAGACAATCACACATGCCCAACATCCTAACAGAATCAGTACAGAAAGCTGCTTCTACTTGGAAGTAAAGCTAAGAAAGCATATAGGACAGCAGGAGACCTGGATCCAGGGATTCAAAAATGAAGTATGAAATTTTCACTAAGCGCAAGGCATTTTTTTCTGTACCACTTTCCAACTTTTATTTACCCTGGTAATTACATTGTTCAGTGCATCATCTAGAATATGGATTGATATTATTAGGGCTTGTTTGAGATCAAGGGAAATAGAGAGAATTGGATGAGCTTCAACCCCTTGCTATTCAAAATAGCAAGAGGATTATAGTCCCTCCAATCCCCTGTCTCCCAAACATGCCTTTAGAGAAAAAATGGATTTTTTTTCTCTCTCTCTCAAAAGGATGTTAGAAGCTTTGTCATGCAAATAGACCTCTACATGAGTTGGTTAGATGGCTCTAGTATAAATCTTTAAGTCTCTTGGCCGGCTGTGGAAACGAATTTCAGGAGACCTAGCTAGGTCCTTTGTGAGAAGGTATTCTCTATGATACAATGCTGGTGGAGTTTTTTATTAGAAGGATAAATAAAAAATTATAAATCTTGAGCTAGTTTTTTAATAAATCAAAACCAGGCCCAAAACCACACAACTAGGGCACTACCATGAAACAAGTCCCGTACAAATGACTACCAAAACTATTTTTTTTCCTGTGAAGCTTTACCTAGTTCCTTTGAGGAACGGCTGGCGTTGGAGTGACTCCCGAGTTCTTCTTTGGCTTTCTCAAGGAGGCCTGAGCCCTTGTGCAGGATCGTTCCCATGCCCGACTTCACATCCCCTTGAAGCTTCTCAGTCGCCGTTTCGGCGTCTACAGATTAACCCCAAACAAAGGTCAGGGAGCAGGGAAATTTTAAAATCCTGCATATATACAAAACCTAGGCTAATCATGAGGGTAAATAGCTAGCTAACCCTTCTTGGCTTCCTGCAGGCTTCCTGCGAGGGCATCAAGCCCTCCCTTGGCACGATCGAAAAGATCATTCTTCCCACGCCCATCTTTCCCCTTCTTCTGCGATCCTCTGGAGTCTTTGGCTTTCTTTGATTTCTTCCTCTGAAAGAACATCTTGTCCCGTTCCTTCTCTTAATTACACTGCGATAATATAGTCACATGGGGGCTGGATTTGGTGACCAGGGATCACGGAGGATTAGAAGAAATTGAGGAGGAAATTAATTTATTTCCCCCTCAATCCCCTTCAATCCCCTCGTGATCCATTGTCACCAAATCAACCCGTAACGAAAACAAACTTAAGCAATCTGCCACAGAAGATTCAAGGAAGTTGAAATCAAATTTCGGCTACTTTTGAAGACGATCTGCCATGTCAGCATCTTCTCTGCCTCGGCAGCTGTTTATTATACGTGAGTTGCGAGTTCAATGTAATGATCTACTGACAAGTTAGCACCACCATTCAGGGACACAGCAACGTAGGTACCAACCAAAATGAAGAACAGAAGGCATGTATCTTACCAGTTGTCTTCCTTGAAATGAAAATTAGAGTCGTTGCAACAGGGAGAATTACAGAGGAGGAGGAGAACAAGCGTATTCAGGGGGGGCATGCCATGCAACAACGTGGCCCTCCTTTTATGGAGCCATCTATCTCTAGTAATCGCTGCCACAACTTAAGCATGTCGAGTTGTCGATTTTAACCTTTTCTTTTTAATTCTGTGTTGCTTCTGTCGTTCGACTTATTTTACAGCGCGTAAATTTCTTTATTATTGGCCGAACAACAGAAAAACATAGCTATCGGTTTCTGTCCTTCCGATACGCCACTGGCATATCTTCTTGGGTTTGACTCAACCAGCGCAACGACACACGTATACGTACGCTTCTCCGAGAAGACGAGGGGGTTGCCCAAAAGAAAGGTACAAATCGCAGGCAACTATTGACATAATAGAGTCGATTAACTAGTTTAATTCTGGATCTGAAGCGTCACACAAGGCCAGTCAGGGAGCCTCCTTGGACTTTCTTGTACACTTCCTTTTGCTTACTGCACCAGCAGTGCAGCCCAGCGCAATGCAAACTCAACACACAATACCAAGCGTTGCCGTCCATGTTTCTGAAAGTCTGTTATTCCTTAATTATTCAAAAGACAATTTCCTATATGCCACTACAATTTTGTTTAGTACCTTATTTGTAACTGCAAATGTTCTAATCCTTCTATGTCACTCGGATGCAATTTCTTACCATTTCATGCATCAAGCCATCCGTCCACAATTAATCTGATCCCGATGAATTGGATAAAATCATGAGATCACAAATGTTCTAATCTCTTCAATACCACTCAGATGCAATTTATTACTCTTATGTGCCACTAGCCTACCATCATTAATCCACAATTAGTTTGACTCTGGTGGCGGCGGCATAGAAGGGTAAGAAATTATATTCGGTTGACATATAATGGATTAAGATATTTATGATGATAAATAAGATATGGGATAAAATTACAGTGGTATAAAGAGAATTTTCCTATCATTCAACCCCCCCCTACATCAACTAGTGGTGCTCGGACTTGCAAAGATAGTTAGACTCAACTTATCTTTCATATGAGAGAATATAGAGGTAACACTTTGGAGGAAATTTCTGTCCTCTTTCTTTTGGTCGCAAGTGGCCTTGGTAAAATTCAGATAGCAGTAGCCAGTGGCCTTGGTACCCGCAGATTTGGCCGCAAGGTTCGCTCAGGATTTCGGTCATCTTTGGTGGCTCCTCGTGTTTCCTCATGGGCCCCGCGGATGATGGTTTGGCGGCCCAAGAAGATTTTGGAACAGTGTCCGAAGAATTTTGGGCAGGATTATGTCCCCAGCATTAATGGCGCTTCTGTCCCAACGGCGTCGGGCGATCAGCATTTCCGGGATCTTTCTCTCTCTGGAAATATTTCTCAAATATTTGGTATTTCGGGTCAGAAGTGCAATCGACCGGTTGACTCTTTTCCCGATAAGTTCGTGAATGCCTCCTAGGTGTTTCCTCCGCGCTTATGGTTTAGGCCTCCTCTACTTTCGCTTACAGGTGGGCCCCCTTACCCGCCCTCTTTTAACAATTTTGGTGAGTTCTCTCATACGGTTCTTTCGAGTGCCGACGTTTCTCCTTCCACGGAACTTGCACTGTTTACAAAACCCCACTCCGCTCCGCTGTCCTGGAAGAATCCGTCGTCGTCGTGCTCTCTACCGAGTGTGGGGCTTCCGCCACCTTCGCATTCCAACATTCTTGGTGCTGATGAAGTAATGGCTTTTCGCAGAATTGATCCTGCGCCGTTCCTCCCCCATGGCTTCGTGGCGCAACAAGTCGATCATCGTGAGATAATGGTACATACTGTTACTCGTCCTCAACCTTCGGCGCATGAAGATTGGGGCATTGTGCTTGTTCACCCTTTACCGGAGCATGAGGTCAACTTCCACATCTTTGATGATATCATCCGTGAGTATTTGGTGGAAGTCCGGCGGGTTCAAGTCAGGAGCATCCAACGCTCTCATCTGGGACAGGCTCTGGTGCGATTCAGGTCCGCATTTGACAGAGACAACTTGGTGGCATTAGGCCCCCAGCAAGCCCTGGGATTTTCTTTTACTGTCATTCGTCACAATGAGGGCTGGAACCAACGTGCCCTAACCTTTAATCACGAATGTTGGCTTATTCTTCTTGGTTTTCCTATGGATTTCTGGACTCATGAACACATTCAGAATGCGGTTGGTGCCTTTGGAAGGGTTCTCATGTGGGACCCTGATCCTAACAATGCTACTAGGTTGCTGGTCCGAGCAAGAGTGACTTCTTTGCAGGTAGTGCCCCAGTTCATAGTCTTCTCGGTGGCTGAAGGTTTTCAGGGTGTCTCTTGGACTGTCCAATGTGACATTGTGCAACAATTCATGCTTGGTGCCCAACCTCAAGATGAGGACCCCGTGCCTCCCTACCCCCATGATGGTCACCAACTTCCTGCTGAGTTTTTTTGGAATGGGGCAGCCGGTGCCCAACTTCTATTTTTAGTTCGACCTCAATATTCCTCCTGAGGAAGGAATCAATGCTGAGGAAAATGTTGCTGCAAATGCTGATGATGGCTGGGACCCTTGGCCTGTTGAGCAGGCTCATCCCCTGGTGCCAGAGGTCTTACCAAATAATGTAAACGCTGCGATCAACGAAGAAGAATAGTTCAGCTATCAGCTTTCAGGTCTTGAGGATCTCCCTTCTGACGATTCGGTGGGCTATTTTAACGATATCATTATCCCTCAGGAAGTTCAGTTCCAGCACGAGGAAGCCCCGACGCCGGTTGAAGCAGTTCTCGCCTTGCCTGCTTTACCTCCTGAGAACATAAATTTGGAGGGAAACAATGTCGAGGGACAGGACGACATGCAAATTGAAGAAAACATCAATGTGGGCCTCATGTTGCACTCGGATCAATCCATCCCTGACCCTGCTTTTGAAGATTTCATGGCCAGAAAGCGTTCCTCCTCTTGGGCTGATTTGCTCCCTGACAATGATGGCTCAGTTTCTGTTCCAAAGGTTTGGGCTGCTTTCTTTATGGGCCTTTTAATGAGGCCGGATTCGTTTGATTAGGCCAGAAAACTCCTATTGTCGGGAGCTATCTCTGCATTCGTCGCACCCAGCATGGACACCATTTCAATCAGGATCCCCTCTAGCTATGTTCCCCCCCAGTCAGGACTCCCCTGCTAAGCCTCAATCCTCTCCCCAGTCAGAGACAACTTCCAGAAAAAGGCATACTATCTCAGTCGACACGACAGTCAGAAGGAGTGCCAGACTTAGGGCAAAGGCCAAGGGCTTCAAAAACTGCACTGGGATTGGTAAAAAAAATTGTTCATGCTGCACCCAATATGCCCCTCCTACTATGCAACTTGACGTCATCAAGAAATTGGGAGCTGAGTTCTATAAGATGACCAAGCTAAATCCGGAGGATTTGAACAGATCCAAGGCCACTGGTACTGCCATTTAGAGGTCGGTTGCTCCCCCTGACAGCAAGGACGATGATGCTGAATCCTCTGATGTACAGGTGGGGGACCCTCACTTCAATGATGATAATGATGATGAATCTAATACCTCGGCGGGGTTGTAAGGCTTTGGCCTCCCCCTTTTGGGCCGAACGGTGCTTTCTGTGCACTAGTTGGCGGTTATTTTGTTGGTTAACGGTTGGAGTTGGCGCGCATGTGGTGCTCTTTGCATTTACTGAAACTAACTCTGGTGGAATCGAGGTTTATTTCCTATTTGTTATAATTAACTCTGATGGAATCAATGACTCTTTGTTGCTTGAAATGGTTAATCTTGATGTCTGGAGTTTCTACTATTTTTTATGTGGGCCCTCTTTGCAAATTTCTTGTTGGGCCCCTTTGAAGTCTTATTCCCCTCACGTCATGCTAATTTTGTGGCACTTTGAAATCTACTGTTTATGGGCTTATTCTAGAGGAAGGATCTTTTGGTGTATGCTATGCATACCGGAATTCCTCAATTTTTTGACTGATAGTTTACCATGACTTCCGGCCCTCAGAACTTACACCGCTCCTTGAAAATTCTGTCTCATAACATTAGAGGAATTAACTCAGAGACCAAATAGAATTCCTTACGCAATAATATCTCGGACTCCAAATGTGATATCATATGTATTCAAGAGACAAAAAAAGAGTCCTTTGATGACTCTTACATTCATCGCTTCTGCAGCAGATCCTTTGATAAGTTTGAATTTGGGCCTTCTATTGGCGCTTCTGGGGGTTTCTTAACAATTTGGAAAGGTTCTCTTTTTGATGTGGAGACTATTGATCAAAACTCTTTCGGTCACACGATCCGTTTCCATACAAAAGCTTACCAATCAAACCTGGTGGCTCACCAACATTTATGCCCCTTGTACTCCTCATAGGAGAGAATAATTTCTCTCTTGGTTTTCCAGCATTGAGATTGATGATAACAAATTGTGGATCTTCCTTGGTGACTTTAATATGATCAGATCTCCTGACAATCGTAACAAGCCGGGTGGGGATCACCTCAGAATGATGAGTTTTAATTTGGCAATCAGTCAGCTGGGGCTTCAGGAAATTCCCCTCAAAGGACAAGCCTACACTTGGTCAAATATGCAACGTCACCCGCTTCTCGAAAAACTAGATTGGTGCTTTGTTTCACAGGCTTGGTCGGTCACCTTTCCAGCTACCTCTACACTCTCGCTTCCTAGAGGAACCTCGGATCATATCCCTTGGATGGTCAATGTCCAAATCAAACCACCCATCTTCAGATTTGAAAATTATTGGCTTCAGCTTGATGACTTCCACTCTATCTTTCAAGATCCTTGGAATCAACCTATCTTTCAACCAGACCCTGCTAAAAGGCTCATGGCCAAGTTTAAAAGAGCACGCAAGCATATCCATGTCTGGTGTAAGTCCCTCCCCAATTTAACAAAATTGATTGATAAGGTCAAGTTGGTGGTGCAGCTGTTAGATTTCATTGAGGAGAGCAGAGACTTAACCATTCAGGAATGGAACTTCAAAGAAATCCTTCTTCTTCATTTACATGATCTTTTAGCTAAGCAGCAGATTTATTGGAAACAAAGAGGTCAAATCAAATGGGCCACCCTGGGAGACGCCGTCACTAAATTCTTTCACGCCAATGCCACTGTCAAGCACAGACATAACCTTATTTCTTCTCTTAAAGATGATAATGGAAATTTGGCTCTCTCTCATAATGAAAAAGAAGCTGTGCTTTTTAATGCCTTCAAGAACCGTTTAGGGACTTCTCAGCAAACTTCTATGGTTTTCAACTTACCTGCTTTGATTCAGCCGATTGGTAATTTATCAGAGCTTGAGCACCCTTTTTCTAGCCTTGAGATCGATCAAATCATTGCATGTCTGCCATCAAATAAATCGCCAGGTCCGGATGGCTTTAACACAGACTTTGTTAAAAAATGCTGGTCGGTAATTGCCCCTGACTTCTATGAACTATTCAACAAATTTTTCGAAGGATCTCTCTGCATGCATAGCATCAACGGATCATATGTGACCCTCATTCCCAAAAATGGCTCTCCTGTTTCAGTTGGTGATTATAGACCCATCTCCCTCCTTAACACGAGTGTCAAAGTTCTAACAAAAATCTTAGCCAATCGCTTGCAGCTGGTAATCACAAAGCTCGTCCATCAGAATCAATATGGTTTTATCAAGGATAGATCGATCCAGGATTGCTTAGCTTGGGCTTTTGAATATATTTCCCTTTGTCACAAATCCAGAAAAGAAATGGTCATTCTAAAGCTTGATTTTGAGAAGGCATTTGATAAGCTGGAGCATGCTGCTATTCTAGAGATCTTGAGGCACAAGGGGTTCGGTGATAAATGGATCCACTGGATCTCTATGATTCTTGGCTCCGGATCTTCTGAAGTTCTCTTGAATGGAGTCCCTGGGAAAAGATTTCACTGCAGACGCGGAGTCAGACAAGGCGACCCTCTGTCCCCACTTCTTTTTGTTCTTGCTGCCGATCTTCTGCAGTCTATTGTTAATAAGGCTTGTGAAGGTGGCATTCTTCGTCTGCCCTTACCAAAGAATTGTGGTCCGGATTTCCCTATCATACAATATGCGGATGACACTATTCTCATAATGGAAGCCTGCCCTAGACAACTTTTATTCCTAAAGGCAATGCTCAACTCTTTTGCGGACTCCACTGGGCTTCATGTGAATTACCATAAGTCCAACATTTATCCCATCAATGTCACGGACCAGAAATTGGAGATCCTTGCAAATACTTTTCATTGCAAAATTGGATCATTGCCCTTTACTTACTTAGGGCTTCCCTTGGGTCTTCAAAGACCTAAGTTGGGTGCCTTTCTACCCCTTATACAGAAAATTGAAAAGAGACTGGCGTCAACCTCGATCTTCTTATCTCAGGCTGGAAGGCTTCAAATGGTTAATGCAGTCTTCTCCTCTCTCCCAACATATTACATGTGCACTCTGAAAGGGAATTAGGCTTACACCTATATTCCTAAATTGATTTTGGTGGTTGAATTGCCCAACACAAATAATTGGACTAACTAGTTTGCCCAAGTTTATAAGATCTACAGGTACCAAAGGTTCACAATAAGCCAATAAAAAGATCAAGAGAAAGGGTTCAAACAAAGGAGCAAAGGGACAACCGAAGGCACCCTGGTCGGGCGCACCGGACTGTCCGGTGTGCCACTGGACAGTGTCCGGTGCACCAGGGGACTTGAAGCCAAACTCATCACCTTCAGGAAAACTCAGAAGCGCTCCACTATAATTCACCGGACTGTCCGGTGTACACCGGACAGTGTCCGGTGCTCCAAGGGGACGCGACTCTGAACTCGCCAGCTTCGGGAATCCACAACGGCTAGTCCGCTATAATTCACCGGACATGTCCGGTGTACACCGGACTGTCCGGTGTGACAGCGGAGCAACGGCTACTTCGGCGCCAACGGTCACCTGCAGGCACATTAAATGCGCGCCAGAACGCGCAGAAGTCAGGCACGCGCGAGTTGGCGCACCGGACACTCTACAGTACATGTCTGGTGCGCCACCGGACATCCAGGCGAGCCCAGTAGTCAGAGCTCCAACGGTCGGAACCCTAATGGCCTGGTGACGTGGCTGGCGCACCAGACATGTCCGGTGTGCACTGGACTGTCCGGTGCACCATGCGACAGACAGCCTCCACCAAACGGCTAGTTTGGTGGTTGGGGCTATAAATACCCCCAACCACCCCACATTCAAGTCATCCAAGTTTTCACACTTCTACACCTTACAAGAGCTCTAACATTCAATTCTAGACACACCCAAGTGATCAAATCCTCTCCAATTCCACACAAGGCTTTAGTGATTAGAGAGAGAGATTTGTTGTGTTCTTTTGAGCTCTTGCGCTTGGATTGCTTCTTTCTTTCTCATTTGTTCTTGTGATCAAAACTCAATTGTAACTGAGGCAAGAGACACCAATTGTGTGGTGGTCCTTGCGGGGAAGTTTTGTTCCCGGTTTGATTTGAGAAGAGAAGCTCACTCGGTCCGAGGGACCGTTTGAGAGAGGGAAAGGGTTGAAAAAGACCTGGCCTTTGTGGCCTCCTCAACGGGGAGTAGGTTTGAGAGAACCGAACCTCGGTAAAACAAATCATCGTGTCTCACTTCTTATTTGCTCACGATTTGTTTTGCGCCCTCTCTCTCGGACTCGTTTCTATTTCTAACGCTAACCCGGCTTGTAGTTGTGTTTAAGTTGTTAAATTTCAGATTCGCCCTATTCACCCCCCTCTAGGCGACTTTCACACTCTTAAGCTCCCCAAAACGGTGATCAGACATATTGACAGACTCAGACGATATTGCCTTTGGAGAGGTGCTGATTTAAATGCCAAGAAACCCCCTCAAGTTGCTTGGAGTTCGATTTGTAGGCCAAAATTTCAGGGGGTTGGGTGTAATCAATCTGACACTACAAAATTGAGCCCTTCTCATGAAAAATCTTCATAAATTTTTCAACAGAGCTGACATTTGTGAATCATCTAGGCCCCTTGGTGATGTTTTGGTAATTAATGACAACTGCCTGTGGGCTAACGATTCTTGGAGAAATAAGAATGCAGGGTTGGACCATATAGAACGGGAAATCTTGGAGATTCATAAGCATTGGTTGTGGATCAAGTGAAGGCAAAGGTATAACATAGGTTTTGTTTTGTGCCGGTCTTGAGGAGTTTAGAGAAGATACTTGACCGGATTAGTAGGCTAGTGTAGCATCCCAAAATCCTAATCTAGGTTTGAAACCCTAATCCACCTTTTACCCCTCCCTTCATCCTCTAATTCTAAAATCCTCCCCCTAAATTTTCCTTCATCATATGCATACATTTTGTTTGATCACAAAAGCCCCTCACTTGGGTTCTATTTTCTAAACACTTAGAGCATCTACAAAATATTTTGTTCCAAAGAAAAAGATGCAAAAAGGGGAATAGGTTTTGGAAAAATAAAAAGAAAAAGAGAAAACCCTCCCCCCCCCTGCTGGGCCATTTTCCAGCCCAAACCCGCGCGCCCCCCCCTCGCGCTCGCGCTACCCTCCGCTTTCGGCCCGTTTACGGCCCGCTTCCGCGCGCGCGGCAGCCGCCCCTCGCCTTCGCTCGCTCGCTCTCGCTGACCAAGCGGCCCCACCCGTCAGCCGCTCGCTCGCCCTCGCCCTCGCCCTCGCCCTCGCCCCGCGCCCTCGCCTTCGCTCGCTCGCTCTCGCTGACCAAGCGGCCCCACCCGTCAGCCGCTCGCTCGCCCTCGCCCTCGCCCTCGCCCTCGCCCTCGCCCCGCGCCCTCGCCTTCGCTCGCCCGCTCTCGCTGACAAGCCAGCCCCACCTGCCAGCCGCCCTCTCTCGCGCGCTCGCTTCCGCTGGCAGACCGGCCCCACCGGTCAGCCGCTTCGTCGTCCTCCCCACATACGACGCCCCGCCGTCCCTTCACCGCCGTCCTTCACCGCCGTCTCTTCACCGCCGTCTCCTCGCCGCACAGGAAAGTTTGGCACCGCTCCGTCCTCCTCCCCTGACCGCGTCCTCGCCGGTACCGCCCCGCCGTAGCGTCCCCTCGGCGGCGCTGTGCGCCATTTATGGCGGCACCGGGAAGCTCGCCGGAGTCTGAGAGCTCCACCGCCCCCCCCTCGCCCCTGCGCGCCTATAAAAGCTCGCCCCGAGCCCCTTCTTTCCCGCACCAGCCCTGACCACTACCCTCCTCCCCTCGCCCGAGCCCAATTCGCGGAGCGCCGTCTTCTTCCCCCTCTCCGGTGAGTCCCTCCTCCTCTCCTCTCTCCCTCTCTGTTAGCCCCGCAAGCAATTGAGTTAGCCTAGCCGCTTCCTCGCCTTGCCGCAAGCGCAATACACCACTTCCCCTCCCCAATCCCTCGCCCAGAGGCCACCGGCGGCGACCCCCGCCGCGAAGCTCCGCCACCCCCCCCCGCGGGCAGCCCCCTCCCGACCTCCTCTGACCAAATTGAGCCCACCTTTAGGTCCGCCATCCCCTCCCCATGATAAAGCGCCTGCACATTGCCCAAGAACCGGGCCACCGGCGGCAAGCCGCCGTCGAACCCCCCCGGCGACCGGTTCCCCCCCCCCTCGGCCGGTTCACCCCGTCGTCAATCGCGCCCGCGCCGTTTCCCCCTGCCTCTCTCTGTCGCGTGGGCCCCGCGTTGACGCCGTCGCTCCGCGCGCCCGCGCCGTCGCCCCCTCCCCGTGGGCCGCTGCCGGGCCGAAAGCGCGCCCGCGCGCCTGCCCCGCGCCGAGCTGGGCCAAATTTCTCCCCCCCGGCCCGTTTGAGGAGAAATCCCTTTCTATTTTCCTTTCTTCACCTTTTTCCATTTAAATTAATATTCTTCAAATATTTTTACACCAAAAATTATCCAAATAATTTCTAAAGATCTCATACAACAATGATGTTAGAAAATGACACACTATAATTTGTAAATCCCTGTTGATGTATTGTTTTATTGCCTGTTTTCCTAGAAGAAGCGGGGATCGCTGATCCGGAACCCGTAGCCCCGGAAGAAGGGCCAGAACCCGAACTTCCGGAAGTAGATCTTCTGTGCCAGGAAAGCTTCGACGAAGGCAAGTCCATCCTTCCCTTGATGCATAAATTACCTATTCTCTCTACCACTGCCTAGGCCGGGAATTATGGGGAATATTGCATTGTGAGTGAGAGATGGCCCGCATTATCATACACATTCTGGATACGTAAAGTGGATTGGGAGGAAAGGCTATGTGTATCTCCAAATAAAATCTCTTTTGAAAAATTTTGCGATGAAGGGTACTCACCCTCATCACCTGAGAGTGGGATGATCAGGGACTCCCTGGTTTAGGGGAGGGCCTAAGGTGTTGGCTCAGCTGGTTTAGGCGTGAGCAGAAGGATTGTCCCCTCATATAAGGACCGGTTTGTCATCTTCACTACCTGTACTCCTTTGTCGTACAACCACTCGAGACTGTGTGGGCAGTCACTCGATCCGAACTCGTGTGGTCCGACCCCAGGGTTAAGAAGGCTGGGGAGCACCGGAGGATAAGGAAGGGGAAAGTTTTGTCCGGTTTGGGCATGGTGGTGGCCTGACTCCTTCCGGATAACCGTTAAGGTTAGGATGCACGAGTAAGGAAAGAGATCCGGCATTCGGGTCTCGCGACGGTGAGATCGCAGAAACCGGGCTAGTGGGTAAAGTGTACCCCTCTGCGCAGAGTTGAAACCTATTCGAATAGTCCGTGTCCACTGGTATGGATGAGTCTGGTATGGTATGGCAATTAGAACTTTTTCTCTAAGTTTCTTATCAAGGGAAAGGTGTGTTTAAATGGGTTTCGAAAAAGAGATAAAGCCTCTGGAGCGGGAAGCTCAGTGGCAGTTGAGTTTTTGGTTACTTATAATAGCATGGGAAAACCTTCAAGCAACTGTCTCTCTCTGAGAAAATAATGAGTGACTACAACTCCACCAAATTGAGCATGTACATCATAGGTCTCTTTCTCTCTACGGGAGCGGGGTGGGCTTGCGGAATACCTAGTGTATTCACCCAGATTTATTTATGTTTTTCAGCAGCCGAGGACTTCTTTTCTGCTTTGCTTGATTAAGAGGGCTGTGTCTGCACCCAGTTCTGCCTGTGGCTTGGGCTAGTTCCTGCTGCGCTTCTCTATTTGGCTCTCTCGAGCTTGTACCCCGGTATTGTAATAAATTTATCTAGAACTCTGTACTATTTGAAGTAAGAAATGTGTTTACTAGCCTCCTGGGACTAGTAATTGTTTCACATTTGAGTCCCAAAGGATCGGGACGCTTCAGGTGGTATCAGAGCCATAGGACTGGCCGTAGGTCGCAGCCCTGACCCTAAAACCTACCTTAACCAGAAAATACCTCTCACCTCAAGGAAAGTTTTCTCTTCCTTTCCCCGGGGCTAACAAGACCCTTCTTTTCCTATTCCAGATGGAAGACTCTCTGGCCATTAAGACATCCTACTGCTCAGAAGTGGAAGGGTTCCCACGCCTCTTGCGAAGCTCTGCGCTCCGCTTGGGAATCCGCAAGAAGCCGGAATACGTCTGGACGGAACATTTCGAGGGCGGGATGATAAGATGCTCTATGGCAGTCTACCTGGGGGAAAGCCACAGCTATCCAAACCATCGTTCCTTCCAAGTCACTTTTACCGGAGTTCATTTCCTAGATGCCTGCCAAAATGTCGCCCGGAAAGCCCTCCGTCAGCTATGTCAAAACTACAACAAAGTAATCATTGAAACCCCCCTTCGCTACTTTCCACCCAGCAACAAGAATACCCCCACCTGGAGGAAAAGACTTCAGGCCCTATCAGGAGGAGATCCTATTGAGAATGATCCCACCATTGTCTACATGGCTGGATACCTTCATACCCTTGATAACCAATATGATGACCTCACCCTCCACTGCACCTCTCTAACCTCCCGGGTGGAAAGCCTGGAGCAGAAAGTCAGGGAACTCTCAGAAGAAAAAGTGTCCCTTCAAGAGAGCCTCGCAATAGCGGAAGGTGAGGAAACCAATACCCGAGAAGCCTACCGCACACTGAAGATGGACTACGACAAGAAACTGAAGAAGCTTGCCCCCGCAAAGAAAATCCGCAAGAAGACCAAGAGCCAAGGATGCCAGACTGAGCAGAAGGAAGAAAACCCTCCCAGGAACCTATCCGACACCGATGAGATGTCCCTGGCTAGCCTTGATGATCTTCTCAAGGAATTTGGGGACACATTAGAGAAGGACTGCGGGAGTACCCTAGATAGCACTCGCGTGTAACGAACTTGTGATAGCAGGATGTCGTGTCATGTAATGGCTTGATGTAATGAATAAAATAACCAGTTAAAAAAAATGGCATGTGCATAATAGTAACTCTCTTCCCATGGCAGATGGCTTCGGATAAAACCACGCCTACCGCCTCCGGGATTGGAGCAGGTTTTCCCTTAGGAGCTGAAGGAGGAGCCGGTGGAGAAGGGGATGGGACCCACCTCCCCGCACCTCCGGAACTACCACTAGATCTGGCCCAAGTTCTAGCCCATCAAACCAGACTCATTGAAGTCCTCACTCGAAGTCTGGAGAACCAGCGCCCAGGTGGTGGAAGACCCCAGGACAGGATGGGAGAATTCCTGAGACTCAAGCCTCCCACATTCGCGGGGTCCAGCAATCCCCTCGATGCAGATGACTGGCTTCGCACGATCAAGAGGAAGTTAGAAGCCATCGCTTGCCCTGAGAATCAACGTGTTCAGCTAGCAGCTCATCAGCTTTCAGGAATGGCGTTAGCATGGTGGGACACCTTCAGTGAAGCCGTCAGAGATGCTACCTGGGCAGAGTTCGAGACAGCTTTCCATGAGCACCATGTACCCCAAGGGATAGTTCAACTCAAGGAGGATGAATTCCGGGAGCTAACCCAAGGTGGGCGATCAGTCAGTGAGTATGTGCACAAGTTCACAGAGCTGGCCCGCTACGCGCCTGAGGATGTCAGCACCGAGGCCAGGAAAATGGCCCGTTTCCTGAGAGGGTTAAGACCCGAGCTTAAGACCATCCTCGCCAGCCAGGACTTCCACAGCTTCTCTCACCTTTCCAACAAAGCTATTCAAGTGGAAAGAGCTAAAGAGGAAGAAAAAGGGCACATCAAGAGAAAGTTCCAAGTTCTGCGGGCTCAACAGCAAGAGCGTCACCAGAGAGCTCGACCCTTTGGGCTCCCACCCAGGGGTCCAGGCTTCGATAAACAATCTGGACCCTCTCCATCGCGCTACAGTCAGCAGAGTCAGAGCTCCCATCAGGCACCCTCCGTTGCAAGCAACCAGCCGCCAGCGAACGCCTGTTGGCACTGTGGAGACCCCCGGCACTTCAAAAACAACTGCCCTCAGCTGAAGGCACCCGGACCAACCCACTCCAACTCGGTGAATGGCCCCAAGTTCCCATCAGCACCTACCTCCAAGGCGTTTCCTTCCAGCAGCCAGCAGAGCAGGGCTCAGTACCAGGGCAGGGCCCGAGTCAACCACGTCGACGCTCAGGAAGCCCAGCAGGCCCCGGGAGTAGTGCTCGGTGAGTTCCTCGTCGAATTTACTCCCGCTTCTGTGCTTTTTGATTCAGGAGCATCCCATTCATTTATAGCCGCTAAGTTTGTAGAGAAGCATGGCATACCCTCTACACCTTTAGCTATCCCCTTGGTCACCCGAACCCCGGGATCAGACCTCCTATGCAAACTCAGATGTTCACAAATCAGGATTCTTTTAAGTGGGGTAGTATTCCTGGCAGACTTAACCATCTTGCCATCCCAAGGTATTGATGTAATCCTAGGAATGGATTGGCTAGCTAAGCACAAGGGTGTTATCAGCTGCGCAAGCAGAACTGTCCTTCTCATAGATCACCAAGGAAAGGCAGTTTCCTGCCAAGCCCAACCGCCTGCAAAAGATCCAATGGTGTTTAGTCTGGCAGTAGAAAGCATGTCTGTAATCAAGGAATTTGAAGATGTATTTCCAGAAGAGTTGCCCGGGATGCCACCAGAAAGAGAAGTAGAGTTCTATATAGACCTCATTCCCGGCACTGCGCCCATCGCAAAAAGACCATACCGCATGGCCCCCACTGAATTGGCAGAACTGAAACTTCAGCTTTCAGAACTACAGCAAAAAGGGTACATCCGTCCCAGTTCGTCTCCCTGGGGAGCACCCGTTCTTTTCGTGACCAAAAAGGATGGGAGTATGAGAATGTGTATTGATTATCGATCCTTGAACGAAGTTACAATCAAGAATAAGTACCCCCTTCCCCGGATTGATGACCTCTTCGACCAGCTGCAAGGAGCCAAATACTTCTCCAAGATAGACCTCAGGTCAGGATATCACCAACTCAGGATTAAAGAAGCAGACATTCAGAAAACTGCATTCGTCACCAGATACGGGCAATATGAATTCACAGTGATGCCATTTGGATTAACCAACGCACCCGCCTTTTTCATGAACCTCATGAATAAGGTATTTATGGAAGAATTGGATAAGTTTGTCGTGGTTTTTATCGACGACATCCTCATCTATTCCAAGAGCCGCAAGGACCATGAGCAGCACCTTCGAACCGTCCTCGGAAGACTCAGAGCTCACCAACTTTATGCTAAGTTCAGCAAGTGTGAGTTCTGGTTAGAGAAGATAGCCTTCCTAGGGCATATCTTGACTGCTGAAGGGGTAGAAGTGGACCCATCTAAAGTAGAAGCTGTTTCAAATTGGAAGCAACCATCCAACGTCAGTGAAATTCGAAGTTTTCTGGGAATGGCAGGGTATTATCGCCGTTTTATCAAGGGATTCTCCAGCATAGCAAAGCCCTTGACGGAACTTCTCAAAAAGGACAATAAGTTCGTATGGACTCCCGATTGTGAAGAAAGTTTCCAAGTCATCAAGAAGAAGCTTACAACCGCGCCAGTTTTGACTCTACCAGACATACACCAGGAGTTTGTCATCTTTTGTGATGCTTCCAAGCAAGGCTTAGGGTGTGTCTTAATGCAAAATGAGAAAGTCATTGCTTATGCATCCCGATTACTCAAGCCGCACGAACAGAACTATCCTACCCACGATTTGGAATTGGCAGCCATAGTGCACGCTCTAAAAATATGGAGGCATTATCTGATTGGAAACAAATGCCACATCTTCACTGATCACAAGAGTCTAAAGTACATCTTCACGCAACCGGACCTCAACCTCCGTCAACGAAGGTGGCTCGAATTGATCAAAGATTATGACCTCGAAATCCACTACCACCCCGGAAAGGCCAACGTGGTAGCAGACGCCCTCAGCCGGAAACCTTTCGGGATTAGAGGAACAAACTTCCTAGAAGATTGGAAGAAAGAATCAGCTCAGCTAAATGCATGTCTGGGAGACGACGGTGGCCTGGAAGTCAAGCCAAACCTAGAAGATCTCATATACAAGGCCCAATGCCTCGACGCAGAAACAACCAAGCTTAAGGAAAGAGCACGCAAAGAGCAACTTCCGGACCTAAGAACAGACGAGCAAGGAGTCCTCTGGTTCAAGAACCGTCTGTGCGTGCCTATTGGAAAGGCACGGGAGACCCTGCTTGATGAAGCCCACAACTCAGCTTACTCTATCCACCCAGGAACCACCAAGATGTACCTGGACCTCAAAACCAGGTATTGGTGGAGAGGGATGAAGAAGGAAATAGCACAGTATGTGGCCCGATGTGACACCTGTCAGCGAACAAAGGCCGAACATCAGAAGCCTGCAGGCCTGCTTCAACCCCTCCCAATACCCGAATGGAAGTGGGAGGAAATAGGCATGGATTTCGTAACCGGACTACCCAGATCACAAAGAGGAAACGATTCCATATGGGTAATAATCGATCGTCTCACCAAAGTGGCCCATTTCATTCCAGTGAAGACCACTTTTGGGGGAGCAGCCCTCGCTCGATTATACCTTAAAGAGATAGTCAGGCTACATGGCATTCCACGGAAGATAGTATCGGATAGAGGAACGCAGTTCACTTCAAAGTTTTGGAAGGGCCTTCAGCAAGCAATGGGCACCAAGCTAGATTTCAGTACTGCCTATCACCCCCAGTCAGATGGTCAAACAGAGAGAGTTAACAAAGTCCTTGAAGATTTACTCAGAGCCTGCGTACTAGCCTTCAACAGGGATTGGGAGTCTAGTTTGCCGTACGCCGAATTCTCATACAACAATAGCCATCAGGCCAGCATCAAAATGTCACCATTCGAAGCACTGTATGGAAGAAAATGCCAAACCCCCCTAATGTGGTCCAATGTAGGGGAAAGGACACTAGAAGGGCCCGACTTCGTTAAAGAAGCCGAAGAAAAAGTTGCCTTGATCCGCAGAAGGTTACTTGAAGCTCAGAGTCGACAAAAGAGTTACGCAGACAATAGGCGAAGGGAACTCAGATTTGAGGAAGGAGATTTTGTTTATCTCAAGGTTTCTCCAATGCGGGGTGTCAGAAGGTTCCAAATGAAGGGAAAGCTAGCACCCCGTTTCGTCGGTCCTTACCCTATCATTTCCCGAATAGGACCTGTGGCATACCGCCTTGAGCTACCAGAATCCATGTCAGATATTCACAATGTGTTCCATGTGTCTCAACTCCGCAAATGTCTAAAAGTACCAGAAACCCGTATCGAGGCAGAAGCAATTCAAATTCAAAAGGATCTCCAGTACCGGGAAAAGCCAGTGAAGATTCTCGACTCAGCCGTCAGAAGAACCCGCAATTCAGAAGTGAGACTCTGTAAGGTTCAGTGGAGCAGAGATGGTGAAGAGGAAGCCACCTGGGAAAGTGAGGACTCACTGAGGAAGGAATACCCTTACCTTTTCTCGAGCCCCGTCTAATCTCGAGGGCGAGATTCCTTTAAGTGGGGTAGGTTTGTAGCATCCCAAAATCCTAATCTAGGTTTGAAACCCTAATCCACCTTTTACCCCTCCCTTCATCCTCTAATTCTAAAATCCTCCCCCTAAATTTTCCTTCATCATATGCATACATTTTGTTTGATCACAAAAGCCCCTCACTTGGGTTCTATTTTCTAAACACTTAGAGCATCTACAAAATATTTTGTTCCAAAGAAAAAGATGCAAAAAGGGGAATAGGTTTTGGAAAAATAAAAAGAAAAAGAGAAAACCCTCCCCCCCCCTGCTGGGCCATTTTCCAGCCCAAACCCGCGCGCCCCCCCCCCTCGCGCTCGCGCTACCCTCCGCTTTCGGCCCGTTTACGGCCCGCTTCCGCGCGCGCGGCAGCCGCCCCTCGCCTTCGCTCGCTCGCTCTCGCTGACCAAGCGGCCCCACCCGTCAGCCGCTCGCTCGCCCTCGCCCTCGCCCTCGCCCTCGCCCCGCGCCCTCGCCTTCGCTCGCTCGCTCTCGCTGACCAAGCGGCCCCACCCGTCAGCCGCTCGCTCGCCCTCGCCCTCGCCCTCGCCCTCGCCCTCGCCCCGCGCCCTCGCCTTCGCTCGCCCGCTCTCGCTGACAAGCCAGCCCCACCTGCCAGCCGCCCTCTCTCGCGCGCTCGCTTCCGCTGGCAGACCGGCCCCACCGGTCAGCCGCTTCGTCGTCCTCCCCACATACGACGCCCCGCCGTCCCTTCACCGCCGTCCTTCACCGCCGTCTCTTCACCGCCGTCTCCTCGCCGCACAGGAAAGTTTGGCACCGCTCCGTCCTCCTCCCCTGACCGCGTCCTCGCCGGTACCGCCCCGCCGTAGCGTCCCCTCGGCGGCGCTGTGCGCCATTTATGGCGGCACCGGGAAGCTCGCCGGAGTCTGAGAGCTCCACCGCCCCCCCTCGCCCCCGCGCGCCTATAAAAGCTCGCCCCGAGCCCCTTCTTTCCCGCACCAGCCCTGACCACTACCCTCCTCCCCTCGCCCGAGCCCAATTCGCGGAGCGCCGTCTTCTTCCCCCTCTCCGGTGAGTCCCTCCTCCTCTCCTCTCTCCCTCTCTGTTAGCCCCGCAAGCAATTGAGTTAGCCTAGCCGCTTCCTCGCCTTGCCGCAAGCGCAATACACCACTTCCCCTCCCCAATCCCTCGCCCAGAGGCCACCGGCGGCGACCCCCGCCGCGAAGCTCCGCCACCCCCCCGCGGGCAGCCCCCTCCCGACCTCCTCTGACCAAATTGAGCCCACCTTTAGGTCCGCCATCCCCTCCCCATGATAAAGCGCCTGCGCATTGCCCAAGAACCGGGCCACCGGCGGCAAGCCGCCGTCGACCCCCCCCGGCGACCGGTTTCCCCCCCCTCGGCCGGTTCACCCCGTCGTCAATCGCGCCCGCGCCGTTTCCCCCTGCCTCTCTCTGTCGCGTGGGCCCCGCGTTGACGCCGTCGCTCCGCGCGCCCGCGCCGTCGCCCCCTCCCCGTGGGCCGCTGCCGGGCCGAAAGCGCGCCCGCGCGCCTGCCCCGCGCCGAGCTGGGCCAAATTTCTCCCCCCCGGCCCGTTTGAGGAGAAATCCCTTTCTATTTTCCTTTCTTCACCTTTTTCCATTTAAATTAATATTCTTCAAATATTTTTACACCAAAAATTATCCAAATAATTTCTAAAGATCTCATACAACAATGATGTTAGAAAATGACACACTATAATTTGTAAATCCCTGTTGATGTATTGTTTTATTGCCTGTTTTCCTAGAAGAAGCGGGGATCGCTGATCCGGAACCCGTAGCCCCGGAAGAAGGGCCAGAACCCGAACTTCCGGAAGTAGATCTTCTGTGCCAGGAAAGCTTCGACGAAGGCAAGTCCATCCTTCCCTTGATGCATAAATTACCTATTCTCTCTACCACTGCCTAGGCCGGGAATTATGGGGAATATTGCATTGTGAGTGAGAGATGGCCCGCATTATCATACACATTCTGGATACGTAAAGTGGATTGGGAGGAAAGGCTATGTGTATCTCCAAATAAAATCTCTTTTGAAAAATTTTGCGATGAAGGGTACTCACCCTCATCACCTGAGAGTGGGATGATCAGGGACTCCCTGGTTTAGGGGAGGGCCTAAGGTGTTGGCTCAGCTGGTTTAGGTGTGAGCAGAAGGATTGTCCCCTCATATAAGGACCGGTTTGTCATCTTCACTACCTGTACTCCTTTGTCGTACAACCACTCGAGACTGTGTGGGCAGTCACTCGATCCGAACTCGTGTGGTCCGACCCCAGGGTTAAGAAGGCTGGGGAGCACCGGAGGATAAGGAAGGGGAAAGTTTTGTCCGGTTTGGGCATGGTGGTGGCCTGACTCCTTCCGGATAACCGTTAAGGTTAGGATGCACGAGTAAGGAAAGAGATCCGGCATTCGGGTCTCGCGACGGTGAGATCGCAGAAACCGGGCTAGTGGGTAAAGTGTACCCCTCTGCGCAGAGTTGAAACCTATTCGAATAGTCTGTGTCCACTGGTATGGATGAGTCTGGTATGGTATGGCAATTAGAACTTTTTCTCTAAGTTTCTTATCAAGGGAAAGGTGTGTTTAAATGGGTTTCGAAAAAGAGATAAAGCCTCTGGAGCGGGAAGCTCAGTGGCAGTTGAGTTTTTGGTTACTTATAATAGCATGGGAAAACCTTCAAGCAACTGTCTCTCTCTGAGAAAATAATGAGTGACTACAACTCCACCAAATTGAGCATGTACATCATAGGTCTCTTTCTCTCTACGGGAGCGGGGTGGGCTTGCGGAATACCTAGTGTATTCACCCAGATTTATTTATGTTTTTCAGCAGCCGAGGACTTCTTTTCTGCTTTGCTTGATTAAGAGGGCTGTGTCTGCACCCAGTTCTGCCTGTGGCTTGGGCTAGTTCCTGCTGCGCTTCTCTATTTGGCTCTCTCGAGCTTGTACCCCGGTATTGTAATAAATTTATCTAGAACTCTGTACTATTTGAAGTAAGAAATGTGTTTACTAGCCTCCTGGGACTAGTAATTGTTTCACATTTGAGTCCCAAAGGATCGGGACGCTTCAGCTAGATAGCCGTACTATTAAGAGGGGTCAACGACTTTGATCTGTGTAAAGCTTAGTGCCTCATAGAGCATCTAGTGGTTGCATTTGCATGAGGACTAACAACGCTTCAAATTTCATGAGTTAAAATTTCTTTCAAAAGCGTGTTTGAAAAACTCGAATTCTTGGATGCGCGGACCGTCCGGGTGTTGAGGGCGGACCGTCCGCGGTCCACCAGTGGGTCCGAAGTCTGCCCACTTTGGACTTTTACTATTCCTTTGCACTACGGACCGTCCGGGCCTTGGGGCCGGACAGTCCGCAGTCCTGACAAGAGAAGTCTGCTTTCGGGACAGTCCCTGAATTATAGTGCGGACCGTCCGGCTTGGATGGCAGACAGTCCGCAGGTGCCAAATATGGTTTGGGCAGGGACTGTGTGTTTTTTGTGTTTTGTTCTACGGACTGTCCGGAGGATATCTCCGGACCGTACTGTTTTCAGGTCTCGGACCGTCCGGCCTTGTAGGCGGACGGTCCGCCTGTGCTAACCGCTCTTGGTCAGAAGTCCGGGTGCTTCAAGTTGCCAGGTCGCGGACGGTCCGGCCATGGTGGGCGGACTGTCCGGACCTAACTTTTCGGACAGCTCTGACAGATTTTAAACGGGGAATATAACCGTTGTGTGTACGGCGGACCGTCCGGCCCTAGAGCGCGGACCGTCCGCGTGTGCGCAGAGCAGGTGCTTTTTGCTTATAACGGTTGGAATTTGATGGGGGTCTATAAATAGAAGGGTAGCTCGTGTGTGAGACCTCACTTGGCCATTCCTTGCACACATTGAGCTTATTTGTGATCCTCTAACTCACTCTCTCACACTCTTTGCTTGAGATCGCATTCTAGTGAGAGATTGAGGGTTCCTAGTGCATTTGCATCCTTCGGTGATTCTTGAGGCACTAGGTGGTACACCAAGCAAGCGTCATCGGCTTGTTACTCTTGGAGGTTGCCGCCTCCTAGACGGCTCGGGTGATTGTCTCCGTCGAGCTCTCCAAGAAGATTGTGGAGAAGTCGCGGTGTTGATTGTGAGGGGTTCGCGCCTACCTCGCCGGAGCGGCAAAGGTGACATTAGTGGAATCGAGGTATTGAGTGATTTCTTGTCCACTTGGCTCAAAGATCAAGCCGTGTCTTGATAGAGGAGCAAGTGAGAGCTTGAAGTCCACCTCAACGTGGATTAGGGGTGATCGGCAAATCACCGATACCATAGGATAAAATTCGGTGTCTTTACTTTCTTGCATTACTTATTTCCGTGCAAGTGATTAGTGTTTTGCATATTGTTCTTCAAGTATTCAATCACCTTAGTTGATTCTCATAGATTGTTTACTTGTTATCACTAGAGAATTTATTCCTCTTGTTGTATTGATTAAATTTCCCTAGTGTTTTTGATTTTAGTCAAAACCGTCTATTCACCCCCCTCTAGCCGGTGTCCTAGATCCTACAAGTGGTATCAGAGCCAAGGACTCCATTGTTTGGGGATCTAATCATCCCGGAGTGGGACAAGATGGCTAGTAACAACAATGTGCACATTGGGAAGCCATCACATTTTGATGGGAATAACTACGACTATTGGAAAATAAGAATGTCAATGCATCTTAGACCAATGGGTGGAAAAATTTGGCCGATTGTCAGGGATGGATTTGTTGTGTTGAAAGAAGATGAACCGTCCGTTAGTGACAATGAGAATATCCTTACAAATGATCAAGCCACGAATGTCTTCTATGATGCTCTTGATATAAATGAGTTCAATCGCATCAAGAATCTCACAAACGTTCATGAGATTTGGATTAAGCTCATGGAAATTCATGAAGGAACTACAATTGTGAAGAGTGCCAAACTATATGTGTGCAAAGGAAAGTTTGAGCAATTTATTATGAAAGAAGATGAGAGTGTATCCGATATGTTCAACCGGTTAAATGAGATAGTGAATGAACTCAAGGGACTTGGTTTTAATGTACCAGATGTGGATTTCACTTACAAGTTCCTTAGATCACTTCCTGAGAAATATGAGACCATTGTGACAATGTTAGTAAGGAGTGATCTATCTACAGCTTCTCTAACCGAAGTATTGGGAGAAATTCTTACTCAAGATATATTCAAGAAGTCTCAAGCCGATGCTTTAAGTTTGGCAAAGAAAGTGAAAAATGAATCAATTGCTCTCAAAGCTAAGGCCTCAAAGGCAATTGAAAAAGAAGATAGTAATGATGAAGAAAATGAAAGTGAGAGTGATGGTGATATAGCTCTATTTGTAAGGAAATTCAATAAATTCATGAAGATGAAGAGAGGTCAACCTAGAAGAGGTCAAACATCAAGAAGAAATGCTTTCAATGATAGAAAGTGTTTTGAGTGTGGGGAACCCGGTCACATTGCCATGAATTGCCCAAGCAAGAAGAAGAAAGGCAAAGATGAAAGTGACAAGAAGAAAAAGAAATTCTACAACAAGAAGAAAGATGGCAAAGCCTATCTAGTTGAATGGGACTTGGATGATAGCTCGGATGATGATGATGATGACACCTCATCCAAGCTTAATGCCGGAATTGTCATCAAGGAAGCTCCCTCACTCTTTTCATCCCCCCATTGTCTCATGGCAAAGGGAGATGCTAAGGTAAAAATCATCACCGATTTAAATGATATAAATGATGATGATGATGTTGATGATGATGGCTATTCATATGATGATCTTGTTAGAATGTTAGGTGAGGTCGATGACTACATGCACAAAGAAAAATAAAAATTTAAGACCTTGAAGGAATTGTATAAAAACCTCCAAGTGTCTTTTGAGGAGCTCAAGACCTCTCACAATGATCTAAAAGAAAATTGTGAGAAGCTTGCGGATGCTCAAAAATCATCTATTGTGCATGAAGTTGTAGTGGTCACTAAGGATGTTGGAATCACTTGTGACTTACTTGATAGTCTTACAAGTGAACCACTACCTACTAACTCTATGTGTGATAAATGCAAAATTTCTCTCAATGATAATATTGCTCTTGATGAATCAAAAATCATTGTTGAGAATGAAGTGTTAGTGGATAGAGTAAAGACTCTAACTCATGACCTAGAAAAGGCATACGGTGGAAAGGCTAAATTGGATTTCATATTGGGAAGTCAACGGTGCTCTCTTAACCGTGAAGGTCTTGGATATGTTCCCAAGAAAGGAAAGAATGCTTTTATAAAGCAAAAGACATTGTTTGTGAAAGAATGTGACAAAGTGTGTCATAAGTGTCACAAGAAGGGACATGTTAAGAAAAATTGTCCTAAGCTCAAAAATGTATCCTCCACTTGTTTTGAGCATTGTTATGTTCTTTCTCATAATGCAAAAGGTGTTCATGCTAAATTTGTTCGTACTTCAATTGTTGGAAATAAAGAGAAAGCTATTTGGGTGCCAAAGACTTTGGTCACTAACATCCAAGGACCCAAGCAAGTTTGGGTACCTAAAAGAGATTGGTTTCCTTTTGTAGGTGAACTACAAGGCGGGAGGGAATCATTGGGTGTCAGATAGTGGATGCACTCAACACATGACAGGAGATATGAAAATGTTCACCCAAATGAGTGAGAAAGATTGCTCAAATTATGATAGTATCACATTTGGAGATAATCGCAAAGGAAAGGTTAAAGGATTGGGTAAAATTGCTATTTCAAATGATCATTCCATATCAAATGTGCTCTTGGTTGAGTCTTTGTAACGCCCTGAATTTGGGGGTAGAATTTTTTCTTCCTTTCTCTCACCAAATTCAGGCGTTACCCTTTTCTTTTTTTCTCGTTCCCTCGCTAAACCTTGATCTTTTCCAACGTTATAGCGGGTTTTGGCTTTAGACCCCGTGTAAAGCAAAACCTCAAAATACTTTATTTTGGGTGTTGCATCATGCCGAAGCACATTTCTTTGTCTGATGTTGAGTGTTCGTCTCGTTCCGTTCCGGATTTCGATTCGCGATTTAATTCCATTTAGTGGTCCGCGCTCGTCGTGGGTTTTCGATCCGCGAAGTGGCCCGGCCCAGCCTAGCCCAGCGCAGCCCAGCCCTGCCCGGCCCGGTCTGGCCCGGCCCTGCGCGCCCCTGGCGCCCAAACCCCCCCATGCGCCCCCTTCTCCCTCTCTCTCTCATTTGGATCTCCCGCGCAACAACCTCTCCTCTCCTTCTTCCACCTCTCTCTCCCCGTGGTGCCCTAGGATTTGGAGACGGCGATCACCGGATTTTGGACCCCGAGGTGAGCTCCCCTCCCCTTCCCTTCTCCCACTCCCTCTCCCTCCTCTTCTTCCCTCCGCGCGCGCCCTCCCTCTCCCCCTGCCCGCGTGCGCCCCCGCCCTTCCCCCTACGCGCGGCGGCGCGGCCCCCCACCCCGGCCCGCGGCGGCGCCCCTGCCCGCCCCTCCCCGGTCCCGCGCGGCGGCGCTCGGCCCCTCCCCCTCCCTCCCCGGCGGCGCTCGGCCCCGCCCCGGCCTCCCCGGCGGCGCTCGGCCCCCCGCTCGGCCCCCCCGCTCGGCCCCTCCCCCTCCCTCCCCGGCGGCGCTCGGCCCTGCCCCGGCCTCCCCGGCGGCGCTCGGCCCCCCGCTCGCCCCCCCGCTCGGCCCCTCCCCCTCCCTCCCCGGCGGCGCTCTGCCCCGCCCCGGCCTCCCCGGCGGCGCTCGGCCCCCCCCGCTCGGCCCCCCCCGCTCGGCCCCTCCCCCTCCCTCCCCGGCGGCGCTCGGCCCCCGCCCGGCCTCCCCGGCGGCGGCGCGGCCCCACCCCCGCCCCCTGCCCCGGCCCCTGCGCGTGGCGCTCGCCCGCCCCGCCCCTCGGCTCGGCCGGCCGTGGTGGCCCGGCGCCCTCCCGCGGCGCGGCGAGCCCCGCTCGCCCGCGCGCGCCCGCCCCCGGCTCGGCCGCCCGCCTCCCGGCGAGCTCGGCCGCCTCTGGCCGGTTCAACCGCCCCCCTGGCCGGTTCAACCGCCCCGGCCCCGGCCCGGTCGCCCCGCCCCCGTCCCGGCCTCGCCCGACCGTGTCCCCGCTCGTCCGCGCTCGCGGTGATTATTTTTAGTCGGTAGTTAACGTCAAACTCCGTTAGTTAGCGTGCTGCGTCGCGCGCTTCGCCGCGCGACGGATTTGTCTAATTTCAGATTCTATCTATGTGTTGCGTCGTGCGCTTCGTCGCGCGACGATCCATTCTAATTTCAGGTTGTTTAAGGTGTAACGCCGCGTGTGTATTCACGCGACGTTCCACTTTGGACTCAGTTTAGTCGACGTATGCCGTCGTGCGTTTCGTCACGCGACGCTTAACGTCTCCTCATAACTAAGGCGAAGTGTCTCGTTGCGTGCTCGGTCGCGCGACGAGTCGTTAACTTCTTAATTTGTTTTAGAGTGCTATGTCGCGTGTCTCGCCGCGCGACCATTCTTTTTATTTATCTCCACCTGCTTATAATGATTAGACATGAAACATGACTTTATTTTACGCTAAACATAGTGTCTACATTAAATTTCCTTCCATTAAGCGAGTAGTTAATTTATAATCATGTAACGTGACCGTTTCCCGACTGTCTTGTTCTCTTTCTCTCTTAACTATAACTGCGAGCCCGCGTGGAACGTCAGTTTACTTATTGCATTCTATTGTATGGTGTACTGTTCTTTTGTATTAAATATGTGGATGTATGTATGTTTGCGCTCGCATAGAGAATGATCCGGTCGGAGAACCCGAAGAACCCGCAGGAGAAGCCCCTGAGCAGCAGTCGGTTGGTGGAGGCAAGTGTCCTTTGACCTATCTCTGTCCAAATCATTCTTTAATTCACCTCCCGCATTACACATTTATACCTAAGGATTGACTAGCTTTTGTTATCCATGTCCTTGTTTACCTATTTGGGTCGGTTTATTATTGTTTAGCTTCATGCTATTGCTCAAACTCTAATCAATGAACATGATGAGATTATATATGATACGCTGTTTTCCCCTCTCTTATTATGATATTATACTTGTGGCTTTTAAGGGGGCTCGAGCGGTTTCTCGAGTGCCTCTCCGTAAGGACCTGTTCTATGGATGACCGCCCGGGAAAACAGTGCAACCATGAGGGTGGAATGGGACGCCCTTAGCTGAGTAATTAGAGGAACCGGGGTGTAGTTCGCTTCGCCATCGTGCCGTCAATGGGGCTCGGTGTATGCGGCTCGCTCTGCCAAGGTTAATTTGTCCCTTGGGGAGGAGTGCGGTACATTTAGGAAACCTAACGGGCGGCTACAGCCTCGGGGAATCTTTGTAAAGGCTACGTAGTGATGCCCTGCTGGACCACCTAGGTAGTGGTCAATGGGGAGTAGCTCTCTCCAGGCAGAAAGGGAATCATGGCTTGTGGGTAAAGTGCACAACCTCTGCAGAGTGTTTGAAAACTGATATATCAGCCGTGCTCGCGGTTATGAGCGGCCAAGGGAGCTCCAGTGATTAGTGGTACTTGATCAGAGACATTTTGGTTTACAGGTGGCAATGAGGATGGTTACGATTATGCTTATGGTAATGGTAAGTGGTATTCTTTCCGCTTGGAAAGGGTACTTTGGGTTAATAACTTGGGTTAATGCTAAAACCTGGCTTTCTACTAGTAAATAACAAACTGACCAACTAAAAGCAACTGCTTGACTTATCCCCACATAAAGCTAGTCCACTACAGCCAAACAGGATACTTGCTGAGTATGTTGATGTGTACTCACTCTTGCTCTACACACCAAACCCCCCCAGGTTGTCAGCATTGCAACCACTGCTCAGGAGAAGATGAAGCTGTGGAAGGAGACTTCCAGGAGTTCCAAGACTACGACGAGTTCTAGGTGTGGGTTAGCGGCAACCCCCAGTCGGCTGCCTGTGAAGGCCGCGGTTATCTACGTTTCTTTTCCGCACTTTGATTTATTGTAAGGACTATATGGACGTCTCAGACATATGATGTAATCGACTATTATTTCCCTTTTAATACTATTTGAGCACTGTGTGATGATGTCCATGTTATGTAACTGCTGTGTACGTGAATAACTGATCCTGGCACGTACATGGTTCGCATTCGGTTTACCTTCTAAAAACCGGGTGTGACATAAGTGGTATCAAAGCCGTGCTGACTGTAGGACCGCTAACCTAGAGTAGAATGGTCGTTCTAAGGATTATAGACCTCTGTCACTGCCTTGACTTTGGTATCCCTTCAAAAGTTGGTCATACCGACCAAACCTATGTTCTACTATATATTATACCTTGCTGAAAATTATGTTTTATTCTAATCCTTCATTTATCTATGATTCATTATTTGCTGGTCATATTAATTCTGTTCTCACTCTTTTGCTTGCGATGTCTTTTGTAGATGGCTCGACTTAGACACACTGCACGAAAGTCCGTCATCCCCTTCTTACCCTCCCGCCTTGCTGAGCGTCCGCTTCGCCGTCCCGTGGCCGGACAGTCCAGCCACTTGGAGAGACTGCACCACCGCCTGCATGAGGAGCAGGAACGTCGACGACAGGAGCAGCAGGGCTCTTCTTTCTCGCTCCAGCAGGAGATAGAGTCTGTGAGGAGCTGCTCCCCTGTGCTTCCTCTGGAGGTGCCCCCTGCACCACCACTGGGCGCCCCAGCCTCTGGAGTAGCTGCTGGAGGAGACCCGGACGACGGAGGTGGCGACGACAGCCCGAGCCACGACACCGACCTCCCTGCTGACCATGAGCCGGAAGGATGGGTTGCTCGACCCATCACTCGTGACGCTGCTCGCGGGTGTCACTTCCACGACGCGCTCGACACCCTGCTACGTCGGGCACTTGACCGGCGTACTTGGTCCATCGAGTATCGCTGTGTGGTCTACCAGCATAGTCACGGGGTCTACCCGGACCGCTGGGAGGCGACCTGCTTGGTGCGCCGTCCGGAGAACAGTCTCCAGGGCACGGAGGCTTGCTCAGAGCACTATTCTATCTCTGAGCGGGACTCAGCTGAGGCAGCCATGCAGGATGCTGCACGGCGTGCGCTTTCGCACTACTGCTCGATTCTCGGTGGGGTAGCTGACGGTCTCGACCTGAAGTATTACCCCCGCCGTCCATCTGGCAGCACAGGAGGCGTGATTGTTTCACCTGCTGGTGAGGACAATCCTAGGTTGAGCAGCACAGTCAACCTAGCCGCCGTGCTAAACATGGAGCTGGACCATGCATTAGACGAGCTGAGTAGGGCTCGTGCTGAGATCGCCCTGCTGCGGGCTGAGCGCGCGGAACGTCGTCACTTGGATGATGGTTCCCCCGCTCCCGTCGGGACTCAGCACCCGTACCGCTCACCTCGGCGTGGACACCAGTCTTATGGCAATCCCGACTGCAAGACCAAGATAAATCTAGAACCATAGATCGTTAGAGTTGGATCCTGTAATTAATACAAAATATATACATAGAAGCTTCAGTCTTAGCGTTAGTCTCGGTTTTAGTTAGTCTTAGTTAGACAGGGTAGTTTGCTATATCCTGTGCATTTATGTTTGTCATGATGAACTATGTTTGGTTTGGATCTTTGTAATGACTGTCACCAGAGTGTGGGTATCCCCTGCATTTTGGTTTACCTATTATGTTAATGGAGTTAGTTATATAGTTGGGAAACCCTTTATTCTACTTTCCTCTTTATCTGAGAAGCTGTGTGGTCTGCGATGGAGATCAGTGAAGATGCTCATCTGTTCAGTGCTGTTGGAGAATTCTATACTCTTTTCTTATGCTGCAAGATTTGCCAGATCAGTTCTGATGTGTGGTTGCATTCTGCAGATGTCAGAGAACAGGCGCAGAGGAGGAAGGTGTGCTCAGCAGGAGCGAGCCGCTCCGCAGGATGAGGTGCCCCAGCAGCAGCACCTGCCACCCCCGCCCCCGATGTCGATCGAGCAGATGTTTCTGATGCAGACTCAGGCAGTTCAGGCCATCGGTCAGACTCTGGCCGCCATTCAGCAGAAGCAGCAGCAACAGCAGCAGGCTCCACCCCAGCCTCAGATGCCTCAGATGCCCAGAGACAAGCGTGCTGAATTCATGAGAGGTCATCCACCAACGTTCGCTCACTCTTCTGACCCCATGGATGCTGAAGATTGGCTGCGCACTGTGGAGCGGGAGTTGCATACCGCTCAGTGTGATGACAGAGAGAAAGTCTTGTATGGTCCCCGTCTGTTGAGAGGAGCAGCCCAATCATGGTGGGAGTCTTACCTCGCCACTCATGCCAACCCCGATGCCATCACCTGGGAAGAGTTCAGAGGTAGCTTTCGTCAGTACCATGTGCCTGCAGGTCTGATGACAGTGAAGAAGGAGGAGTTCCTGGCCCTTAAGCAAGGGTCATCATTTGTCAGTGAGTATCGAGACAGGTTTCTGCAGTTGTCTCGCTATGCTCCTGAAGATGTCAACACCGACGCCAAGCGACAATACCGTTTCTTGAGAGGCTTGGTTGACCCTCTGCACTACCAACTGATGAATCATACCTTCCCGACATTCCAGCACCTGATTGACAGAGCAATCATGACAGAAAGGAAGCGTAAGGAGATGGAGGATCGTAAGCGCAAGATCAGTGGACCCCAGCCTGGAAGCAACAGCCGCCCTCGTTTCTCAGGCAATCAACCTCAGCAGTTCAGGCAGAACCAGCGTCCACCTCAGCAGCATCAGCAGTTCCAAAGGCAGTATCCTCAGCACCAGTACCAGAACCGTCAGAGCAATCAGTCAGGAGGTCAGTTTCAGAGGCAGAATCAGCAGACACCTCGTCTTCCTGCCCCAGCAAACCAGCAGAACAGTCAGGCAGCACCAGCTCAGGTTGGAAACAGAGCATGTTTCCACTGTGGAGAGCAAGGCCACTGGGTGATGCAATGTCCGAAGAAGGCAGCCCAGCAGCAGTCAGGCCCCAATGCCCCAGCAAAGCAGAATGTGCCTCAGCCAGGACCAGGCAACCGCTCTCAGCCGCGTTACAATCATGGAAGACTGAACCACTTGGAGGCTGAAGCAGTTCAGGAGACCCCCGACATGATAGTAGGTATGTTCCCAGTCGACTCCCATATTGCAGAAGTGTTATTTGATACTGGAGCAACACATTCTTTCATTACTGCATCATGGGTAGAAGCACATAATCTTCCAATTACTACCATGTCAACCCCCATTCAAATTGACTCAGCCGGTGGTAGAATTCGAGCTGATAGCATATGTTTGAATGTAAGTGTGGAAATAAGGGGGATAGCGTTTCCCGCTAACCTTATAGTAATGGGTACTCAGGGAATAGATGTCATCCTAGGGATGAATTGGCTAGATAAGTATCAGGCAGTTATCAGTTGTGATAAAAGGACAATCAAGTTGGTGTCCCCACTAGGAGAGGAAGTGGTGACCGAGTTAGTCCCGCCTGAGCCGAAGAGAGGAAGTTGTTATCAGATGGCTGTCGATAGCAGTGAAGCAGACCCAATTGAGAGTATCAAGGTTGTGTCCGAATTCCCAGATGTGTTTCCAAAGGACTTACCGGGTATGCCACCAGAGCGGAAAGTTGAGTTTGCCATAGAGCTTCTTCCTGGAACCGCCCCTATCTTTAAGAGAGTGAAAGTCGCCTAGAGGGGGGGTGAATAGGGCGAAACTGAAAATCACAAAAAAATAATCACAACTACAAGCCGGGTTAGCGTTAGAAATATAGTAGAGTCCGCGAGAGAGGGCGCAAAACAAATCGCAAGCGAATAATGAAGTGAGACACGTGGATTTGTTTTACCGAGGTTCGGTTCTCTCAAACCTACTCCCCGTTGAGGAGGCCACAAAGGCCGGGTCTCTTTCAACCCTTCCCTCTCTCAAACGGTCCCTCGGACCGAGTGAGCTTCTCTTTCTCAAATCACTTGGGAATCAAGCTTCCCGCAAGGACCACCACACAATTGGTGTCTCTTGCCTCAATTACAAGTGAGTGTTTGATCACAAGAAAGAATGCCAAAGAAAAAGAAGCGATCCAAGCGCAAGAGCTCAAATGAACACTACAAATCACTCTCTCTAGTCACTAGGGCTTTGTGTGGAGTTGGGAGAGGATTTGATCTCTTTTGGTGTGCTTTGCAATGAATGCTAGCTCTTGTATAGTGTTTGGAAGTTGGAAAACTTGGATACAATGAATGGTGGGGTGGTTGTGGTATTTATAGCCCCAACCACCAAACATGACCGTTGGTGGAGGCTGTCTGTCGATGGCGCACCGGACAGTCCGGTGCACACCGGACATGTCCGGTGCCCCCGCCACGTCATCAATGCCGTTGGATTCTGACCGTTGGAGCTTCTGACTTCTGGGCCCGCCTGGATGTCCGGTGCACACCGGACATCACCTGTTCATTGTCCGGTGCACCAGTATGGGCGCGCCTGACTTCTGCGCGCGCAGAGCGCGCATTGAATGCGCCGCAGGGAGCCGTTGGCGCCGAAATAGCCGTTGCTCCGGGGTTACACCGGACAGTCCGGTGCACACCGGACATGTCCGGTGAATTATAGCGGAGCGGCTGCTGTGCGATCCCGAGGCTGGCGAGTTGCGGAGGCCGCGCTTTCTTGGAGCACCGGACACTGTCCGGTGTACACCGGACAGTCCGGTGAATTTTAGGCGCCGGTTCTGGAAATTTCTCGAGGGCGACGAGTTCGAGTTGGAGTCCTCTGGCGCACCGGACACTGTCCGGTGTACACCGGACAGTCCGGTGCCTCCAGACCAGAGGTGCCTTCGGTTGCCTCTTTGCTCCTTTGTTGAATCCAAAACTTGATCTTTTTATTGGCTGAGTGTGAACCTTTTGCACCTGTATAACTTATACACTAGAGCAAACTAGTTAGTCCAATATTTGTGTTTAGTCCAATATTTGTGTTGGGCAATTCAACCACCAAAATCATTTAGGGGCTAGTTGTAAGCCTAATTCCCTTTCAATCTCCCCCTTTTTGGTGATTGATGCCAACACAAACCAAAGCAAATATAGAAGTGCATAATTGAACTAGTTTGCATAATGTAAGTGCAAAGGTTGCTTGGAATTAAGCCAATATAAATGCTTACATGATGCGCATGGATTGTTTTCTTTGTTTTTGACATATTGGACCACATTTGCACCAAAAGTTTTGTTTTTGCAAACTCTTTTGTAAATTCTTTTCAAAGTCCTTTTGCAAGATAGTCAAAGGTAAATGAATAAGATTTTGCAAGGCATTTTCAAGTTTTGAAATTTACTTCCTTTGTTCAAAATGCTTTCCCTTTGACTAAACAAAACTCCCCCTCAAATAAAGTCTCCTCTTAGTGTTCAAGAGGGTTTTGATATACCATTTTTGAAATACTACTTCCTCCCCCTTTTGAACATAGTAAGATATTAATTTGAAATTGACCAATTGAAAATCTCCAAAATTTTTAAAGTTAGGTGGTGGTGCGGTCCTTTTGCTTTGGGCTCATATTTTCTCCCCCTTTGGCATGAATCGCCAAAAACGAAATTATTAGAGCCCTTTGAAGTACTTTCTCCTCCTTTGGCCATAAAATAAATGAGTGAAGATTATACCAAAGATGGAGAGTGATGCGGAGCGACGGCGAAGGATGAGTAGTAGAGCGGAGTGGAAGCCTTTGTCTTCGCCGAAGACTCTAATTCCCTTTCAATATACCTATGACTTGGTTTGGAATACACTTGAAAACACATTAGTCATAGCATATAAAAGAGACATGATCAAAGGTATTCTTATGAGCTATCACTACAACCATTTAGGCCTTCTGTGACAAATGCTTAATGACAATAGTAAAATTTGTCACTAGATGACTATGTTTATGACGATTTCTTGGAACCTAAACAATTTAGTGACAAAAAGTTAAGCCACGTCATAAAAAACATCATAACTTGGTGTGTCATCATGTTTATGACGATATGTTATGACAATATGAATGTGTCACATGAGGGAATCGTCATAAATTGATGTACATCATACGTGATGACATTGCATGACGATACATGTTCATCATAAATATTTGATATAGTTTGTAAAAGAAATGATATATGTTTCTTGTTGAAACCATGTTTGACCTTTCTTTGTTGGAGATCACAAAAAACTTACGTCCTTCGTTGTAGTAAAATTGGGTTGTCGGTTAAACCATAGAGATAAATATTATTTGATAAAAATGTCATCTTTTCAAAATGCAAAAAACTAAATATTATTTAGTACTCCCTCCGTTCTTTTTTATTTGTCGTGGTTTAGTTTAAAAATAAACTAGAGAACAATAAGTATTTTGAAGAACAAAGTTGGAACTTGAACCCATGACGTGCAGACAAGAGCAAAGGCTTCGATCGCTACACTGTAAACAAGTTCATGCTTTATATGTTAAATTTGTGAATCTATTTCATTGGACCACGAAACTTAAAGGCATCTGTATCATTACAAGTCCAAGTTGTTTAGCCGTCCAAATATCAGAATCCCCAGATAAAGCGATCCGATCTTATCTTCCGTGAACAACCTAACCGTAAAGGGCACGTGGATTCAATCCTTCGCCTAGCTCTCGAGCTTGCAAGAGCCGGTAATCCTTCACATGCAATCGAGACACACCGTGCTGCCCACTCGCTGGTGCTCCTCGGCACCACAGGACATCAACATAGTTGATGAGCTTCTTATTTTTAGCTTCGTGCAATTTCATCTTTTTGGCCAGGGTGGAATTAGTCCCACTGCACTTTCTTTTGTTGCTGTTGGCGCCCAACTGAGGCTTTGTTTGGTTACTCTAGTATTTATCTCAATACACATGCTCAATCCATGCGTATTGAGATAAATACTAGAGCACCCAAACAAAGTCTGAAGGTGAAGACAGTGTTATATGTCATTATTTACAATAAACAACTATAAACAAACACGTGGTGTTGACATCTTCCATATGAAATGATAAATCAAGCATCTCACAAGCAGACCACAATTTAAAAGCTAGATTTGGAAGACTCCACTGCATACCAGCCGTAGTAACTAATTATCATATTGTTATTACTGGTCGTAGACTAATTCATTAGAAATGGTCACTAAAACATATATGTAACTAATTAGTTACTACTGGTCATAAGGTAAAGATAGATAACATACTACTAGAACGAAGTCTGTTCTGTTCTTCTGAAATCTTTGTTTGTTCTTCTCTGATTCTCTGAAATCTGAATCGCTCAACTGCCAAAGCCTGAAGGAGTATTGTTGTTTCCTGTTGGGCATAGGTGTCGCTGGGTCTGGGGAATTACCGTGTTGAAGTCATAGTGGCCAGTGGGGGTGGACCGGACGCCTGGACCGCAGATGGCGTATCAAAAATAAAAATTCGATGCCGCCAAAAAACTAATATATGGGAAGGGATATTTATTTCCTTCTCCGATATGTTAGGACGGCAGTTCCCACAACATCTTCCCCAACCTCGTACGGAGCCGGCTGCGAGATCCAACGACCTCTGCACGGCAGTTCCATTAGAGATGCCTCTAGGGAAGAGATCCACACGACTATCCTAGAAATCCGAAGGTAATTTTGTTTAACTGTTCATCTTTGTTCGTCACTCACTGGATCTAGGCTTGAAAGGCAGCACGCAATCTTGCTGGGCCAATCCTCAATCCTTGATACCCCCGCCACACCTCCGGAGGCCGCAAGCCATAGCCGACGACCGCCCACTGCACCGCCGGTTCGGTAGCCATCGCGCCTTGTCCGCTTCTCCATGCCTCACCTCCTCCTCTTCTCTATTGCCTGCCTCGTCCTCACCATCACGGCGCCGCGCGTATGACTCGCGCTTGCTTCTCTCAATCGCTTCCGATCCTGGAGCTGGCGGCTGGCCACCCACCCGGTGCGCCCGTGCGAGCTTTCACTGCTCCCTCCCCCTACGGCCTCATAGGAACGCTCGTTATGGTTGTGTCCTGATGCTGCTCAGGCTTGCCGACTCGAGACCGGGGTACGGTTGATTTTATTACTGCCTCTGGCCCCCTTGCTGCTATAGCTATATACTAGTCAATAGTCATTTACTCCTGCTAGTATGAGCTAGTAGCATTCAACACTACTAGAATTCACAATTATTGTGTTCATTAGGGACATAATTAGATACAACTAGCGTAGCTTTGAAAGCCGCCTAAGGGGCCAGTACTATTGGTTAATCCATTCAGTAACATTTCTAGCTGTGGTATGATCAGTTAATATGTTGCTTGTGTGGCTAGTGTTCCCTACATTTTCTGCTAATAAGGTTACTTGTATGATATTTTCTATGATTAGTAACATTTCTAGCTGCTAGCCTGCTACCATGGTATGATCAGTAACATTTTCTGGTGCCTTCCACTGTGGCTGCGCGAATGACTCGCTCCGAGCCTTCAGCGGCCTCCTCGCTCGGCAAATTCTCCGCCGACGACAGGGAGAAGGTGCTCACTGCCGTTGGAGTACACACGGCGATATCTATTGCACAACCTACTTCCTAGATACAGGAGGAGGGTGATAACCACACTAGGAATCATGGCAAGTAGGCATCTTAACTTTTTGGATTGCGATATCTATCATTACTAGGATAATATCATGAATGATTTTGGCGAGTCACAAATATATATTGAGAACCTATACTTACCCCATTTGTGTACAACTTCATTTTGAACTCAATTATTCATATGTTGTATTATGTTTTATCACAACTAATGTTTAGTTATATGCAACATTACTCTTATAAAAACAGTCTGTGTCTATACAATTATAATTATTTATATTTGACACTAATTGTGTAAGATAATGTACATTTTTTGGCATGACCACAAACAACAGAAATCATACCAAGGTCAAATAGAATGGGCAGGCAACTTGAATCGTTAAGCAGAGGACTGGGAATCAAGATTCCAACCCAAATCACTGAAGGGAACAAAAGCCAGAGCCACCTATTCAAGCTACTAAGTTTGCATTAGAGGGATGGTCGCCAAGGCCAGGGATTTACTGTCGAGGTGTACAAGTCCATGGCAGTGGCTGTTTGTGGAGATTAGAAGCTGATGAGGGAGTCTCGTAGCAGAACTTCAATGTTGAGATGTACTGACTTAACTATGTTCATGTAGTATATCATGTTACTTTTTTTATTAAACTAGCAAAAGGTTGTGTTAATAATTCATGGTGTACTAAATGTGATACCATCTTCATTTTGTCTAATTGGATGATTCATGCCATGCACATTAAAGATGGAAAAGCTACATATGTATCAAGATATGTGAAGACTGCCCGCCTCAAACAAGAGGAGTATTTTGGTGGAGCGAAGTTTATGAAGGTATAAATACTTGTTTCACTCAAAACCTAAGCATTTTATTAGCAAATGACCATTTAACGTTGTAACATCTATTTATCTCCATCTCCAAAATCTGCTCTTTTTAGCTAACCATAGTGTGACTTTTCTCTCTCGATTCACTAAGATTCTGAAATCTGAATACATACTAGGGTTTTGTTTTGGTTCACCATTTTGCTATGGAAATATATGTTTCTGAAACCAGCTTAGATTTCAATGCTATATCAAAAGCTCCAAATCGAAGACCATCATCTTGTAGTATGGATATTCCTTTTGGTTAATTTCCTTTGCTTATAAGTTGTCATATATTCATGTTCATAATGACTTATTTTGTGATGTCATCTTTGTTTATTTGCTACTATATTGATAGCATGTTTGGATTGAGAGCCCAGTTTATTCTTGGTTATGGCATCAATAAGTAGACAATAGTATCATAGAAATCATCTTGAGATCTTACCATCTGACAGTTCAATGATCCTAATGTACCAATTTAAACCCATGAAGAGTCAGTTTAACTATTTAAGCCTTTTAGTATAATTCCTATCTAGGCGAGCTCACCTTGCTGTCCTCCTTCAGTCTTTACCCGTTACAATCAACTTCCTGCAGAATCATATTGTTACGTTGAATTGCTAGACTCTATTCCTGCTTGTACACTTCAATGCTTTGCTTGGTGAGTGATATGCAAACCTGTGGACTTGTAGAGTAATAGCATTATGAAAACATAAGCCTACTTTGAATTAGTACAATTATTTTTTCTTCCTGAGATATCTAGAAAGGGATCTTTAAAGTCTCATGCGCCATATCTGTCATAATACTGCTTATTAAATTATTGGTTTTGTGAATGAATTAAGATTTGGAGTATTGTACAAGCATCAGTTCACAAAAGACATCCCACTGTATTTGTTTTTGGATTGGAATGAATTAACAGAACTTAATTGACCTACCTTTGAACAGTGCATGCTACCAAGTGCATTACTGTAAATTTCAAATTATAAAACAGTGCATGCTACCAAGTGCATTACTGTAGGCACATGACCCAAATTGAAATGCCCCCTTATATGTTATCTGTGTTCCATTTTTTGTTTGCTATCATTATGCTTCCCACCATTACAAGAGAAAGTGCTGTGATAGTTACTGTTTTGGTTAAACTACAGTTTTTAGGACAATCACAAACGGTTGAAACTGCAGGGCGCGCAAAAGCACGCCTAATGGTCTAGTGTTTAGTTATATGAAATGATGCTATTTATTAGATGATTGGTGGTAACTTCATTTAGTCAATATTGTTGTTAAATGTTTACCTACTACCAATCCTCCCCAGTGTTCTGTTTCATGTGTAAAGAGTTAATCGAATTGTCACATGATGTTTTCCTCTTTCATGTGTAAAGAGCTAACCTAGTTGATCTTAAGTGAAGAGCAGCGTGTCACATTTCTCGGTCTAGGCATTTCTGTATTTTGTCATTTACTCCTACTTAGGCTCTCTTTAAACAAACTTTGGCAATGTGTACAATTTATTTCACATCAATGTGCTTTAAATGTTGCTTGTTATCTATAGTTTACACTTCATAATGATGTATTAGACTTTTGTGTGTGTGTTTTGAACTGCAGGGCATGGAGGTACTGCTGGTAACAAGTTCTGGATGTCATTAGGTCTACCATTGATAGCTACTGTGAACTGTGCTGGTAACACTGGAGCCAAGAACCTCTACATCATTTCTGTGAAGGGAATCAAGGGCGCCTTAACAGGCGTCCTTCTGCCTGTGTTGGTGACCATGGAGAATGGAAAGCCTAACCTTAGGAAGAAGGTGATGCCAGCTGTCATTGTGAGGTAGCGCAAGCCATGGTGCTGAAAGGATGACGTCTACATGTACTTTGAAGGTACATTTCTTATCATGATTGTATGCATTGATTCTGTGTGCTTACAGAATTATCAAGAATTTAGTTCTCTCGTATAGTCTTCTTTTGATTTTTTTTATTCTTTAGAGTGTAGTATGTGTGTTTAACTAATGTTCTACTTTTGATATTACTTCTGAATTTTAATAAACATGATGATCAACACACATAGTTGTTTTCTGCAAAATGGTGCTCTAGAATACTTTGTTCTGAGAAGTTATGATTAGATTTTAGGAAACTTGATGTTCTCTATAAACATCGTTGTTTATTTTCTTTACATAATAAAGAGTGACCATACTAGTGTTACTTGAAGGATGCTTTCATACTATTTCATTGAAATGCTTTGGCACTATTCATATCTAAAATGTTTTTTAAATTGTTATTTCGAAATCCAACATGTACCTTATTTCAAGATCTCCATTCTCACCGGACTCATTTTATATCATTTCAGAAGCAAGACAAATATAAGGATGCTGAACCTAGTGCAATAGATCTTTTTAAGGAGATGCATTGCAGCAAAAAGAAAGGTTTTAGCAAAAATGTTCAGAAAGCTATTGTAAGTGCTTATTTTCCTTGCATGTTCGTACTCACAACTTGCAACTTGCGGTATACTATCCTGATGAATAACCTTTAACCTTTATATTAGGTTGATATGGAAGAAATGGTGGCAACATCAGTTCAAGATGGACAACAACCGAAATATCCTACAGAAGTTGTTTATAGTGTGCAACTAGGCTCCAGTGTGTTCTTATGCAATCTTGGTCTTTAGTCCGTCTCCAAGAAAAGCTCAACATCAATAGTTTCTATAAAGGTTCAACAACTTCAGGATCGGCTGGAGGCCAAGAAGCAAGAAAAAGATGGACTTTGGGAAGAAGTGTAAACCTTAAATGCTCAGGCAGTCATCTCAGGAGACCATTGATAGTATGAAGAGGTCGACCGAAAAAAATAACAATCTCCTTAGTCAACTATTAAGCTTCAATAGAGGCCAAGTTCCTCCATCTCAAGTCTACTTGACCACTATAGGATCTGCAGCCTTATGGTTGCTATAGTAGCTAGTTACAATAGCTCTGGATTTGAAGAGTAGCTCTAGATTTGAATTTATAGGATTATTTTCAATTAAGCTTAATGTTTAATTCCTTGAGTTGAAGTTATATGATTTTCTTTGGATCTTATGTAAAAGGATTTGTAGATATATGTTTTGAAGTTATATGATTCTTTGTTGGATGAAATATTTGTATTAAACAAATTCATAATATATTTTGGTTGTGATGTGTAATATTCTATGATGATATGAATTTATATGACATGTTCCTTCTGATGACGATTGTATCTATCATAAATGCTTCGCCACATCACTTGCCATTTCATCATATTTTATGATGAAATTTTTCGTCACAAATGCATTGCCACGTCATCTGCCACGTGGCTTTCCACGTGATCAAATCTATGACAAATGTTTTCGTCATAAATGTTTTGCCATGTCACATGCCAAGTCATTCCCATTAGCCATGTGGCAATGCATGGCAGTACGAATTGTGACGTTTTTAGAGGCACTTATGACGAAATAGAATGTCATAGATTTAGTGACGAATATGGTATGCGTCATAAAATCTATGACAATTTTTTGTTGGTCGTCATTGTAGGCTATTTAACACGCACCTTCTGTGACGATGTCCTTTTCGTCACAATGGTGTCACCAAAATACAACTTGTGACAAATAAATACTAGTTAGTGACATAATCATAATGTCACAGAAGCCCTAAAAGGTTGTAGTGTATGTGTGCAAGTTTAGCAAAAGAAATTCCTAGAATCAAGAATATTAAGCTCATGCCTAAGTCTGGTAAAAGATTGTTCATCAAGTGGCTTGGTAAAGATATCGGCTAATTGATCTTTAGTGTTAATGTATGAAATCTCGATATCCCCCTTTTGTTGGTGATCCCGAAGAAAATGATACCGAATGGCTATGTGTTTAGTGCGGCTATGCTCAACGGGATTATCCGCCATGCGGATTGCACTCTCATTATCACATAGAAGAGGAACTTTGGTTAATTTGTAACCGTAGTCCCGCAGGGTTTGCCTCATCCAAAGCAATTGCGCGCAACAATGGCCTGCGGCAATATACTCGGCTTCGGCGGTGGAAAGAGCGACCGAATTTTGCTTCTTTGAAGCCCAAGACACCAAGGATCTTCCCAAGAACTGGCAAGTCCCCGATGTGCTCTTTCTATTAATCTTACACCCCGCCCAATCGGCATCCGAATAACCAATCAAATCAAAAGTGGATCCCCGAGGGTACCAAAGCCCAAACTTAGGAGTATAAGCCAAATATCTCAAGATTCGTTTTACGGCCGTAAGGTGTGATTCCTTAGGGTCGGCTTGGAATCTTGCACACATGCATACGGAAAGCATAATGTCCGGTCGAGATGCACATAAATAAAGCAATGAACCAATCATCGACCGGTATACCTTTTGATCCACGGACTTACCTCCCGTGTCGAGGTCGAGATGCCCATTTGTTCCCATGGGAGTCTTGATGGGCTTGGCATCCTTCATTCCAAACTTGCTTAGAATGTCTTGAGTATACTTTGTTTGGCAAATGAATGTGCCCTCTTGGAGTTGTTTGACTTGAAATCCTAGAAAATACTTCAACTCCCCCATCATAGACATCTCGAATTTCTGTGTCATGATCCTACTAAATTCTTCACATGTAGATTTGTTAGTAGACCCAAATATAATATCATCAACATAAATTTGGCATACAAACAAATCATTATCAAGTGTTTTGGTGAATAAAGTAGGATCGGCTTTGCCGACTTTGAAGCCATTTGCAATAAGGAAATCTCTAAGGCATTCATACCATGCTCTTGGGGCTTGCTTGAGCCCATAAAGCGCCTTAGAGAGCCTATAAACATGGTTAGGGTACTCACTGTCTTCAAAGCCGGGAGGTTGCTCAACATAGACCTCCTCCTTGACCGGTCCATTGAGGAAAGCACTCTTCATGTCCATTTGATAAAGCTTGAAGCCATGGTAAGTAGCATAGGCTAATAATATGCGAATTGACTCAAGCCTAGCTACGGGTGCATAGGTTTCACCAAAATCCAAACCTTCGACTTGTGAATACCCCTTGGCCACGAGTCGAGCTTTGTTCCTAGTCACCACACCATGCTCATCTTGCTTGTTGCGGAAGACCCACTTGGTTCCTACAACATTTTGGTTAGGACGTGGAACTAAGTGCCATACCTCGTTCCTTGTGAAATTGTTGAGCTCCTCTTGCATCGCCATCACCCAATCCGAATCTTGTAGTGCTTCCTCTACCCTGTGTGGCTCAATAGAGGAAACAAAAGAGTAATGCTCACAAAAATGTGCAACACGAGATCGAGTGGTTACCCCCTTATGAATGTCGCCGAGGATGGTGTCGACGGGGTGATCTCGTTGGATTGCTTGGTGGACTCTTGGGTGTGGCGGCCTTGGTTGTTCATCCTCCTTGTCTTCATCATTTGTGTCTCCCCCTTGATCATTGCCGTCGTCTTGAGGTGGCTCATCATTGTGTTCTTCATCTTTATCAACTTGAGCCTCGTCCTCATTTTGGGTTGGTGGAGATGCTTGCGTGGAGGAGGATGGTTGATCTTGTGCATGTGGAGGCTCTTCGGATTCCTTAGGACACACATCCCCAATGGACATGTTCCTTAGCGCTATGCATGGAGCCTGTTCTTCACCTAACTCATCAAGATCAACTTGCTCTACTTGAGAGCCGTTAGTCTCATCAAACACAACGTCACAAGAAACTTCAACAAGTCCTGAGGACTTGTTAAAGACTCTATATGCCCTTGTGTTTGAGTCATATCCTAGTAAAAAGCCTTCTACAGTTTTAGGAGCAAATTTAGATTTTCTACCTCTCTTAACAAGAATAAAGCATTTGCTACCAAAAACTCTAAAATATGAAATATTGGGCTTTTTACCGGTTAGGAGTTCATAGGATGTCTTCTTGAGGATTCGGTGTAGATATAACCGGTTGATGGCGTAGCAGGCGGTGTTGACCGCCTCGGCCCAAAACCGATCCGGTGTCTTATACTCATCAAGCATGGTTCTTGCCATGTCCAATAGAGTTCGATTCTTCCTCTCCACTACACCATTTTGTTGTGGAGTGTAGGGAGAAGAGAACTCATGCTTGATTCCCTCCTCCTCAAGGAAGCCTTCTATTTGTGAGTTCTTGAACTCCGTCCCATTGTCGCTTCTAATTTTCTTGATCCTTAAGCCGAACTCATTTTGAGCCCGTCTCAAGAATCCCTTTAAGGTCTCTTGGGTATGAGATTTTTCCTGCAAAAAGAACACCCAAGTGAAGCGAGAATAATCATCCACAATAACTAGACAGTACTTACTCCCGCCGATGCTTATGTAAGCAATCGGGCCGAATAGGTCCATGTGTAGGAGCTCCAGTGGCCTGTCACTAGTCATGATGTTCTTGTGTGGATGATGAGTGCCAACTTGCTTCCCGGCTTGGCATGCACTACAAGTCCTGTCTTTCTCAAAATGAACATTGGTTAGTCCTAAAATGTGTTCTCCCTTTAGAAGCTTATGAAGATTCTTCTTTCCAACATGGGCTAGTCGGCGGTGCCAGAGCCAACCCAAGTTAGTCTTAGCAACCAAGCAAGTGTCGAGTTCAGCTCTATCAAAATCTACCAAGTATAGCTGACCCTCTAACACTCCCTTAAATGCTATTGAATCATCACTTCTTCTAAAGACAGTAACACCTACATCAGTAAATAGACAGTTGTAGCCCATTTGACATAGTTGCGAAACGGAAAGCAAATTGTAATCTAAAGAATCTACAAGAAAAACATTGGAAATAGTATGGTCAGGTGATATAGCAATTTTACCCAGTCCTTTGACCAAACCTTGATTTCCATCCCCGAATGTGATAGCTCATTGGGGATCTTGGTTTTTCTCATATGAGGAGAACATCTTCTTCTCCCCTGTCATGTGGTTTGTGCACCCGCTGTCGAGTATCCAACTTGAGCCCCCGGATGCATAAACCTACAAAACAATTTTAGTTCTTGGTTTTAGGTACCCAAACGGTTTTGGGTCCTTTGGCATTAGAAACAAGAACTTTGGGTACCCAAACACAAGTCTTGGAGCCCTTGTGTTTGCCCCCAACAAACTTAGCAACTACTTTGCCGGATTTGTTAGTTAAAACATAGGATGCATCAAAAGTCTTAAATGAAATGTCATGCTCATTTGATGCAATAGGAGTTTTCCTTTTAGGCAACTTAGCACGGGTTGGTTGCCTAGAACTAGATGTCTCACCCTTATACATAAAAGCATGATTGGGGACAGAGTGAGACTTCCTAGAATGAGTTCTCCTAATTTTGCTCTCGGGATAACCAGCAGGGTACAAAATGTAAACCTCGTTATCCTAAGGCATGGGAGCCTTGCCCTTAACAAAGTTAGACAAGTTCTTAGGAGGGGCATTAAGTTTGACATTGTCTCCCCTTTGGAAGCCAATGCCATCCTTGATGCCAGGGCGTCTCCCATTATAGAGCATACTTCTAGCAAATTTAAACTTTTCATTTTCTAAGTTATGCTCGGCAATTTTAGCGTCTAATAATGCTATATGATCATTTTGTTGTTTAATTAAAGCCATGTGATCATGAATAGCATTGATATCAACATCTCTACATCTAGTGCAAATAGAAGTGTGCTCAACGGTAGATGTAGAGGGTTTGCAAGATTTTAATTCTACAACCTTAGCATGCAACATATCATTCTTAGTTCTAAGGTCGGAAATTGTAACATTGCAAACATCTAATTCTTTAGCCTTAGCAATTAATTTCTCATTCTCATTTCTAAGGCTAGCAATAGAAACATTCAACTCATCAATCCTAGCAAGTAAATCAACATTATCATTTCTAGGATTGGAAGTTGAATCAATACAAACATGAGAATCAACCTTAGCAATTAATTTAGCATTTTCATTCCTAAGGTTGTTAATGGTCTCATGGCAAGTGCTTAGCTCACTAGACAATTTTTCACATTTTTCTACCTCTAGAGCATAAGCATTTTTAACCTTAACATGCTTTTTGTTTTCCTTAATAAGGAAGTCCTCTTGTGAGTCCAAGAGATCATCCTTCTCATGAATAGCACTAATCAATTCATTTAATTTTTCCTTTTGTTGCATGTTAAGATCGGCAAAAAGGGTACGCAAATTATTCTCCTCATCACTAGCATTATCATCACTAGAGGATTCATATTTAGTGGAGGATTTAGATTTAACCTTCTTCCTTTGGCGTCCTTTGCCATGAGGCACTTGTGGCCGACGTTGGGGAAGAGAAGTCCCTTGGTGACGGCGATGTTGGCGGCGTCCTCGTCGTCGGAGGAGGAGTCGGTGGAGCTCTCGTCGGAGTTCCACTCGCGGCACACGTGGGCATCGCCGCCCTTCTTCTTGTGGTACCTCTTCTTTTCTCTCCTCTTGCCCTTCTTGTCGTTATCCCTGTCACTGTCACTTGATAATGGACATTTAGCAATAAAGTGACCGGGCTTACCACACTTGTAGCAAACCTTCTTGGAACGGGATTTGTAATCCTTCCCCTTCCGTTGCTTGAGGATTTGCCGAAAGCTTTTGATGATTAAGGCCATCTCCTCATTGTCGAGCTTGGAGGCGTCAATTGGTTGTCTACTTGGTGTAGACTCCTCCTTCTTCTCCTCCGTTGCCTTGAAGGCCACCGGTTGCGCCTCGGATGTGGAAGGTTCGTCAAGCTCGTTGATCTTCTTTGATCCCTTAATCATGCATTCAAAGCTCACAAAATTCCCGATAACTTCCTCGGGGGTCATTAGTGGGTATCTAGGATTACCACGAATTAATTGAACTTGAGTGGGGTTAAGAAAAATGAGAGATCTTAGAATAACCTTAACCACCTCGTGGTCATCCCACTTTTTGCTCCCGAGGTTGCGCACTTGGTTCACCAAGGTTTTGAGCCGGTTGTACATATCTTGTGGCTCCTCCCCTTGGCGAAGACGGAAGCGACCGAGCTCCCCCTCGATCGTTTCCCGCTTGGTGATCTTGGTGAGTTCATCACCCTCGTGCGCGGTCTTGAGTAGGTCCCAAATCTCCTTTGCATTCTTCAACCCTTGCACTTTGTTGTATTCCTCCTTGCTTAAAGAGGCGAGGAGTATGGTTGTGGCTTGGGAGTTGAAGTGCTCGATTTGGGCCACTTCGTCCGTATCATAATCCTCATCCCCTATGGATGGTACCTGTGCTCCAAACTCAACAACATTCCATATACTTTTGTGGAGTGAGGTTAGATGAAATTTCATTAAATCACTCCACCTAGCATAATCTTCGCCATCAAAAGTTGGCGGTTTGCCTAATGGAACGGAAAGTAATGGAGTATGTCTAGATGTACGGGGATAGTGTAAGGGGATCTTACTAAACTTCTTGCGCTCTTGGCGCTTAGAAGTTACGGACGGTGCATCGGAGTCGGAGGTAGATGTTGATGAAGTGTCGGTCTCGTAGTAGACCACCTTCCTCATCCTCTTGTGCTTGTCGCCTTTCCGATGCGACTTGTGGGAAGAAGATTTTTCCTTCTTCTCCTTGTGGTGTGAGGAAGAAGATCTTTTCTCCTTCCGTTTGGAGGAGTCCTTCTTCTTCTCCTTCCTCTTGGTGCGGGACTCTTCCGATGAAGTGCTCCCTTGGCTCGTAGTGGGCTTGTCGCCGGTCTCCATCTCCCTCTTGGTGTGATCTCCCGACATCACTTCGAGCGGTTAGGCTCTAATGAAGCACCGGGCTCTGATACCAATTGAAAGTCGCCTAGAGGGGGGGTGAATAGGGCGAAACTGAAAATCACAAAAAAATAATCACAACTACAAGCCGGGTTAGCGTTAGAAATATAGTAGAGTCCGCGAGAGAGGGCGCAAAACAAATCGCAAGCGAATAATGAAGTGAGACACGTGGATTTGTTTTACCGAGGTTCGGTTCTCTCAAACCTACTCCCCGTTGAGGAGGCCACAAAGGCCGGGTCTCTTTCAACCCTTCCCTCTCTCAAACGGTCCCTCGGACCGAGTGAGCTTCTCTTTCTCAAATCACTTGGGAATCAAGCTTCCCGCAAGGACCACCACACAATTGGTGTCTCTTGCCTCAATTACAAGTGAGTGTTTGATCACAAGAAAGAATGCCAAAGAAAAAGAAGCGATCCAAGCGCAAGAGCTCAAATGAACACTACAAATCACTCTCTCTAGTCACTAGGGCTTTGTGTGGAGTTGGGAGAGGATTTGATCTCTTTTGGTGTGCTTTGCAATGAATGCTAGCTCTTGTATAGTGTTTGGAAGTTGGAAAACTTGGATACAATGAATGGTGGGGTGGTTGTGGTATTTATAGCCCCAACCACCAAACATGACCGTTGGTGGAGGCTGTCTGTCGATGGCGCACCGGACAGTCCGGTGCACACCGGACATGTCCGGTGCCCCTGCCACGTCATCAATGCCGTTGGATTCTGACCGTTGGAGCTTCTGACTTCTGGGCCCGCCTGGATGTCCGGTGCACACCGGACATCACCTGTTCATTGTCCGGTGCACCAGTATGGGCGCGCCTGACTTCTGCACGCGCAGAGCGCGCATTGAATGCGCCGCAGGGAGCCGTTGGCGCCGAAATAGCCGTTGCTCCGGGGTTACACCGGACAGTCCGGTGCACACCGGACATGTCCGGTGAATTATAGCGGAGCGGCTGCTGTGCGATCCCGAGGCTGGCGAGTTGCGGAGGCCGCGCTTTCTTGGAGCACCGGACACTGTCCGGTGTACACCGTACAGTCCGGTGAATTTTAGGCGCCGGTTCTGGAAATTTCCCGAGGGCGACGAGTTCGAGTTGGAGTCCTCTGGCGCATCGGACACTGTCCGGTGTACACCGGACAGTCCGGTGCCTCCAGACCAGAGGTGCCTTTGGTTGCCTCTTTGCTCCTTTGTTGAATCCAAAACTTGATCTTTTTATTGGCTGAGTGTGAACCTTTTGCACCTGTATAACTTATACACTAGAGCAAACTAGTTAGTCCAATATTTGTGTTTAGTCCAATATTTGTGTTGGGCAATTCAACCACCAAAATCATTTAGGGACTAGTTGTAAGCCTAATTCCCTTTCAGAGAGCTTACAGAATATCCGGACCAGAGTTGGTTGAGCTTAAGAAGCAGATTGATGAGCTGTCAGAGAAAGGTTACATCCGGCCAAGCACCTCGCCTTGGGCCGCCCCTGTCTTGTTCGTGGAAAAGAAAGATGGCACCAAAAGGATGTGTATCGATTATCGAGCTTTGAATGAAGTCACGATCAAGAACAAGTACCCTTTGCCCAGAATAGAAGATCTGTTTGACCAGTTGAGAGGAGCCAGTGTGTTCTCCAAGATTGATCTGAGGTCAGGTTATCATCAGCTCAGGATCCGACCTTCGGACATTCCGAAGACGGCATTCATTACCAAGTATGGTTTGTATGAGTTCACAGTGATGTCTTTTGGTTTGACCAATGCACCAGCGTTCTTCATGAACTTGATGAATAGTGTATTCATGGATTATCTCGATAAGTTTGTGGTGGTATTCATTGATGACATTCTGGTTTATTCTCAAAGCGAAGAAGAACATGCAGATCATTTGAGGATGGTATTGCAGAGATTGCGAGAGCACCAGTTGTATGCAAAGTTGAGCAAGTGTGAGTTCTGGATCAGTGAAGTCCTGTTCTTGGGTCACATAATCAACAAAGAAGGATTGGCTGTTGTTGGGGGCCTTCGTCCTCCGAAGGTCCTCAAAAACAAGATTTGACAATGTTTTCCAAGTGAATTATATGAGCAGGTATCTTCGGACTCAGATTATGAACATGGAGTACGGTCAGGATGAAGCCTAAGCCAGATGAAGGGGGATTGAGATGAAGGACGGGCTGATTACCAAGCTGTACGAAGGATGGTGCACAGCCAAAGCTATGCGCAGGAAAGCTTCGTCGCGATAGCAGAAAGGGGAACCGACCTAAAGATGAAAAGACTACTTAGGCCTTAATAGATTCCCATAAGTCATTAGCAAATGTAATGGGCATGAATGTAATTTTACATGGGCTGCGTCCCACGCCTATAAATAGATGAACAGTATTCCCGTACTGTTCACGCTGACTTGGCATTTGCTTTTGCGTCATCTTTATACTTTTGCCTTCCTGCAATCCGAAGGTACACTTGTAATCTGAAATCATTTCTATTTTTCTATGATAATAAAATAGAAATGACGTTGTGATAATATTTAAATGTTTATATTACTTCTTATGTTACATATAAGTTCTTCATCATTGTTTATTGTGCTTACGAAGGTATGTTGTTTGTGGTCTTCGTCCGAAATACATTACATCCCGAAGGGAAATAATGTTTCAGAGGACGAAGGACTTTATCATTTAACACTTTTTATGTTGCCTTGTTCTTAATCCGAAGCATTTGAGAACAAGTCCCCAACATTGGCGCCCACCTCCGGTGAACTCACTTCCACTCTTTGAGTTTTTGAACACCTTCGGCGATCATAAACCTTCGCTATGGCGCCGAAGAAAGCTTCAGCAACTGGCACTGCAGCTCTCCAACCGCTGGACCCCAATCAGGAGACAGTCTCTCTTCGGGAAGCCCAAAGCCAGAAGAGGAAGGCTGTTAGCCCGACACAGCCAGAGGATGAGATAGACCAGGAGATCAGAAACATGGAGATGCTTCATCAACAGGTGCAGAGGAAGAAGGAAAAGATGGCCAGGCTAGCTGAACTGCAAAGGCAGATAGACGAAGCCTCTGAGGAGGTTCGTCATCTTACTCAGGATGAGCAACACCGAAGGCCTCAGCACCAAGACCTTCATCAGGAGGGTTTCCTCAATGAAGATGACTGGTATGACAATTTCCATCATGGGAATTTTGTTTTTGATGATGCTTCTCCTCTGTCCGCTGAGCTGCAGGCTACACCTTGGCCTCCGTCCTACAAGCCGCCTCAGCTTCCCATATTTGATGGCCACTCAGACCCGAAGCAGTTTTTGATGAGCTACGAAGCAACAGTATCTTCGTATGGTGGCAATGCTGCGATCATGGCCAAATCTTTTGTTATGGCTGTCAGGAGTGTTGCTCAAACCTGGTACTCCTCCCTTCGACCAGGAACGATCACTTCGTGGCAAAAGCTGAAGGACTTATTGTTAACTAGTTTCCAAGGGTTCCAGACGAAGCCGGTTACGGCTCAAGCTCTATTCTAGTGCACCCAGGATCACGAAGAGTACCTTCAGGCGTACGTCCGGAGGTTCTTGCGTTTGAGGGCACAGGCACCAACAGTGCCCAACGAAATTGTCATTGAGGCCATGATCAAGGGGCTTCGGCCAGGACCGTCAGCTCAGTACTTCGCTAGGAAGCCTCCTCAAACTTTGGAGAAGCTGCTCCAGAAGATGGACGAGTACATTCGGGCCGATAATGATTTTCGCCAAAGAAGGGAGGAGGCTTTCAGGTTTTCTGAAATGACCAGGGGCTTCGGAGGGAGGTTCTATCCGAGGCACGTTAGATCAATTCATAACTCTACCCAAAATGATGATACAGGGAGCCAACAGCAAAGGCCACAGTGTTCCTCACAGACTTCGGGGCAACAGCAAGGCTCCTTCCAACCACCAGCTCCGAGAGGCAGAGGTGCCAGGGGCTTCGGCGGAAGATTTGGCAATCAGCCAAGAAGAATTTTTTGCTTGTTCTGTGGTGAGAACAAAGGCCATACCACCAGGATGTGCCATGTTACCATCCAGAAGCAAAAGGAAATAGCCGAAGCTGCAGCACAACAGGCTCAGCCGAAGCAGGTCATGCACACTGCTTCGTATCATTCGCCTTACATCCCAGAGTATGTAGGCAATCACCCTGCAGTTTCTGTTGCTTCGGCGAGTCAACCTCAAGCTTCCTGGCAACAGCTTCCGCCTCCACCACCGCTGCAACAAGGCCAGCAGCCAGAATGGAGCCAATATGCTCCACACCAAAGGGACTTCAGAGAACAGTCCGAAGCTCGCACAGTCAACAGCACTGTGCCAGAGTCAAAGCACATCTATTGACAAATATCCTACCTTAATAGCAATCTTTTTCATTCAGTTTTATTTTCTGTATAATAAAGGACATTGTTTAGGTTTCATGTAAATAATTTCGTTGATTCCCACAAGGAAAATATATTTTCTTCACAGGCTTAAGTTGTTGAAGTTTAAAGATTTGCGATAACAAAGAGGACCTTCAAATTATCGAAAATTTTTCGAAGCAACAAAAAGTCGTTCTAAGGAACGCAGAGTAAGTTTGCCGAAGTCACAAAAAGCCATTCCAAAGGGAGCGCAGTGTAAGTTTTCTGCTCCAAAGTCGTTCCAAAGGGAATGCAGAGCATACAGCGAAAAGTCAACGCTGATTCCGCCGAAAGTAAAAGGCGAAGAAGCTCCAAAGTCGTTCCTAAGGGAATGCAGAGCTTACAGCGAAAAGTCAACGCTGATTCCGCCGAAAGTAAAAGGCGAAGAAGCTCCAAAGTCGTTCCTAAGGGAATGCAGAGCTTACAGCGAAAAGTCAACGCTGATTCCGCTGAAGTAAAAGGCGAAGAAGCTCCTAAGGGAGGCTTATAGTAAAAAGACAACGCTGATTCAAAAAGACTATGTGTTTTATCGCAGGAATGTGTGTGTACCTTCGGAATAAACACCATCTTACACAACATAACATCATCGCATCATTTCGCATAGCATAAGCATCATACATCATGCTGCATATGGCACAAGAAGGGGACATGATATCGATCTTCGGAAGAATGTTTTGAAAGGGGAAAATCATGCTAAGTTGCAAGCAGATATACTATTGATCTTCGGAAGTGTAGCTTCGGAGAACATCCTCACGAAGCTTGGATATCATTCATCAGAACACTATGGATATTGTGGTGACAAATAAAAATTCTTCTTCATGAAGCATGAAAAGAAGGGAAGGTGTTTTTTCGTCAAAGACTCAAAAACGGTACGTGTGTAAAATTTCATGCATCGTAAAGAATTGAGCAGTAAAAATAGGTACATTACATTCAGGGTTACAAAATGTTACACATATTTCATTTCAGAAGTTTTTACAATAGTGCTTAATCTTCTCTCAAAACAACTTCTGCAGCTTCGTTCAGGAGTCGGTTAACAACTTCATCCATGATAGCTTCAGCCATCTTTTTAATTTCCTCGTCTCCTTTCGGGTGAGGGCCCGGAGACGCTTTAGTAGGATCTGAAGGAGGACAGGACACGGCCACATTGCTATTACGAATTGCGAACGAAGTTTAAAACCAAAAATTACAACACAATAAAAACCATTAGCTAATACCTATTTGCCCTTCGGGCTCTGAGCTTTTGCCAGCGGCCTTAGCTACTTCTCTAGCGTCGTGAATGCCCTTCTCGCTTTTCTGGATAATTTCTCGAGCCATTTCTCGGCCACCATTATCCCAGACATCGGTGAAAAATTTTCCACCAACCATGCTAGCTTCGGCCGAAGGATCTCTTGCATCTTCGAAGGACAAAGTAGCCTCGGATTGCGCTAAAATCTTTACATGCTCGCAGCCTTTTTTCTCTAAAATGGTGGCAATTCCTCTGGCACCCGAGAAAGCACATATATCTCTGCGGCTATTTAAAATTTCCCCGAAGGCCTCAGCTTCGTGATCGATCCATTCGATGGGACCTTCGGGGTTGCCTCTTGTAAAGTTTTCTTCGCTCGAGAATGCGCCGACGCTGGCGAAGCTAGCTTTCAACTTCTTAACACACTCTATAGATTTGTTATAACACCTTTTCTTGGATGAACGAAGCTCTTCAACAGTTCCTCTAAATGATTTGCCCATTGGTCGCTGAGTTCTCGCTTCGTTTCTTCAAGCATGCGTTCCTCTTTGGCTCTGGCCAGTTGTTTTCGAAGATCTTCAATTTCGCGCTTCTGAGCTTCAGCTTGACCTTTAAAAGTAGCTTCGTCTTCTTTTATTCTATTTATTAATGAATGTAATATTTTATCTTTCTCGAGACCTTCGTTCCTCAGTTCAATTACTTCGGAACGAAGGTTGCTCAGGGCTATAGCACACCCTTTGTCTTCAGCATCTTTTTGGGCCCTGAGGGCATTGCTAAGTATCAGGCCCTGCAAAGAAAAATATGTGTGCGTCAATAGATTTAAGCAAACGAAAAATTTTGGTCTCAACAAAAAATACAAAAATCCCATTTGTTGCACCTTTAAGCTATTATATGCCAGGCTGTCGGCCAGATCGTTCTTCGACAGCACCGAGAGCCCGTCTTCTAGTGTTGGGAATCCGAAGCTTTTGCTCATCTCCCGACAGACAGAAATCTCCTTGCTGTCAGGGAGACAATACAAAAAGTCTTCTTCTCCACTGCCATTAAATATTAACGCCCCCTTTGGATACTTCAGTTTTTGGGCGTAAAGCTGGGCCTCTTGTTTTTCTTTTCCTGATAATTGTTTCCCCGAAGCATGACGAACAATATAATCAAGGACTTTGGGGGATGCTTCGGGGGCAATGACACTGATTTCTTCAACAAAAGTTGGCTCTGTTATTTTTTCTTCCTCGGTTTCCAAGGATTTTATCTTCGTGGCCTCTGAGGACCCAGCTTCAGCTTCAGTTTCTTGCTCTGGAGCTTTAGTACCAAAAATCTTAGTTTTCGCTTCGGAGGTTTCAACAGTCTTTTTCAGAGTTGTGCTTGAGGACTTAATTGTTTCTAGAACATCTAGCACGTTGACCATTCTTTTTCTTTTCGGAGTCACTGCTGACACCTTTTGATTTTTTACTGTCTCAACATTTGCTGCAGGACTCAAAACTTCTGATGTTTTTTCCTCAGTTGGTTTTTTCACTTCTTCCATTTTTTCTGTGGATGGCGCTTCGGCCATCTCTTTGGTTTCTGGTAACAAAATCTTCGGTTCTTCCAATTCCATCTTTGTTGGCGCTTCGGCCATTTCTGCGACTTCTGGCAGCAAGGTTGGTTTGGTTGGGTTTTCAGCTTCGGTGGCCGAAGAAGTTTCTCCGGTGAACTCAGGCACCGAAGCTGGTTCAATATAGCGTGGCCGATGTGTGAGGACCTTTATCCTCTTTCTTTTCGGTTCTGGCTTGCTAGGAGCAGTTGCAACTTCTTCTTTCGCAGAGGTTGTGTTTTTTCTTTTCTGCCCTCGAATGGGATAACGATAGTCAGGGTAGACGAACCCGATTGCATCAAACACCCGGTTCAGCCTTTTCTTTTTTCGGCCTCCGAAGGCTGCTGACAGTGCAGTATCTTCGGCCTTCGAATAAGCCCCAAGCAGTTCATCACTTAAATTTTCAATACTCTTTAACCAGTCATCATCTGGCTCAACGAATTTATCTCCGAACTTGAAAGTATACTTCAGCCTGATAAGTCCACCTTCGTCGGCCTCCTTCATGGTTTCTTGCGGCATTTCCCATTTCTCCGCGAGCGGCCATACTCTGAAGGCAATATGTTCTTGTACCAAATCTCTCGTTCCAATAAAAGAACAAATAACACCGAAGGCTCTCTGGCATTCTTCGGCAACTTCATTCATTTCAACCTTCGGCCTCCGCAGGCCGAAGCTTTGCCAAATAGGGCGCATAATTATACCTTTAATATCTTCCCGTGCTTTCAGGTCATTTTTCACATAAAACCATTCTGTCATCCAGTCGCCGGGCCATCTCTTCCGAAAGGTTGGCACGGGACAGCTTGACCCAGACCGAGAAACGAAACTGTAGCAGCCAAAATTATTGTGATACTGTTCTTTACCCCAAGGTTTTGTTTTGTATGATAATTCGTGTATGTTACAGAAACTTTTCGCATCAGGTTCCAGACCTTGGCTTCTCACAGCCCATACGAAGATATTCAGCCTTATAATTGCTTCGGGGGTAAGTTGATGAAGAAAGACTTCAAACATTTTCAGCACCTCTACGATGAAGCTGCTCAGGGGAAATCGTAGTCCAGCTTTCAAAAAGCTTCGGTACACTACGACTTCGTTCTCTTCAGGGTGTGGACAAGTCTTTCCCCCTTCGTCGGCCCTCACAACGGACAAATCCCGGAAATACCTTCCTCTCATATTGACAAGATGATTTTCTTTGATAGTTGATTTGCCGAAAACCGCATGGCTTGGTCGCCAAGGGCGATCTTCGGAGTCTTCACCACCACTGTCCACATCATAACTGTCGCTGTCACCAGTATCTTCAGACAAACCTTCCAGAATCTCCTTGGTGATTTTTTCCGTATTGGTCTTCGACATCGCTATAAGAAACCCCAAGTTCTTCTCTTCGTCGAGACTCAGCTTCATCTCAGCAGCAGCCTTCTTATCTTCAGACATCTTCGGAAACACTAAAAAACTGTTTTCAAAGCCGAAGCTTCAAAACTAAAAGCTCAGCAAATCTTAGTGCGCAAGAGCTAAAAATTGAGTGAGCGGGAGCAGATGGAAAGAGAGCGTACCGAATGAGTTTGTGGTATGATCTTATTTATACGCCCAGTGCGTTGAAAATTGAAAGACCCCGCTTGTCAGTGAATGTTTCTATTCTAGCAAAGGGAAGGTGTTTTTTCGGACCTTCGGCTTAAGGCCTTCGTCCACATCGCAATCTGAATTTATCACTAACAAATTAATATTGCGAGGGGCTACTGTTGGGGGCCTTCGTCCTCCGAAGGTCCTCAAAAACAAGATTTGACAATGTTTTCCAAGTGAATTATATGAACAGGTATCTTCGGACTCAGATTATGAACATGGAGTACGGTCAGGACGAAGCCTAAGCCAGACGAAGGGGGATTGAGATGAAGGACGGGCTGATTACCAAGCTGTACGAAGGATGGTGCACAGCCGAAGCTATGCGCAGGAAAGCTTCGTCGCGATAGCAGAAAGGGGAACCGACCTAAAGATGAAAAGACTACTTAGGCCTTAATAGATTCCCATAAGTCATTAGCAAATGTAATGGGCATGAATGTAATTTTACATGGGCTGCGTCCCACGCCTATAAATAGATGAACAGTATTCCCATACTGTTCACGCTGACTTGGCATTTGCTTTTGCGTCATCTTTATACTTTTGCCTTCCTGCAATCCGAAGGTACACTTGTAATCTGAAATCATTTCTATTTTTCTATGATAATAAAATAGAAATGACGTTGTGATAATATTTAAATGTTTATATTACTTCTTATGTTACATATAAGTTCTTCATCATTGTTTATTGTGCTTACGAAGGTATGTTGTTTGTGGTCTTCGTCCGAAATACATTACATCCCGAAGGGAAATAATGTTTCAGAGGACGAAGGACTTTATCATTTAACACTTTTTATGTTGCCTTGTTCTTAATCCGAAGCATTTGAGAACAAGTCCCCAACAGCTGTGGATCCGAAGAAAGTGGCAGACATTCTGAACTGGAAAGCGCCAACGGATGCTCGAGGAATCAAGAGCTTCATTGGAATGGTCGGATATTATCGGCGATTCATTGAAGGGTTTTCGAAGATTGCGAAACCAATGACAGCGTTGCTAGGCAACAAGGTTGAGTTCAAGTGGACCCAGAAATGCCAAGAGGCCTTTGAAGCACTGAAAGAGAAGTTGACTACAGCGCCTGTCCTAGTCTTGCCTGATGTGCACAAGCCCTTCTTTGTGTACTGTGATGCTTGTTACACAGGTTTGGGATGCGTGTTGATGCAAGAGGGAAGAGTTGTGGCTTACTCGTCCCGACAGCTGAAGGTTCATGAGAAGAACTACCCAATCCATGATCTAGAGTTGGCAGCAGTGGTTCATGCGCTGAAGACATGGAGGCACTATCTGTATGGACAGAAATGCGATGTTTACACAGACCACAAGAGTCTGAAGTACATATTCACTCAGTCAGAATTGAATATGAGACAGCGAAGATGGTTAGAGTTGATCAAAGATTATGAGTTGGAGATCCATTACCATCCAAGCAAAGCAAACGTAGTGGCAGATGCTTTGAGCAGAAAGAGTCAAGTCAATCTGATGGTCGCTCGTCCGATGCCTTATGAGTTGGCCAAGGAGTTCGACAGGTTGAGTCTCGGATTTCTGAACAATTCGCGAGGAGTCACGGTCGAGTTGGAACCTACCTTAGAGCGCGAAATCAAAGAAGCGCAGAAGAATGATGAGAAGATCAGTGAGATCCGGCGACTGATTCTAGATGGCAGAGGCAAAGATTTTCGAGAAGATGCAGAAGGCATGATATGGTTCAAAGACCGCTTGTGTGTTCCCAATGTCCAGTCCATTCGGGAGTTGATTCTCAAGGAAGCTCATGAGACAGCTTATTCGATTCACCCTGGCAGTGAGAAGATGTATCAGGATCTGAAGAAGAAATTCTGGTGGTACGGAATGAAGAGGGAAATTGCAGAGCATGTGGCTATGTGCGATAGTTGTCGAAGAATTAAGGCAGAGCACCAGAGACCAGCTGGATTGTTACAACCGTTGCAGATCCCTCAGTGGAAATGGGATGAAATTGGTATGGATTTCATAGTCGGATTGCCTCGCACTCGGGCCGGCTACGATTCCATTTGGGTAGTGGTGGACCGTTTGACCAAGTCAGCCCACTTCATACCTGTCAAGACCAACTACAGCAGTGCAGTATTGGCAGAACTGTATATGTCTCGGATCGTTTGTCTTCATGGTGTGCCAAAGAAGATAGTGTCAGATAGAGGAACGCAGTTCACCTCTCATTTCTGGCAGCAGTTGCATGAAGCTTTGGGCACACATCTGAATTTCAGTTCAGCTTATCACCCGCAGACAGATGGCCAGACCGAAAGGACCAATCAAATTCTTGAAGACATGTTGAGAGCCTGTGCGTTGCAAGATCAGCTCTGGGATAAACGATTGCCCTATGCAGAGTTTTCCTATAACAACAGTTACCAGGCCAGTTTGAAGATGTCACCATTTCAAGCGCTTTATGGAAGGAGTTGTAGAACTCCGTTGCAATGGGATCAGCCTAGAGAGAAGCAAGTGTTTGGGCCAGACATTCTGCTTGAAGCCGAAGAGAACATCAAGATGGTCCGAGAGAATCTGAAGATAGCGCAATCAAGGCAGCGAAGCTATGCAGACACAAGAAGAAGAGAGCTGAGTTTTGAAGTCGGAGACTTTGTCTATCTGAAAGTGTCACCGATCAGAGGAGTCAGAAGGTTCGGAGTGAAAGGCAAGCTAGCACCCCGCTACATTGGTCCGTACCAGATCCTCTCAAAGCGTGGAGAAGTGGCCTATCAGCTCAGTCTGCCAGAGAATTTGTCAGCTGTGCATGATGTATTTCATGTGTCTCAGTTGAAGAAGTGCTTGCGTGTGCTAGAAGAGCAGTTGCCAGTGGAAGGTCTTGAAGTCCAAGAGGACTTGACCTACACAGAGAAGCCAGCGCAAATCCTTGAGGTTGCAGATAGAGTCACCCGAAGGAAGACCATCAGGATGTGCAAAGTTAGATGGAATCACCACTCTGAGGAAGAAGCAACCTGGGAGCGTGAAGATGATCTGATGGCTAAATACCATGAGCTCTTTGCTAGCCAACCCTGAATCTCGAGGGCGAGATTCTTTTAAGGGGGATAGGTTTGTAACGCCCTGAATTTGGGGGTAGAATTTTTTCTTCCTTTCTCTCACCAAATTCAGGCGTTACCCTTTTCTTTTTTTCTCGTTCCCTCGCTAAACCTTGATCTTTTCCAAAGTTATAGCGGGTTTTGGCTTTAGACCCCGTGTAAAGCAAAACCTTAAAATACTTTATTTTGGGTGTTGCATCATGCCGAAGCACATTTCTTTGTCTGATGTTGAGTGTTCGTCTCGTTCCGTTCCGGATTTCGATTCGCGATTTAATTCCATTTAGTGGTCCGCGATCGTCGTGGGTTTTCGATCCGCGAAGTGGCCCGGCCCAGCCTAGCCCAGCCCAGCCCAGCCCTGCCCGGCCCGGACTGGCCCGGCCCTGCGCGCCCCTGGCGCCCAAACCCCCCCATGCGCCCCCTTCTCCCTCTCTCTCTCATTTGGATCTCCCGCGCAACAACCTCTCCTCTCCTTCTTCCACCTCTCTCTCCCCGTGGTGCCCTAGGATTTGGAGACGGCGATCACCGGATTTTGGACCCCGAGGTGAGCTCCCCTCCCCTTCCCTTCTCCCTCTCCCTCCTCTTCTTCCCTCCGCGCGCGCCCTCCCTCTCCCCCTGCCCGCGCGCGCCCCCGCCCTTCCCCCTGCGCGCGGCGGCGCGGCCCCCCACCCCGGCCCGCGGCGGCGCTCGGCCCCTCCCCCTCCCTCCCCGGCGGCGCTCGGCCCCGCCCCGGCCTCCCCGGCGGCGCTCGGCCCCCCGCTCGGCCCCTCCCCCTCCCTCCCCGGCGGCGCTCGGCCCCGCCCCGGCCTCCCCAGCGGCGCTCGGCCCCCCGCTCGCCCCCCCCCCCCCCGCTCGGCCCCTCCCCCTCCCTCCCCGGCGGCGCTTGGCCCCACCCCAGCCTCCCCGGCGGCGCTCGGCCCCCCCGCTCGCCCCCCCCGCTCGGCCCCTCCCTCCCCGGCGGCGCTCGGCCCCCGCCTGGCCTCCCCGGCGGCGGCGCGGCCCCACCCCCGCCCCCTGCCCCGGCCCCTGCGCGTGGCGCTCGCCCGCCCCGCCCCTCGGCTCGGCCGGCCGTGGTGGCCCGGCGCCCTCCCGCGGCGCGGCGAGCCCCGCTCGCCCGCGCGCGCCCGCCCCCGGCTCGGCCGCCCGCATCCCGGCGAGCTCGGCCGCCTCCCTCCCGGCGAGCTCGGCCGCCTCTGGCCGGTTCAACCGCCCCCCTAGCCGGTTCAACCGCCCCGGCCCCGGCCCCGGCCCGGTCGCCCCGCCCCCGTCCCGGCCTCGCCCGACCGTGTCCCCGCTCGTCCGCGCTCGCGGTGATTATTTTTAGTCGGTAGTTAACGTCAAACTCTGTTAGTTAGCGTGCTGCGTCGCGCGCTTCGCCGCGTGACGGATTTGTCTAATTTCAGATTCTATCTATGTGTTGCGTCGTGCGCTTCGTCGCGCGACGATCCATTTTAATTTCAGGTTGTTTAAGGTGTAACATCGCGTGTGAATTCACGCGATGTTCCACTTTGGACTCAGTTTAGTCGACGTATGCCGTCGTGCGTTTCGTCGCGCGACGCTTAACGTCTCCTCATAACTAAGGCGAAGTGTCTCGTTGCGTGCTCGGTCGCACGACGAGTCGTTAACTTCTTAATTTGTTTTAGAGTGCTATGTCGCGTGTCTCGCTGCGTGACCATTCTTTTTATTTATCTCCACCTGCTTATAATGATTAGACATGAAACATGACTTTATTTTACGCTAAACATAGTGTCTACATTAAATTTCCTTCCATTAAGCGAGTAGTTAATTTATAATCATGTAACGTGACCGTTTCCCGACTGTCTTGTTCTCTTTCTCTCTTAACTATAACTGCGAGCCCGCGTGGAACGTCAGTTTACTTATTGCATTCTATTGTATGGTGTACTGTTCTTTTGTATTAAATATGTGGATGTATGTATGTTTGCGCTCGCATAGAGAATGATCCGGTCGGAGAACCCGAAGAACCCGCAGGAGAAGCCCCTGAGCAGCAGTCGGTTGGTGGAGGCAAGTGTCCTTTGACCTATCTCTGTCCTAATCATTCTTTAATTCACCTCCTGCATTACACATTTATACCTAAGGATTGACTAGCTTTTGTTATCCATGTCCTTGTTTACCTATTTGGGTCGGTTTATTATTGTTTAGCTTCATGCTATTGCTCAAACTCTAATCAATGAACATGATGAGATTATATATGATACGCTGTTTTCCCCTCTCTTATTATGATATTATACTTGTGGCTTTTAAGGGGGCTCGAGCGGTTTCTCGAGTGCCTCTCCGTAAGGACCTGTTCTATGGATGACCGCCCGGTAAAACAGTGCAACCATGAGGGTGGAATGGGACGCCCTTAGCTGAGTAATTAGAGGAACCGGGGTGTAGTTCGCTTCGCCGTCGTGCCGTCAATGGGGCTCGGTGTATGCGGCTCGCTCTGCCAAGGTTAATTTGTCCCTTGGGGAGGAGTGCGGTACATTTAGGAAACCTAACGGGCGGCTACAGCCTCGGGGAATCTTTGTAAAGGCTACGTAGTGATGCCCTGCTGGACCACCTAGGTAGTGGTCAATGGGGAGTAGCTCTCTCCGGGCAGAAAGGGAATCATGGCTTGTGGGTAAAGTGCACAACCTCTGCAGAGTGTTTGAAAACTGATATATCAGCCGTGCTCGCGGTTATGAGCGGCCAAGGGAGCTCCAGTGATTAGTGGTACTTGATCAGAGACATTTTGGTTTACAGGTGGCAATGAGGATGGTTACGATTATGCTTATGGTAATGGTAAGTGGTATTCTTTCCGCTTGGAAAGGGTACTTTGGGTTAATAACTTGGGTTAATGCTAAAACCTGGCTTTCTACTAGTAAATAACAAACTGACCAACTAAAAGCAACTGCTTGAGTTATCCCCACATAAAGCTAGTCCACTACAGCCAAACAGGATACTTGCTGAGTATGTTGATGTGTACTCACTCTTGCTCTACACACCAAACCCCCCCAGGTTGTCAGCATTGCAACCACTGCTCAGGAGAAGATGAAGCTGTGGAAGGAGACTTCCAGGAGTTCCAAGACTACGACGAGTTCTAGGTGTGGGTTAGCGGCAACCCCCAGTCGGCTGCCTGTGAAGGCCGCGGTTATCTACGTTTCTTTTCCGCACTTTGATTTATTGTAAGGACTATATGGACGTCTCAGACATATGATGTAATCGACTATTATTTCCCTTTTAATACTATTTGAGCACTGTGTGATGATGTCCATGTTATGTAACTGCTGTGTACGTGAATAACTGATCCTGGCACGTACATGGTTCGCATTCGGTTTACCTTCTAAAAACCGGGTGTGACAGTCTTTGAATTTTAATTTACTATCCGTAGCTCAATTATGTGATTTAGGATTTAGTTGCAATTTCACGGTTGAAGATGTTATTATCTCTAGTGTTGATGGTAGCAATCTTAAGTTTAAAGGCTTTAGACATGAAAATCTTTATCTTGTTGATTTCTCATCTAATGAGGCAAAGCTCACAACTTGCTTATTCTCGAGAGCTTCACTTGGTTGGTTATGGCATAGAAGACTTGGTCATGTTGGAATGAAGCAACTCAATCGGTTAACCAAGCATGACTTAGTTCGTGGCTTAAAAGATGTGAAGTTTGAGAAGAACAAATTGTGTAGCTCTTGTCAAGCCAGGAAGCAAGTGGCAAATACTCATCCAAATAAAAGTCAAATGTCCACTCATCGACCTTTGGAATTACTTCACATGGATTTATTTGGGCCCACATCTTTTGTGAGTATTGGTGGTAATTCCTATTGTCTTGTGATTGTGGATGATTATTCAAGATTTACTTGGGTTTATTTTCTTCGAGATAAATCTAATGTGTTAGAAACATTCAAGTCATTTGCTATATTGGCTCAAAATCAATTTGATTTTGATATCAAGAAAGTTAGAAGTGATAATGGGTCGGAATTCAAAAATGCAAGAATTGATGAATATTGTGATGACAAGGGTATTAAACATGAATTCTCTTCCAAATATACCCCGGAACAAAATGGTATTGTTGAAAGAAAGAATAGGACTCTCATTGATATGGCTAGGTCTATGTTAGCGGAATATAATATATCGGATTCTTATTGGGCCGAGGCAATAAACACCGCTTGTCATTCATCAAATAGACTATATTGTCACAAGCTTTTGAAGAAAACTCCATATGAATTGCTCATTGGTAGAAAGCCAAATATCTCATATTTTAGGGTATTCGGTTGCAAATGTTATATTTTGAGAAAGGGAAGCCGGCTTTCTAAATTTGAGAAGAAATATGATGAGGGTTTTCTTCTTGGATATTCATCGAATAGTAAGGCTTATAGAGTCTTCAACAAAATTCATGGTATTATTGAAGAAGCATATGATGTTAAGTTTGATGAAACAAATGGGTCTCAAGATGAGAGTGATAATCTTGATGATGTTGGTGGAACTCAATTGATAAATGCAATGAAAACAATGGCCATTGGTGAAATAAAGCCAAAGGAAGATGATGATGAAAATAGTGTGGTTGTAATTCCTTCATCTTCAACTCTAAATGAAGAAGATCACCAAAGTCAACAAAATGATGAAACTATGGATGCTCATGATCAAGGCACTTCAAGACATTCGGTTCCTCCTAATGCTTCAACTAGCAATTATCAAACGATATCAAGAATTCATCATTCTATTATGAAGGATCACCCGGTTAATCAAATTGTGGGTGATATTAGTAAGGGTGTTCAAACTCGCTCTCGCATAGCTTCATTTTGTGAGCATTTCTCTTTTGTATCTTGTATGGAACCTAACCGTGGAGATGAAGCTCTACTTGATGTTGATTGGGTGAATGCAATGCATGAAGAATTAAATAACTTCACTCGAAATGAAGTTTGGGAGCTTGTTGAGAGACCAAAGAACCACAATGTTATTGGTACAAAATGGGTGTTTCGCAACAAGCATAATGAAGATGGTGTAGTAGTAAGAAACAAGGCAAGATTAGTGGCACAAGGATATACTCAAATTGAGGGATTGGATTTTGGGGAGACATTTGCTCCCGTGGCAAGATTAGAAGCAATCCGGACTCTTCTTGCTTATGCTTGTGCACATAATATCAAGCTCTACCAAATGGATGTAAAGAGTGCTTTTCTAAATGGTAAGATTAGTGAACTAGTGTATGTTGAACAACCTCCCGGTTTTGAGGACCCCAAAAGACCTAACCAAGTGTTCAAGCTTTCTAAAGCTCTCTATGGGCTTAAGCAAGCTCCACGCGCTTGGTATGAAAGGCTTAGGGATTTCTTGCTTTCCAAAGACTTTAAAATTGGGAAGGTTGACACTACTCTATTCACTAAAAGAATTGGCAAAGACTTATTTGTTTGTCAAATTTATGTTGATGATATTATTTTTGGATCTACTAATGAATTATTTTGTGAGGAATTTGGAAAAATGATGTCAAAAGAATTTGAAATGTCTATGATAGGAGAATTGAGCTTCTTTCTTGGTCTTCAAATCAAACAATTGAAAGATGGAATTTTTATAAGTCAATCAAAATATTTGAAGGACATGCTCAAGAAGTTTGGCTTAGAAAATGCAAAGCCCATCAAGACTCCTATGGCAACAAATGGTCATCTAGACTTAGATGAAGGAGGTACTATGGTTGATCAAAAACTTTATCGTTCAATAATTGGTAGTTTGCTTTATATTACCGCATCTAGGCCCGATGTTATGTTTAGTGTTTGCATGTGTGCTCGATTTCAAGCTTCACCTAGAGAGATTCACTTGAAGGCCGCAAAAAGAATTCTAAGATATTTGAAGTATACTCCCAATATTGGTCTTTGGTATCCCAAAGGTGCTCAATTTGAATTAATTGGATATTCGAACTCGGATTATGCGGGGTGCAAAGTTGATAGAAAAAGCACCTCCGGATGTTGTCAATTTCTTGGTAGATCTCTTGTTTCATGGTCTTCTAAAAAACAAATTTCGGTTGCTCTCTCTACCGCCGAGGCGGAATATATATCGGTCGGAAATTGTTGTGCTCAACTATTATGGATGAAACAAACTCTATTGGATTATAGGACTATTTTCAAGAATGTGCCTCTCATGTGTGATAATGAGAGTGCGGTAAAATTGGCTACAAATCCGGTCCAACACTCAAGAACTAAGTGAAAGTCGCATAGAGGGGGGTGAATAGGGCGAAACTGAAATTTACGAAGTTAATCACAACTAAAAGCCGGGTTAGCGTTAGAAATATAATGCGAGTCCAAGAGAGGGCATAAAAACAAATCGCAAGCGAATAAAGAAGTGAGACACAAGGATTTGTTTTACCGAGGTTCGGTTCTCTCAAACCTACTCTCCGTTGAGGTGGTCACAAAGACCGGGTCTCTTTCAACCCTTTCCCTCTCTCAAACGGTCACTTAGACCGAGTGAGCTTCTATTCTCAATCAAACGGGAACCAAACTTCCCCGCAAGGACCACCACATAATTGGTGTCTCTTGCCTTGATTACAATTGAGATGATCGCAAGAAAGAATGAGAAAGAAGAAGCAATCCAAGCGCAAGAGCTCAAATGAACACAACAATCACTCTCTCTAATCACTAAAGCTTTGAGTGGAATTGGGAGAGGATTTGAACTCTTTGGTGTGTCTAGAATTGAATGCTAGAGCTCTTGTAAGTAGTTGGAAGGTGAAAAACTTGGATGACTTGAATGTGGGGGTGGTTGGGGTATTTATAGCCCCAACCACCAAACTTGACCGTTGGTGGGGGCTTCTGTCGCATGGCGCACCGGATAGTCCGGTGCGCCACCGGACACTATCCGGTGCGCCAGCCACATCACCTAGCCGAAGGGTTCCGACCGTTGGAGCTCTATCTTGTGGGCCCGCCTGGCTGTCCGGTGGTGCACCGGACAGGCCCTGTAGGCTGTCCGGTGTGCCACCCGCGCGTGCTCTGCTCCTCTGCGCGCGCAGGCGCGCATTTAATGTGTTGCAGTCGACCGTTGCGCGTGAACTAGCCGTTGCTCCGCCGTCACACCGGACAGTCCGGTGTGCACCGGACACTGTCCGGTGACTCACCGGACAGTCCGGTGAATTTTAGCAGAGCGGATTCCCGAAGCTGGCGAGTTCAGAGTCGCTCTCCTCTGGAGCACCGGACACTGTCCGGTGGTGCACCGGACAGTCCGGTGAATTATAGCGAAGCACCTCTGAGATTTCCCGAAGGTGAAGAATTCAGCTTGGAGTCCCCTGGTGCACCGGACACTGTCCGGTGGCACACCGGACAGTCCGGTGCGCCAGACCAGGGTGCCTTCGGTTGTCCCTTGCTCTCTTTTATTGAACCCATTCTTGGTCTTTTTATTGGCTTATTGTGAACCTTTGGCACCTGTAGAACTTATAGACTAGAGCAAACTAGTTAGTCCAATTATTTGTGTTGGGCAATTCAACCACCAAAATCAATTAGGAAATAGGTGTAAGCCTAATTCCCTTTCAATCTCCCCCTTTTTGGTGATTGATGCCAACACAAACCAAAGCAAGTATAGAAGTGCATAATTGAACTAGTTTGCAAAATATAAGTGCAAAGGTTACTTAGAATTGAGCCAATAGAAATACTCATAAGATATGCATGGATGTTTCTTTATTTTTAACATTTTGGACCATGCTTGCACCACATGTTTTGTTTTTGCAATTTTTTTTTGTAAATCCTTTTCAAAGTCCTTTTGCAAGTAGTCAAAGGTAAATGAATCAGATTTTGCGAAGCATTTTCAAAATTTGAAATTTTCTCCCCTTGTTTCAAATGCTTTTCCTTTGACTCAACAAAACTCCCCCTTAATAAAATCTTCCTCTTAGTTTTCAAGAGGATTTTAATATATCAATTTTGAAAATACTACTCTCTCCCCCTTTTGAACATAATGAGATACCAATATGAAAATCATGAGTTTTTTAAAATTTAGTGGTGGTGCGGTCCTTTTGCTTTGGGCTAATACTCTCTCCCCCTTTGGCATGAATCGCCAAAAATGGATGCTTGAGTGAAATATAAGCCCTGTGGAACTACTTTCTCCTCCTTTGGCAAACAATAATATGAGTGAAGATTATACCAAAGACGGAGAGATGCTCGGAGCGACGGCGAAGGAAGAGTGATGGAGTGGAGTAGAAGCCTTTGTCTTCGCCGAAGACTCCAATTCCCTTTCAATACACCTATGACTTGGTTTGAAATTCACTTGAAAATACATTAGTCATAGCATATATAAAAGAGACATGATCAAAGGTATATTTATGAGCTATGTGTGCAAGACATCAAAAGAAATTTCTAGAATCAAGAATATTTAGCTCATGCCTAAGTTTTGTAAAAGTTTGTTCATCTAGTGGCTTGGTAAAGATATCGGCTAATTGATCTTTAGTGTTAATATATGCAATCTCGATATCCCCCTTTTGTTGGTGATCCCTTAGAAAATGATACCGAATGGCTATGTGTTTAGTGCGGCTATGCTCAACGGGATTATCCGCCATGCAGATTGCACTCTCATTATCACACAGAAGAGGAAGTTTGGTTAATTTGTAACCATAGTCCCTAAGGGTTTGCCTCATCCAAAGCAATTGCGCGCAACAATGACCTGCGGCAATATACTCGGCTTCGGCGGTTGAAAGAGCCACAGAATTTTGCTTCTTTGAAGCCCACGACACCAAGGATCTTCCCAAGAACTGGCAAGTCCCCGATGTGCTCTTTCTATTGATTTTGCACCCTGCCCAATCGGCATCGGAATAACCAATTAAATCAAAGGTGGATCCCCGAGGGTACCGAAGCCCAAACTTAGGAGTATAAGCCAAATATCTCAAGATTCGTTTTATGGCCGTAAGGTGAGATTCCTTAGGGTCGGCTTGGAATCTTGCACACATGCATACGGAAAGCATAATGTCCCGTCGTGAAGCACATAAATAGAGTAATGAACCTATCATCGACCGGTATACCTTTTGATCGACGGATTTACCTTCCGTGTCGAGGTCGAGATGCCCATTAGTTCCCATGGGTGTCTTGATGGGCTTGGCATCCTTCATCCCAAACTTGTTTAGAATGTCTTGAGTATACTTCGTTTGGCTAATGAAGGTACCCTCTTGGAGTTGCTTTACTTGAAATCCTAAGAAATACTTCAACTCCCCCATCATTGACATCTCGAATTTTTGTGTCATGGTCCTACTAAATTCTTCACATGTAGATTCGTTAGTAGACCCAAATATAATATCATCAACATAAATTTGGCATACAAACAAATCATTGTCAAGAGTTTTAGTGAATAGAGTAGGATCGGCCTTTCCGACTTTGAAGCCATTAGCTATAAGAAAATCTCTTAGGCATTCATACCATGCTCTTGGGGCTTGCTTGAGCCCATAAAGCGCCTTAGAGAGCTTATAGACATGGTTAGGATACTCACTGTCTTCAAAGCCGGGAGGTTGCTCAACATAGACCTCTTCCTTGATTGGTCCATTGAGGAAGGCACTCTTCACGTCCATTTGGTAAAGCTTGAAGCCATGGTAAGTAGCATAGGCTAATAATATACGAATGGATTCAAGCCTAGCTACAGGTGCATAGGTTTCACCGAAATCCAAACCTTCGACTTGGGAGTATCCCTTGGCCACAAGTCGAGCTTTGTTCCTTGTCACCACACCATGCTCATCTTGTTTGTTGCGGAAGACCCATTTGGTTCCTACAATATTTTGATTAGGACATGGAACTAAATGCCATACCTCATTCCTCGTGAAGTTGTTGAGCTCCTCTTGCATCGCCATCACCCAATCCGAATCTTGAAGTGCTTCCTCTACCTTGTGTGGCTCAATAGAGGAAACAAAAGAGTAATGCTCACAAAAATGTGCAACACGAGATCTCGTGGTTACCCCCTTATGAATGTCGCCGAGGATGGTGTCGACGGGGTGATCTCGTTGGATTGCTTGGTGGACTCTTGGGTGTGGCGGTCTTGGTTCTTCATCCTCCTTGTCTTGATCATTTGCATCTCCCCCTTGACTATTGCCATCATCTTGAGGTGGCTCATTATTTTGATTTTCTCCTTCATCAACTTGGGCCTCATCCTCATTTTGAGTTGGTGGAGACGCTTGCGTGGAGGAGGATGGTTGATCTTGTGCATTTGGAGGCTCTTCGGATTCCTTAGGACACACATCCCCAATGGACATGTTCCTTAGCGCGATGCACGGAGCCTCTTCATCACCTATCTCATCAAGATCAACTTGCTCTACTTGAGAGCCGTTAGTTTCATCAAACACAACGTCACAAGAAACTTCAACTAGTCCTGAGGACTTGTTGTAGACTATATATGCCCTTGTGTTTGAATCATATCCTAGTAAAAAGCCTTCTACAGTCTTAGGAGCAAATTTAGATTTTCTACCTCTTTTAACAAGAATAAAGCATTTGCTACCAAAGACTCTAAAATATGAAATATTGGGCTTTTTACCGGTTAGGAGTTCCTATGATGTCTTCTTGAGGATTCGGTGTAGATATAACCGGTTGATTGCGTAGCAGGCGGTGTTGACCGCCTCGGCCCAAAACCGATCCGAAGTCTTGTACTCATCAAGCATGGTTCTTGCCATGTCCAGTAGAGTTCTATTCTTCCTCTCCACTACACCATTTTGTTGTGGGGTGTAGGAAGAAGAGAACTCATGCTTGATGCCCTCCTCCTCAAGGAAGCCTTCGATTTGTGAGTTCTTGAACTTCGTCCCATTATCGCTTCTAATTTTCTTGATCCTTAAACCGAACTCATTTTGAGCCCGTCTCAAGAATCCCTTTAAGGTCTCTTGGGTTTGAGATTTTTCCTGCAAAAAGAACACCCAAGTGAAGCGAGAATAATCATCCACAATAACTAGACAGTACTTACTCCCGCCGATGCTTATGTAAGCAATCGGGCCAAATAGATCCATGTGTAGGAGCTCCAGTGGCCTATCAGTCGTCATGATGTTTTTATGTGGATGATGAACACCAACTTGCTTCCCGGCATGGCATGCGCTACAAATTCTGTCTTTCTCGAAATGAACATTGGTTAGTCCTAAAATGTGTTCACCCTTTAAAAGCTTGTGAAGAATCTTCATTCCAATATGTGCTAGTCGGCGATGCCAGAGCCAGCCCATGTTAGTCTTAGCAATTAAGCAAGTGTCGAGTTCAGCTCTATTGAAGTCAACTAAGTATAGCTGACCCTCCAACACTCCCTTAAATGCTATTGAATCATCACTTCTTCTAAAGACAGTGACACTTGTATCAGTAAATAGACAGTTGTAGCCCATTTTGCATAATTGAGATACAGAAAGCATATTGTAATCTAATGAATCAACAAGAAAAACATTGGAAATGGAATGGTCAGGAGATATAGCTATTTTACCCAAACCTTTGACCAAACCTTGGTTTCCATCCCCGAATGTGATAGCTCGTTGGGGATCTTGATTTTTCTCATAAGAGGAGAACATCTTCTTCTCCCCTGTCATGTGGTTTGTGCACCCGCTATCGATGATCCAACTTGTGCCCCCGGATGCATAAACCTACAAAACAAGTTTAGTTCTTGATTTTAGGTACCCAAACAGTTTTGGGTCCTTTAGCATTAGAGACAAGAACTTTGGGTACCCAAACACAAGTCTTGGAGCCCTTGTGTTTGCCCCCAACAAACTTGGCAACTACCTTGCCAGATTTGTTAGTCAAAACATAAGATGCATCAAAAGTTTTAAATGAAATGTCATGACCATTTGATGCATTAGGAGTTTTCTTCTTAGGCAACTTAGCACGGGTTGGTTGCCTAGAGCTAGATGTCTCGCCCTTATACATAAAAGCATGATTAGGGCCAGAGTGAGACTTCCTAGAGTGAATTCTCCTAATCTTGCTCTCGGGATAACCGGCAGGGTACAAAATGTAACCCTCGTTATCCTGAGGCAAGGGAGCCTTGCCCTTAACAAAGTTAGACAATTTCTTAGGAGGGGCATTAAGTTTGACATTGTCTCCCTTTTGGAAGCCAATGCCATCCTTGATGCCAGGGCGTCTCCCACTATAAAGCATACTACGAGCAAATTTAAAATTTTCATTTTCAAGTTCATGATCGGCAATTTTAGCATCTAATTTTGCTATATGATCATTTTGTTGTTTAATTAAAGCCACATGATCATGAATAGCATCAATATCAACATCTCTACATCTAGTGCAAATGGAAACATGCTCAACGGTAGATGTAGAGGGTTTGCAAGATTTTAATTCTACAACCTTAGCATGTAATATATCATTTTCACTTCTAAGGTTAGAAATAGTAACATTGCAAACATCAAAATCTTTAGCCTTAGCAAGCAATTTTTCATTTTCAATCCTAAGACTAGCAAGAGAATCATTCAATTCTTCAATCTTAGCAAGTAAATCAACATTATCATGTCTAAGATTGGGAATTAAAACATTACAAACATTAGAATCAACCTTAGCAATAAGTTTAGCATTTTCATTTCTAAGGTTGACAATAGTATCATGGCAAGTGCTTAGCTCACTAGACAATTTTTCACATTTTTCAACTTCTAGAGCGTAAGCATTTTTAACCTTAACTTGCTTTTTGTTTTCCTTGATTAGGAAGTCCTCTTGGGAGTCCAAGAGATCATCCTTTTCATGGATAGCACTAATTAATTCATTTAGTTTTTCCTTTTGTTGCATGTTGAGGTTGGCAAAAAGGGTACGCAAATTATCCTCCTCATCACTAGCATTATCATCACTAGAGGACTCATATTTAGTGGAGGATTTGGATTTAACCTTTTTCTTTTTGCTGTCCTTTGCCATGAGGCACTTGTGGCCGACGTTGGGGAAGAGAAGTCCCTTGGTGACGGCGATGTTAGCGGCGTCCTCGTCGGAGGAGGAGTCGATGGAGCTCTCATCGGAGTCCCACTCGCGGCACACATGGGCATCGCCGCCCTTCTTCTTGTGGTACCTCTTCTTTTCCTTTCTTCTCCCCTTCTTGTCGTCGCCCCTGTCACTGTCACTAGAAATAGGACATTTGGCAATAAAGTGATCGGGCTTACCACACTTGTAGCAAACCTTCTTGGAGCGGGACTTGTAATCCTTCCCCCTTCTTTGCTTGAGGATTTGGCGGAAACTCTTGATGATGAGCGCCATTTCCTCGTTGTCGAGCTTGGAGGCGTCGATGGGTTGTCTACTTGATGTAGACTCCTCCTTCTTTTCCTCCGTCGCCTTGAATGCCATCGGTTGTGCTTCGGGCGCTGAGGAGGTGCCTTGCTCAATGATTTTCTTTGAGCCTTTAATCATTAGCTCAAAGCTCACAAATTTTCCTATAACCTCCTCGAGAGACATTAGCTTGTATCTAGGATCACCTCGAATTAATTGAACTTGCGTAGGGTTAAGAAAAACGAGGGATCTAAGAATAACCTTGACCATCTCATGGTCATCCCATTTTTCGCTCCCGAGGTTGCGCACTTGGTTCACCAAGGTCTTCAAGCGGTTATACATAGCTTGTGGATCCTCCCCTTGGTGAAGCATGAAGCGACCGAGCTCCCCCTTGATCGTCTCCCGCTTGGTGATCTTTGTCACCTCGTCTCCTTCGTGCGCGGTCTTGAGTACGTCCCAAATTTCCTTCGCACTCTTTAACCCTTGCACCTTATTATACTCCTCTCGACTTAGAGAGGCGAGGAGTATAGTGGTGGCTTGGGAGTTAAAGTGGTGGATTTGGGCCACTTCGTCCGAGTCGTTGTCTTCATCCCCTACGGATGGTACCTGTACACCAAACTCAACAACATTCCAAATGCTTGTGTGGAGTGAGGTTAGATGATGCCTCATTTTATCACTCCACATATTATAATCTTCACCGTCGAAAACCGGTGGTTTGCCTAATGGAACATAGAGCAAAGGAGTACGCTTTGAAATACGGGGATAGCGTAGGGGAATCTTACTATACTTCTTGCGCTCATGGCGCTTAGAAGTAACGGATGGCGTCGGAGCCGGAGGTCGATGGTGATGAAGTGTCGGTCTCGTAGTAGACCACCTTCCTCATCTTCTTCTTTTTGTCACCACTCCGATGCGACTTGTGGGAAGAGGGTTTCTTCTCCTTCCCCTTCCCTTTGTTGCGGGACTCTTCCGATGAAGCCTTCCCGTGGCTTATAGTGGGCTTGTCACCGGTCTCCATTTCCCTCTTGGCGTGATCTCCCGACATCACTTCGAGTAGTTAGGCTCTAATGAAGCACCGTGCTCCGATACCAATTGAAAGTCGCCTAGAGGGGGGGTGAATAGGGTGAAACTGAAATTTACAAAGTTAATCACAACTACAAGCCGGGTTAGCGTTAGAAATATAATGCGAGTCCGAGAGAGGGCGTAAAAACAAATCGCAAGCGAATAAAGAAGTGAGACACAAGGATTTGTTTTACCGAGGTTCGGTTCTCTCAAACCTACTCCCCGTTGAGGTGGTCACAAAGACCGGGTCTCTTTCAACCCTTTCCCTCTCTCAAACGGTCACTTAGACCGAGTGAGCTTCTCTTCTCAATCAAACGGGAACCAAACTTCCCCGCAAGGACCACCACACAATTGGTGTCTCTTGCCTTGATTACAATTGAGATGATCGCAAGAAAGAATGAGAAAGAAGAAGCAATCCAAGTGCAAGAGCTCAAATGAACACAACAATCACTCTCTCTAATCACTAAAGCTTTGAGTGGAATTGGGAGAGGATTTGATCTCTTTGGTGTGTCTAGAATTGAATGCTAGAGCTCTTGTAAGTAGTTAGAAGGTGGAAAACTTGGATGACTTGAATGTGGGGGTGGTTGGGGTATTTATAGCCCCAACCACCAAACTTGACCGTTGGTGGGGGCTTCTGTCGCATGGCGCACCGGACAGTCCGGTGCGCCAGCCACGTCACCTGGCCGAAGGGTTCCGACCGTTGGAGCTCTGTCTTGTGGGCCCGCCTGGCTATCCGGTGGTGCACCGGACAGGCCCTGTAGGCTGTCCGGTGTGCCACCCGCGCGTGCTCTGCTCCTCTACGCGCGCAGGCGCGCATTTAATGCGTTGCAGTCGACCGTTGCGCGCGAATTAGCCGTTGCTCCGCCGTCACACCGGACAGTCCGGTGTGCACCGGACACTGTCCGGTGACTCACCGGACAGTCCGATGAATTTTAGCGGAGCGGGTTCCCGAAGCTGGCGAGTTCAGAGTCGCTCTCCTCTGGAGCACCGGACACTGTCCGGTGGTGCACCGGACAGTCCGGTGAATTATAGCGAAGCACCTCTGAGATTTCCCGAAGGTGAAGAGTTCAGCTTGGAGTCCCCTGGTGCACCGAACACTGTCCGGTGGCACACCGGACAGTCCGGTGCGCCAGACCAGGGTGCCTTCGGTTGTCCCTTGCTCTCTTTTATTGAACCCATTCTTGGTCTTTTTATTGGCTTATTGTGAACCTTTGGCACCTGTAGAACTTATAGACTAGAGCAAACTAGTTAGTCCAATTATTTGTGTTGGGCAATTCAACCACCAAAATCAATTAGGAAATAGGTGTAAGCCTAATTCCCTTTCACTAAGCATATTGATATACGGCATCACTTCTTAAGGGATCATGTTGGAAAGGGAGATATCTCTATTTATTCCATTGGTACGGATGATCAACTAGCCGACATTTTTACAAAGCCATTGGATGAAACGAGATTTTGTACTCTAAGAAGTGAAATGAATGTGATCGATCTCTCAAATGTGGCTTGAAGTTGATCGCACATGTGTAGTATTGCATTTCGGTTCTAAATATGCTCTCTACGCTATTTATTTGGTATTTTTGATGCATTTTTCATCTTAAATTGATCTAAGTAGTTTGATATGAAAAAATTGCATTACTCAATTACATAATGTGTATATGCATGCATACTAACCCTTGAATTGGTCGAAATGTCCATATATGAGCACCAATTCGGATTTGAAATTCAAAATGAGAAAATGGACAGACATTGGAAAACTGAGTATTAGGTCGCGGACCGTCCGCCCATGGACCGTGGACCGTCCGCCGTATCGGGAACTGGACAGTCCGGTTAGGAATGCAGACAGTCTGAATTCATCAGGCCGCGGACCGTCCGCCGCCCCTGCGTGGACCGTCCGCGACAGGCAGTAAAAGTCGAGTAGAGACTGCAAACTTGTTATTTCCACTCTTTGCACTCCTCTCTCGCTCTCCACTCGCCAAAAGAGGCCTCCTTTGTCGATTGTGCACGGACGGAGAAGGGAAGTTACGCACGGACAGTCCGACAGCTTGTGAAAAGTTCAACCAACATGTCGTCATCATGGTATTTCATAATCTTATGGATTTCATCAAATCTCATCAAGTTTGGGATTATTTGAATTTCCTCTCTGATCTAGAATTGAGCAATAGTTTTACAAATCTGATTGGTGGGATTGTTAGTGCTACTCTCCATGAATGTTGTGCAAAAATTTGAACGCATTTGGATGGACATTCTCTGCGGATTCATCACTTCAACGATTGTGGTGACTAGGGTTCTAGGGAGTCGCCCCTGGCCGGTCGCGGACTGTCCGCCTGGTGGGAGCGGACCGTCCGTGTAACACCCCTGGTGTTACTATGACTAAAACTTGAGCATGGCATCATGAGCATGGGCATTGCATATGTTTGACACACCTAGAGTGCATTCACTAGGCAAAAATTTCAAACAAGTTGTATTGTTTTACTGTTTTACAAATAGGACCCTGGTTTAAGGACTTAACCCTAAATAGTGGTTAAAGGGGTAAAACTTAACCAAAGTTGAGAAAACCTAAAGGCTTTAGGGTAAAAGTCATAAAGTGACCCCAACAATAAAGTTGAATCACATTTATACCCCTGGGGTATTAAAAACCCTAATCAGAACCCTGGGAAACCCTAAAACCAAACCCTAGGGGCCTAAGTGCAAAATTAGTCCACTTGTGGACTAAAGTGCAAAAACCAAGCCAAATAAGTATTTTAAGTCCTCTGATTCACAAATATGTGATTTTGCAAGCCAAAACCTAAATTTTGGACCTAAATGCAAAATGGACCTCACATGAGTTTATCTCTAAGTCTGAAAAATCAGTGCATGGGCTCAACTTTGGGGCTTTGTAACTTGCAAAGTATAGGGTTTTTGCCCTAGGTCACCACATCAAAGTTGAAGACCAATAATGGGAGAACAACTTTGCTAAAGGGTGCAAGCATAGTTGTTATGAGAAATTTGGAGAAAAACCCAGTCCAAAACTGGCTGTCAGGTTGTTTAATCTGAAGTTCAGTTCAGCAGGTGACTGACATCAACTTCAAGCTAGATTTTGAGCATGATCCAGTGCTCGAATGTGATCAAGTCCTATAGTTGAGTTGTAGCTGGTATGTAGCACTACAACTTTGATGCAGTGACTTGGGGGTGTTGTCACATGAAATCTGGAGAGAAAGGACGCTAGACTTGCTCGGTCAGAAGCACTGATGGGGTCTTCACCATGGTACAGTGACCGAGCTGATAAGATCGCCAGCAGGACCTCCCTCACCGTCGACGACTCCCTCCGCCGCGATTCGTGCCGTGGTCACGATGATGTGTGCCCGAGCTGATCCGTTAACGTTCATGCCACGTCGCCGTGGATAGGTCCGGCCCGTAAAATAATTCCGACCACCGTACATGCGCCGTCGCGGTGGAAAACGATAGGAACGCCGGTGACCGCCGCTTCCCGGCCTTATGCCGCGTGTCCAAGCCTTTCCACCGCGTCGCCATAACTCCCTCTACCCGTCCCATCATCGCCGGGGAGCTTGCCACGGCAGTAGCCACGAATTCACCGCACCTGCGTTCTTCCCTATCTCCGGCCGCCGCTCATCTTCATCCAAATTGAGCACCACCGCCCGCGAACACTATAAAGTGAGCCCCTGGGCAGCTGCGCTAAGCCATACCGAAGCTATAGCACCCGCTCCCACCCTCAATCCTCCACCAGCACGCGCGAATTTCTAATTGCCCCCAAATCTGTTTTCCGCCGCCGTGAAGTGAACTCGCCGTCGCCAGCCCAACTCCGGTCAGTACCCACCCGTTGCTTCCTCGTTTAAGCATTCTCATGCCTCAGTGATACTTCCCGACCCCTTCAATTGAACTAGACCGGCGCCCATCGCCGGGAACACGACTGTCTCGCCGTTGTGCTTACGGCCACCGTGGCCGGAGCTCCCTAGTCCACCATTAGTGCGATTGAGTTAGGGGAAATGGTCTGGCTAACCCCAATTTCGTGTCCACCGCTCGGAGAGCTCAGCCGTTGCCCCGTTCGGCCGGTCTGCCGCTCGCCGGAGCGCGGCCGTGCTCGAACGCCGTCGGGGGCTTCAAATTGTGAATTGACAAGAACCCGAGGACTCTTTCGTGAACTGTCAGCGACTCTGTGAAATAGTAAAAAAACTCATTCCCAGTTAACCAAAAACCCGAGGGCCTCTGCGCAAAGTCGCCTCGCGGGCGCGGGCGCGCGCGCGAATCCGCATGGGCCTGGGCCGCTGGATTTGAAATCGGCCCAGTACTGTTCCTTGTTTTCCTTTTTCTTTTTCAGCAGGACTTTGGAAATTGGTAGAAAACTGTAGAAAAATCCTAAAATTGTGAGACCAATTTTCCTAGGCTTGTTATTTTCCATAGTATTTAATAAAAATAGTTTTATGATTTTTAGTTTGAACAGGGAATTTTAGGATATTTAAAATAGCCTAAACTATTGATTCTGGATTTTTAGAGAATAAATAATAAGTCCAAAATTTCCCAAACTTTTTATGTGAGCTTATCACATTATTTAGAAACCATGGGTAGAGTTTGGTTTGATTTGGGCCTTGTTTGATCACTAAACCCAAAACCACCCCCCCTGCTCTATGAACTCCTTTACCGACTCCGGAAACCCTAAGTTCCCGGAACTCCGTGAAGGAAAGTTGTATTCAAGACATAACTAATAAGTTTATGCTACCTTTGCATCCTCATGAGCATTCCATGACATCCATTCTTATGCATGTATATGATTATATTAGAGCAAGAAGAAGAAGAAGAAGTTTTTGAAGAAGGGATACCACCCACCTCTGATCCTCAGGCGGATAACTGCTTTTATTTTGATATCTGTGGATCCGAGCCAGACACCTCTGATAACAAAGGCAAGCCCCGGTGCATTTGCCACCTTCCTTGATGTCTTTAAAATCTTTCTCACTTACTTGCTGCATTAGGTGATAGGAGTTGATTGATTAAACAATTCCTGCATTGCCTTCCTTGATTTTGATTACCCTCCTTGAAATCCTGTTTTTACAAAAAGGTTTTACTTTGCTTAGTATTGCTTTAGAAAAACAAAAGGATTTGTTTTACAAAAGATGTTTGGCAAAGTGGGAGGGATGTTTTTGAAAATAAAACTTGATGGTGGATCCATCACGGCCGTGATGGATTCAACATCGGAAAAGATGTACCTCTGTCAGGTACCAAACTTTGGGTTTGAAATGAGTAAGCTGAGACCGGGCGGGTGACTTGCACGAGAAGAGAGTCTCGGTGTAGTGTCTCCGTCTGAGTCGATTAAGGACCTTGTCGATGTAGGCTTGATGATCGAGGACCCTTTAACTGGTCACATGCCTCGTCATGGGTAAGCCTTGCCTCGAGCAGACTAAGGCCGGAATAAGATAACACGAAATGGGAGTGGAGCGGTGGCGAGAGTAGCGTGTACCCTCCGTGGCAAGAGGCTGGACGGTGGTGTATCTGTGCTCTCGGTTTGCGTGAACCTGATCCGGTCTTAAGAACCCCGGTGGCGGGTTGACATATGCAAGGGTTAAGTGCTACATATGTCGTGTGATTGGAGATCCTCAGCTGAGTATAATCGATTCGGATCGCCGTACCTTCGCGGTTATGAAGACTTGGTCACTGCCCTACACGTAGCATTCCACTAAAGATAATGGGTTTTTGGTTAAGAAATTGGCTAGTGCAGGACCAGTGATTGAACTAGGGTAGAAAGAACTCTAGTGCAGGAAATTTTACCTAACTTGACAAATAAAATTGGATTTTTAAGGATCCACTTTAGTAAGCATTTCTGCAAAACAGAGTCTTTGACTATTGAGAAGCCTTACCTTGACTCCCATATATCCAGCATACCCTTGAGAGTCTTTTCCTTAGTCGGGTAAGACTTGCTGAGTAATTCCATACTCAGGGTTTATCCCTTTGTTGTTTTTAGGTGGTGAAGTAGCAGACTTTTGCTGCTTCTGTGCTAAGGTGGTTCCCAAGGGAGAAAACCAAGACTGAGGTGCGGGAGGACTCGGTCCTCCACTTAAGATCTTTTGTTTTTAGTTCTTCGGGAGAAGTTTGTGTCTCCCTGGTTTGTATAATTATTACTTTTATGCACTCACTTTTAGAACTGGTCTGTAATAACTTAACTTGAGCTTACTTTGGAAATAAATGTAAGATTATGTAAATCGCTTCCGCATATCTTTATCTCCGATGATCTGTAATGTCTGCAAGACGGGTGAAACGTTCCTGGTGAGGTAAGGAAAGATACCGAGCTTGTCAAGTAACTTAGGAACATCTACAGGGTGTCTGATGTCTGTTAGACAAGGACAACTGTAGGTGGGCCTGATTACTTGGGAGGTTCCGTCACAGCTGGTATCGGAGCGTAGCCCTTCTTTGCAGATATTAAGGCATCTTCAAAAAGATTTTCAAAAGACTTACCTAAAGATTCTTTTCTCTTCTTACCTAAGTATTCTGAAGAGTTTATCTTAAAGACCAGATAGGAAGAGTGCAATGTATAGAAGGTTGAATCAACCAAGGTTGATTCTGTACTTACTCATGCATCATGCTAAGAATTATACTAATAAATTTCCCCCTCAGAAAATGCCGCTGCGCACAAGAAAGACCGCGCGTAAGTCGACTGGACCGATTGGAGTGCCTCGACATCAACTTGCTCCGCGAGATGTAGATAGTAGTAGCGGGAGCAATGATCCTATAGGGGATCTGGAAGCAGAAGTAAGCAGGCTCCAATTGGAACTCCGCCGCAGGACAGCTATATGGATTGGAGATGGTGACCGTATAAATGAGTTACGAAGAGACGTTCGCCATCTACAAGACCAGTTGGCCGATCGGGATTTGGCACTCGATTGGGCTGTTCAATCTCGTTCATTGGCATGGGCCAAGGAGGCAAGGGCTCAGGCCCGAGTGAAAGAACTCAGCTCCGCTGTCGATGACTTGCAGGTTTACTGCAATTCATTGCATGAAGAAGTCCATGTGCTCTATTCGCAACTACACCCTAGTGAGCCTACACCCCCTGCTGAGGCGGAAGCCGGACCTTCTCACGTCGCGGGACGCGCGTTGGGTGGGGAATTAGACCTGTATGAACCCCCTCCTTCTTTGAGGTTGGTGGACGTCTGGACTCCCACACCTGATGATGAAGCCGCCAAAAGCAATGGAAAACAGGACTAGTGGTGTAGTAAGAGTAGAGTAGTGTATTGTAGGGTGTACTGTTATATTAGAGCAGTGTATTGCAGGGTGTACGGTTGTATAATAGGTTAAACTTTTGTAAAATGGGTAATGTATCCTGTTGTGTAATGTCGAGTCTGTACCATTACTTTTTACAGTAATGTAAAACGGAAGGTTTTCTTTGGCACACTATGTTTATTCAAATGTTTTTGCCTCAGATGCCGACCCGGACTCGTGGACAGGATGCAGCCGGAACATCCGGGGGTCGGGATGCTACCCCGAATCCACCTCCCGTTCCACCCACGCTTGCCGAGGCAATCGCTGCCTTGGTAAATGCTACAGCCGACAATACCCGCTTCCTGAGGGAGATGGCGGGTCAGCAACAGCTTCAGCAACAAGCAGGAAGAGGATATCAACAGGGTCCCCGTGAGACCACTTATCTGGATTTCTCCGAGACTCGTCCGCCTCTCTTCGTCAAAGCAGAAGATCCGCTCGAAGCCGACGAATGGATAAGGGTCATTGAACAGAAATTTGGCCTTCTCCGTTGTTCGGAAACCCAGAAGCCTTTGTTTGCGGCCCAGCAACTCCGAGGCCCTGCCAGCACTTGGTGGGGGAACTTTGTGGCCATCCAACCGGACAACCATCAAATTACATGGAATGAGTTCAAAGCAGCATTCCGCGAGCATTATATTCCTGAGGGAGTGCTGCACATGAAGCAAGAAGAATTCATGAAATTGAAGCATCGGGGAGATACGGTGAATCAGTATCTCAACAAATTCAATCACCTGTCACAATATGCAATTGATCAGGTGAACACAGACTTGAAGAAAAGGAATTGTTTTATGAGAGGTCTGAACGACCGGATGCAGCGGAAAATGGCTGCATGTATTGATCTTACTTATGGAAAGGCTGTCAGCACAGCCCTATCTGTGGAGGCCAAGTATGCAAATTCTGGGAAAAGTAAGGGATTCAGTGGTGATCGGCCTAGTCAGGGTCCGGTAAAGAGGCAACGGTTTATTCTCCGGTCCTCTAACCAGAACCGTTCAAGTGCACCATCTTTCCCTTTCAAGCAGCCCATAATTATTCGTCCCAACAAAGCTCCCATTGTCCAAAGTCAGCCGGGTGCCCCAGGCACTCGATTCCCTGCTCTGCCAAGTTCTTCAACTGGATGTTTTAACTGTGGCAAATCTGGGCATTTTATTAAAGATTGTCCCTATCCTCGGCAAAATCAGGCTAATAACCAACAAGGATCGGGAAATTCAGCTCCAGGCAAGGGAAGTACTTCGGGCAAGAATACCAAGAAAACGGGGCGAGTATATTATACGCAAGTGGCTACCACACCGGAGGGAGAGCCGGTGATGATGGGTACGTTCCCTGTGGCCAGTCACCCTGCAATAATTCTTTTTGATTCTGGTGCTTCGCATACCTTCATTAGCAAGACATTTGTGGAGCAACATCACATTACATGTCATGAATCAAAAGAGGGATTTAAAATTCATTCACCTGGGGGACATATTTTTACTAAAGAAGTGGCCTATGGAGTGCCAGTAACTATGGCCGAACGGAACTTTCCTGCTAACATGATTGTTCTAAGAGGCCAGGATATAGATGTAATTTTGGGGATGAATTGGTTAACTCAACACAAGGCAATTCTCAACACTGAACTCAGAACCGTCAGGTTGAGTTATAATCAAGAAGAAATTCTCCTGTCTCTCCCCAAAACCAATCCAGCCAAAGCTTCTGGTAGAGTCTTTGAAGCCATTGTACCGGAGATCAAGAACATTCCGGTAGTATGTGAGTTTCCAGATGTATTTCCGGAAGATTTGCCTGGACTACCCCCTGAAAGAGATGTAGAATTTGTAATTGAGCTAAAGCCCGGTACGGCTCCCATTTCCCGAAGATCGTACCGTATGCCCCCTAATGAATTGGCGGAATTGAAGATTCAATTACAAGATCTGCTGAATAAAGGATTTATCCGGCCAAGCTCGTCCCCATGGGGTTGTCCCGCCATCTTTGTGAAGAAGAAGGATCAAACTTTGCGCATGTGCGTGGACTATCGGCCCCTAAATGAGGTCACCATTAAGAATAAGTACCCTCTTCCAAGGATCGACATCTTATTTGATCAACTGACTGGGGCGAGGGTGTTTTCCAAAATTGATCTCAGGTCGGGCTATCATCAAATCCGTATTCGGCCCGAGGATATACCGAAGACCGCATTTACTACGCGGTATGGATTGTTTGAGTATCTAGTAATGTCTTTCGGGCTCACTAATGCTCCTGCCCACTTCACCTATTTAATGAACTCGGTGTTCATGCCCGAGTTAGACAAGTTCGTGGTGGTCTTCATCGATGATATTTTGATATATTCTAAAAATGAAGAGGAGCATGCTCAGCACTTACGGATTGTATTGACGCGCCTGAGGGAACATCAGCTGTATGCCAAGTTCAGCAAGTGCGCGTTCTGGCTGGAGGAAATTCAATTTCTGGGGCACGTGTTGTCAGCCAAAGGAATTGCGGTAGATCCTAGCAAGGTCAAGGATATTCTGGAATGGAAACCTCCAACGACTGTTCACCAAGTTCGGAGTTTTCTTGGACTCGCAGGATATTATCGCAGATTCATACCTGATTTTTCTAAGCTTGTGAAGCCAATCACAAGTTTATTGAAGAATGATACTAAGTTCAATTGGTCTTCTAAATGTAATGAAGCTTTTGAGGAATTGAAGACGCTATTGACCACTGCTCCGGTATTGGCTCAACCGGACATCACTAAGCCTTTTGATGTATACTGTGATGCCTCTGGCAGTGGACTCGGCTGTGTGCTGATGCAAGAAGGCCGAGTAATTGCGTATGCTTCAAGGCAGTTATGCCGACATGAAGAGCACTATCCAACACATGATTTAGAGCTAGCTGCTGTGGTTCATGCCCTGAAAATATGGCGTCACTATCTGCTGGGAAATATCTGCCACATTTATACAGATCATAAGAGTTTGAAGTATATATTTACCCAGTCAGAGTTAAACATGAGGCAAAGACGATGGCTTGAGCTCATTAAAGATTATGAACTGGAAATCCATTATCACCCAGGCAAGGCCAATGTGGTGGCAGATGCTTTGAGTCGCAAGACTTCCTGCCACTGTCTTATGGTAAAGACCTCCGAAAACACTTTGTGTCAAGAAATGGAAAAGTTAAACCTGGGGATAATCCAGCAAGGGACTTTGAATCAACTAAAGCTTGAGTCAACCATTTTGCAAAGGGTAATTGATGCTCAAAAGGATAATCTGGGCATGAAGCACATACGAGAAAAGATCAGGGCTGGAACAGCCCAATGTTTCAAGGAAGATGATCAAGGTGTGTTATGGTTCAACAACCGCATAGTAGTGCCGAAGAATGAAGAACTCCGCCAGCAAATCTTAGATGAAGCGCATCTTAGTCGCTATTCCATTCATCCGGGAAGCACTAAGATGTACCAAGATTTAAAGCAACATTACTGGTGGACGAAGATGAAGATTGAAATTGCACGCTATGTGGCTAAGTGTGACACTTGCAGACGTGTCAAAGCCATACACATGAAAACTGCTGGTCCATTGCAATCTTTGCCAATCCCAACATGGAAATGGGAAGACATCAGCATGGACTTCATTGTGGGATTACCCAGGACCGCAAAAGGATATGACTCTATTTGGGTTATCATTGATCGACTCACAAAGATCGCCCACTTCCTCCCGGTCAAAGTAAAATATCCTGTCATTACCTATGCGGAGTTATACATTGCCCGTATTCTCAGTTTGCATGGTGTTCCAAAGACCATAGTGTCGGATCGTGGACCTCAGTTCGTATCCAAATTTTGGGAAGAACTTCATAAATCCCTGGGAACTAAGTTACTCCACAGTTCGGCCTATCATCCTCAAACCAGTGGACAAACTGAGAGAGTGAACCAAGTACTTGAAGATATGTTGCGGGCATGTGTCCTGGATTTCTCACAGAAATGGGATGAATGCTTACCTTTGGCGGAATTTTCATATAATAACAGTTACCAGGAAAGCATCAAGATGGCACCTTTTGAAGCTTTGTATGGGCGACGGTGTCGAACTCCGCTAAATTGGTCTGAACCTGGTGAAAGATATTTCTTTAGACCTGATATGGTAAAAGAAACCGAAGAAAAGGTTCAGAAAATAGTTCATAATATGAAGAAGGCACAGACTCGTCAGAAGAGCTATGCAGACAAACGGCGAATGCCCTTATACTTCTTAGAGGAAGACTACGTCTACTTAAAGGTTTCACCAATGAAGGGCGTATCGCGTTTTGGGATTAAAGGAAAACTTGCACCCAGGTACATTGGCCCATTCCCGGTACTTCAGCAATGTGGACTGGTGGCATACCGACTTCAGCTCCCCGAAACATTGTTTGCCGTGCATAATGTGTTCCACGTGTCACAATTGAAGAAGTGTCTTCGGGTTCCCGATCGAACCGTTGAAGTGACTGATGTTGTCCTGGAACCAGATTTAACGTACTCGGAACATCCCATTCGAGTTCTGGATCAAAAGGACAGGGTTACCCGGAGAAAGACTCTCAAGTTTTATAAGATACAGTGGAACCGGCATTCGGAAGATGAGGCTACATGGGAAACCCAAGATTTCTTAGATAGGAATTTCCCAGGCTTTCTAGCCTCTTGTAAATTGTAAAGTTTGTATAGCTGTGTAATAAAGGAATGAACCCCCATACCACCCCTGCCTTGTACCAGAAATCAGGAAATAAAAACATGACACATTTCCTTTTCCATTACTCACCCTAGGACTTTAAATCTCGGGACGAGATTCTTTTATGGGGGGAAGGATGTAACACCCCTGGTGTTACTATGACTAAAACTTGAGCATGGCATCATGAGCATGGGCATTGCATATGTTTGACACACCTAGAGTGCATTCACTAGGCAAAAATTTCAAACAAGTTGTATTGTTTTACTGTTTTACAAATAGGACCCTGGTTTAAGGACTTAACCCTAAATAGTGGTTAAAGGGGTAAAACTTAACCAAAGTTGAGAAAACCTAAAGGCTTTAGGGTAAAAGTCATAAAGTGACCCCAACAATAAAGTTGAATCACATTTATACCCCTGGGGTATTAAAAACCCTAATCAGAACCCTGGGAAACCCTAAAACCAAACCCTAGGGGCCTAAGTGCAAAATTAGTCCACTTTTGGACTAAAGTGCAAAAACCAAGCCAAATAAGTATTTTAAGTCCTCTGATTCACAAATATGTGATTTTGCAAGCCAAAACCTAAATTTTGGACCTAAATGCAAAATGGACCTCACATGAGTTTATCTCTAAGTCTGAAAAATCAGTGCATGGGCTCAACTTTGGGGCTTTGTAACTTGCAAAGTATAGGGTTTTTGCCCTAGGTCACCACATCAAAGTTGAAGACCAATAATGGGAGAACAACTTTGCTAAAGGGTGCAAGCATAGTTGTTATGAGAAATTTGGAGAAAAACCCAGTCCAAAACTGGCTGTCAGGCTGTTTAATCTGAAGTTCAGTTCAGCAGGTGACTGACATCAACTTCAAGCTAGATTTTGAGCATGATCCAGTGCTCGAATGTGATCAAGTCCTATAGTTGAGTTGTAGCTGGTATGTAGCACTACAACTTTGATGCAGTGACTTGGGGGTGTTGTCACATGAAATCTGGAGAGAAAGGACGCTAGACTTGCTCGGTCAGAAGCACTGATGGGGTCTTCACCATGGTACAGTGACCGAGCTGATAAGATCGCCAGCAGGACCTCCCTCGCCGTCGACGACTCCCTCCGCCGCGATTCGTGCCGTGGTCACGGTGATGTGTGCCCGAGCTGATCCGTTAACGTTCATGCCACGTCGCCGTGGATAGGTCCGGCCGGTAAAATAATTCCGACCACCGTACATGCGCCGTCGCGGTGGAAAACGATAGGAACGCCGGTGACCGCCGCTTCCCGGCCTTATGCCGCGTGTCCAAGCCTTTCCACCGCGTCGCCATAACTCCCTCTACCCGTCCCATCATCGCCGGGGAGCTTGCCACGGCAGTAGCCACGAATTCACCGCACCTGCGTTCTTCCCTATCTCCGGCCGCCGCTCATCTTCATCCAAATTGAGCACCACCGCCCGCGAACACTATAAAGTGAGCCCCTGGGCAGCTGCGCTAAGCCATACCGAAGCTATAGCACCCGCTCCCACCCTCAATCCTTGTAACACCCTAAATCTCATTTTGGGAATATAGTAAAAATTTTCAAAGATCTTGCATTAGAATTTTTTCTTTTTCTCTCCCTTTAGAATTCTCATAACATTTGAAGACTCATCACCCTATTTAAAAGCATTGGCTTAAGTGAATAGAATAATAAATAAGACCATATTTGGCTCTCATGTGGGAGTTTTATGTGTTGTGCATTAAATAAAACCATGAGGATAAAAATAATAAGGTAATAATTATTTGAAGCTTGATTAAACCCTAGATTTGAAATTAGGGTTTTGAAAATTAGGAAAAGAGAAGAGATATGAAAATATTATAAAATACAAGATAAATTCATAAATGAATAGATCCTATATTGGTAAGTTCAAATGGAATATATAAACTGAGAATAAACTTGTCACAAAGTTTGGAAACTTAAACCTAGAATTGATTTGAAAATTTGAATTTGAAATAGAAAGAAAATAAAAAGAAAAAGTGAACAAAAGCCTACCTGGGCCGCGGAACCAAATTCGGCCCACTTGGACTTTCTCTTCCGCGCGGCCCAAGCTCTACATCCGCGCGCGCCCCCGCCATCCCTCTCGCTGACATGTGGGGCCCCCTGCCCAGTCTCTCGTCCCGCGCTCACCTGCCCTCCCTCTCTCTGGGCGCTGGCACATGGGGCCCGCTCGTCAGTCATCCTCACCCGGGCGCGGATAGCTCCTTTGACCGCGCGTGCGTATCACTGAAGCCGGGGCCCACCTGTCACCCTGCTCGCGTCCGTGAACAAACCGACCGCAACAGCCGGCGCAAAGCTCCGGGCGGCCAGGCCGATTCTCGCGGGCGTGCAGTGCCGTCGTGGCAATAAAAGGGGCCCGCCGCGCTTGGTCCCCTCCGTGTTAACCAAGAGACCCGCGTCGTCGTCTACTCCAGTGCACACCGAGAGAGAGAGAAGCGAGGATTTCCGCCGCCGTGGTTTCGTGACGACGACGCCCTTGCGGTCGGGATTGTTGGTTCGGGCGCCTCTACGCGACCTCCGGTGCGTGCTCTTGGCCTCGGTTGGCGCGATTGGGGAGCTGCGCGCCGGCAATTTCTCGTCGGACTTCAACCTCGACCGCACCGCGTGGCCAGAGCCTCCCGCGTGGGATTTGTCGGTGAGTCCTTGACCATTTCATTCGCACTGTTCTCCTATATGTGTAGTACTGTTCGTGTTCAAGCTTGGGGGCCGGAATGGCATACGGCCGCTTCGCCGGCCATGGCGCCGCCGCGCGTGGGATTGCGCCACCGCCTGGGCGCGTCGGGGGGAGAGATTAGGCCTGGGCCGTCCGTCTGTTGATCGACGGCTCTGATTAGACGCGTGCGTACCGATTCGATCGGGTGATTCTGGTCCGTCCGATCTCGATCCTGCGTGCTCGGATTGTTCTGGGTGTTTAAAATCTAGGCCGTAGATCTCCCATCCAACGCTTGCCGAGCGTACCGCTTCGGCGCCCTCCGGATTTAATCTGGGCGCTCGGTGTCTAATCCAACGGCCCAGATTGCACCGTACCCCTTCGCGGGTCATTTTGTTAAAGAGTCCTCGGGTTTCCGGGAAATAAACCCGCCGTCCACCTGTTACTATTCACTGTGTCACGGAAAACTTACCCCGAGCCCCCTGTGCTTTCCAGTTATTGAGGCCCAGTCCAGAGACATTTAAAAACAGCGAAATAATATTAGAAATTCATTTTTAATACAAAAACAAATCTAGAAACTTGTAAAATTCATAGAAAATCCAATTTTAGCTCCAAATTGAACCATTCCAGTTTCTAAAATTTTGTAATAATATTCTTCATCATTTAGTGTCTTTGTTTTGACATGAACTCTGTCAGAAAATTTATTTATCATTTAATCATATTTTAATCACATTAAACCTTAGGAAAATCATAACTTAAAATCTATAATTCCAAAATTAATGATTCCTGTTCCTGTGATCTTATTTTAATATGTAGATTATTAATATGTATTTTGGCATACATGTTTGGTGTAATGTTAATCTTGCCTATACCATGTTTGTTTGAATTGCTACGACTAGCAGTGAGGATACGTATCACCTGAAGAATCATCCTGGTACCTGGATTCTCAAGGCCCAGGCAAGTTGTGCCCTTGATCACTTCTTTTTACCCAGCCATGTTCTAATTAATCATAATGATCTGCATAGGTTAATTTTGATGGGACCCAATAGGTTACCCTAGTTTGTCTATCTTTATACCCTGTTTACCACTGAACTTGCTGGGTAGTACTTGCTAGTGCTATATGTGGTTTTGGGTATGGAGATACACCATTCATGATTATACTTTTGTTATCAGTTGTTATTTATGGTTCATGTTAAGATCATTATGTTAATTGGAACATGGAGAACCACCCGGGAAAACAGTGCTACCACGAGGGTGGAATGGGACGCCCTTGGCTGATTAATTAGGAAAGCTAGTGGAAGACTACCTTACCCGAAAGGGGCAAGGGCAGTAGGGGAGAGGTCAGTGTAGGGAGGCCCTCGGGAGGATTTTGCTGCGATGGCGGTCCTGCAAGGGATTCCTGCACTGGATCTTCCTATAAACTGTAGCGGGTTTTCGGAAGCTAGTGGAACTTTGTAAAGGCCTCGTAGTGGATCCCTAGCCATTCACCTCGGTAGTGTCTAAGGGCCTTGCAAACCCTGGCGACATGGGATACACGACTTGTGGGTAAAGATGCGCAACCTCTGCAGAGTGTAAAACTGGTATACTAGCCGTGCTCACGGTCATGAGCAGCTCGGACACTCACATGATTAAATTATGGAACTTAAATTCAATTTGTCATATGCATTGCATCGCAGGTGATGTTGTTACTTTTGTTCTATTACTTAATTGGGTTTGGTATTTACTTATACTTAGTAATTGCTAATAAAATTTTGACCAACTTTAAAAGCAATGCTCAGCTCTAACCATCTTCTTTGGTAAGCCTTACACTTCACGTGAGCTCCCACCTTTGGCGAGTTCATGCACATTATTCCCCACAACTTGTTGAGCGATGAACGTATGTGAGCTCACTCTTGCTGTCTCACATACACCACAGGTCAAGGACAGGTACTGCAGGATGATGCTCATGAAGGATGCTGTGATAAGTTCGTGAGAGGTCTAGGTCGTCGTCTCCCAGTCAACTTTGGGTTGCTAGACCGTTGTCTCTTTATAATGTAATTATTTATTTTGTATAGAACTCCTGTTATATATAAAGTTGTGACATTCGATCCTGTGCCACTTTACATCATATGTATGAGACTTGGTCCCAGCATACCTGGTGTTTATGTTAACCCCGGGTTTTGGACCCCTAAAATCCGGGTGTTACAGAAGTGGTATCAGAGGAATGTTGACTGTAGGACGAAACCTAGATAGAACTGGAACAACCATTATCTACTTACCTTTGCTACTCTGATCTTTTCTAAACTTTCCTTAATCTTTTTCTCATCTATTTCCGCTTTACTCTGATTACTCTTACCTTCCTGCTTCCAAAGACAAACTTGGATTTCACACTTTGAAATCCTGTGCCTAAAGTGACCTTTAGGAATAGGAGACCTACTCTTAGGAACAAAGACAAAACTATTTTTATCTATGTGCTTGAATGTTTGTTCTTATGATACTTGTCTGATTTGGATCTTTGATTGAGTGTGATGGGTTGTGGAGTAATGTCCGCAATTACATCTGCATATACACATAGGTATAAAAATATAATTATAAAATAACTAGACAAACTAAATTATCCTTCAATAAAGTAACTAGCCTAACAATACCCATCTTATCTTAAAGATCCTCCCTTATCTTAATAGATTCATCTCATCTCAAGAGATTCTATCCCGCACTCATAGATCTATCTTATCTCAAAAGGTCTTAACTTATCCTAATGTGTATAGATCCATCTCATCTTAAGAGGTTTTCTCTTATCTTAATAGATTTATTTTATCTTGAAGGATTCATCTTATCCTAACCACCTTATCTTGATAGAACTAACTGACCTTAAAAGACTCTACCTTATCCTTATGGATTCATCTTGCCCTAATTAGCATATTGACCCCACTCTAGAGTAACAACCATGAGATAATCCAAAATTTACTTAGATCTTATCTAGTCTAATCTAGTTATATCCAACCTAATCCAGATTCTATTTAATCTAAATATGACCCAATCTAAAGTGGGTTATTAACAGGATAGTTAAGTTGGTGATATAGGTTAGACATTGTCTCTACAAATATATCTTAACCTAAATTAATGTCTTACACCAACTCATCCTTGAACAATGGCCTACCTATATCATATAATCCATCCTATCTTAAAGATTCTATCATATCCTAATAATATTTATCCTACCCTGGTAGATCTAGCTAATCTTAACTAGTTTAATCTAGTCATACCAACCTAATCTGGACTCTATCTAATCCAATATGATCTAAGCCAGACTGAGTTACTTAATGCAGATACAAAGAATAAGGCCATACTCCTAAATCACTTAAAGCCTAATTTGGAGACTTATATCAACTTGGCCATACACAACAACTCGACCTATATAACAAGTTACATAACTTACCCAATCAATAGAGTCTTAATGGATTGCAAAATCTATCAACCACCACCTGACATCAAACCTTGTTGGGCCTACCCATCCCAAGCACCGACAACCATCTTAACCATATGTCCTTAAATCGGATGGCAACTCCAAGAAGAAAGACCAAAAAAAGACCAACCACGTCAAAGAAGGAAAAGTATCAACTCAAGCCTTCGAAGATCAAGCTAGATCATCAGATGAATCAAGATACACAAATCTTGGATGGAGCCTTTCCTTACCCTACACTTTCTTACCTAAACCCATCTATGCTTTAAAGACATCTTCTAACCTACATAATTATGTGGACATACATATATATACCCATGCTCTCCTATCACTTACTAATAATAAAAAGAGAGACCCTTGATTTAGAAATTAAAAAAAAAACTAAATTGCAAACCAATCCTGTTGTATTCCCTTTTCTTACAAATCTCGAGGACGAGATTATTTTTAAGGGGGTAGGATTTGTAACACCCTAAATCTCATTTTGGGAATATAGTAAAAATTTTCAAAGATCTTGCATTAGAATTTTTTCTTTTTCTCTCCCTTTAGAATTCTCATAACATTTGAAGACTCATCACCCTATTTAAAAGCATTGGCTTAAGTGAATAGAATAATAAATAAGACCATATTTGGCTCTCATGTGGGAGTTTTATGTGTTGTGCATTAAATAAAACCATGAGGATAAAAATAATAAGGTAATAATTATTTGAAGCTTGATTAAACCCTAGATTTGAAATTAGGGTTTTGAAAATTAGGAAAAGAGAAGAGATATGAAAATATTATAAAATACAAGATAAATTCATAAATGAATAGATCCTATATTGGTAAGTTCAAATGGAATATATAAACTGAGAATAAACTTGTCACAAAGTTTGGAAACTTAAACCTAGAATTGATTTGAAAATTTGAATTTGAAATAGAAAGAAAATAAAAAGAAAAAGTGAACAAAAGCCTACCTGGGCCGCGGAACCAAATTCGGCCCACTTGGACTTTCTCTTCCGCGCGGCCCAAGCTCTACATCCGCGCGCGCCCCCGCCATCCCTCTCGCTGACATGTGGGGCCCCCTGCCCAGTCTCTCGTCCCGCGCTCACCTGCCCTCCCTCTCTCTGGGCGCTGGCACATGGGGCCCGCTCGTCAGTCATCCTCACCCGGGCGCGGATAGCTCCTTTGACCGCGCGTGCGTATCACTGAAGCCGGGGCCCACCTGTCACCCTGCTCGCGTCCGTGAACAAACCGACCGCAACAGCCGGCGCAAAGCTCCGGGCGGCCAGGCCGATTCTCGCGGGCGTGCAGTGCCGTCGTGGCAATAAAAGGGGCCCGCCGCGCTTGGTCCCCTCCGTGTTAACCAAGAGACCCGCGTCGTCGTCTACTCCAGTGCACACCGAGAGAGAGAGAAGCGAGGATTTCCGCCGCCGTGGTTTCGTGACGACGACGCCCTTGCGGTCGGGATTGTTGGTTCGGGCGCCTCTACGCGACCTCCGGTGCGTGCTCTTGGCCTCGGTTGGCGAGATTGGGGAGCTGCGCGCCGGCAATTTCTCGTCGGACTTCAACCTCGACCGCACCGCGTGGCCAGAGCCTCCCGCGTGGGATTTGTCGGTGAGTCCTTGACCATTTCATTCGCACTGTTCTCCTATATGCGTAGTACTGTTCGTGTTCAAGCTTGGGGGCCGGAATGGCATACGGCCGCTTCGCCGGCCATGGCGCCGCCGCGCGTGGGATTGCGCCACCGCCTGGGCGCGTCGGGGGGGAGAGATTAGGCCTGGGCCGTCCGTCTGTTGATCGACGGCTCTGATTAGACGCGTGCGTACCGATTCGATCGGGTGATTCTGGTCCGTCCGATCTCGATCCTGCGTGCTCGGATTGTTCTGGGTGTTTAAAATCTAGGTCGTAGATCTCCCATCCAACGCTTGCCGAGCGTACCGCTTCGGCGCCCTCCGGATTTAATCTGGGCGCTCGGTGTCTAATCCAACGGCCCAGATTGCACCGTACCCCTTCGCGGGTCATTTTGTTAAAGAGTCCTCGGGTTTCCGGGAAATAAACCCGCCGTCCACCTGTTACTATTCACTGTGTCACGGAAAACTTACCCCGAGCCCCCTGTGCTTTCCAGTTATTGAGGCCCAGTCCAGAGACATTTAAAAACAGCGAAATAATATTAGAAATTCATTTTTAATACAAAAACAAATCTAGAAACTTGTAAAATTCATAGAAAATCCATTTTAGCTCCAAATTGAACCATTCCAGTTTCTAAAATTTTGTAATAATATTCTTCATCATTTAGTGTCTTTGTTTTGACATGAACTCTGTCAGAAAATTTATTTATCATTTAATCATATTTTAATCACATTAAACCTTAGGAAAATCATAACTTAAAATCTATAATTCCAAAATTAATGATTCCTGTTCCTGTGATCTTATTTTAATATGTAGATTATTAATATGTATTTTGGCATACATGTTTGGTGTAATGTTAATCTTGCCTATACCATGTTTGTTTGAATTGCTACGACTAGCAGTGAGGATACGTATCACCTGAAGAATCATCCTGGTACCTGGATTCTCAAGGCCCAGGCAAGTTGTGCCCTTGATCACTTCTTTTTACCCAGCCATGTTCTAATTAATCATAATGATCTGCATAGGTTAATTTTGATGGGACCCAATAGGTTACCCTAGTTTGTCTATCTTTATACCCTGTTTACCACTGAACTTTCTGGGTAGTACTTGCTAGTGCTATATGTGGTTTTGGGTATGGAGATACACCATTCATGATTATACTTTTGTTATCAGTTGTTATTTATGGTTCATGTTAAGATCATTATGTTAATTGGAACATGGAGAACCACCCGGGAAAACAGTGCTACCACGAGGGTGGAATGGGACGCCCTTGGCTGATTAATTAGGAAAGCTAGTGGAAGACTACCTTACCCGAAAGGGGCAAGGGCAGTAGGGGAGAGGTCAGTGTAGGGAGGCCCTCGGGAGGATTTTGCTGCGATGGCGGTCCTGCAAGGGATTCCTGCACTGGATCTTCCTATAAACTGTAGCGGGTTTTCGGAAGCTAGTGGAACTTTGTAAAGGCCTCGTAGTGGATCCCTAGCCATTCACCTCGGTAGTGTCTAAGGGCCTTGCAAACCCTGGCGACATGGGATACACGACTTGTGGGTAAAGATGCGCAACCTCTGCAGAGTGTAAAACTGGTATACTAGCCGTGCTCACGGTCATGAGCAGCTCGGACACTCACATGATTAAATTATGGAACTTAAATTCAATTTGTCATATGCATTGCATCGCAGGTGATGTTGTTACTTTTGTTCTATTACTTAATTGGGTTTGGTATTTACTTATACTTAGTAATTGCTAATAAAATTTTGACCAACTTTAAAAGCAATGCTCAGCTCTAACCATCTTCTTTGGTAAGCCTTACACTTCACGTGAGCTCCTACCTTTGGCGAGTTCATGCACATTATTCCCCACAACTTGTTGAGCGATGAACGTATGTGAGCTCACTCTTGCTGTCTCACATACACCACAGGTCAAGGACAGGTACTGCAGGATGATGCTCATGAAGGATGCTGTGATAAGTTCGTGAGAGGTCTAGGTCGTCGTCTCCCAGTCAACTTTGGGTTGCTAGACCGTTGTCTCTTTATAATGTAATTATTTATTTTGTATAGAACTCCTGTTATATATAAAGTTGTGACATTCGATCCTGTGCCACTTTACATCATATGTATGAGACTTGGTCCCAGCATACCTGGTGTTTATGTTAACCCCGGGTTTTGGACCCCTAAAATCCGGGTGTTACAATCCTCCACCAGCACGCGCGAATTTCTAATTGCCCCCAAATCTGTTTTCCGCCGCCGTGAAGTGAACTCGCCGTCGCCAGCCCAACTCCGGTCAGTACCCACCCGTTGCTTCCTCGTTTAAGCATTCTCATGCCTCAGTGATACTTCCCGACCCCTTCAATTGAACTAGACCGGCGCCCATCGCCGGGAACACGACTGTCTCGCCGTTGTGCTTACGGCCACCGTGGCCGGAGCTCCCTAGTCCACCATTAGTGCGATTGAGTTAGGGGAAATGGTCTGGCTAACCCCAATTTCGTGTCCACCGCTCGGAGAGCTCAGCCGTTGCCCCGTTCGGCCGGTCTGCCGCTCGCCGGAGCGCGGCCGTGCTCGAACGCCGTTGGGGGCTTCAAATTGTGAATTGACAAGAACCCGAGGACTCTTTCGTGAACTGTCAGCGACTCTGTGAAATAGTAAAAAAACTCATTCCCAGTTAACCAAAAACCCGAGGGCCTCTGCGCAAAGTCGCCTCGCGGGCGCGGGCGCGCGCGCGAATCCGCCCGGGCCTGGGCCGCTGGATTTGAAATCGGCCCAGTACTGTTCCTTGTTTTCCTTTTTCTTTTTCAGCAGGACTTTGGAAATTGGTAGAAAACTGTAGAAAAATCCTAAAATTGTGAGACCAATTTTCCTAGGCTTGTTATTTTCCATAGTATTTAATAAAAATAGTTTTATGATTTTTAGTTTGAACAGGGAATTTTAGGATATTTAAAATAGCCTAAACTATTGATTCTGGATTTTTAGAGAATAAATAATAAGTCCAAAATTTCCCAAACTTTTTATGTGAGCTTATCACATTATTTAGAAACCATGGGTAGAGTTTGGTTTGATTTGGGCCTTGTTTGATCACTAAACCCAAAACCACCCCCCTGCTCTATGAACTCCTTTACCGACTCCGGAAACCCTAAGTTCCCGGAACTCCGTGAAGGAAAGTTGTATTCAAGACATAACTAATAAGTTTATGCTACCTTTGCATCCTCATGAGCATTCCATGACATCCATTCTTATGCATGTATATGATTATATTAGAGCAAGAAGAAGAAGAAGAAGTTTTTGAAGAAGGGATACCACCCACCTCTGATCCTCAGGCGGATAACTGCTTTTATTTTGATATCTGTGGATCCGAGCCAGACACCTCTGATAACAAAGGCAAGCCCCGGTGCATTTGCCACCTTCCTTGATGTCTTTAAAATCTTTCTCACTTACTTGCTGCATTAGGTGATAGGAGTTGATTGATTAAACAATTCCTGCATTGCCTTCCTTGATTTTGATTACCCTCCTTGAAATCCTGTTTTTACAAAAAGGTTTTACTTTGCTTAGTATTGCTTTAGAAAAACAAAAGGATTTGTTTTACAAAAGATGTTTGGCAAAGTGGGAGGGATGTTTTCGAAAATAAAACTTGATGGTGGATCCATCACGGTCGTGATGGATTCAACATCGGAAAAGATGTACCTCTGTCAGGTACCAAACTTTGGGTTTGAAATGAGTAAGCTGAGACCGGGCGGGTGACTTGCACGAGAAGAGAGTCTCGGTGTAGTGTCTCCGTCTGAGTCGATTAAGGACCTTGTCGATGTAGGCTTGATGATCGAGGACCCTTTAACTGGTCACATGCCTCGTCATGGGTAAGCCTTGCCTCGAGCAGACTAAGGCCGGAATAAGATAACACAAAATGGGAGTGGAGCGGTGGCGAGAGTAGCGTGTACCCTCCGTGGCAAGAGGCTGGACGGTGGTGTATCTGTGCTCTCGGTTTGCGTGAACCTGATCCGGTCTTAAGAACCCCGGTGGCGGGTTGACATATGCAAGGGTTAAGTGCTACATATGTCGTGTGATTGGAGATCCTCAGCTGAGTATAATCGATTCGGATTGCCGTACCTTCGCGGTTATGAAGACTTGGTCACTGCCCTACACGTAGCATTCCACTAAAGATAATGGGTTTTTGGTTAAGAAATTGGCTAGTGCAGGACCAGTGATTGAACTAGGGTAGAAAGAACTCTAGTGCAGGAAATTTTACCTAACTTGACAAATAAAATTGGATTTTTAAGGATCCACTTTAGTAAGCATTTCTGCAAAACAGAGTCTTTGACTATTGAGAAGCCTTACCTTGACTCCCATATATCCAGCATACCCTTGAGAGTCTTTTCCTTAGTCGGGTAAGACTTGCTGAGTAATTCCATACTCAGGGTTTATCCCTTTGTTGTTTTTAGGTGGTGAAGTAGCAGACTTTTGCTGCTTCTGTGCTAAGGTGGTTCCCAAGGGAGAAAACCAAGACTGAGGTGCGGGAGGACTCGGTCCTCCACTTAAGATCTTTTGTTTTTAGTTCTTCGGGAGAAGTTTGTGTCTCCCTGGTTTGTATAATTATTACTTTTATGCACTCACTTTTAGAACTGGTCTGTAATAACTTAACTTGAGCTTACTTTGGAAATAAATGTAAGATTATGTAAATCGCTTCCGCATATCTTTATCTCCGATGATCTGTAATGTCTGCAAGACGGGTGAAACGTTCCTGGTGAGGTAAGGAAAGATACCGAGCTTGTCAAGTAACTTAGGAACATCTACAGGGTGTCTGATGTCTGTTAGACAAGGACAACTGTAGGTGGGCCTGATTACTTGGGAGGTTCCGTCACAGTCCGGACCTGTGGCGCGGACAGTCCGGCCCCCTAGTGCGGACAGTCCGGACCCTGACAGAGAAATGCACTTCTTTTCTCTTTGATTGTGGTTATTGGTATCAACTTTTCATCTCTGGATGTATGTCACATTTATTGCAGTGGTTTGGGTGGTCTCCGCAAGAAGCTTGCAGGTCGCTTCAAATCAAAGCGCCCTCGTGCAGATGATGCTGACTACATTCCAACTTCTGATTCAGAGGCCCAATCCTCAGCTGGGGGCACTGAACCTATGGACACAGAAGACATTCCTCATATACATCCTGACTACCCAATTGATATCACAGGTTGGACATTCCCAAAGAGGCGGTTTTCTATGGCTGAATACTGCTCAAGGCGAACTGTGAATCAATACTCTCTGCCATCTGACACCAATGTTCAATTCTTCCACACTCAGCTCCAATTTGATGTTTTTTGGGGCACATTGATGGATACCAACTTCCATAAACATCAGGTGATTGATTGGTCCTTCATGCTAGGACAATCAGTTATGGCGGGTCTGATTCCTAAGTTTGAGACATGTGGTCTGTATTAGTTTATGGGGCAGAGAACTGACTTCAGTGAGATGGCAGTCAAGCAATTCCTGGCCACAGCAGAGATTGATATAGAAGAGGAATCCATCATTTGGATGACAGGATTCAAGAGATATTCTACAACTTTTGCTGATTTTGCTACTGCAAATAGTCTGAATTATGGCATCATTTCAGCTGGGATAGATCTCTACACTGAAGATAATTTTGAGGACTTTGTGCAATTCTATGAGCCAGCAAGGCTGGGCATACCTAGGAGGTTTGGAGAGACAGCAGGACTAAGGCATAATCCTGCTGTGATCAACAAGATTGCCAGAGTCACTATTCTCCCTAAGAGTGGGGATAAGAGCAAAATTCGAGACAAATTTTGGAACATTATCCACCACATCATGAATGGTGAGGTAATGAATATTGTGCTCTTCATGATGAGATAGCTCAATGATTTGAAAATGGACAAAAACCAGAATCTAGCATATGCTCCTTATATTATGGCTCTAATCAAAGCAAAGACAAGATTCGAGGGGTCCTGCGAGACAGTTCATACACCGTTTAGACCTTTCAAGAATGAAATAGGGTTCCTCACCAGGCCACTCACTCCCTTCCCAGATGATGAGGAAGACCCTGGTTATGATGCAGGCGTAGCTCCTGATGCTGAGGCAGAGCAGATGCTTCCTCCTCCACCTCCTCCTCAGGCTCAGCAGTATTGGCAGCCTGGTCCAGGCTACTTTGACCCATATTTTCAAAATATGCAGCACGGGCTTCAGACCCATATTGATACTCGCTTTAAGGGAATGATGACACATATGGATCACCGCCTGGATGACATGCAATCGAGGTTTGACAGTAACTGGGATGCGCTCAACTCTGAGTATTTTGAGTTTCGCGATCACATTCAAACCACTGTCACTGATCCTATCATGACCCGACTGAACAATATGCAGCAAAGTTTTCAGGATAACATGGGAGCTCTATTTAGTCAATTTGACAACCTCTCTACCAATGACAGCATGCATGAGATCAGTCAGAGGCAGCAGCAACTCCAACAAGACTTTGGACAGTTCTCCTCTCTTTTTGATACCTTCAGCACTCACTATTACAACATGCATCCGCCACCAAGTGATCAGTGAAGCCTCTCTTTTGTGGCAAATTGATGCCAAAGGGGGAGAGAAGTGAAGAAAGAGGAGAGAAGGAGAGAAGTTATCTTATTTTATTCAGGGGGAGTTGTGCTTATGTGGACATTGAGACCGTGCATGTGCATGTTTACCATCTTATGTCGCATGCATTATTTTATGTCTTATGCACTTGGTACTGGCTACTATTTGAACTTTGAACTCTATGTCTTATGTCTGTGGACAATTATGTGTAATATTCTGTGGGTTGAACTATGTTTAGTTCAGGATTACTCTGTGTATGGTTAATCGAGGAGTGATTTTAATTGCTGCGCTTACTTTACATATTATCTCTTGTACACCTCGATAACCATGACTGTAGGAAGGTCTCCATTAAAACTCCGATCAATTATGTGTGTTATATCTTCAGCTTGAAAGAATCCTGCACACACATAGGGGGAGTCTTTCTTACATTCCGAGTTTTAATTGGGATTTATCTATCTCTCGGACAGAACTTCAAATCAAGATAGGTCCTATGAAACTCATCTCCAAAATCCTTCTTATACCTAAGGTATGAGAGAGGTTTTGAAAAACAAAACTTCTCTTTAATATATTATGTATTGTTGTCATCAATTACCAAAAAGGGGGAGATTGTGAATCATCTAGGCCCCTTGGTGATGTTTTGGTAATTAATGACAACTGCCTGTGGGCTAACGATTCTTGGAGAAATAAGAATGCAGGGTTGGACCATATAGAACAGGAAATCTTGGAGATTCATAAGCATTGGTTGTGGATCAAGTGAAGGCAAAGGTATAACATAGGTTTTGTTTTCTGCCAGTCTTGAGGAGTTTAGAGAAGATACTTGACCGGATTAGTAGGCTAGATAGCCGTACTATTAAGAGGGGTCAACGACTTTGATCTGTGTAAAGCTTAGTGCCTCATAGAGCATCTAGTGGTTGCATTTGCATGAGGACTAACAGCGCTTCGAATTTCATGATTTAAAATTTCTTTCAAAAGCGTGTTTGAAAAACTCGAATTCTTGGATGCGCGGACCGTCCGGGTGTTGAGGGCGGACCGTCCGCGGTCCACCAGTGGGTCCGAAGTCTGCCCACTTCGGACTTTTACTGTTCCTTTGCACTGCGGACCGTCTCGGCCTTGGGGCCAGACAGTCCGTAATCCTGACCAGAGAAGTCTGCTTTCGGGACAGTCCCTGAATTATAGTGCGGACCGTCCGGCTTGGATGGCGGACAGTCCGCAGGTGCCAAATATGGTTTGGGCAGGGACTATGTGTTTTTTGTGATTTGTTCTACGGACTGTCTGGAGGTTATCTCCGGACGGTACTGTTTTCAGGTCTCGGACCGTCCGGCCTTGTAGGCGAACGGTCCGCCTGTGCTAACCGCTCTTGGTCAGAAGTCCGGGTGCTTCAAGTTGCCAGGTCGCGGACGGTCCGGCCATGGTGGGCGGACTGTCCGGACCTAACTTTTCTGACAGCTCTGACAGATTTTAAACGGGGAATATAGCCGTTGTGTGTACGGCGAACCGTCCGGCCCTAGGGCGCGGACCGTCCACGTGTGCGTAGAGCAGGTGCTTTTTGCTTATAACCGTTGGAATTTGATGGGGGTCTATAAATAGAAGGGTAGCTCGTGTGTGAGACCTCACTTGGCCATTCCTTGCACACATTGAGCTCATTTGTGATCCTTTAACTCACTCTCTCACACTCTTTGCTTGAGATCGCATTCTAGTGAGAGATTGAGGGTTCCTAGTGCATTTGCATCCTTCGGTGATTCTTGAGGCACTAGGTGGTACACCGAGCAAGCGTCATCGGCTTGTTACTCTTGGAGGTTGTCGCCTCCTAGACGGCTCGGGTGATTGTCTCCGTCGAGCTCTCCAAGAAGATTGTGGAGAAGCCGCGGTGTTGATTGTGAGGGGTTCGCGCCTACCTCGCCGGAGCGGCAAAGGTGACATTAGTGGAATCGAGGTATTGAGTGATTTCTTGTCCACTTGGCTCAAAGATCAAGCCGTGTCTTGATAGAGGAGCAAGTGAGAGCTTGAAGTCCACCTCAACGTGAATTAGGGGTGATCGGCAAATCACCGATACCACGGGATAAAATTCGGTGTCTTTACTTTCTTGCATTACTTATTGTCGTGCAAGTGATTAGTGTTTTGCATATTGTTCTTCAAGTATTCAATCACCTTAGTTGATTCTCATAGATTGTTTACTTGTTATCACTAGAGAATTTATTCCTCTTGTTGTATTGATTAAATTTCCCTAGTGTTTTTTGTTTTAGTCAAAACCGTCTATTCACCCCCCTCTAGCCGGTGTCCTAGATCCTACAACATCCCATGGGTTAATATTATTTGGACCAATCATTACAGTCACTCTCTGCCCTCGGATAGACCAGTTAGCTCTTTTTGGTGGCAAGATGTCCTTAAAACGCTTGAATCATTTAAGAGTATTGCTAGGGTGGAAATTGGAGATGGAAAAACAACATTACTCTGGCATGATAACTGGGATGGTATTCCCAAATCAACATAGTATCCAGAACTTTGGTCCTTCTCTGCCTGCAAAGATATCACTGTGCTACAAGCAAGATTGGTCGACTCCCAAGAATTGTTCCATGCACCGTTGTCCATTGAAGCCTTTGTTCAACTTCAAGAATTGAATGATCGCTTGGATAATCTCCCACATAATAATCAGAGAGACAAATGGAGCTACTCTACTTCTTCTAGCTTATTTTCCTCACAAAAGATCTATTCTCATTTGATGGGTAACTAGCGAACACATCCCATTTTCTCTTGGTTATGGAAATCCAGATGTCAACCCAAACACAAGGTGTTCTTTTGGCTACTACTGAAAGACAGATTAAATACCAGAGCTTTTCTAAGGCAGCGGTCTATGTTTCTAGACTCTTACTCCTGTGACAACAGTATTCTTCAAGTTGAAGAGACGACCATTCACCTTTTTCAGATGCAATTTTGCTAAGAGATGTTGGTCCCTGGTTGGAATCTCTCCTTCGTGTTCTGCAGATTTATTCAACACCATTTTAAGAATCAGAAGACGTTGGCAAGTCCCTTAGAAACTTGAAGCCATAATTTTATTGACCTGGGGCATCTGGAAATGCAGAAATAATTGGGTGTTCAATGAGATTCCGCCCACGGTGGAAGGTTGTCGAGATATGTTCAAATCTGGAATGAACCTTCTTAGTCATCGAGTTAAGCCAGTAATAGGTGATAAAATTAGAGTCTGGCTTCTTTATTCTGCCCTGTAACTCTAATTTTTTTATTATATACTCACCCCCTGTATCTTCACCCGGCCCACTCTTGTTTCCTTAAGCAATAAAATACTGTAGGCCCCCTACAGTAACTTTTACTTCAAAAAAAAGATATTCGAAAAATAGGTTAGTTGAGAATAATCTATGTTCCTCAAAGTAGTGGGACACACCCTCCCTAATTGTATGATTTTCTGTGCTCATATCCGCTAAAATTATTTTTCTCGAATTTTTATTTCTCATAATAAAATTTACAACAAAGCTTTTATCAACTTTGTAGGATTATAAAGTACAAGGATATGCAATTTAGTGCAGATGAATGATTGAGGAAGCATAAAAATAATTATATCAACTCTACCTAATCATAAAGTCAATTTAATTTAGTTTATGAAATTGATGAAGAGAGAATAATGAGATTACCACACTTATCTTGTATAATCATCACCTTAATCATCTATGTTGTATACAAAATGCTCTCAAAAAATTCTCTCTCAAAATATCAAAAAAACTATAAAATGATCATTTCTACTTGTCTATTTTTTTAAAAAAAATTATCATCATAAAAAATATCTCTATCTCCTCGGCCGCTGTGCTCCCCTAGTATCCCACGTTTAAATAGTAAAAATAACAAAAAAAATATGCATGAATGGAGATTTAAAATATGGTTGCTAGATTTAAAACTCACCTTCACACCCACCTAGCCAATAGAACAAACATGTCTCTATGTATTTATTCTATATCTCTACTATATTAAATATCATTTTTCTTGATTCCACGATAATTGTGCTCCCTCACGTTTAAATAGTAAAAAAAATAAAAATATGCTGAAATGGATATTTGTATCATGGTTGTTGGTTTTAAACCCCATATTTACACCTACCTAGCCGATGAAACAAACACAACTATATATTATACTCTATAATGAAACATAAATAAAAATCGTAACAACATATGTGCAGTTCTTATTTATGAAGGACAACCCTAATCTGATTTAGACACTGATCTAGACACGAACTCCATTTAGGCCACTAGTAAAATCATAACAATAGGTGATTTGCTAGAGATAGCCTTAGAGCATGTTTGTTTCAGCTTATAAATTATACTAGTTAGGTGCACGTGCATTGTAATGGCATACAATTTATTAAATAAAAAGTTAGTACATGACGATTGCATGAAAACGAACAACTATCACTAAACTTTATATCCCACGACGAATTCTTTACCAACAACCAGTATAGAATTTAAATTGTTGTTTTTAATTCATTCTAAGGAACATATTCAGATTAACACGAATAAAACACTTAAGGAAATCTTCCAATAATGTTGTACAACAGGAAGTTGGAACAGGAGATGGAAGCTCTCAACATGATGCAGTAACATGTGTATACATTCAAGCAGTGGAAGTAGGAAGGAAAAAAAACTATCGAAACTCTTTAACATTAGTCCTTATAAACAATACACGATGATAATTACAGAAAGGTACTTTTACACAGTCACCAACAACATGAGCATCCTCTTCTGGTGCAAACTCTAACCTTCCTGGAATCAAAAGATACAATCACATATTGAATTATACATGCAACAAAAATAAAACTAAAAAATCAAAATACAATTACATGAACATCCTATTTTCTGTGGATCAAGTAGGAGCTGTTGTGGTTTTGGCAAAGATATACCATCAAGTGAATATATATCAACGACCAAGGAAAAGAACTATACCATTCAAACATAGTCACTTTCAGTGTTGCTATGGCACATAACTACAGAAGTCTAGATCTTACAAGTAGAGGTAGTGCAACGGTCCAAGATCTTTTCTCCAGAAAACCATGAGTCATACAAGAATACTCAAAATGAGCAATCCTAGATTAATACCTTATTAGCACTATTGTAACGGTCCAAGATCTTTTCTCTAGAAAACAATGAGTCATATAGGAATACGCAAAAATGAGCAATCCTAAGTTAACACCTTATTAGCACTATTGTCTTAATGAGCAAGACTAATAATGCAAACATCCCATTTCTGAGCTGATTTCTTTGTTGTATAATTCTTTGAATAGTTAATCTGTGACTTACACAGCCTTATAAGTTATAAAAACTATGAAATACATATGCAATACTCTATACAGATTTCTACACACAAAATTTTGAGCTATCACTAACTACAGTTTCCTCAACCATGAAAAACTATGATCAGCTATAGCTAAAAGAAGAGCAACAGGTATTTATTTATCAACAGTGCAATCGTCCCAAAAATCACATGTCTCCCTGAGTTATATGTTAAGCTAAAAAAGCCAGTCAAGTAAATTTTCAAAGCTGTTGTGAAGAATATGAAAGTTAGTAGGTTGACAACAGAGGTAGTTTGTTTAAGTAGCGCTAGGTGCTAGCCTAATAATCGAGGCAATATTCATTTTATACAAACCTTATAACCTGTCCACAAGAGGTGAAGCAAATTATGGTTGTGCCTTCGATCGCAGCTTGCAACTAGAAAAGTAGTTATGATATTTTTGACAATAAAAATCAGTGTCATGACAATTGTGATTGTGATACGACATTGATAGACAGAAAAATGTTTCTCAGACAAACATTAGACAAAGATTGAAATGAGAAGCATATATATCTTACGGCTGAGGAAGCAATAGACTCAAAGCGGGTCATAGGTTCTCCCGCTCACAGTTCGCTTGTAGTATAAGTCTTGGTTGAATACCTCCTCAGCCAGTAAAACAATTGGCAGACATTATATACTAAACTGGTCAATGAAAAGCCAGGTAAAAAGCAAAAAAAAAGAGAGAAAGTAATCATAAATCCTTCAGCAAAAAAACATAAACTCAATATAAATTTTACCTCATCACAAATTATGCCCACTTTTGAAATAGTCTCAAATAGATATAAACCATGGAGAGTCTCAACACTAAGGAGAATGGTGTTACTCCCTGAAGTAAAAATGAAATTGTGCATCATGATTAGATTGTTCTTTGTAAGCGTAGTAGTGCACCATGGACCAGTATGTTAGGCTACACAAGCTAGTGCCCACCAAAGATTATCAAGAATTTATCGTGAAGAACAACTGCCACATCGATTGTTTTCACGCGAGTAGGTCTGAGGTTGTCAGTCATGTTGTCCATGATACGAGCAGCAGGCTTTGCAGCCATGTTGCACTTGTCAAGCGCAGACTTTTCAAACAAAAAGAACTACAATATGGAGAACTAAGATCAAAGGCTAAATGAATTGGTATAAAACAAGGACAAATGTTGCATCTTAAAAAAGCGAAAGGTAAACGATCCTGCACCTGGCCCCCGCCAGTGACCGTCGGGGCGCCCTCCACTTTTGACATGCTGAGACCCTAGCTGTCACCATGGTGGCGCTCGTGAAACAAGATCGGAACCTAGATGATGACATGAGAGCGACTGAGCAAAGATGAAGAAACAAATAACAATCTAGTAGCAACAGGTCTCTGTCATGGCCGGTCCAGCGTCAGGAGGCGGCATCGGTTGATTTTAAATTTTCAATATTCTATTTGGTGATGGGCCGTGTGGGCTGGGTGATGTGTGAGGGCGTGTGGCCCATGTAAGCAACTACTTAAATAATTCTGTGAGAGATGGGAACAACTAACGAAGAAGAGAAACAGAAAATTCCACAAACCGTGGGCAAACCTTGCATCTTCTGTATTTCTGAGAATCACCGGTGATCCTCACGTCGATGGCGACGCGACGTCGGCCACGGGCATCACAAGTGGTATCAGAGTTGCGATCTTCGGCAGCAACCACGACGGCTCCCAAGGCAAAGCCCTCCGTGCAGACTCGATTCATTTTGGAGGCCATGGCGGAATTCGATCGGGCGGTGCAGGAGTGGTGGAATCGGATGTTCGAGTCAATGGAAGCACTGACGGGAGAGGTGAAGGACATGAAGAAGGTACAGAATCAGTTGATGACGTAGGCAGAGATCGCGGCAGCGGTCGCTGAACGGGCTGTAGAGGAGAGAATCGAACTGTACCTGAAGCTGGAGGAGACGGATCGAGAGATGGCTCAATTATGGCTGGATTAGATGGGAAGAGAGATGGAGAATTCATCAGGGGAAGTGGAGAATCGATGAAGGAGGCATCATCAGCAGAACATGGGTGTCGAGCGAGGATTTCAGAGAAGAGATCAGTCCGAGCCGAGGGTGGATCGACATCGAGAGGAGAGGCCGATCGGGCACGCGAACACGCAGGTACTAGGGTGATGATCCTGCTGTTTGGATAGATAAGTGCCTGGAATATTTTCACATGTATCAAGTTCCATCGTCTTTGTGGGTTTCGGCTGCTTCTATTCACATGGAACAGAATGCAGCGAGATGGTGGCAGGTGCAGAAATTGAAACAAGGAGCGAGGGTGTGGACGGAGTTTGTGACAGCAGTAGAGGGCAAGTTTGGGGCTGATGCGTATGCCAAGGCTCTGAGAAAATTGAGAAATCTGAAGCAGGTGGATACTCTGGACTCATATGTGCATGAGTTCGAACAGGCCAGATATCAGGCTGCTGTGCATAATACAAGGTTGGATGAACTGTTTTTGTTACACAGTTTATACATGGGCTTAAGTTGAAGATTCAGCATGTTGTGCAGATGCATCAACCTACCACTGTAGATAAGGCTGCATCATTAGCCCAGTTACAGCAGGAGATGTTGGAGAAAGGGAGGCATAAGGTTGCCATGCAAGGGTATGCTACGAAGCAAAACTTGGCTGGTAATAAGGTAGATGGAAGAGGACAACAAATGGGGGAGACTTATTTCGTGAAAGACAAGTTAGAGAGTTTCGCAAGCTTAATGGACTGTGCTATGCATGTGGTGAGAAATTCGAGCCTGGACACCTGACCAAGTGTGTAAGGAGGAAACCAGTTCAGTTGAATGTGGTGGTTACTGAGGAGGAGCCAATGGAACTCACTGATGACGTTCTCCAGAAACTTGCCTAGGAGGATGAGAGGGAGGATCACTACTGTTGGTTATCTTTTCAGGCTGTATCAGGAACTGACAATGAAAAAGCATGAGGATCAGGTCAGTGGTGGGAAAACATACCATGTTAATGCTTGTGGATTCTGACAGTTCCTCTAACTTCATCAGCCAACATATGGTGCATATGTTGGGTTTAAAAGTGGAACACTACCAGCCAGTGAAAGTTAAGGTAGCTAGTGGGCATGCATTGGATTGTAACACTATGGTTAAAAACTTGGAGTGGTGGTCACATGGACATTTCTATCATACTGATATGAGGGTATTACCATTGGGGGTATTTGATGCCATACTTGGTTATGAATGGTTGATGGAGCACAGTCCTATGGAGTGTGATTGGATTGATAAAGTATTACAGTTTAAGGATGCTGGCCAATGGGTGAAGCTGTATGGAGATGGTGCTGAGAACAATTCTTCCATTCAGAATGTGTCAGTTCTGCAAGTGCAGAAATGGATTAAAGGTCATGAGGTGTGGGTAATGGTTCTGCTAGGGGAGGTTAAGGAGGATAATAACACGGTTCAGCATGAAGATATTCAGGCTTTGATGAAGGAGTTCGCAGACCTGTTTTCTATTCCTACTCAGTTACCTCCTATCAGAGAATTTGACCATCATATACCTCTATTACCTAGAGCAGTTCCTGTGAATTCTAAACCTTATAGATACTCACCTTTTCACAAGGATGAGATTGAAAGACAGGTAGATGCACTGCTGAAAGCTGGGCTCATTACCCCAAGTGTTAGTCCTTTTGCTTCACCAGTGTTACTGGTTAAAAAAAGGATGGCTCGTGGCGTTTTTGTGTGGACTATAGGAAACTGAATGACCTTACTATCAAAAACAGATTTCCTATGCCGTTGGTTGAGGAGATATTGGAGGAGTTAGCTGACACTTAATACTTTACGAGTCTAGATCTTACTGCTAGGTACCACCAGATTCAGATGGGGATAACAGAAGAGTACAAAACTGCATTTAAGACACATCAAGGGCATTATCAATTCAGAGTTATGAAATTTGGTCTCACAAATGCGCCAGCCACATTTCAGTGTGCTATGAACTTCATTCTAGCACCTGAAAGGGAAATAAGGTCAAACCTTTTCCTAAATAATTTTGGTGGTTGAATTGCCCAACACAAATAATTGGACTAACTAGTTTGCTCTAGATTATATGTTCCACAGGTACCAAAGGTTCACAACAAACCAATACAAAGTTAAAAGAAAGGGTTCAAAACAAAGTAGCAAAGAAAACCGAAGGCTGCACTGGTCTGGCGCACCAGACAGTGTCCGGTGCACCACCGAACAGTGTTCGGTGCACCAGGGTGAATCAGCTCAAACTCCTCAGCTTCGGGTTTCCCAGGCGCAGCTCCGCTATAATTCATCGGACTGTCCGGTGTGCCACCGGACTGTCCGGTGCACCAGCGGAGCAATGGCTATCTGCACGCAACGGTCGACTCTACAAAGTGAACAGTGCAATTCAGATGTCAGAGTAGAAGGTCAGAGGGGCACCGGACTGTCTGGTGTGGCACCGGACTGTCCGGTGCCGCATGAGGACAAAGCCTCCAACGGTCGACCAGCTCCAAGCCCTAACTGCAGGATGATGTGGCGATGCACCAAACACTGTCCGGTGGCGCACCGAATACTGTCCGGTGGCGCACCGGACTGTCCGGTGCGCCCATCGCCAGTAGCCTTCTCCAACGGCTACAATTTGGTTGGTGGCTATAAATACCACCCCAACCGGCCACTTCAAGGTGTGGGAGCCCAAGCAACATTCCAAGTCATTTAGTTGACATATTCAAGCCCTCCCAACCACCTCTATTCATTGATCCATCCTATACACGAGATTAAGACCACTACAACCAACACAAGTGCCACAAAAGAGAGAGCAAGCAAGAGAGAGCTACTCGTTTGAGTTTAGCACTAGTGCCTTGTGAGATTCATTGAGAGAAAGTGTGTGCTACATCTTGTGTTCATTTGCGCGTGGAGTTTTGACTCCCATTGAACTTCCTCCAAAGTTTTGGAAGCTTGTAAAGCTAGCAAGAGACACCAAAGAGTGTGGTGATCCTTGCGGGGTCTTAAGTGATCCTTGAGAAGAAGAAGAGCTCGCCGGTCTTTGGTGATCGGTGGAGAGAGGAAAAGGGTTGAAAGAGACCCGTCCTTAGTGGACTCCTCAACGGGGACTAGGCCTTCAAGGGCCGAACCTCGGTAGAACAAATCTCCCATGTCTCTTGTGTTCATTTCTTGTGATTTGTTTGTTTTCCCTCACTCTAAGTTTTCTTGCACTATTTTTTGCTAATATTATTTGGTGTTGTTTCAAGTTAAATTCTCATTTAGTGAAGTAACACCTTGCAAGAAAGAACTCGTGTTATTGCTCTTCTTATCTAAGCCCTCTTGCTTTATTATCATAGACTTATTAGTTGTATTGATTTATCAATTCCGCATTATTTGAAAGCAATACTCTTTATAAGCATAGGACTTAGTTTTTATACTCCGATAACTGTGTATCTTGTTCTAACAACTAATCAAAGGATCTAGTTAGGGTGTAAAGCTATAATTTTTAGGTTTCGCCTATCCACCCCCCCCCTCTAGGCGACTTTCAATTGGTATCAGAACTAGGCACTTCATATTGAGTCTAACAACTCGAAGTGATGGCTCGAAGAAGATCCCAAAAGAATAAGAAGACCAAGGAGAACAAGGAGGTTACTCTTGAGATATTACTTTCCGATTGTTCTAATTATGATTCATGGTCTACTAGGGTGATAAATGCTTTTAGAACCGTAGATCCTCAATTAGAACAAATTTTAGACAAGAGTATCATTCCTTCTAGTTATGATAGGAAAAATGCTTCCGAGGAAGATCAAAGATGTATGCGCTTAAACTACCTAGCTTATGACATCTTAAGTAATTCTCTTAGCAAAGAAGATTATCATGCCTTCATAATGAATTATAATGAATCTATTCGTGATGCGCATGATATTTGGACTAGAATTAAAACTAAATTTGATGAGTCCAAACATGATGGTTCATTTTGTGCTTCTACTTCCTTTGGTCCTTGTGAAACTAACCCTTTGAAGGAAGAAGAAGAAAATGAACTATGGAGACCAAACGATGAATCCACCTCTCCAAAAGGTGTGTCTTCCCATTCCGATTCCCACATATGTTGTGTGGCTAATGAAAATGATAGTGGAAGCACAAATGAGGATGAGGAGGATGAGAGAAGCTTCATGCAACTCTACGCTCGTCTAAGCCAAGAAGATAAGGTGGTCATGCTCAAACTTCTAAAAAGAGCTAGAGAGCAAAGCGAAGCTCATCAAATGCTAGAAGATATTCTCTCCATAAAAATGCTAAGATTTGATGAGTTGACTAAAGAACATAAGGAGCTAAAGTGCTCTCATGTTGATTTGGTCCAAAGGTATGAAACTATTTCAATTGAGCAAGATAACTCTTTACATTGTATCGCTCAATTAGTAAATAAGAATGCCTTGCTTAAGGACCAAGTAGAAAAGCTAAAAATTGAAAATCTAGCTTTTCAAGAAAAACATGATATGCTTCTATATTCTCATGAAAATCTTATGGATAATCATATCATGTTAAACGTTACTCATGAGGTTGTGGTAGAAAACTTAAAATCCCAACAACCTCACTCATGCACATGTATTCAGATTGAAACTATATTACCATGTGCTAATGCTTGTTGTCCGTCGATAAGCAAATCTTCCTTTGAGCTAGAATTTGCAGGAACAAAAGATGATACATATCAAAAGCTCAAAGAAGAAAATGAGAATCTAAAGATGAGCTTGACACAACTAAAAGGGAAGTGCATTGCTCAACCTTCTCAAGATAACCATGATCACATGGTGAAGAAGCTTGAGGTGGGAACAACCGTGGCATGCACTAAGTCCCTTGAAGAAAATGTCAAGGACTTGAGAATTGCCAAGAGAAAAGAACAAAATAAAAAAATCAATACCTCTGCCAAAAGCCTCAACCATGCCTCCATGCAAGGTAACATCCAAGGTAATGATCAAGCCACACTTCACACTAAGAGAAGTAAGAAGTGTAGTGAATGCTTTGAAAAGGGACACTCGATTAGGTCATGTCCCTATATTAAAAATGACTTGATTATTAACAAGGATGATAAACTTTGTTTTAAATGCTCAAAGAAGGGACACTTAACTAAGTCTTGTCCTAATTTGAAACAAAAAGGCATAGTATTAGAAAAGAAAATATTAACTAACCATGTAGCAAGCAAGAAACAAGGAAAGAAGAAATCTTCAAGACTTAAAGATCGCCTTTGCTACATATGCCTAAAGAAGGGACATCAATGCAAGGATTGTCTCATTGGTAACTATCCCACTCCTAGCTTATCAATTAATTCTTAGGTAACTAGGCAACCCAAAATTGCAACTTGTGCTAGAAAGGTAATGAGTTTACCTAGTGCTAACACAAAGGACGTTTGGGTTCCTAGATCTTTGTTGACTAACCTTGATGGACCCATCAAGCGATGGGTACCAAAATATGCTTGACAAGCTTTGCAGGAGAAGGAGATGATATGAAGCTTTGGGGTGCTTGAGAGAGTCAATTCAATTCTTATTAACTCAAGCTATCAATCTTCAATGATCTATATATCCAAGATTGACCCAAAGTTATTTCAAATTATTATGCCTAAAACTCATATCATCTCGGGGAAGATATTGATGTTATAGGAAATAAAGAATTATCCTGTGCGGAAAGATCAAGGCCTACAACATGGAGGAAAGCCAAAGGATGGTAACACTTATGTTTTTAAGTGCACGTATCTTAAATTACCATTTCTCATGTGCCTTGTGTAGTCACATAGAAAAAGAAGCACTTCAAATGTCTTAAAATTATGTCACCATTCTTTGAAGAAATTCCTCTCATATGGTAGATTGCATATTCATCATTTCTATACTATGGCAATCTACATGCTTTAAATTATTGCAAGTACCTCATGGCATGTTTTACACTAATTATCTTATTATTGCCATGATTCTAGATATAGAGAGATATTACAAGTTCTTAAAAGAATAAGGTGTCATGTAAGGAATTCAAATCCTTAGGACACTTATAAAAGGAAAATTCTCTCTATAACTAGAATAGTGAGACTAATGCTTTTATCTAAGTAACCCAAGTAGTCTCACTTGTAGAGAATAAGTTTCTCTTTGGAAGTGCGTAATCTAACATAAAAGGAAAAATCAATCCAATGACTTATGTTGTTGTGCTTCTTGCTTAAATTGGATAAGATTCTTCTACATTCATCGCTCTCCATGATTGAATTAGATTTGCTCCCATTATCTTAAGGAATTAACTATACTTGTTTTATAAGTTAAAACTAAGCATATATCATGGAATAATCTAGTTCATATTATAAAGTTTCCATGCTTTAGTAATCCACTTTTCATTCCTTGTCAAAATGATTACAAAAAGGGAAACTAGTGCTTGTGTTACTAACAACGTATCTCTTGAGCTTACTTATGGAAATCTACAAAAGATAAAGTGCATGTTTAAGTCACAAACCTCTAGGAAAAAAGCAAAGGTATGGGAACTCTTTTTCCCATCAATGGTTATTTATTCTAAATTATGTGAAGAATAGATTCTTTATTGGACTTAATTTTTGCTAGATGTGCATTCAATCTCGTTTTCATAAATGCACTAGTCCATTAGAGTCTATTTCATGCCTTTGCTATATTTGTTTTCATATTGATTTGCTTCTAAGTAATGATTAATAAATTCAATATGAAGAAGTAAATTTCGTATGATTGATCAAAATGTTTAAAATGTGCATATTCCTTGTTCCTAATGATGTGCACTAATGTTAAGGAGTTTACTTCATGTCTATGTGACTTATGGATGATGAATTGTTTTTATTTCCTATCTAAAGAAATCATCCTTCATCGTATACTCCCTTGTGCTATTAACATCTTTCTTGAGTATTTTCAATAAGTTTGGAAGGAAAAAGAGACAACTACAAAGGGAGGACACTCACATGAAAGAGAAGGACATCAAGAACAACAACACCTACTTGGACAGTAAGATCTACAAAAACAATCAATGGTGTGGTTGTAAGTATTCTAAATCTTTTTATTGTGAGAATACCAGGCTTAAGTTGTTTATTGCAAATTTTATAAGCCTTGATCAAGATGTGTAAATGCTTCTCCCTATTTTGTCTTTAAAAGTGGGTGCATCTATCTAACTCATTCAAATTCTTGATGCATGTCTTTAGGGGGAGTCTATTTCTATATCTTGATTATGTTGAGACTATCGCTTTATCTTAGTAATCTCATATAGTCTCTTGCATGAGAATAAGTTTCTCATGAAGTATGCTACTATATATCAATCCAACCTGGTTAAAATAATGTCACCTTTATCAAGGATTGTTGCTTTCATTGCTAAAGTAGCATATTTACTGGATTCTCCTATTTTAAGCTTATCTAATGCATATGTTGTTCTTTTGATCACATCTGGTATTTGTTTGATCATTGAATAACTTCAATTTACACCTATGTTTCTTAGTGCCGCGTATACTATCAATCGATATCTCTCTTGATATGCACTAAGTTAAAAGGAGAATTCATGATACATTTATGCAATTTGTGATCCATTTGATATATGCTAACAATGACTTGGAGAAGGATCACTAGTTGTAGAACTCTCTCTTCTGCAAAATATTTCCATATATTGTCTTGAATATAGGTCTTAAGCAACTAAGACTAAGGACAAAGCACAGTGAAGAGAGCGTCTCTATGTGAAGGTACAAAAGGGTAAAACTACTTCCTCTCATTTACACATGTACCTAGATCTTCCTTTCCTCTACTTTCTTTACATATCTTGTATAAAAGAAAGACAAAGCATGACTATGCATTATCCCTGCTTCATACCTAGTTTGGGTGAAGTAATTTTATTGTCAAAGAGCTTAAAGCTTAACCTTGTAACGAGGATAAGCTGCCTTTGTTCCAAAGGTGGATGGTCCTTAAGCCTCTTTGAAATCCTTAAGGGAAAATGCTTAAGATGTTTATAACATGCTTTCATAAGTGCATAAACTGTCATGAGCGTCACACTTATATTATGACACAATGCACTTCACATTCTCTATGATATAGATATGTTCTCATTAACCTAATTATGTGCAATTGGCATTTAAGGCCAAAATACGTGTTCCTCTCAATGCACATGTTTAAGGGGAGCAATCTATATTATATAGAACTATGATTTTGCTTAATTGATATATCTTTTGATCATATCTCTTTTGCGTCTATGACTAATATGTTTTCAATTGTATTCTCATGCTTAGTCATAGAATTGAAAGAAAAATGGAGTACTCGGCAAAGACGACGCTTCCACTCAACTCCATCATATTATCTACTCTTTGCTGGTATTCCACCATCTCTCCATTGGTATAATCTTTCACTCATATATTATTTGCCAAACTGGGAGAGAAGTTACTTAGGGCTTATATTTCACTCACAAGTATCCGTTTTTAGCGATTCATGCCGAAGGGGGAGAAAGTATTAGCCCAAAGCAAAAGGACTGCACCACCACCAACGAATTTAAAAAATGAAGTTTTCAAATTGGTATCTTAATGTGTTTTCAAAAGGGGGAGAAAGTTTTAGTATCTTCAAAAATTTGTAAAACCCTCTTGAACACTAAGAGGAAAATTTCATTGAGGGGGAGTTTTGTTTAAGTCAAAGGAAAAGCATTTGAAACAGGGGGAGAAAATTTCAAATCTTGAAAATGCTTCTTTCAGTCTTATTATTATACCTTTGACTATTTGCAAAAGGTTTTTGAAAAGAATTTTCAAAAGATTTGCAAAAACAAAACATGTGGTGCAAATATGGTCCAAAATATCAAAAGAAAGAAAACAATCCATGCATATCTAGTAGAAATAATTATATTGGTTTCACTCCAAGCAACCTTTGCACTTACCTTATGCAAACTAGTTCAATTCTGCACTTATATATTTGCTTTGGTTTGTGTTGGCATCAATCACCAAAAAGGGGGACATTGAAAGGGAAATAGGGTCAAACCTTTTCCTAAATAATTTTGGTGGTTGAATTGCCCAACACAAATAATTGGACTAACTAGTTTGCTCTAGATTATATGTTCCACAGGTACCAAAGGTTCACAACAAACCAATACAAAGTTAAAAGAAAGGGTTCAAAACAAAGGAGCAAAGAAAACCGAAGGCTGCCCTGGTGTGGCGCACCGAACTGTCCGGTGGCACACCGGACAGTGTCCGATGCACCACCGGACAGTGTCCGGTGCACCAGGGTGAATCAGCTCAAACTCCTCAGCTTCGGGTTTCCCAGGCGCAGCTCCGCTATAATTCACCGGACTGTCCGATGTGCCACCGGACTGTCTGGTGCACCAGCGGAGCAACGACTATCTGCACGCAACGGTCGACTCTGCAAAGTGAACAGTGCAATTCAGATGTCAGAGCAGAAGGTCAGAGGGGCACCGGATTGTCCAGTGCCGCATGAGGATAAAGGCTCCAATGGTCGACCAGCTTCAAGCCCTAACGGCAGGATGACGTGGCGGCGCACCGGACACTGTCCGGTGCGCCCATCGCCAGTAGCCTTCTCCAACGGCTACAATTTGGTTGGTGGCTATAAATACCACCCCAACCGGCCACTTCAAGGTCTGGGAGCCCAAGCAACATTCCAAGTCATTTAGTTGACATATTCAAGTCCTCCCAACCACCTCTATTCATTGATCCATCCTATACACGAGATTTAGACCACTACAACCAACACAAGTGCCATAAAAGAGAGAGCAAGCAAGAGAGAGCTACTCGTTTGAGTTTAGCGCTAGTGCCTTGTGAGATTCATTGAGAGAAAGTGTGTGCTACATCTTGTGTTCATTTGTGCGTGGAGTTTTGACTCCCATTGAACTTCCTCCAAAGTTTTGGAGGCTTGTAAAGCTAGCAAGAGACACCAAAGAGTGTGGTGATCCTTGCGGGGTCTTAAGTGATCCTTGAGAAGAAGAAGAAGAGCTCGCCGGTCTTTGGTGATCGGTGGAGAGAGGGAAAGGGTTGAAAGAGACCCGTCCTTAGTGGACTCCTCAACGGGGACTACGCCTTCGAGGGCCGAACCTCGGTAAAACAAATTACCCGTGTCTCTTGTGTTCATTTCTTGTGATTTGTTTGTTTTCCCTGACTCTAAGTTTTCTTGCACTATTCTTTGCTAATATTATTTGGTGTTGTTTCAAGTTAAATTCTCATTTAGTGAAGTAACACCTTGCAAGAAAGAACTCGTGTTATTGCTCTTCTTATCTAAGCCCTCTTGCTTTATTCTCATAGACTATTAGTTGTATTGATTTATCAATTCTGCATTATTTGAAAGCAATACTCTTTATAAGCATAGGACTTAGTTTTTATACTCCGATAACTATGTATCTTGTTCTAACCACTAATCAAAGGATCTAGTTGGGGTGTAAAGTTATAGTTTTCAGGTTTCGCCTATCCACCCCCCTCTAGGCGACTTTCAGCACCCTTTCTTAGGAAGTTCACCATGGTGTTTCTTGATGAAATATTAATCTATAGTGCTTCCTGGAGAGAGCATGTGCAACATGTGAGGATGGTGTTCACTAAACTGAGGAAGCATTAATTTTTTCTCAAGAGGTCTAAGTGTGCTTTTGCTAAAACTGAATTGATTTACTTAGGTCATGTGATTTCTCAGAATGGTGCAGCAGCTGACCCTTCTAAAACTGAAGCTATGAGAAAATGGCCCACTCCATCGTCAGTAACAGAATTGCGGGGATTTTTAGGTCTAACTGGATACTATCGAAGGTTTGTTAAGAATAATGGAGTAATTGCCAAGCCCCTTACTAGACTATTGCAGCACAAGGCTTTGTGTGGACTGCAGAGGCTGAGGCAACTTTTGTTGCTCTAAAACAGACTATGATGACTACCACAGTTTCAGGTGCCCTTTGAAGTGGAAACTGATGCTCGTGCAGTGGGTATTGGGGCAGTGTTGATGCAAAAACATAAACCTGTGGCTTATCTAAGCAAGGCTCTTAGTGCAAAGAATCAGCTGTTGTCCATATATGAGAAAAAATTTATAGCATTACTATTGGCTGTTTCTAAGTGGAGACAATATTTACAACATGCAGAATTCATCATCAAGGCTAACCATAAGGCTCTCAGCTTCTTGGAGGATCAAACATTGCATTCTGAATGGCAAAAGAAGGCTATGACTAAGCTTATGGGACTCCAGTTCAAGGTGGTGTATCGAAAAGGCAAAGAGAATATAGCTGCTGATGCCTTATCTCGAGTAGGACATGCTATGGTAATGCAAATTATCATGCATGTTCATCCTCTTTGGAATCAAGATGTACTAAATTCTTATGTTACTGATGTCCAAGCTCAAGAGTTGTTGGGTCAGTTGGCCATTCGCAGTCCTGATGAACATGGGTTTTCTTTACATCAGGGTATTATAAGGAAGGATGGGTTGATTTGGGTGGCTAATAATTCTGCCCTCAAAACCAAACTCATTTCTGCTATGCATGATAGTGCTATGGGAGGGCACTCAGGAGGCCAAGCCACTTATCACAGACTGAAGAGACTGTTTTGGTGGAAGGGACTTAAGGGTGATGTCTTGGAGTATGTCAGTCAGTGTTATATTTGTCAGCATGCTAAGACTGAAAGAAAGCATTCCTCTGGACTCCTTCAGCCTTTACCCATTCCACATGGTGCTTGGCAGGATTTGACGATGGATTTCATTAAGAGATTACCTAAGTCTGAAGGCTATGATACAATTTTGGTGTGGTGGATCGTTTCACTAAGTCGGCTCATTTCTTTGCATTGAAACATCCTTTTTCAGTAGCTACAGTGGCTCAAGTATTTCTGGACAACATTGTGAAACTGCACGGTACTCCTAAGTCTTTGGTTTCGGATAGGGACAAAATCTTTACTAGTCTTTTCTAGAAGTCACTGTTTCAGACTTTGAATACTAAATTGGCTTTATCCACAGCCTATCATCCTCAGACTGATGGACAGTCTGTAAGAGTTAATCAATGTCTTGAAATGTATTTGTGTTGTTCTATACATGACAATCCTACCAAATGGAAGAAATGGCTGGCTCTAGCCGAGTTTTGGTACAACTCTGCAGATCACACTAGTTTGGGGTGCTCTCCGTTTAAAGCCTTATATGGTTATCATCCAGTCTTAGCTGCAGCTCCTCATCTGTTAGGAGACACTGATCAATCTGTTCAGGATTTGCTACAAGAGAGGCTGGCTTATTCGGAGTTGTTGAAGACTCGCTTAGCTGCTGCTCAGAATCGCATGAAACATCAAGCTGATAAGTTCAGACTGGATAGGGACTTTCAGGTGGGGGATAGTGTACTTCTGAAATTGCAACCCTATGTCCTGAGTTTAGTGGTTAGTCGAGCTCATCCCAAGGTTGCTTTTAAATTCTTTGGCCCCTTCAAAGTGCTCCAACGTGTTGGATCAGTTGCTTATAAGCTGGATTTACCTTCTACGGCTTTGGTTCATCTGGTGTTTCATGTGTCTTAGCTTAAGCCGTTTACGCCGAAGTATACACCAGTTTTTTCTGACATCTCTCAGTTGGTTGACCTGTCTGGCCGGGATGTTCATCCTGTTCAGTTGCTGGATCGTTGTTTGGTTCGACGGGGTCACAAGCCTGTGGTACAAGTTTAGGTGGCCTGGTCGGAACTACCAAATGGTGATACTAATTGGGAAGACTTTGATGTATTGAAGACTCGATTTCCAGAGGTTCTTGATTGGGTACAATCAATTCATGGCGGCGGGGAAGATGTCATGGCCGGTCCAGCGTCAGGAGGCGGCATCGGTTGATTTTGAATTTTCAATATTCTGTTTGGTGATGGGCCGTGTGGGCTGGGTGATGTGTGAGGGCATGTGGCCCATGTAAGCAACTACTTAAATAATTCTGTGAGAGATGGGAACAACTAACGAAGAAGAGAAACAGAAAATTCCACAAACCGTGGGCAAACCTTGCGTCTTTTGTATTTCTGAGAATTACCGGTGATCCTCACGTCGACGACGACGCGACGTTGGCCACAGGCATCACAGTCTCAGGGGCTCGAGGCGGGGGAGGCAACAGCCTCGCCCCTGCGCATGGAATATCTTCCCAAAACATCAGGTCCGGGTGCGGTGGTGGGCATCTACGGGCAGGGGAGCATGTGAGGTGATGGTGCTGCCTCGGTGGGCATTGAGGGGAGGAGGCGTGCACGCACGACAGTGGCATGGCGGGCATCCTAGGGGCGGGGCAGGGATAGGCAGGGGCGGCGGATGCGAAGGCGGCGGGGTGGCATCGCGAGCGGGGACGGGGACACGTCCGAGTGGAGGCATCCACTTTTGCTTCTTAATAGAGTAGTATAGATAATCTAGATTATAATATCTCTAGATTATATTCTATATGTAGTTGTTTGGTAGTCTAGATTATACAAACATAGATTATTGTTACACTACTATATTTTGACTGCAAGAGACTACAAGGGATGTTATACCAACGCAGAATATTGTAAGATGGAATGGATCTACTAATTTAAAGAGTCATCGAATGATAGGTTACATATGTCACACCTTGCCAACATTTTAAAAATCTATGAATCTACAACACGCAGACAGTAAAGCACGAGGATAGTGGAAATAGTGAGCACTCACAAATCTTCCCCCCTTCGACAACTACTTTAGCAAGTAATTACATCACAATTCAGTGGTCCTTGACCCCTCAAAAGGAAGCCCTCGTGGGAGAACTATACAACTCGCCCTCCGTGAAATGCAAAACCAGTCCAACACACTAGACTTTCACAACACCGGCGGCGGTGCGCAGCGAGATGTTCCTAGGAGGCGGCGGGCGGGATGACTTGGGGAGACCATGGGAGTAAAAAAAAGGACACATAACTATGGATAGTGGGTTATTTTATGGATAGTGGGTTATTTGCTAAAATTAATCTAGAATAAACTACTCTTGAAATTATAAGATTATCATAATTGATAATCTAGGTATTAGATTATATCTAGACCTATAATTTAGTCATTTATTTACCCATTAGACTATTTACGCTAGATTATATATAATTTCATCATATTATAATATGAAACAAACATAGCCTTAGACAGGTCTGGTCGCCTGAATGTAACACCCGTCCAATCCCTGGACCAGCGGTACTTACTCCTGCCAGATCTCTAGAATCAAATATTGTTCCCATAGACCAACACAGATCTTTTGTGTACGCTTTGTCCTCACTCATGCACACCCAAGAAAAACTTCCCGGTCGGCCACCCATCCTAAATTACTCCAAGCCAAGCACAGTTAACTTAGAGGTTCTTTCGAGATAGGCTTTCGAAAAAAGATGCACCTTTTTAGTATGAATACTCTATTAATTCTATTAAGCCTTAGGCCAGAATATCATAATCCACCCCCTTAGAAGACCGACGTCCTCGTCGGTCAACCCCAATCCAGGAACCTCCCCTCTTGGCCACGTCTATATGTCTAGTGTCGTCATATGTCATGCCATGTGACTACTCCGGACCCACATACGCCATACGCCATATACCCGAACCCCCTAGCCCATACACGCCTGTGAAACCACGAGGGTCGGCTCTAATACCACTTGTAACACCCCGTCTAATCCTTGAACCGGTGGTACTTACTCCTGTCAGCTCTCTAGGATTATATATCGTCCCCACAGGCCAACACGAGTCTTTTGTGCGCACTTTGTCCTCACTCATGCGCACCTGAGAAAACTTTCCGGTCGGTCACCCATCCCAAATTTCTCCAAGCCAAGCACGCTTAACTTAGAGGTTCTTTCGAGATAGACTTCCAAAAAAGAAGATACAGCTTATTGATATAAATATTTTATTAATTCTATTAAACCTTGACCTACAATATTCTATATCAGGGCCAGGATATCACACGGCAAGCCGAACCGGATCCTCCACAGTCCACAGCAACATCTAGTGCCCTGCCGACGAATTTTCCTCTGCTCGGCCTTGGAGGCTCGCAAAACGCCGCAAGAAGCCCGATCCACACGAGAGTCTGTCGCTTGAAACGGACCTTATCAGCATCGGCGCTCGGCCCATTCGAGGCCCACAGAGTGAGGAGGAGTCGAGGAGCAGGAGGCTAGGGTTTAAGGTGCACGGCGATGGCGACGGCGGCGAAGACCCTCGCCCGGGCTGGATCCTCCCTCTTCGGCCGCATTCTCGCGTCCCCTTCCATAATCCGCCCCGGGCTGCCGCTCGCCGGGCTGCGGCCGCACTTCCCACCGCCGGCACCGGCGGGGCTGGACGCTTACGAGGCGGAGACCGTCGCCAGGCTGAGCTCGCTCCCCGGCGAGATCTCCTTCCCCTGCGGCCTCCCCTCGCTCCGCTTCTTCATCGACGACGGTATATTTTCTCTCTCACATACGCACGCGCTCATGAATGGATTGGGCCGTGGTTGAGTTGTCCAGTTGGGCTTGGATCGCCAGTCACTGCTAGATTCAGAAATGGGGAATAGGGTGTACCGGGAGCAATTTGGTCATACCGTTCCCTGTATATAGAGATTGTAGTGCGTGACCACTCGAAACTCGCATGATTTCTGTAGGACTGCGCAATTACTGTGATTTGCAGTTATACCATTTCACTATTAAGCTCTTTTTTTTTTGCGGAGTTGGGAGGAATTGCCATGATTTCGTGCAGTATTCCTTGTTTAGGTATTGTTTTCTGAAATGTCATGGATGTCTTCATCAATGCTGACGTGTTACTATTACCTGTGTTAGTGTGTTAGCGCTTGTTTTGTTAGCTAGATGTAGCTTGAGGCGTTGAGCAGATGTTGCCTGACTTTCATGTGCTTGACAGCTTCAAATGCTGTATTGCTGGCATGGCAATATTCTGAAGAAGTTGCCATAAAAGTGATGATTTGTGGGTGTGTCTGGCCCACTAATGAGTGTGTGCTTGACAAACAAATGTTTAGCGCTTGTGTTATGTCTATATGATTCACAAGCAGTAGTGTTCAAAATCTTGTGTTATCTGGTTGTGTTGGAAGTTACTGAGTGGTTGATCAACCTTGAGAAAACTAATGTTTCTAGTGTGATTGGTGCCCTTATGCATACAAGAACACGTTGCTTCAATTCAGTATGCACTATTTAAAGTTCCTTGATTTTTTTTGTTCCTTGAATAGTAGGTGGCAGAATCCAAAGATTGATACGCTGCATAAAGTGTTTGTGGATCATTTGAAAGCCTAATACTGAGATTGTGTGGAGTTTGGGAAGTTCTGCTACTCGTAAACGTATGATTTATGTTGAATTAAGTCCTACGTTTGGTAGAAAGTGCACTAGAAATACTCAATTACACAAGTTTCTTTTTGCTGCCCTAAGATTGTTTACCTGCATGGTGCCAAATGGTGACTGTCAGCTTGTTTAGTCTGCTGGTGATTGTCCTAAGATTTGGTAGAAAGTGTCTGCTGGTGAGTATAAGTTTATGACCTGGGAGCTAGGACCAAATGATTATGTCTGTGAGTTTGATGTCTTCGCTAATCTGTTTCTTGTGTTCTGATATTTGTAGTTGAGGATCCTGTTGCTAATGACCCTCTCCAGTTGCTTCCGAAAAGAACTTACCAGCCCAGTACCATCAAGCGGAAAAGAACCCATGGATTCCTTACACGGTCTGTCTCTCTAGTTTCCCTTATCCCATTCAACTGTGTGTTCACTACTTTGCTTCCCCCATTCCTCATGCAAAAAAGTAAAAAAGTTATAAAACGACATGTTTGAAGTTGGAAAGTTTTGTAGGCATTTCCGTTTCATGATTGCCTTCCACGCCTCATTTAGATTAGGAGGTTAGTTTACCTTGCATGATTGTGGTTCAAGTGGCCTGATGTCCTTGTTGCCTTGTTGCTGCAGTAAATCGACCAAGGGTGGGCGCAAGATGATTGCCCGGAGAATCGCAAAAGGCAGGCACAGAATTTCAGTTTAGCAACATCCCATAGCAGCACTGGATGTTTTCTGTACTACAGAGTCGTACCGTGTTCTTTGTGTGAACGACGTATTTTAAGCTTTTTTAAAGTTTTTGCATACCACCCTGCTGAAGCATGAAACTGAGCCCCCGCGCAAGCAGCTGAAACAAACTCTTGCTGCGAAATAAACAAGTCAAAGGAACTGGTGGAAAACTGCCGCGCCGAATGAGTTCATTTGGAGCAGCTGCGTGCCGCATTTGTGTTTGTTTGTGCTGGAATTGCCACGTATCAGATGCGTGCGTGGTACGCCTGAGTCTGAGTGTGGTAGCAGTAGCACTTGGCCTTGTTTTCAGAGTGGGGGTCAGGGGGGGGGGGGGGGGGGGGGGGGCTAGTGTAATACTTTACTCTCTTCTAAATTACCAGGAGAGATTTTATTCTACTATTTTCTAGGGGAGGGAGAGTATGGTGCACCTGCTGCCATTTTCTTTCGCGACATTGTGGTAATACAATCATGATAGTGATAGGATAGCCTGACAGCGTTTGGACGCGTTGCCTTTGCTTGCCCTGCTAGGTGCGGTGCGGTGGCGGCCGCTCGCTTGGTCAGGTTCTTGTCAACTGCTACGTGGCTCAGCCCTCATGGTGCGTGGAAGGCCATGCTCTCTCTCTCTCTCCTGCCACCACGGCTCTGAACCTGAGAGCAATAGAGCATGAGACACTATACCTTATACTATGTGCCGTGTATACCTATGGAGTTTGGATGCATGTGGCACTTGGCACCCAGGGCTGGAGCTGAGGCCGCGAGCTCGCACGTGTTGCGGTTAGGTCCCAACTCGGTGCTGGGCGCTGCTGTTCAGTCTGCTGCGTCGGCGTCTTAGCTGAAAACGGAACTGTCCACAAAAGTTCAGACACACACCGCAAGTTTCATCTGTCAAATGTGTTTTGAATCAAAATATAGTAAACCATCTTTAAAAAAATATATATGACGACATAAAACTTAATTTAGCAGACACGTTCATGTTTTCAATCTATAAAAGTTCGAAAACATTTGACGATCCACGTTTTTATATGTTTGAATATAAGCACGATCAAAACGTCATTCTCCGTGGCTAGACCTAGACGTCCTCGAATAGTCATACAAATTAATCACATTTTTTGTAGGGTAAAAGACCTCCTCTGATCTACTTCCTCCGTCCTAAATTACAAGTTATTTTTTATTTTTGAAAGCATATCAAGTTTAAGAAATATTATATATAAAAAAAGGCTAGACGCCGCGCTCTGCTCGAAGGTGATGGGTTGAACGCGAGTGCCGAAAATGAGTATAGGCATGTTTGGATCGACTTTTTTTAAGAGTTTTTTCTGATAAATTGTCTGTGGAGAAAAACTATCGGTGAGAAAAAGGTGGTTAGTAAGAATCTGGATATTTGAAAACATGGCTGTGGAGAGAATCTACTAATTAGAATTTAGGTGTTTGGCTATTCGAATTGTCAGATATCAGATTCTTAAGTACATACTATAAAACAATAAATTGTCGTACTAGTCAACAGAAAATTCGAAAATAGCCAATGTGCAAGCAACATATGTTACATAAGTATGGTAAGTTAAGACACTAACACGGTAGCAATCGAATCTCTAAACGCACTCATGACTAACCTATCAGATGGTCCACGACTACTCTCTGCTACCCCCTAATCACCAACTTTCGTCCTAGATACGGAATGATCAAAGTCGTGACCGTGTATGACACTATCCCTAATAAAGTTATGTAATGCCATACAAGCTACATTAATCTTCAATTGCTTCCGTAACGAAAAAGAAGGGAGACTAAGCAGGATTCGCCACTTCATCTTCAACACTCCAAACGATCGTTCTATGACATTCCTTAGCGACGAGTGGGTATAGTCGAATACCTCTTTCGCACCAACAGGTTGTCTTCCATGATGCCATTTGGATATGTGGTATTTTTGTCCGTTGTATGGTGCAGGGTATCCTTTCCGGTTGGGGTAACTTGAATCAATAAGATAATATTCATCTGCATTATAAAATACTGCTAGGAATTTAATGAGTACAGGAACCTAGACAATTTAGTACAACAAAGTTCACAACACATTACATGTAACTACTACCCATTGGAACACGCATGCCGACAAGAAATAACCAAATCCATGAGTACAAGGCCCATGGACCAAGTAGTAGGACATAGTTCACAAACAACTCGATAACCACTACAACATAAATGTGGTTACAATCTTCGGTGATAGAAAATATTTTTGGCGCATACTATGTTAAGGTCTAAGGACATTTACAACAATCCGGATCTAAGCACCAAATGATGACACCAACAAAAATGCATGTAAACATCTGTGCGGTAATAACAACAACAAAAAAAAATTATAGGTCAGAAGTGAAGCTTCACCTTTTTCAAACCGAAGTCAGGAGCACGAAGAGGGGAACATATCTCTAGATCTGTAGATAACTTGTAAACAAAAAAGGACAAGAAAGTGTTAGTGACGTGACCTATATCTCTGGATCTGAAATGTACATGAGAGGGCAACCAAATCTCTACATTCGAAATGAGGATAGTTGAAAATATTGAAACCAATAAAGCGTTGGAAACATCCCACAGGTGGATAGAAAACATGTAAATCGCACACATAGCATTTGCTAGATCCACGAACTACAGTTCAAAGACAAAGGGAAGCAATGCCATAGAGACATAGTCGCACATGGACAGATCCATATGAAGGCGAATGGGGGAACAAATACCATACTGGAAGACGAATCTATGAAGAACTCTAAATCGGCAGCAACGAACTCAACGAGCAATGTCTACAAGAAGAACAAGCGCTAGTAAGGTACGAGGGAAGGATGCAAGCTTGGAGGGGAGAAACAGCGAGAACCAGTGGGGCTCAGCATCGAGAGCCGATCCGGGACGAAAGCAGAACCCTAACATGTGGGGACAAATGGGTCACATGTATGATAGAAAGCGACTCGGTTTACTGAGCAAGCGGGCTGTATGCACTTTTCTGAGATCGTTGCCGACCCATTTTCGCGGCGAAGCACTTTGGACGACAGCTACGTGAGAATCTAGGTGTTTGGGTGCCATACACGACTTCTAGCTGCCACGGGCCGAAAAAAACAGATCCAAATAGGTTCCATGTCCGTTCGTTTGGAGCATAACTTAGGAACAATTTGGAGTCTGGTGGAGTCACTATAACATGAAAAAGAGAAAAAGTTAAACCTGTAAAAATTGAAATGTGTTTTTTTATAAGTTGCAATAGTTAGGGAGAGGTAGCTAATAGTTTCTTTATAAGTGGATCGTTGGGTACTTTAAAATAAGTTTAAGCTAGACTACAAGCTGAGTTGTTTGGATCAACTATAAAATCTATCTGATCTAAACACGGCTTATAGCAATTTATTAGAGGCGCGTTCAAAATGCTTCACCGGAGGTGTATCACATACAAAAAAAGCTTCAAACGATCCTGTTTTTTTTCCCCAAAAACTTTTACAATTTCCGTTCCTTAATGGCCTTGGCCGTATGCAGCTGTTTATATAAAATGCCTAAACCCCGTACCCCTAGTCCCCGACCACCTCACCGCATCCCCACCGCGCAGCCAGATGGCCTCTTCCTCCTCGTGCCCGCTCGCCCCCGGGACAAGCGGGTGCAAGCCCAGGACGACGCGGACCAGCGGCGTCGGGTTCGGAGTCGAAGCAATGGCGCGGAGCGTGGCGGCAGTGAAGCTGGAGCCGAAGCCGGAGCCGTGGGCGGCGGACGCAGAGGAGGGGTCGTCAATTGTGCCGCGGTCGATGGAGGGGCCACCGTTCCCGGCGCCGTTCGTGGCGAAGACGTACGAGATGGTGGCGGACGCAGCCACGGACGCCGTAGTGTCGTGGGCGCCCTGCGGCGCGGGGAACACTTTCGTGGTGTGGGACCCGCAGGCGCTCGCCACCGGCATCCTCCCGCGCTTCTTCAAGCACGCCAACTTCGCGTCCTTCGTCAGGCAGCTCAACGTCTACGTACGTACGGTATCTCTCACACCCGCACCCACGCGCACATGCCCTTACTATACTTGTTGCTGCTTCGTGCTGTGATGAACGGCGTTCTTGTGTGGCGACCGCTTGACTTATCCCGTATGCTTTGCCTCCCTTGCGTAAGCTGTTGCTAGCGATTCCTGGACCTCAGTTGCTTCTCTGTTACTCGTTGTTGTCTGATCAATGTTGGTCATAGTTGTTTGTGTTGCAAAAGGCAGGAGATGGGAATATGATCTGCTTCAGCTTTGCGGCAAATTCTATTAGTCGGGAACTCGGGATTGGTGCCAAGACTAACGTGTGAGGGTAGTGTTCGTGGACATGGGTAACTTTGCTGAGATAACAGTTGAACAGTGTAGAACTGGGCCAGTCCCAACCCCCAAGTTCTCAAGTCCCAACTGCTCATTATGCTGATCCATGTGCCTGTAATTTGGACTGTTGTGTATAGCAGATTAGCAGTTAGCCAGTTACTTTATTTCAGCGTTAATCATCAAAGCTGAAAATCTTTGGCTACATAAACAGCGGAAATTCAATGGCGATGTAGCTGCGTTTGTGCGTCCAGCCAAAATGTTCATTCATGCCACTCAATCGTGTTTATCCACAATCATAGAATAGGTTTTAAACTTCTGCGATGAATTAGATGTGCTTAGATTTCTTATGCTCCATCCACTATGTTGTAGTGTGAGATTTCTTCTGCTCCATCCACCATGCTGTTGCGTGTAACACTAATTCCAGTTTCTTCCCATTGCGATATAAGATACTTGTGTTGTGTATCCTCTAAAACCAATAGGATAATGTGCTTTGTCCTGGAGACTACAAGTGTCCGAGCAGTTGGCATGTCATAATCAAATTCTATTCCACTGCTCTGACTGCTCTGAAGTACTGAACCTCATGACCCGTCCAACCTTTAGCAGTTAAAAAGCAAAAGGCGATGGGAACATGATATAAGTGACACTTGTTGTTTTGTTTGTCCTATTGGTGATGTTGAGCTCCGTTATTTTCTAGTAGTATGTATCTGGCCTTGATGTCCATGAGCTGCAGGACACTTGCTTTGTTCCTATGGCCTTATTTTTTTTGTGGTAATTAATTTCATAGTGTACTGTGCTATTGTCCCTTTGGTTGAGTTTTTGTGCTAAAGGGCATTGCCGCTTTAACTATTTTTTTTCTTGTTTTATACTCCCTCCTTTCCAAAATATAATTCGTTTTAGACTAATTATATATTCATTAAGTAATAAATGAATGTAGTTTACATGTATATATTAATTATCACTGGAATGAACGCGGACGGAAAAAAATGGGCTAGAAAGAACTATATTTTGGAACGAATGAACGTGGCTAGGCTCATGGAAAAATGTTATAAAAACTCTGTATTCTAATCTCTTCTCGTACAACCTCGGCTTTGCGCTGACGGAACGGTGGTAGTGAAACTGTGAAAGGTTGATTGTGTTTCGCTACCTCTTGCATAAACGCTAATGGTTCTGTTCCTGTTGTGCAGGGATTCAGGAAGGTGAATCCAAATCGTTGGGAGTTTGCAAACGAATCATTCTTAGCAGGCCAGAAGCATCTGCTGAAAAGCATCAGGAGGAGGCGCGCGTCCAAGCCTCAGGTAGAAGCACCGCCAAGAAACAGCGCAAGTGCTTGTTCCGGACAGCCCAACAAGGATCCCGGGGTGGTCGAGAGTTTGAAACGGGACCGCGCAGCGCTCAGGGCTGAAGTCATCACGCTAAGGCAGCAGTACAGCATTTGCAAATCCCAACTCGTCGCCCTGGAGGAGAGGATCCTGAACAACGAGAGGGACCAGCAGACGGCCATCGCCTTCTTCGCAAAGGTGCTCAGCAATCCAGCTTTCGTGCAGCAGGTCCTGCGCAACTACGCCAGGGAGAGACAGCTACACGGCGCTTCCAAAAGACAGCGGCTGATGGAAAACGAAGGACATCGGCAGGGCGATTTGCCACTGAGGGGTAGCACCGAAGCCGCGTGTGCGACCGGGGCGGCTGGCGTCTCTGTGGGGACTGGGAGCACCGATGGCAGCACAGCCGCGAAACAGGAGTCTGGGACTGAGTTGAATGATCAGGAGGTGAACAGTATTTGGTCTGATGTGTGGGACGAGCTGGACCTGGACCTGGACGCTGTACCAGTCGCTGAAATGGACCGGCGAGAAGCGAACAAGGGCGTGGCTGGCTTCCACGACGTCGAGGACTTGAGTGGCCGGCCTTGCGGTTGGGGTGATGAGTTCTCGTATCTCGCGGAGCCGATGCAGTTCGTGGAGCACTGTGACTAGTGGTGCAAGAATAGCTTGATCTGGAGCTGGAGGGGGATGATTAGTGGCTTGTTCATAGCTTCACCATACTAGGATTCTGCCAGCTGAGATTCGTATATACTGGTTGAGTTGACATGCTCGCTGTGGTGTGGTGTATAGCGTCAGCTCGGACTTCTCAGAACGTACTGCAAACCAGAATGTGTGATAATTTGTCCTTTTCTTTTCTAACTTTTGCTGGATAAAGTACAGGGTGCAGCGATTGATACCATCGTGGAGCATTTAGCTTTCGGACATTGGTACCGCCAACGATGGCATATTTCGCGATGTTAGAACTTAACATGTTGTGTCACGAGTTTGCTCGACTTGACCTACTATGTTGGTATCACTTAGATCTTTGAGCTTGATATTATGTATTATTTGAATCTCCGAACTTTGATTAATGTACTCCAATGTGGCACAGCAGGTCGATATCCATTAGATTTGAGCAAACTCGGTTTTTAACGGGTTTGCATGGGCCAATCAAGTTAAAGAACCAGTTTTATTGGTTTTTATGTTCGGGGACCCAAATAACATAACGTGCCAATTTCGAAAACTGATACTGCATTTTACTCTTTCATGAGATATGAGCCACTAGGAGTGAGGGGCATATACAATTGTTGATATTAAAAAAAGAATTAAACACATGAGCGGTCTTTGAACTTGGCTAAGATATCACTTAGATCCACGAACTTTATAAATAAAATTTTAAGTTCTTGAATTTGTTAAATGTCATATCATAATGGTCAGTATGATTTAAAAAATGAACCTATGATGCATTTTTAAGTTCGTAGATATAAATGGTATCCCTTGATAAATTTAGACTGTCTGCAATAACGTCTCCTAAATGTAGAAGCTCAAAGAACCTAAAAATGCATCCTACTTTAATCCACGAACTTAAAAAATGAACGAACTTTAAAAATGCATGATGTAGGTTCATTTTTAAAGCTATATCAGTGTGCTTGGTATGTGCCTCAAGCACTGGTTAGCTGTTAAATAACCAGTACTAATATTATCACACCATAATTTAGCATAAAGGGGTGCAAAAATACTTAGCCCTTTCAATAAGGGTTGAATCTATGTAACTTTAGTAGTTTCATTTGCCAAAGCTTTATGTTCAGCCTTTGTACTTGATTTTGACATTGTAGCTTGCTTTATAAGACTCAAGGACATAAGATTATCTCTTAGAAAAATAGCAAAAACCCATGTTATGGAATATGACCTTCTTATTCTAAGTCCAACATCTTATGTGAGGTTCATATATCGAATGATTCTTTTATTGCTGACTAGTGAACATCAGTAGGCGCACGTAGAAACTGGCATACCTTATTAACTTAGAATGCAATACTTGATTATATCAGGGTTACCCACTATAGTGCTCCAACTATGCTTATGTAGTTTGTGGCATCCTAGGCATCCAATAAGTTCCCTTGCTCTATGGACAATTTTCAGAAGTGGATAACATTTTTTTAGATAATGGAACAGAAATAAGGTCCCAGCCTCTACACCATCCAAGACAGCGTACACAGCGTAGAAGTGGATAACATAGTGGTAGTGGAGACTGGTGTGCAATGTGTCATTCCCACTCATCTCATTATATCAGTGACATATTTTTCTTGTGAGATACGTATCCATCACATGTGTTATGTACATCTATTACAAGAAAATACTGTATGTCTCCCAAATCTTTTAATGCAAAAAGAATGAAGATCACTAAGCAGGGAGCAACAACTTCTTATGAAGAGCTGGTGACTATAGTGACATCAACCTATATTAGTAGAAATATAGTTGTTGACGCCTTTTCGGAGCGCCAAACACTCAACAAGAACCGTGGCGGTGCTCTCTGGTCAGGCGCGGACGGTCCGCGGCACAGGGCCGGATGGTCTACGACCTGGCGTAGAGGCTAGGGTTCCCTGCTTGACGGCCGAACGGTCCGCGCCCTAGGGCCGGACGGTCCGCGCGTGTGCAGGGGCGACGGAGGATCGCCGGTGGCGCTTGGATCTCGCTCCCGGGAGGGACCCCGTCGGGGAGGAGAGATCCTAAGTGGTGTCTAGGCTCGGGCAGGCCGACCTAGACTCCTCTAATCGACGTAGAGTCGATGAGAGGCGAGGAATTTGGGGATCGAGAGGCTAAACTAGAACTAGACTAGAACTACTCCTAATTGTACAGGAAATAAATGTGAAATAGAAGTTGTATTGATTCGATTGATGATTCCAAATCGGTCGTATACCTCTCTATTTATAGAGGAGGGGGTTGGACCCTTTACAAACTAATTTCCGAGCTTTTCCCGCGATTTTAGCTAACAATCGTAGCACAAAACTCGGAACCCTAATCTGCTCACGCGCGGACCGTCCGGCCCCTAGGCACGGACTGTCCGGACCACGGACTGTCCGGCCTCAGAGCTGGACCGTCCGCAAGGCTCAATTCAGTGCTCAACATATGCCCCCTGCCTTTTGATGGAGCTGAGCAAACCAAAAGCATCTTAACACGATGTGATTACATCGGTTTTCTTAAGCATCTTGCCACATACTAGGATGATATTGCTTGAGGAAACGACCATTCAAAGCCTTGGGCAAATCCTTGCCTTGTAATGTTTGTAGCAAATAGGCGTTACCAGACATTACCTGTTTTACTTTATAAGGACCCTCCCAGCTTGGCGACCATTTCCCAAACTTTCGATCTTTATTCCTTAGAGGCAGGATGGTCTTCCACACCAGATCCCCTACTTGAAATGACTTTGCTTTGACCTTCTTGTTGTAGGCCCTGGCTATCATGATCTTGTCCTTTTCTATTGCTCCCAAAGCTATCACCCTCTTGTCGGTTACCTCATCAATATTATCCATCATTGAATCATAATAATCAGTGACGGTTAGATCATTTTGTCTGGCAAACCTGACAGCATTCAAACTTATTTCCACAGGCAACACTGCTTCCTGCCCATAGACAAGCTCAAAAGGAGATACTTTAGTAGCACTATGTTTAGATATTTTATGAGCCCATAAAGCTTCGGACAAAATCTTATGCCAATGCTTAGGATTATCGGATATCTTCTTTTTTATCAAGTTAATCAATGTCCTATTACTAGACTTGGCATGTCCATTGGCCTGAGCATAATATGGAGATGAATTAAGCAACTTAATTCTATATAATTCAGCAAATTCACGTACCTCCTTTGACATAAAAGAAGTCCTTTGATCTGTAGTCAAGGTCTAGGGAATGTCGAGTCTATGAATAATATGCTCAGTTATGAACTCAATCACCTCCTTGTGTGTCATGTTCTTCAGAGCAACGGCTTCAGTCCATTTGGTAAAGTAGTCAGTGGCAACTAACACGAACCGATGTCCCTTTGATGATGAAGGGTGAATCTCCCTAATAAAGTCTAACCCCCATCCTCTGAAAGGCCAAGGCTTGATGATACGATGTAATTCGGCTGCAGGAACCAACTGTAGGTCACCGAATTTTTTACACACTTGGCAACCCTTGTAGTACTTAAAACAATCAGCTATCATATTAGGCCAATAAAAACCAGACCTTCGCAACAACCACTTCATCTTTGGAGCCGATTTATGGGTACCACAAATTCCTTCATGTATTTCGACCATGGCTAATATAGCATCATCTGGGCCCAAGCACTTAAGTAGGACGTCGTTGACTGTTCGGCGGTAGAGTTCATCACTCATCAAAACATACTTGAAAGTTGTACGCCGAATGTTCTTATCTATCCTGACATTAGGATTTCGTAAATAATTAGTTATGGGCGTCCTCCAATCACTTGCATCGGCTTCATTACCAGCCGAATTGATTAGGAGAACTTTCCTAGTAACCCCGGACGGTCCGCGACCTGGGGATTTGGCCCTGCACTGGTTATCAGATTTTCAGTATTGTGAAATTTCCCTCGCTTTATCCGATAACCTGATGCATCTTGTACCAAATTGTTAGCTCTATGATTCTCAACTCTAGAGATATGCCGAATACTGAATTCATCAAAAGAATGGATTATGCTCCAACATTTTTCAAGGTAACTATTTAGAGTACCATCAAAACATTGATATTCTTCTAACACTTGTTGGACGACCAGCTGAGAATCACCCAATGCCTTTACATGTTTTACTCCCATACCACTTAAAAGTTCCAAGCCGAACAAAAGGGCTTCATATTCGGCTTGATTGTTAGTGCAATAAGTTTTCAATCGGCTAGAGAAGTCGAAGGAGATATCACTTGGTGAAACAAGTACTATGCCAATTCCTTGCCCTTCATTGCAAACCGATCCATCAAAATATAAAGTCCAAGGAGTAATAGTGAGGTATGACATGTCTAGTTCATGAGTATCATTAATCCGATGCTCTACAATAAAATCTGCTACGACCTGGCCTTTCATAGATTTCAACGGTTCATAGGCCAAGTCATATTCTATGAGTGCATAAGCCCACTCACCAATCCTACCACTTATAATTGGGTTATGCAACATATACTTGATCACATCGGCTTGACCAGAAACAGTGCAATGACTAGACAGTAAATAACATCTACATTTGGTGCATGCATAAAACAAGCATAAGCATAACTTTTCAATAAAAGTGTACCTCGTTTCAGCATTCACCAACCTCCGACTTAGATATGTCACCACATGCTCCTTTCCTTCAGTGTCTTGTGTCAGAACAGCCCCAATGACCTTATCTTCAGCTGCAATATATAATCTGAATGGTACTCCTGCTTGTGGTGCTTTTAATACGGGAGCCGAAGACAAGTATTTTTTAATGAGATCAAATGCTTCCTGCTGTTCTCCCCCCAAGCGAATTCTGCATCATTTTTAAGCCGAAGGATAGGGGTGAAGGCATCAATCTTCCTGGCCAGGTTAGAAATAAACCTCCGTAAATAATTCACCTTGCCAAGAAACTTCTGCACTTCGACCTTACAAGTCGGAGGCCCCACATTCCGAATAGACTTGATTCGGTCAGGGTCTATTTCTGTACCATGTTCATGGATGACAAATCCTAGAAACTTACCAGCCGACATTCCAAAAGCACACTTACGTGGATTCATTTTCAAACCATACCGACGCATTTTATCAAAGGCTTTACGCAAATCAGCTATGTGAGAACTAAACTCAGTCAATTTGACCACAATATCATCAATGTAGACTTCCACAGTGTTTCCTAACAGCTCATGGAAGATCAAATTCATAGCCCTCTGATAAGTAGCACCAACATTTTTCAAGCCAAATGTCATGACAACCCACTCAAATAAACCAATGAAGCCTGGACATATAAAGACCGTTTTAGACGCGTCTTCTTCGGCCATGAAAATCTGATTCTATCTGGAATTACCATCAAGGAAGCTAATAATTCTATTTCCTGATGCATTATTGATTAACGTGTCGGCTATGGGCATGGGATACTCATCTTTCGGAATTGCTATATTTAAATTGCGAAAATCAATGCATACTCTAAGTTTACCTGACTCCTTCTCCACCAGCACAATATTGGAGACCCATTCTGCATATCTACAAGGTCTAATGAAATCAGCTTCTAGCAGCCAGTGGATTTCGTCCTTGATTCGTGGGAGAAGATCTGGACGAAATGTTCTACCTTTCTGCTTGAAAGGTCTGAAAGCGGACTTAATAGGCAGCCGATGTTCTACGATCTCTCGGCTTAATCCAGGCATCTCAGTGTAATTCCAAGCAAAACAATCTGAATATTCCTTCAATAGACCGATCATTCCATTTCTAGAATCGGTCTCCAGGGTCTTGTTTACAAAAGTCGACCTTGGAGTTTTACCATCTCCTATGTCAATCTCCTCCAAAGGATCGACCGATGTAAACCTCTGTCCTAGTTTATCAAGATCTCTGAATTCCTCTATCATGTCCCCCACAGAGGAATCAGATGATCTTTGTGTGATGGCGGATTTTCCGGTCTCGGGTACCGGATCATCCGTAATACTGTCTTTATGCTGCGGTAGATGCTCGGTCTTAAAGTCCGAACTGTTTTGTGAAAGACCAGATCGTCCGGCTTTAGAAGCCGAATTGTCCGTGACCAAAGACTCATGAACTTTGTGTGTACTCATCATTTAAACTTTATTTAGGATTTAGCCGATTCTCCATCGGCTCTAGTATTACAGGAATGAAACCTCTCTTATCTATACTTATGAACTGATAATCAGAAAAATCTACTCTTGTGAGACATGTAGCAGTCTCATAAGTCCAGAGTACAGGGGCATCGGCCACAGTGATACAGGCCGATACATCAGCATGTACTTGTTCTACATCATCACCTACCCATTGTATTAACATTTGATGTAACGTAGAAGATATACATTGATTGGCATGAATCCAATCTCAGCCTAGGATTAAACTGTAATTTCCTTCTACACCAGCGACGAAGAATGCAACAGCAAGGGTGAGAGCACCTAGAGGGGGGTGAATAGGTGATCCTGTAAAACTTAAAACTTAATGCCACAAAAACTTGGTTAAGCGTTAGCACAATAATGCCAAGTGGCTAGAGAGGAGTCTTAGACAAACACGATAACCACAAGAGATCAACACAGAGATTGCACAGTGGTTTATCCCGTGGTTCGGCCAAGTACAACACTTGCCTACTTCCACGTTGTGGCGTCCCAACGGACGAGGGTTGCAATCAACCCCTCTCAAGCAGTCCAAAGACCCACTTGAATACCACGGTGTTTTGCTTTGCTTTACTATATCCCGCTGCGAGGAATCTCCACAAATTGGAGTCTCTCGCCCTTACACTTTGATGTTCACAAAGAAGCACAGAGTAAGGAAGGGATGAGCAACGCACACAAGACACAAAAACTCAGTGACAACATGCACATAAGTCGCAACAAGAGCTTGCAACACAACCCGACGAGTTCACAACTCAAATAGAGCTCTAATTGCTATCACAAAGAATCAAATGCGCGGAATCGAGGTCTTGGTGCTTAGGAATGCTTTGAGAATGCTTGGTTTACTCCTCCATGCGCCTAGGGGTCCCTTTTATAGCCCCAAGGTAGCTAGGAGCCGTTGAGAGCATTCCAGGAAGGCAGATCTTGCCTTCTGTCGCCTGGCGCACCGGACAGTCCGGTGCACCACCGGACACTGTCCGGTGCACCACCGGACACTGTCCGGTGCGGATTTGTTTCCTTATTTGGCGAAGCCGACCGTTGCTGATTGAGAGCCGTTGGTGCACCGGACACTATCCGGTGCACACCGGACAGTCCGGTGCCCCCATTCTAGCCGTTGGCTCGGCCACGTGTCCCGCGCAGATCGCGCGGCCGACCGTTGGCCCGGCCGACCGTTGGCTCACCGGACAGTCCGGTGCACCACCGGACAGTCCGGTGAATTATAGTCGTACGCCATTAATTACTTCCCGAGAGCGACGACTTCGCCTGTGAACGGCTCACCGGACAGTCCGGTGCACCACCGGACAGTCCGGTGATTTATAGCCGTACACCACCGTCGAAGTCCCGAGAGTAGCAAGTTAGTTAGAGCCAGCCTGGCGCACCGGACACTGTCCGGTGCACCCAGACTGAGCAGACTTTGGCTGAACAAAGCCATCTCTTTTCCAACTTGATTTTTCCTGTTTCCAACACTTAGACACAATACATTAGTCCATAAAACAATGTACTAAGTCTAGAAACATACCTTTACTTTTGATTTGCACTTTGTCCATCACTTGGGATACTTTAACACTTAAGCACCTGTGTTGGCACTCAATCACCAAAATACTTAGAAATGGCCCAAGGGCACATTTCCCTTTCAATCTCCCCTTTTTGGTGATTTATGCCAACACAACAAAAAGCAACTAAAAGAAGTGCAGCATCAATACAAATGAGAACTCAAAATTGTTTTGATTCAAATTTGGCATATATGGATCACTCTTTGCTACCACTTGGTTTTGTTTTTGCAAATTAACCTCAATTTCCTATCTCTAAGTCAAACACACTTGTAGAGACATAAAGAGAGTTGTTCCAAGAGAAATTGATCAAAGATTTCAAAACCTCCCCCTTTTTCCCATAATCGACTATTCTCCCCACAAGAGGCCAACTTTTGACAAAAGAGACAACAAAAGAGTTTTGACAAACCAAAAGCTCTATTCTACTATTTTCAAAATTTCTCAAGTGGTAGCTGATCCATTTATTGCTTTGGCCTTATTTTCTCCCCCTTTGGCATCAAGCACCAAAACGGGATCAATTTTGGCCCTAGAACCCCATTGCCTCACCAAAATCTTCAAGTAAGAATATAAAGGCAATAAAAGTACATGAGATGAACTTGGAATAAGTTACCCTCTCATCGGAGTGCAGTGGAAGTCTTTCATGGTCCAAGTCCACCTTTTCCTTTCAATCCTCCTTTGAGACTAAATCAAGCAAACTCAAGCACACGGTTAGTCTCAAAGGGTCAAGTTGTAGCACGTCTCCCCCTAAATATGTGCATCACTTGCAAAAAGGACTTGTGAGGTCCGGGGAGTGTTTGTACAACTTGAGCACCACAAGTAAACAACAAAATGCATAAGGAACATGATCAAAGGCATAAACACATGTATGTTATAAATCAATCCAAGTTCCGCGAATCTAAGACATTTAGCTCACTACGCAGCCTGTAAAAGGTCTTCTCATCTAAAGGCTTGGTAAAGATATCGGCTAGCTGGTTCTCGATGCTAACATAAAACACTTGTTGGTGGTCTCTCAAAAAGTGATGCCGGATGTCAATGTGCTTTGTGCGGCTGTGCTCAACAGGATTTTCCGCTATGCGGATAGCACTTTCATTGTCACATAGGAGTGGGACTTTGCTCAGATTGTAGCCAAAGTCCCGGAGGGTTTGCCTCATCCAAAGTAGTTGCGCGCAACACTGTCCTATGGCAACATACTCGGCCTCAGCGGTGGATAGGACAACGGAAGTTTGTTTCTTAGAATTCCATGACACCAGGGACCTTCCTAAGAATTGGCACGTCCCCGATGTACTCTTCCTATCGACCTTACATCCAGCATAGTCGGAATCTGAATATCCAATCAAGTCAAAGGTAGACCCCTTTGGATACCAGATCCCGAAGCAAGGCGTAGCGACTAAGTATCTAAGAATTCGCTTCACGGCCACAAGGTGACACTCCCTTGGATCAGATTGAAATCTAGCACACATGCATACGCTAAGCATAATATCCGGTCTACTAGCACACAAATAAAGTAAAGACCCTATCATAGACCGGTATGCCTTTTGATCAACGGACTTACCTCCTTTGTTGAGGTCGGTGTGTCCATCGGTTCCCATCGGAGTCCTTGCGGGCTTGGCGTCCTTCATCCCAAACCGCTTTAGCAAGTCTTGCGTGTGCTTTGTTTGGGAGATGAACGTGCCGTCCTTGAGTTGCTTCACTTGGAACCCAAGGAAGTAGTTCAACTCGCCCATCATCGACATCTCGAATTTCTGCGTCATCACCCTGCTAAACTCTTCACAAGACTTTTGATTAGTAGAACCAAATATTATGTCATCGACATAAATTTGGCACACAAAAAGATCACCATCGCAAGTCTTGGTAAAAAGAGTTGGATCGGCTTTCCCAACCTTGAAATCATTAGCAATTAAAAAGTCTCTAAGGCATTCATACCATGCTCTTGGGGCTTGCTTAAGTCCATAGAGCACCTTAGAGAGCTTACACACATGGTCGGGGTACCGTTCATCCTCGAAGCCAGGGGGTTGCTCCACGTACACCTCCTCCTTGAGTGGCCCGTTGAGGAAAGCGCTCTTCACATCCATTTGGTACAACCTGAAAGAATGGTGAGCAGCATATGCTAGCAAAATACGAATTGATTCTAGCCTAGCCACAGGAGCAAAAGTCTCCTCAAAGTCCAAACCTGCGACTTGGGCATAACCTTTTGCCACAAGTCGAGCCTTGTTCCTCGTCACCACCCCGTGCTCGTCCTGTTTGTTGCGGAACACCCACTTGGTTCCCACAACATTTTGCTTAGGACGAGGCACCAGTGTCCAAACTTCATTCCTCTTGAAGTTGTTGAGCTCCTCCTGCATGGCCAACACCCAGTCCGGATCTAGCAAGGCCTCTTCTACCCTGAAAGGCTCAATAGAAGAGACAAAAGAGTAATGCTCACAAAAATTCACCAATCTAGAGCGAGTAGTTACTTCCTTGCTAATATCACCCAAAATTTGGTCGACGGGATGATTCCTTTGAATCGTCGCTCGAACTTGGGTTGGAGGTGCCGATTGTGCTTCTTCCTCCATCACATGATCATCTTGTGCTCCCCCTTGATCACACGCCTCCTCTTGATGTACCTGTTCATCATCTTGAGTTGGGGGATGCACCATTGTTGAGGAAGAAGGTTGATCTTGCTTCTTTTGTTCTAGTGGCCTCACATCTCCAATCGCCATGGTGCGCATTGCGGCCGTTGGAACGTCTTCTTCATCTACATCATCAAGATCAACAACTTGCTCTCTTGGAGAGCCATTAGTCTCATCAAATACAACGTCGCTAGAGACTTCAACCAAACCCGATGATTTGTTGAAGACTCTATACGCCTTTGTATTTGAGTCATAACCTAACAAAAACCCTTCTACATCTTTGGGAGCAAATTTAGAATTCCTACCCTTCTTCACTAGAATGTAGCATTTACTCCCAAAAACTCGAAAATACGAAACATTAGGTTTGTTACCGGTTAGTAGCTCATACGAAGTCTTCTTGAGGAGGCGGTGAAGGTAGACCCGGTTGATGGCGTGGCAAGCCGTGTTCACGGCTTCCGACCAAAAGCGCTCGGGGGTCTTGAACTCTCCAAGCATCGTCCTCGCCATATCGATGAGCGTCCTGTTCTTCCTCTCTACCACACCATTTTGCTGTGGTGTGTAGGGAGCGGAGAACTCGTGCTTGATCCCTTCCTCCTCAAGGTACTCCTCCACTTGAAGGTTCTTGAATTCGGACCCGTTGTCGCTCCTTATCTTCTTCACCTTGAGCTCAAACTCATTTTGAGCTCTCCTTAGGAAGCGCTTGAGGGACCCTTGGGTTTCAGATTTATCCTGCAAAAAGAATACCCAAGTGAAGCGGGGAAAATCATCAACTATAACAAGACCATACTTACTTCCTCCTATGCTCAGATAGGCGACGGGTCCAAAGAGGTCCATATGAAGCATCTCCAAAGGTCTTGATGTGGTCATCACATTTTTGGCGTGATGAGAGCTTCCCACCTGTTTGCCTGCTTGACAAGCTGCACAAGGTCTATCTTTTTCGAAATGCACATTAGTTAGTCCTATCACGTGTTCTCCCTTTAGAAGCTTGTGAAGGTTCTTCATCCCCATATGTGCTAAGCGGCGATGCCACAACCAGTCCATGCAAGTCTTAGCAATTAAGCATGCATCTAGACCGGCCTCCTCTTTTGCAAAATCAACTAAATAAAGTTTGCCGTCTAGTACACCCTTAAAGGCTAATGAACCATCACACCTTCTAAAGACAGACACATCTACATTTGTGAATAAACAGTTATATCCCATATTACAGAGTTGACTCACAGATAACAAGTTATATCCAAGCGACTCAACTAAGAACACATTAGAAATAGAGTGCTCGGATGAAATAGCAATTTTTCCTAACCCTTTCACCTTGCCTTGGTTCCCATCACCGAATATTATTGAATCTTGGGGATCCTTGTTCTTGACGTAGGAAGAGAACATCCTCTTTTCCCCCGTCATGTGGTTTGTGCATCCGCTGTCGATAATCCAGCTTGAGCCCCCGGATGCATAAACCTGCAAGGCAAATTTAGGCTTGGGTCTTAGGTACCCAACTCATGTTGGGTCCTACAAGGTTAGTTACAATAGTCTTAGGGACCCAAATGCAAGTTTTGTCTCCCTTACATGGCCCCTAACTTCTTAGCAATTACCTTCTTATCCTTTCTACAAATAGCAAAGGAAGCATTGCAAGCATAATAAATTGTAGAAGGTTCATTCATTACTTTCCTAGGAACATGAACAATATTCTTTCTAGGCACATGATGAATATTTTTCCTAGGCATATCTCTACCATGCACAACATGGGAACTAGAAGCAGTCATAGCATATGAATCATAAGCATTACAACTCCTAACATGATGAATATTTCTAGAAAATGTTCTATAAATAAATGCATGATTCTTTTGAGCACTATGAGCCATGGGTACCTTCCCTTTCTCCTTGGTGGAGATGGAAGCCTTATGGCTTGTTAAGTTCTTGACTTCCCTCTTGAAGCCAAGACCATCCTTAATTGAAGGGTGTCTACCAATTGTGTAGGCATCCCTTGCAAATTTTAGCTTGTCAAATTCACTCTTGCTAGTCTTAAGTTGAGCATTAAGACTAGCCAATTCATCATTCAATTTTGAAATTGAAACTAGGTGTTCACTACAAGCATCAACATCAAAATCTTTACACCTATTACAAATTGTAACATGTTCTACACAAGATGTTGATTTATTCGCTATTTCTAACTTGGCATTCAAATCATCATTTATGCTCTTTAAGCTAGAAATAGAGTCATGGCATGTAGACAATTCACTAGAAAGCATTTCATTCCTTTTAATTTCTAAAGCAAGGGATTTTTGTGCCTCTACAAACTTATCATGTTCTTCATACAAAAGATCCTCTTGCTTTTCTAATAACCTATTCTTATCATTCAAGGCATCAATTAATTCATTAATTTTGTCAACCTTGGTTCTATCTAGACCCTTGAATAAACAAGAATAATCTATTTCATCATCATCACTAGACTCATCCTCACTTGAAGAAGCATAAGTAGTATTGTCTCGAGTACATACCTTCTTCTCCTTCGCCATGAGGCATGTGTGACGCTCGTTGGGGAAGAGGGATGACTTGTTGAAGGCGGTGGCGGCGAGTCCTTCATTGTCAGAGTCGGATGACGAACAATCCGAGTCCCACTCCTTGCCAAGGTGTGCCTCGCCCTTAGCCTTCTTGTATGCTTTCTTCTTTTCCCTCTTGTTCCTTTGATCCTGGTCACTATCATTATCAGGACAGTTAGCGATAAAATGACCAACCTTACCACATTTGAAGCATGAGCGCTTTCCCTTCGTCTTGTTCTTGTTAGGCTATCCCTTGCGTCCCTTTAGCGCCGTCTTGAAGCGCTTGATGATGAGGGCCATCTCTTCATCATTGAGCCCGACCGCCTCAACTTGCGCCACCTTGCTAGGTAGCGCCTCCTTGCTCCTCGTTGCCTTGAGAGCAATAGTTTGAGGCTCTTGGATTGGTCCATTTAGTGCATCGTCGACATATCTTGCCTCCTTGATCATCATCCGCCCGCTTATAAATTTCCCAAGAATTTCTTCGGGCGACATCTTGGTGTACCTAGGATTCTCACGAATATTGTTCACAAGATGTGGATCAAGAACAGTAAAGGACCTTAGCATTAGGCGGACAACGTCGTGGTCCGTCCATCGCGTGCTTCCGTAGCTCCTTATCTTGTTGACGAGGGTCTTGAGCCGGTTGTACGTTTGGGTTGGCTCCTCGCCCCTTATCATCACGAATCTCCCGAGTTCGCCCTCCACTAACTCCATCTTGGTGAGCATGGTGACGTCGTTCCCCTCATGAGAGATCTTGAGGGTGTCCCAGATCTGCTTGGCATTGTCCAAGCCGCTCACCTTATGATACTCGTCCCTGCACAAAGTGGCTAACAACACAGTAGTAGCTTGTGCATTTTTATGAATCTGTTCATTGATAAACATAGGACTATCCGAGCTATCAAATTTCATTCCACTCTCAACAATCTCCCATATGCTTGGATGGAGAGAGAACAAGTGACTACGCATTTTGTGACTCCAAAATCCGTAGTCCTCCCCATCAAAGTGTGGAGGTTTGCCAAGAGGGATGGAAAGCAAATGTGCATTTGAACTCTGCGGAATACGAGAGTAATCGAAAGAAAAGTTCGAATTAACCGTCTTTCTTTTGTCGTAGTCGTTGTCGTCGTTGTCCTTTTGGGAAGAAGTGGACTCGTCGCTGTCGTCGTAGTAGACGATCTCCTTGATGCACCTTGTCTTCTTCTTCTTCCCATCTTTACGTTTGTGGCCCGAGCCCGAGTCGGTAGGCTTGTCATCCTTCGGCTCATTGACGAAGGACTCCTTCTCCTTATCGTTGATCACAATTCCCTTCCCCTTAGGATCCATCTCTTCGGGCGATTAGTCCCTTCATGAAGAGAACGGCTCTGATACCAATTAAGAGCACCTAGAGGGGGGGTGAATAGGTGATCATGTAAAACTTAAAACTTAATGCCACAAAAACTTGGTTAAGCGTTAGCACAATAATGCCAAGTGTCTAGAGAGGAGTCTTAGCAAAACACGATAACAACAAGAGATCAACACAGAGATTGCACAGTGGTTTATCCCATGGTTCGGCCAAGTACAACACTTGCCTACTTCCACGTTGTGGCGTCCCAACGGACGAGGGTTGCAATCAACCCCTCTCAAGCGGTCCAAAGACCCACTTGAATACCACGGTGTTTTGCTTTGCTTTACTATATCCCGCTGCGAGGAATCTCCACAAATTGGAGTCTGTCGCCCTTACACTTTGATGTTCACAAAGAAGCACGAAGTAAGGAAGGGATGAGCAATGCACACAAGACACAAAAACTCAGTGACAACACACACACAAGTCGCAACAAGAGCTCACAACACAACCCGACGAGTTCACAACTCAAATAGAGCTCTAATTGCTATCACAAAGAATCAAATGCGCGGAATCGAGGTCTTGGTGCTTAGGAATGCTTTGAGAATGCTTGGTTTACTCCTCCATGCGCCTAGGGGTCCCTTTTATAGCCCCAAGGCAGTTAGGAGCTGTTGAGAGCATTCTAGGAAGGCAGATCTTGCCTTCTGTCGCCTGGCGCACCGGACACTATCCGGTGCGGATTTGTTTCCTTATTTGGAGAAGCCGACCGTTGCTGATTGAGAGCCGTTGGCGCACCGGACACTGTCCGGTGCACACCGGACAGTCCGGTGCCCCATTCTAGCCGTTGGCTCGACCACGTGTCCCGCGCAGAATTATAGCCGTACGCCGTTAATTACTTCCTGAGAGCGACGACTTCGCCTGTGAACGGCTCACCGGACAGTCCGATGCACCACCGGACAGTCCGGTGATTTATAGCCGTACACCGCCGTCGAAGTCCCGAGAGCAGCAAGTTAGCCAGAGCCAGCCTGGCGCACCGGACAGTCCGGTGCACCCAGACTGAGCAGACTTTGGCTGAACAAAGCCATCTCTTTTCCAACTTGATTTTTCCTGTTTCCAGCACTTAGACACAATACATTAGTCCATAAAACAATGTACTAAGTCTAGAAACATACCTTTACTTTTGATTTTCACTTTGTCCATCACTTGGGATACTTTAACACTTAAGCACCTGTGTTGGCACTCAATCACCAAAATACTTAGAAATGGCCCAAGGGCACATTTCCCTTTCAATGGGTCTTAGTCCCGATGGTTAATTCAACGGACGTGACTCCCCTGGCTTTAATCGAACTATCAGGTCCAACACCGCTGAGGGTCATGTTGGTCTTGACAAGTTCGTCGTCTTGCTTACCTAATTTTCTGTATAATGAATAAGGCATTAGATTTATAGTCGCCGACAATAGTACAATCGGCAGAAAATGTAATAACATTCACATCCATACCTGAGCGCTCTGGAGAGGCTTCGTAGTCGACCAGGTCTTCTCCCAGTAGGTCGTCCTCCTCCATTGATGTCGGTACGTCGTCGGAGGCGTCCTGGTGTGGTGCGAACGGTCCGGACTCTGGGAGCGGATAGTCCGCGCCTGGTGCAGATTGTCGGGCCTTGCTGGCCAGGCTATCTGCCATACCTGCAGGGTGTTGCACAAGTGTTGTTTTATTTTCTATTTTTGTGGCCGTTTGTTTTTCTTCAACGACCTTTGGTCTCCATTTCTTTTGCTGTGGCGGGTACTGTGGATGTGTGTCATTGAATATCTTTTCTGCCTCCTTCTCCTGGCTCTCCTTTGCTCTTAGGCACTGTAATTTCCGCTTTTGGGACCATGTCAATCCCGCTGGGCACCATCGAGGCATGGAGTATTTCGGATCGGCTATTTTGATGGTAGCCGTATCTTCTTTTTTGGTTGAGTTGGCCGATTCACCAAAAATCATCGGCCCTTTATTATCTTCCTGTATGACAATATCTGCAGTACCTATTTTGATGACGTCCTTTTTTGTTGTCCTTTTGGCTGCTGCAGGTATATGTCCCCCTGCCGGATTGGTCGGCCTTTGAGGCCGAGTACTCCGGCACACTTGTTGGGCCTGTGCCTGATGACCGGATTGAGCGACGCTCAATTGGTCTTGTACTGGAGGTGCCAACCTATCAAATACAGATGTTTGGGGTGCCTCTCAAGCAGGGTACTGTGGTATCCCAAATGGATATGGTGGCATGCCCCACATTTGGTTTGGGACATATGGTGGAGGTAAATATGTGTATGGATATAGCATAGGCGGATAAGGTGGAGGTGTCCATGCAGGTATGTTAGGTCTCAATTGCACAGTATGACCTTTCATTTGTTCCGATTGGTGAAGTGGTCCAATCGGCCTTACCTGACGTTGCTCATGAATGGGTGAGCGGGGTCGCTTTGCTGGCCGGTCACTGGGGCCGACCTTCTTTTTCACGTATTTAGACAACAATTGATCGAAAGTCGGGCCGGTTTTGACCAACCGACCAACTGCCTTGAATGTATTTGTTTTCCACGTACCTATCTCTGATCGTCGTGGTTTAAAAGTACGTGGCTGTTGCGAGTCTTGAGCATGGCCGGACCGTCTGCTGGAGTTCTCCAGACCGTCCGGCGGGGTTCCGGACCGTCTGCGCCTGTGTGCCGGACCGTCCGGGGTGCGCAGCACGGGTTCCTGCTCCTTGGTCCGTGTTTGCCCCCAGCGCCGTAGGCCGTGATGGTCACCTTAAGAGTTTCCCCTCCATCAGGAGTCTTTTCTGCCACCACTTTCCTGCAAGAAATTTTATGCTTCTCATCGGCCTCTCGTGTATTGCCGATGACTATCTCCTTGCCTTTGCCTTTATCGACTGTGTTTGGCCGAACCAGGACTTTCTTGCCCTCGAAGTCGATCATGTTCATCGGAAAGGGCTCTATATCTACCTGCATTTCCTAAAATTTCAATCGTCCCTCGTTAATGGCCGATTGAATCTGTCGACGAAATACATTACAATCATTAGTGGTATGAGAAAATGAGTTATGCCACTTGTAGTATGCCCGATGTTTTAGCTCGTCGATGGATGGGACAGTGTGATTTATTTTAATGTTGCCATTTTTGAGTAATTCATCAAATATTTTATCATATTTTCCAATATTAAATGTAAACTTAACTTCCTCTTGTCGTTTCTTCTGAACCGGCTGCAAGGAAGAACAAGCCAAAGATTTGGCCTGCTTTGGCCAAACCATTTCAGCAGCATACACTTCTGCTGATTCGTCGTCTGAGCTACTTTGGTCGCACTCTACTATATGGACATTATGACGAATGGTTTTGGCAGTCTCTTTGCTTCGACTTTCATAGGCCAAAGCTCTTTGGTGTAATTGTGCTAGTGTAAAAAATTGGATGCCTTCTAATCTTTCTTTTAAATAATATCGCAGACCATTAAAGACTAATCCTGCTAGCTGTTTTTCTGCTAAATGAATTTGGAAGCATCGGTTTCTTGTATCCCGGAATCTCCGGATGTATTCATTAACCGACTCACCCTTCCCCTGTCGCAGGGCCACTAGGTCTACCAGATCTAATTCATAGTCGCCAGAGAAAAAGTGATCATGGAATTTTTGTTCTAAATCCCCCATGACGAAATAGAATTAGGAGGTAAAGTGGCATACCATGCGAACGTGGTCCCTGTTAAAAATAATGAAAATAAACGCACGCGAAATGCTTCTGTGTTGGCCAATTCTCCTAATTGTGCTAGGAACTGGCCTATGTGTTCGCGCGTGCTCTTTCCCTGGTCACCCGAAAATTTTGAGAATTCAGGTATCCTGGTTCCCTGTGGGTATGGGTGGTGATCAAATCGGTTGTCATAAGGTTTCTGATATGATTGCCCCCTAGGGATCATGTTTACTCCGAGCTTATCTCGGAACGCCCCAGCTATTTCCTCCCTCACTATATCAATGGCAGCCGGTGCGAGACCACCAGCTCTCTGGTCAAACATAGGTGGTGTTGGCTGGATATTGGCATGTTGTCTTCCCCCCATTGGTTTGAGCTATGTGGCGCATTGCCGTTTGCCCTATATGGCTCATAAGATTGATCGCTCCTTTCCGGCCTTCTAGGCGGGGCCGGAAAGCTCTACTGGGCTCTAAATTTTGTATTATTGGGCTGATGCATCACATAGTGTGATGTGAAGTGTTGCTGGGATGGGTGAGAATTCGGGTAATAATCCTCTTCAAAAAGGTCATGCGCGGACTGTCCGGACATTGGCCCGGACCGTCCGTGATTATATGCGGACCGTCCGTCGTGGTATGCGGACGGTCCGACTGGGTAGTTTGAATTTTGCGCAAAACGGTGTGGCTCAGGCACATGTGTTGGTAATTTATTAAAAATGGGCCCGACTGTTGCTAGCCCGGACGGTCCACACTCACTTGCGGACGGTCCGGGCATGTGCAGATCGGCTGATTTGCTATCGATTTGCGGTTGTTCAGGGTATGTGTCCATCGGCATCCCATAAAGGGGTTGTGACTGGTCGTGACAACCTGTAGCCGATATATTACGCGTGTTACCCCCTAACTCAACCTCGTGCGAAGGAAAATTTGCGATATTAGATTTATCAAATGCACGTACTAGTCTCCTATAATCGTTTTGCATACCCCCTATGATATTTTGCATTTGTCCACGCTGATCATCTACATAGTTCCTAAGAGATTGTAGCTCGTTTGTATTACTTACATTGGGGATATCTGGTGTGGGTTGGAGCGAAGCCGGATCCATCGCTCGATGTCGGACGACCTTGTTGTTCCTGTCCACTTTGAAGTCGGCCAAGAACTTTGCTTTTGCCCCCTGGATCATCTGCTCCTTGTGCTCCTCAAACCTGAGCTGTTCGTCAGCCGGCAAGGTCTCCCAAGTCAGCTCTATGATGTTGCTGGTGGAAACTTTAGAGCTATCCTTTGAACCGGCCATTGAGGGCCGATTTGATAGGTCTATATGTGTTATCCCCAGCGGAGTCGCCAAAAAGTATGTTGACGCCTTTTCGGAGTGCAAACACTCAACAAGAACCATGGCGGTGCTCTCTGGTCAGACGCGGACGGTCCGCGGCATAGGGCCGGACGGTCCGCGACCTGGCGCAGGGGCTAGGGTTCCCTGCCTGACGGCCGGACGGTCCACGCGTGCACAGGGGCGGCGGAGGATCGCCGGCGGTGCCTGGATCTCGCTCCCGGAAGGGACCCCGTCGGGGATGAGAGATCCTAAGTGGTGTCTAGGCTCGGGCAAGCTGACCTAGACTCCTCTAATCGACGTAGAGTCGAGGAGAGGCGGGGAATTTGGGGATCGAGAGGCTAAACTAGAACTAGACTAGAACTACTCATAATTATACAGGAAATAAATGCGAAACAGAAGTTGTATTGATTCGATTGATGATTCCAAATCGGCCGTATACCTCTCTATTTATAGAGGAAGGGGTTGGACCTTTTACAAACTAATTTTCGAGCTTTTCCCGCGATTTTAGCTAACAACCGTAGCACAAAACTCGGAACCTTAATCTGCTCTGCGCACGCGTGGACCGTCTGGCCCCCAGGCGCGGACTGTGACGGTTTCGCAAGGCTCAATTCAGTGCTCAACAATAGTTATTTATTCTCTATTATAATAGAAATAACGATGTATCAGCTTTAGATGGTATAAATTTAATCTCTATCTCTTCTCTTCTCTACCCCTTAAACCCACCAGTTAAAAACTAAGCTACGTACACCACACAAATTATCCCACACACTCATGCCCTAGCTAAATACACCCAACGTATTAACTCCAAAATAATCCCACTGTCAAAACCAACGTACTGGATCATTTAATTTTTCTAATCTCTCTTACTGAAACGCATCAGACGGCCAGCCTTTAGTGGATCATCTCAACGCACGCACTCTCACGCAGAAACGCACTCGCACTCGCTCGTGCCTTTCTCCCCAGCCCTGGCCCCGTGAAACCGCCCCATCAGCCGCCAACGACGATGGTTCTGCCGCCGCCAAATCCTCCACAGACGCGCTCGCACGCCTCAGCACCTGCCCACCCCGCTTGAACGCGCCTACATCACGGCGACCGCCGCCGCCGAGGCCGGCAAAACCTAATCCCGGGAGCTTCCCACCCCGCCCACGCCTTCGACAGCTCGCGCTCGCGCTGCTCCACAGCCTGACGCCGGACTACGACGACGAGGACCTTGCGCCAGTGAGATGGGGATGCGAAAGTACCCCAGCCGGCACCGTGTCCACTGCCGCAAGCTGCCGGCACTGGTGCTTCCATTACTGACGATCTAGAAGTACAAGCATGGTATGACCCTTTTCTGTGTATTGTTCTAGCACGACTGGTTGTGTGATTTATTCCATTTACCTGGTGAAGTAGTCCCATGAATCCCTTAATTACTTTGTTTGGTGTTCGTAAGTGATTGAAAATGTATAGAGATGCAAGCAACTCTTTCAAATTTATTTACTCAATTGTGTTCATTTGCTTTTACAGTACGATGTAAAGATCTTCAGCCTGAGATCATTCAGAGACAAATGTTACATTGAGATTTTTCCTGTTGTTGAGAAATCTATAATAGGTAATGTTTATTTTTCTAATTTAATTGTTATCAATTTAATTCTGAGTAGCCATGATATCTGCTAGCATGATGTCTCTTTTTTAAAGGCCTAGAATTATCTGATGAATGTGCTACTGTTTGTTTCCAATGGGTCACAAATATTCATTTTTATTGAAGGTAGGAAAAATCTGTGTCTGTCATGTTTATATTGAATACTAGGCATATGCTTGGTTCATTTATATCTGCTAATCTTGGCTCAATGTTGTGTACAATTGACCGGCACTTTATTCTTGCATTTAACGTGGTTTGCGAAGAAAAGATGGCTTCAGTGACACTTCTGCATTTTTAGCATGTTCTTTAGATTCCAAGATATAAGATTTCTTTGCCATATACATTCACTTCGTTGATCTTACAACGCACTGTATATGCAAGGGTGCGCCAGCCGGATGCATTATGACTAACGGTTGATGCATTTATTCTTAACATTTAGCTTTTCAGGTTACAGGAACATTTCATATTATTACTGTTGATTAACAAACAAAGTGTGATCTGTTGATCGTGATTCGGAATTTCTAACGACTTACCTGTTGTAAGGTTCCAAATAATTGTGATCGCCAAACAAAATGGGACGGAGTACGCTTACAAATATAACTAATGAGAATAACAAAGGTTCATACTGCTATGTTTCCATGTTTTTGTTTAATACTGATAATATCGAGTTATTTAATTATGAAATATGCGCCCACAAACAGTGCGATCTGATGACGAAGAACGTAAGAGGGATGAGAGGAACAGAAAACAAAGAGAATACTATGCACGAAGAAAGGCTGATGAAACCACAGAAGAAAGGGAGGCAAGAAATAAAAGGATGCGTGATTATCGCGCGAGGAAGAAGGCTGAGACAGGTATCCCCTATGAATAATATATTCTATCGTTTTTTTTGCTCGCCCGGACAGTCCCAACTTTATTGTTTTGGATCTTCGATCGTAATGCAAGCTCCTGGAGGGGACAACACACATGTGGCACGGGCTGAGACACCGTATACTACGAGATTCTTGTTGCAGACACCATGTTCAACAATTTCTCAGGCATCCGGATTGCAATACATGGACTCGACTGGTCCCAGTGATCCTATGGAGTACACAATGGGAACAAGACGACAGACTGCGCTTACTGATATATCTAACCAAATTATCACAAGTTCATGCATAATCAAACCAAGTAGCATAATGTTTTCATTTATTATTTATTATTACTGATGTCGAACCTTTTTTGCAAATATATGTTCCCACAACCAGGTCCGTCCGATGAACATGAGCGTCATCGGGAGGAGAGGAATAGAAAACAACGAGAATACCGTGCAAGAAGAAAGGCTGAAGAAACCAACGAAGAAAGGGAGGCGAGGAATAAAAGAATGCGTGATTATCGAGCGATGAAGAAGGCTGACACATTTTCAACCAACTCACAGGTGACAGAGCCGGTAACGCCTGTTGTTGCGAGGGGCTCTTTGCACCAACTGCCAATATCAGTGGAACCATTTTCAACCATTTCTCAACCTTCAACCTATAATCAATCTGGTAGGTATTCGTTGTTATAATTACTATTTACATAATTTATTAATTTGATTTCCTTTTGTCTTCAGCAATTACTGCATCTACCATGGGCAACCTCATAATGAACCGAGCGAGGTACATCAATATGGATGGTGCAGATAGAGAAATTCTACTGCATAAGCGACGTGAATACAAAAGGTTGAGACAATGTGTACAAGACGACACGATAACTGGTGAGTACAAGTGAATCATTCAAAAAATAAATGTGTCTCCTCTTAAGGCTTACCATGGCTTTCTATGATGCCAGACACTCTATCAGGTGCTCCATTATCAATCCATACACAACAACATATTGTTCATGACACACCTACCCATGAACCTGAATTGAGAGATTATAATACTGTATTAATTGAGCCTACACAACCAAGCCTAGAAGGCCATATGGGTATAATATTCGATCTGCACATTCGTTATTTACCTTTACATCATTAACACATTTCTAATGTTTGGTTTACACATCAGAGCATCCAATAACACCACATGATTTCAATATTGCTCAACATAATGAATATACTAGAAGTCGGGAATTTCATGGAGAAGGTAACCATAAATTATGATTTATATTATTTTACCCAGAAATGTTCATTTCTGTTTTTAATAACTGCAAATAGTGCATTTGTTTTTTAACACAGATGATGCATTTGAATCATATCGTCTGCTTGGGTACTCCAGTCATACCGAAGATCCATATGATTATGTCTACCATAAGTTGCCAGATAGACACCATGTTCTGCGAAAAATACCTGACTGTTGTTATTGCGGAGCCATGAAATTTGAATTTGAGCCACATGGAATGTGTTGCAGAAAGGGAAAGATTAAAGTGCACATACCTGATGTTCCTACTGAGTTGAAAAGGTTGTTCACCAGTCAGGGAGATGACGATGCAAAATATTTTAGAAAAAACATACGGTACTTCAACTCTCATTTCTCCTTCACCAGTCTTGGAGTTACATTGGACCGACGAGTTAGCACAGCAGCTAATACGGGTATATATACATTTCGTGTCCAAGGTGCCTTGTATCATCGTCTCGACCATTTAGTGCCCGGTTCTCAAGGCCCTCGTCATTTGCAACTTTACTTCTATGATACAGAAGATGCTACATTGGCCCACAGGACACGGAGATCACTAGACCTTGATATTAATATCATTAAAAATATCTTGACAATATTAGAGGGAAATCCATATGTACAAACTTTCAATAGACTTGGATCCATTCCAAATCTAGATGACTATGTTATTCAACTCAACACTAATGTAACGCCTGACCAACGAAGGTACTTGACTATGCATCACATTTCTTTGTTGTTTACTTGCAGCACATTTCTTTTTGTAATACATGATTTTAACATGTTTATTCTGCATAAATAAGGTACAATGCGCCCACTGCCTCACAAGTTGCTGCTATTTGGTTCGAAGGAAATGACCCACAAAGAAGTTTTGATAGAAGTGTGATCATATATGCTACAGGAGATCGCCCTACATGTATCAAAGCATACCATGGTTGTTACGACCCATTGGCATATCCATTATTTTTTCCTCGGGGCCAAACTGGCTGGAATCGGTTTATGCCATACAATGAAACCCCTACAGTAAATGCTACATTCAATGCTCCTGGCCACAATGATACTCGATCTGTTAATAATGAACATACAGGTACGTAAATAATTGTCTTTGCACATGTCATGGATCAGGGAGGAAGTATATAGCAGTCTATAAACGTTCATGGATTATTTGGATAATGGCTAATATAATTTACAATCATGCAGCTCATTATTATTTGGATGAAGACAACCAACAAGATGACTACGACATTTCGAATGGAGGAGTGGTTCAATCTGCAAGGTTTGTGACAGCAAGGGAGTATTACTGTTTCTTAATACAAGCTAGAGAGGGGGTTTTTAATATCTTGTTATTTGGAGGGCGACTTTTCCAACAATGGGTCGTTGACATGTATATCAAGATTGAGTCTATGAGGCTTGACTGGTACTCTAACCCTGTTAACCAGAAAATTATACGGGCTGAACTATACCAGGTGAGTGATACTTATGACTACAACTTTTATTGTTTGGAGGGCTACTCTTCTCATATTTTTTGTTTATGCTTTATTATAATTTTATATTGTGTTGCACCCTCATAGGGTCTTGTGGATGTAATTTCTGCCGGGGAGAATAGAGCTTCAGAGGTTGGCAAGAGAATTGTTTTGCCTCGTACATTCCAAGGGGGTGATCGCGATATGCAGCAAAGATTTCTTAATGCAATGGCTATTGTCCAACGTCTTGGGAAACCAGATTACTTCATCACAATGACTTGCAATCCATACTGGGAGGAGATTACAAACAATCTTCTACCTGGCCAGACACCACAAGATAGACCAGAGCTGGTTACAAGGGTATACAGGGCCAAATTACGAGACATGAAAGATCTATTGATCAAAAAAGCATATTTTGGCCAAGTTGCGGGCTATGTGCATGTTACCGAGTTTCAGAAAAGGGGATTGCCACATGAACATATTCTATTGATAATGAACCTACACAATAAGTTGACAAGCCCAGATGCATATGACAAAGTGATTTGTGCAGAGATACCAGAGAAGGATAAATACCATGTTTTGCATAATCTGGTCATCAAGCATATGCTACATGGACCTTGTGGAGTTTTAAATAAAAAGTGTCCTTGTATGGTCAATGAAGAGTGTCGTTTTCGCTATCCTCGACAATTTTGTGCTGCAACTCAACAAGGAAAGGATTCATACCCTTTGTATAGGAGGAGAGATGATGGGCGTCGTGTAAAGGTAAGAGGATGTGTGTTAGATAACAGGTGGGTGGTTCCATACAATCCTGGATTGCTTATGAGGTATAACTGCCACATAAATGTTGAAGCTTGCTCAAGCATCAAAGCCATTAAGTACATGTGCAAATATGTTTACAAAGGCCACGATCGTGCATCATTCTCAGTTGACCCTGCTCATAAGGAAGATGGAGTAATCAATGAGATTCGGCAGTACAGGGATGCCAGATACATATCCCCACCTGAAGCTGTACATAGGATTCTTGGTTTTCCATTGTTTGGTGTCAATCCATCTGTTTTGCAACTCCAATGCCATTTACCAGGTATGCAGTCTGTTATTATTGATGAGACAACTAAACTACAAGACATTGTCAATGAGCCAACTTCTTCTATGACAACACTCACAGAGTACTTCACTAAGAATCATGCTGATAGTTTTGCAAGGACATTATTGTATAAAGATTTTCCAGAATACTACAGGTGGATTCATGGTAGCAAGCGCTGGCAGAGACGAAAACAAAGGGGACAGATTGGTCGAATTGTGTATGCACACCCTGCTGAAGGGGAGAGATATTTCTTGAGAGTACTTCTAAATCATGTTAGAGGTGCATACTCATTTGAGGATTTAAGAACATTGGGTGACATCACATGCTCAACTTTCAGAGAAGCATGCGAAAAAAGAGGACTCATAGAGGCTGACATGTCCCTTGATGACTGCTTGAGTGAGGCTGCAACCTTTCAAATGCCACCTGCTCTGCGAAGGTTATTTGCAACAATTCTTGTATTTTGTGAGGCCACTAATGTACGTGGACTGTGGGACAAACACAATGACTCAATGTCTGAAGATTATAACCGAGACAATCCTAAATCGACATGCGTACAACAAATGGTCCTTAAAGACATTCGGGAGTTGGTTCGGTCGATGGGGAAGGATATCAAATCTTATGATCTTCCTGAGATTAATGATACATGTACTTTCCTCCATTGTAAGCAAATGATTGTACCTATTGCAAATTAAGGGGTATATAAATAACTGTTTCTGAACTTGGTGCCTTTAGCAAAGTTCAACTTGGTGTGCTATATAGATCAATATTCATATAATTTTTTCAATTAACCATTAAGTTTTATTATGAGTACCTATTCCTTTGTGATAATTAGGTGAATTTTGCAATGATATAATGAGAGAGCTCAGAGAGGAACTTGGTATTGGTGTGGATCAAGAACATTTGGATATATATACATGTCTTAACAATGAACAGCGTGCAGGATTTGATGAAATCATAGATCACGTACTTAATAAAAAAACCAGTTGTTTTTTGTGGATGGTCCAGGAGGAACGGGTAAGACCTTCCTATATAAGGCACTACTTGCTAGAGTACGTTCAGAGGGATTAATAGCAATTGCTACTGCAACTTCGGGTATAGCAGCGTCCATATTGCCCGGAGGACGCACAGCACACTCAAGATTCAAAATCCCTATTAAACTCGCTGACAATAGCACATGCAACTTCACAAAGCAAAGTGGCACTGCGGAATTACTTCACACAGCGTCCCTAATTATCTGGGATGAAGTTGCGATAACAAAGCGTCAAGCAGTTGAGTGCCTTGATAGGTCCCTACAAGATATTATGACATGTTCTTTGCCATTTGGTGGAAAGGTTATAGTATTTGGTGGAGATTTTCGCCAGGTGCTTCCTGTAGTGACACGTGGTACAAGAGCACAAATAACGGATGCCACATTGCAGAGATCTTATTTGTGGGATAGTATAAGGAAGATACGTTTGACTATGAACATGAGGGCTCAATCTGATAAATGGTTTTCGGAATACCTCCTTAGAATTGGTAATGGAACTGAGGAGACTATTGGATCTGATTATGTGCGTCTTCCAGAAGAAATTGTGATTGGCTATACAGACACTGAAGATTCAATAAACAAGCTCATTGTAGATGTCTTCCCGTCACTTGAGGAAAATGCAAGATCAATAGCTTATATGAGCACGCGTGCCATCCTTTCAACCAAAAATCAGCATGTGGACCAACTCAATGCAAAGATGATTGATAAATTTCCGGGCAATGGAAAAGTTTATCATAGCTTTGACTGTGTCGATGATGATTCTAGAAATAACTATCCTATTGAGTTTTTGAACTCCATGACTCCAAATGGTTTGCCCCCACATGTGCTCAAAGTAAAAATCAATAGTCCAGTGATTCTTCTCCGCAATCTTGATCCTAATAATGGCTTGTGCAATGGAACAAGACTCATGGTTAGAGCATTGCAAGACAATGCAATTGATGCTGAAATTGTTGGTGGTCACAATGCGGGTACAAGGGTGTTCATTCCTCGGATTCCAATGTGTCCATCAGATGATATTTCTCTTCCGTTTAAGTTGAAGAGGAAACAATTCCCTATCCGCTTGAGTTTTTCTATGACCATAAATAAAGCACAGGGGCAAACCATCCCAAATGTTGGCATCTACCTGCCAGAGCCTGTGTTCTCGCATGGACAACTTTATGTGGCATTGTCGAGGGGTGTGTCAAGACAAACTACTAGAATTCTAGCTAGGCCAAAGAAGGAATTAGATCCCACAGGGAAGAGCACCAAGAATATTGTGTATAAAGATGTCCTCAACTGCTGACAATTGGTAAGTCCATGCAAATAGCACATATGTTTCCTATGTTTGAATAATCCACGTGTTATATTTTTCGATGAATATTTGTGTGTTCCTGCCAATACTGACAATATTACTTTCATGGTGTCTCCACGTGTTAGCTGCATCATTTTTACATGTTATTTGGCCTTTTCTTGTGGAGCTCCAGCTGCAGGGTCTAATTGGTGCTCCTTTTCCTCTCTATAGTGCAGATTACGATGTCCATACCAAGATCAGCTGGGAATGCTGAAAGATGTGCTTACATTATTGCACTCTGAAAGTTATGCATACATGTCTCATGGTACAATTATATAGGTATACATATTAATCTCATGCTTTGTAACCTCTATGATTGATATAATAATTTTCACTTATTTTTTACTGTTCATCGAATAACCTGCAGCTACTTAATAACCAGTATTGCTATGTATGGGATATACTCGGATATCTAGCAGTACATTGCGACAATGAGCATTTTTCGGTAGGGAAATGTCAGAATAATTTCTTGCAGGGACTGATATCATGTGCTTGGTAGGTAGTAGGTTCTATCCTGTTGGAGTGCAATTTTTCTGGAATATATGTTCAGTGCCACAAGGAACTTTATATTCATGTTAAGATCTAAATTTGTCTACCTCATGCTTCTTTGTGCAGCTCGCTAGCAACAGATTTAACTCTGAAAAAAGTCCCCTCAAATTGTCTAAGGAGGAGCAGGAGCCGGCTTTGAGGGCAGTTCTTATGATGCTTCTCTCTCCTAGCCAATTCATTTTCTCTGAGGCAAGTTCTAAATTTCTGGAAGCTGTTCTACCATTAGGCAATGAATATATGAACATGTTCATGTCATCACTAGAATCGAATGTTACCAGAAATCTTACGGCATCTTTTGACTGTGTCAAGATCATGACCAACCTCATGAACATAGCATGCTTGTTGGTAGTACAATCTAATTATAGTCTCAACAAAAGGAGTGTTGTAGATGTATTATCCAACATTATCAAGGAATGTCTGCACGATCATTTGTACATTACGAGATCAAACTTTGCTTCTCATCTGCAATTTTGTTTTGATGGAAGTTCATGCTGCTATCTCTCTGAAGAGTGGGAGGGTGAAAATATTGTTTTATTTTATGGTCTCGTAGTATTGTTTAATCTGCTGAAGAGTGACAACTTTATTTGTTTCCACTGTAAAATGAAGTTAGATGCGGGGATTGTGTGCCATGAATGCAGAGATCATTACAACGAAGGTTTGGTTGGAGTCCTTAAACAAGCCTTGTGTCAGAACAAGAGCCCAGGGCCCAAGTCTTATATTGCACATATACTGAGTATGTTTGGCCTCTGTGGTTTTCCAAGCAAGCTAGGAGGAAATATGAGAAATGTTTTGTGTGACAGTGAGTTAGTTGATCTGGAACTGTTGCTTGCAGATGGTGAATCTCTAAGTGCTCATGCGGCTATCCTATCAGCAAGATGTCCTAAATTATTACCATCTGAAAAAACTTTTGTCCGTGCTCCAGGATGCAATATGCTCTGCTTGTTCTAAGTCCACACAATTAAGAATGAGGTTATGTTGATTATTTAATTAGCGTTATCAAATTAGGCCGTGGAGACTCATGCAAGATATAATTCTTCTCTTCTTTTTGTTGTTGAACACATAATTATTATCTCATTTTCACGCACTAAGAAGTTTTGGTTGTTTTCAATTATAATATGTCAGGTATTTAATTAGCATTACCAAATTAGGCCGTAGCGTTAGCACGGGTAACTAACTAGTATGCTATAATTTATCGCCAAGCCAAACCAAAACCATACTCCGAGCAGACCATCGAAGTGTGGAACTGCGACGAAAGAAAAGTTATTACTAGGAAAAAATATAATAAATAGGAAAACCGGAACAAAAATAATTACCATACTTTAATGATGAACATATATGTAGTAGTCTTGGAGGTGTTTAGTTTTTGGGACTAATTTTATCTATTTATTTTATTTTATTTTACTACCTAAATCGCCAAATATAAAAATAAAACTATATTTTAGTTTTTATATTTAGCATTTATATACTAAAACAGAATAAAATATATAGACTAAAAAATTAGTGTCTAAAAACCTACCTTGCTGTTCGGCTGGCCGAGAAAGCTGAGCGCAGAAGAACAAGACAGCCGGACAGCTATTAACCTTTTACTAAAGTTAAGGGTTGGTTTGTTTTAGTTTATAGGTTATATAATCTAGATATATTATAATTTATATGTAGTTGTTTGTTAGTTTAGATTATACAAATATAGATTATTCACAAAGACAACAATACCTTTGTTTATTTATTTGAGATGAGAAAAGAAGTATGTCATATATTGTAATTTCTATTTACATAACGTGAGTTTTTTGTCAAAATAATCTCAAATAAGCTAATCTTGAGAGATTATGAGATTATTATAATTTGGGCTTTAGATTATATAATCTAAATTCATAATCTAATTATTTATTTATCTAATGAATTATTTGCGCTAGATTATATAATCTAGAGAGATTATAATCTTAATATGAAACAAACCGAGTCTATTGAAGAAATTTTAAAAATAAAACATGGAACGGGCCTAGTGGGCTAGTCCCACACGAAAGCCCGGTAGGCCGGATTGCTTATGGAGCAGCGGCAAAAATGCAGCGCCACCGACTCACCCGTATACTTGTCGGATTTCGCCCACGCCCGCCTCTGCCGAAGACCAGCCGCCGCTGTCGACGGCGAACTCCCGCGGCGAGTCGACCGCCGTCTAAGACCCTAAGGCCTAAGCCCTAGTTCCAGCCCACCCAGTTCCTTAACCATGGAGGATGCCCTCGCGCCGCCGTCTGTGGCCCCGACTCCCTCCCCCCTCGCCGCCGCTGCCGTCCTCACCCGTCGTCGGTCACACCTCGACAGTGCCTCCTTCCGCACGCTCTCCCGCCTCTTCTCTCACTGTCTCCACATCAACCCGTCGCCCTGTGGCATCTCGCCGCCCGTGCCCGAGCCCGTCGCCGCGGACTTCGTCGGTGGGGATCCCGACGATTCCCCAGAAAGGCCTAATGGCGCTGATTTCGATCGGCTAAAGGATGTGGAAATCGAGGCGGCGGATGCGGGAGGCCCTTCGCTTCACGGGACTGTCCATCAACCGGCCGCGGCGAACTCTACCCTCGACCTGGTTGAGGCTGAGGCTCTGCAGCTCGAGGGTGCGGACGCGGTAGGGGTCGTAGAAAGCACCTCGTGTATGACCAGAGCCGAGGCTGGGGAATCAGCGGTACTTGTGGTAGAAAGCACCTCATGTAAGACCAGTGCTGAGGTGGAGGAGTCAGCGGTTGGAGCTGGACTGGCGATGGTGGGTGACGTATCTTTGAAGTCGGTGGAGTCTCTCTTGGAGACGAAGGTTGACGAATCGGTAGAGGTAGCAGTGGGTGATGATGAAGGCTGTCTTTTGTTTGAAGCGATGCTGACAAACTTCACAGGGTTGATTGATGATGTTGATGCTGGAGCAATACCAACACAGAGGTGTGCAGTTTCTGGAGGTGACCTGCAGAATAGCAAGGCATCTGAGGATTTGAAACAACTGGGTGGTAGGATTGAAGAAGGAGAACCTCTTAGAAACTGTGATAATGGGCAGAATGATGGTGGTGGTTTCGAGGAAGGAGAGATTGAGGGCGAGTTTCAGGATTTGGGTTCAGAAGAATCTGGAAATTCCGAACATGGAGACGAAGATGGTGAAGATGAGAAATTGGAAGACAATTCCATTAGCAGAGGCTCAGGGCCAAATAAATCTTGTGATTATGGCACACAATTCGGGAATTTGCACTCAATTCCTGAAACAGGAAATGATCATCTTGTACTGAACATGGATGCTATTGTCAGAGGTGATGCACAAATATCTGTTACCAGGGCTCAAGCCGTCACTTATGATGAAGTTGTGGATTGGAATGAGACTCCGCTGCCTGACAATGAGGTATCTGATACTGCTTTCAAATGTTATTATTTGTTGCTTCTGTCTAACCGTGCACCTTCTAGTTCGTTTGCCTAGTGAGGTTTAATGTTTTGTGTGACGCCTTTTGTTATTGAACTCAATATTTTTTAATCTTACATGCCAATGTTAAAAAGCTACATCTTAAAATGATACATGTGCACTCTGTAAGAGCAGCACAAAACTCCCTGATGCAGATGGCCATCTTCGAACCTTGATTACAATATGGGTTCTTCTCCGCTGATAGTTTTTTGGCTGGATATACTAATTTTGAGTATGTACCTTTCCAATCTATTACAGACTGTCAACCCTGGGAAGAAGAGAAAACGCATTCTGACAGAAGAGAGAAAAGCTAAAAAAACAGTATGTTATAGTTTTGACACCATTTGAGTTCCAATCGTGTTTTGTATGAATTGTTTCTTCTAAAGTGTGAAATTTGCCTTCTAATGTTATTGACAATTGACATGCAGAAAAATAAAAGAAAGAACCGGGCACTGCAACGGATAGCGGATGGAGTCAAAAGACCAAAACTTACTCCTGTTACAAAGCCAAAAAAACCTTGCCACTTCTATGACCATGGGAAGTGCCGCCAAGTGAGTGTTATATGGACAACATAATTTACCTTATATCTATTCACTTCAAGCAGATTGTGTTTTCATCTAATTCTGCTTCTCTTTTTACATTCTTTGCCTTATTTTAGGCTGAAAGTTCATCAATGGTTCTGGTTCCTTGTACCGTGTTTTAGTCATCATCACAAATTCCTGATTTCTAGATATCATGGTCGAGCTGTATCAAATGCAAAATTTGTTTAAATATTGAAACTGTACATTTTATACCAAGTGGATATTATTTTTAAAGAAACAAAGATATATTAGCTATTTTATTTTTGCTGATTGTTAATTCTTTCATTCCCCTTTTCGCTTTTGCAGGGAAATAATTGCAAGTTTTCCCATGATTTTACACCTTCAACAAAATCTAAGGTACCTATGTAGTGTTTTTTATGCATTATTATAGTTACACTATTATATAGGTTGTTCATTAGTTTGTTTCTGTAAAGAGGTATGTCGTTCAAAGTAAATATGTTTTTCCAAAGCCATCACTTAATCAATACTGAGTTACTTAACTGATTATGGTCTATATTTAGGAATAGGGTACCACCCACTTAAAAAAAAGGAGAACACATTTCATCCTCACTTATGCATACTTAAGATAAGATGTCAATAATGCTTCATTGCGACCTGTGCAAGATGGTAAAACAAAATATCCATATTAGTGCTTCTAATTAAATTTTGCATGATGGGTGCTAACATGGTGTTTGTAATTAGAATGTATGTAATTCCAAGGATCTGTTCAGATGGGATGGAGTGCTCACTGCTAACTTTAGCTTTATCAAAGTGCATCTAAATTTCCTCATACATGGATTTGTTGCATACTTGCACGCATGTTTTTTTTCTAATGCCTCCTCATTTCTTGCAGCCCTGCACACATTTTGCATGTGGTTCTTGTTTGAAAGGAGAAGAGTGTCCATATGACCATGAGTTGTCAAAGTACGAATGCCATAACTATAAAAACAATGGAACATGTGCCAGAGGTGAAAATTGCAAATTCTCTCATGTGGTACGTAATTGACCTAATTATTTCTGGTATTTTACTTATCTAAGTGTAGTAGCCTGGGACATGTTAATTTTCATTGAAAAATTTATACAAATTCCATTCTCTATCAGATGCCAACTACAGAAGGTACTCCCACACAAGATGCAAAGACTTCTGATGCTTCACTGGCATATGAGAAAACAAACACCAGAGAGCATACAAGAAGCCAGAAGAACGCAACAGTTCACAATGTTGCTCCTAGTAATTCTATCCTAAGAAACCTGGCTGGCGTCTCCAGCAAATCCCAGAATGTTTCTAACCATATTCCAAAGGGCGTGCAGTTTCTTTCCATTGGTAAAGGTCAATCCAATCTGGACAGCCTGCACCTGGATGCTTTGTCCATGGAGAAGCAAAGGAATGCAAATGGTACTCAACATAACCTTGGAGGACATGAAGAAGAAAGGCAAAAAATTGTGAAGCAAAATATCCAGAAACCGAATCTATTGCTAGACGATAAGAATTCATCAGAAGGAGCTACTAGGCATCCATGTTCAGACCCCCAAAAAGCTACTTTACCTGTTAATTCTATTGCAACACCTGGATCAATACATACTCAGCATGAAGTCTCAGAGGCTTCTAGGATTTTGCAGGAGTTCTTGTTTGGTGCTGGCAGTTAGAGGAAAGTATGTGTGAACTATTCTGCCTTTTGATACCTGTATTTTGCACTATATATATTAAGTCGATATAAAATTTTGCCAATTGCTGTTTACATGGATTGAATTCATGCCCATGTCCTTTCGACTCTTCTGATACTCTGCCAGTTTCCTTGCTGGAACTGCACCTCAAAGTTTGTTTTCTATTTTGGCTACTTGCAAGGTCAACAGGAAAATATCACTGTAGGCAAATGTGTATCGTTGTTGTTACTAACAGAGTTGACCGAGGACTTAATTTTGCAGAAGTACGCACAGGTTTACTAGTCTTCAAAGGCTGACTTTTGTGGACTCCGTGAACAAGTTCAACCCACACTGTAGTTACTTGGAATGGAGCAAACAGTTGGGTCAACTTACTGGTATGACAGAATGCCTCGTCCAATTACAATTAGTACTTGCATGAACTAACTCAACATGTAGTTATCATGAGTACCTCCTTGGATTAACTCTGACATATTATTATAGTGGACTTTACTTTGGAAGTCATTTTATCCGTTAAGATGTGAACTTTACTTCTTTCGTTTATGTGAATTTGTGCATAATAGTAATCCATGACTTCTCAACGATCCCTGTGCCACCAATAATTCATGAAATTCCCTATATGCCATCGTCTGTGTTGGCCTGTAGGGATTTCAGTGATTTTGCTGTGGTACAGGGATAATTGCATCGAATTTGTGTCTAATCCCTCAGCTCAAATTTATTGACGCGGTTCTTTTTCTATGTAAAACGGAGGAATAAAACTCTTCATGGTCTTGATGGAGCAACTTTGACAACTATGTCTTGCCTTGATGTATTCATAGTGGCTACAAGTGCTGACAATTTTTGCAAGGGCCAATGGGTGGTATCCAGTTACTGACAACAGGGCTTGTTTAGTTGATTCCTTGTGAGTTATCCACAGGTTTGATGCAGAAATCTGATGTGACCCCTTTGCTTAGATGTCACGATGTGATCCCTTCGCTTTAGATGTCATGGAAAAGTTGAACCTCAAGTCACGAGGTAGAACAACAGGACTTGATGTGTCATTATTGGGTTCCTAACAAGCTGACTGTTTCGTGAGGCACACCTCCTGTCAGGTGGGTTTCCGTACATTTATTTCTGTTGGGCTGTCCATTGAAAGATTCCTCCCCATGAAAACGTACTGTGTGTGGGCCGATTCGTCCAGCCGCTTTGGTATGAAGCTTTTGCCTCGCCTTTAGAAAGAGTTTGAGGAAACAAAAGTGATCTTGTCAACTTCTTTCTTTTTTTCATTTCAGGGAACTCAGATTCCTATTCCTCCATGCAAGAGCTTTACGTACGTCCGTTTGCCACATGAGAATGGGGAATGGCCGGCTGGTTTAGTCTTGAATCATCATCATGATTCAGTACACATCTACCTTTGCTGGCGACCAACATTAGCCTGATGCAGTGCATGGTCTGGGCTTGCATGCATGCATGCATGCAATGCCCCCGGGATCTCCGTTCCTATCTGTTGGGTTGAGATTTACATACGAAGTATAGCTGAAAAGGTTGTGGTCCGCCGTAGCAGATGCTGAAGGCCCCAGGTATGTGCTGGCTGGACCGTGTGGCTGTTGCCTCGTCTCAAGTCCCGGCTATATGTCCTCATGCATGCCTACTTGTCTGCTGTCGAAACCTCTGCGGACGGACGTTGCATCGTTTCAGAATTACGTCACATGGTCATCTGACTGAGAAGGGTTCACATGACGATTCATCGGTGCAGCTTGCCGTGGAAGCAGGCATGTGAGCTGTGTGCCCCTCTACGCCTGGCCGTCGTCACATGACCAGGTGACCGACCGTGATGCCTGTTTCTCCCTACAGCAGTCAAGTTTGTTCTGTCGATCATATGATGGTGTTCAATTCCTTGGAGCAAATTACCCCTCTCCCGGGCCCCGGCAGTAAATCCACGGCTCGTGCTCTGTTGTTTCTTTGCGTGTGGAAGGAGGGGGTTCAGATGCCAATGTCGTTTTTTTTTCGATTTACCAAAAATCCCGGCCGAGGGGTGTGTGTGTATGTGGTGGTTACCTTGATTTGCCAAGTATTATTATTACTGTTACTGTCAGTCTCCAAAGGAAAGAAAGCGAGACGAAATTATGGACTGGGCGACTTGTGCGCCTCAACATGTACTCTGTGCTTCACGTCATGGTTACTGGATAGGTTCATATTACGTGTCTATCTGCAGGTGAAAATCCTTCCCCTGGGAATCTTGTCGTGGCTAATTTTTTTATATTAGAAGTACATTATTTTTGTGGATCCATGGAGTAGTTGAGTTTGGGCGTGTTATGAGCTCAAGCAGACTGCATGTTTTTCTTTTTCCAAAGAAAAAAAAAGCATGCTTAATATAAAAGACAAGCAGTGTTTTGACTCTGCATTCCGATCATCCTTGTATCTGAGGAGCACGGCGGACGGCGTCTCGTGCCTTGTCTTCTCCCCCGCACCTGCTCTGCTGTGTCCTAATCCTCCTGCACAGTCACTACACTGCGGCTGACAAAAACGACTCCTGGGCTAACAGGCCGGAGGGAATTTCACTGAGCCAAGGCCACGGACGCCTATCCTGCTCCTGCTGAATCCCTAACAGTTAGGATGGCTCCTGTATTAATTGTGTGCATGGTAACCGTCTTCGCTTTGACCGTCGTGCAGGAACGACCTTTGCTGGTGACTGACTTGTCAGATCAGAGTATCAGACCGCTGCAGCGGTAACAAGTAGTAACAGTTTATTTATACACAACTAATAATAAATATATAATGGGTCGTTTCTTTTTTTTTGTTTCGTCTACTTAACGTCATGTTTAAACCAGATGAGGCATGTGTGGACCTCAGGTTACGATGGCGGAGCGTCTGAGGAGTAAGCAAACCAGTAGCTGGTTACTCGCCATCGCTCTGCTCGCGAGATAAGCATGAGGAAATTTGTTGGAGGGGGGGCTAATCTGGTTTGCATTCGGTGAAGAGACATCGTCATGAGGGCGCGTCCTCCCAAAACTCGACTTGTGTTGCAGTTGCAGCCTGCAGGGTGCAGGCGAGCGAGGTACCTGCCGTCGCGTCCAAACGAACATCCACAACGCGACGCCGACGATCCTTGGACCATGGACCGTGCCTCGTGCTCGTCGCATACAGTTTTTCTTTCCGTGTCTCTCGGCCTACGGAAACGACTGTGCTGCCTCAGTGTTCTCTTATATAGATATAGAAACTACAATACACCTGTTCGTGTGTGTCCAAGTCCAATCTTGTACGATACAGCCAACCGTTTTTTTGTATTTCAGCGGTTCTGTTCTCTTGTACCGACGATACGATGAGCAAAGCAATTCACCGGTACGGTACAGCAATACAGGAGAGGAGAGCCAATGCTAGCGCTGTGCATGGAGCCATGGAGGAGGTTGTATTCCAGCTTTTCACGCCTCACGTTCTTGCCCCCATGAATCCTGAATCCCCTGAGCTTCCTTCTCCCAGATTTTTATTTTTCTAAAGAAAATAAGAAAACTGCAGACGCATTCGGCCAACAAGGGGGCCCGTCTGTCCTTTTCGTGACACGGACCGTGCCTATATCCGGGCTCATAATTCGCGCCGTGACCCGCCCTTTTTATTATTAAAAAAAAACCCAGAAACCATAGGCGATTAGAATTTGAGCACATTGACGCTGGCCCTACCGTGACGCAGGCACAAACACGCATCAACATGCTTTATTTTATTTACGAGCCTCTAGCTCTTCCCGGAGCTTAGCGTGTGCAGAACTGTGTCCGTGTGCAGTGACTGCTGACGTGTAGTCGTGTCTTCAACCTTTTGCTGCTGACTAGGACTCCTTGCTGGCACACAGCGCCAAGCAATTACTACTGCCCTGCTAATGATTGCTGTTCATGTGGATCTTCCTTTTTGGTATAGTCGTCTTGTTGCGTTGGGAAAAGGCTGAGGCTGGGATCGTCGTATATCTAATCTTCATCTGGCCGGATCGATGCCAAAGCGCGCACCTGCATGCGGCTCTGCAACCCGTCAATCATGTGCCGAGAGGAAGCCAGATCAATAGCATAAGATTGGACATATGAATTTTAGAGGAATTTGACATATGGATTTTAGAGGAAAACTAACATAAGATTGGGTTTTTTCTCTCCTCTGTGTCTATAAAGGAAAATATGTGCTGACGGCGGCACCAAATAATCAATAAATAGAATTTGAAAGTCACTAAAGTGCCAGGCTGTTCGCTGCGGCTTGCTGCGGCTGCAATTCGGCTGCGGCTGCGGCTTCTACAGTATTTTTCTCTCTATGGATTGCAGCTGCAGCAGTCCAAACAGCTGCAACAGTGTCGGCTACAAGCCAGCCGAACACGCCCGCAGATGCAGCCTACGTACGTACGTGATGACATGGTACACACAGCACGGCAATTGTTTATATATGCTTGTCGGGCTGTGATTGATTGGCCGTGTGCCGCTCATGCTAGATGCACCAAGCAAATTAGCTAGAGATAAAAATTTAATTTAAGCGTGGGAGATGAAGTGGCACATGGCATATCCGGCTGTCGGTGTTTTGGGTCCGACCGCACACCCGGGGTTGCCCCTCAAGGTGCTTTTAGAAGTAGGACGGTGTTGTCAACTGTAGTTCAATGGTTCTTGCTAGTTGCACGAGAGACGACAGACAATGATTTACAGGTTCAGGCCGCTTTGAAGTGCGTAACACCCTACGTCCTGGCGAGAGTGTTGTATATGGCGAGTTACAAGGTGATTCTCTAATGCGTATGAAGCTGGAGTGGATGGCTAAGTGGTGGGTTCGATTCTTTCTGAAGGGGTGCCCCCTAGGCCTTATATACTCGACCGTGGGGCAATACATGCAGATATGATAGTCACGTGCACCTAAGAAATAGTAAACCGACCGAGTCTATCTTCCTATGGTTCCGCCGACCCATCTTCGCTCGGTTCGTTGTACGGGCCTCCAGCGCGGGAAGATCGGGTCTCTGTTGTGATTACTCGCTCGAGATCATTCGGCCGTCTGAGCTTGTTTCGACCCAGCCTTATGTCGATCTGCTTCACTGGTCGTTCCTCACCAGGCCCACGAAGGGATGACCTTACGACTTATTGAACCCTTAGGCCTTTCGTGAGGTCTTTTATCCTTCCAGTGGACCCGGGGGATATCTGTCCCCCACAAGCCCCCGATATTTGGGTTGATTTTGAAATAATCGGCCCAGAGATCCTAAGTCCAGCTTGCGGTCTTTGTTTGTAACAGGAAGTACTTTCTGGGTAATCTGGTAAAAATGATTTCTTACCGTCTCCTTCTGCTTTTATCTCTTGAAAGTTGGTGTTCTGTCTTAGACTCTTGCTTCTGAGGTCAGCATTTCGTACTGCAGGACTTCGAACTTCATTGGGTGGGTGTAGCCCCCGAGCTTCGAGTGGATTTTTGAAAATAATCCACTCGAAGGTCTTTACTTTGAGTATTATCAGAAGTCACCTTCATCTTCCACTTGTATTTTATCGGAGGTTAACCTTGCATTGATCTTACCCTATGCTTTAGAGGTCAGCATTGTCTTGATCCGAGATAATGATTCATTGGGTGCGCCGAAGGTGCACCCAATGGGTGTAGCCCCCGAGCTTAGAGTGGATTTTTGAAAATAATTCACTCGAAGATCTTCATTTCATGCCTTTTTATAGTGATCTTCTTCCCTTTTTGCCGGATGCCTTGGAGGTCAGCACTATGTTATTGATATTATGCTTTAGAGATCAGCGTATATTTTGTCTTTGAGGCCGGGTTCGTGATCTGCTCATATCTTGCTGGGTGGTGCAATTTATTTGATCTGTGACTGATTGGACATTTGACAGGTGACCCTTGGCTAGTCTTTGTTATCGCTTCTTGCTTCAATGCTTCTGCCGATTAGACTTGTACCTTGTTGGCTATATTTGGCTTTCCTTTGATCCTTGTTGATATCTCATTTTTGTCTTGAAGTATTCATTGCACGTGTTGCACGGATGTGACAGTTTTGAAAAATATACTGGTATTTCCTGGGCGTCCCCCCCAATGGGTGTAGGCAAGGGACGGCTTGGTACACTGAGTGTTTTAGCAAACTGTCTCTGAGTAGTAACTTGATGTGACCGCGGGTGTAATCATATCGCCCGCGCAGTTGACTGGAGTCCCAATGGGTGTTGTGTTGCATGAAACTGCGTCAGCCACCTGGCGTGTCTTCAGACGGTTTGAATTGCATATTGAATTTTTGCGACTGTTCAGTAGCCGTGGTAGGAGGTGAGCGGTTGCCTCCTTCTATAAATAGTGTTCTTGCTTCCCCGGCATTTTCCCATCTCTTACTGCTCTCTGCTGCTTGCTCTTTTCTTCCTCCTTCCTTTCCACCATGGGCAAGAGTAAGAAGGGTAGCAGTTCCTCGCCTCGCTCTAGTGATAAGCGCAAACGTGAGCCGACTCCTCCCTCGGAGGACTTCGGCGACTCGGAGTACTCGGAGGAGGAGTTCTCCTCCGAGTCCGAGGGGTCTCCAGCCCCCGCCTCTCCCCCGGCGTCGTCTGATGATTTAGACGACTCCCAGGGGATTGCCGTGGAGGTCTGGACCTACATCCGGGCCGTCGAGCGCGCCGGGCTCGAGGGCTCGGATGAGTCGGAGTACTCCTCGGACGAGGAGGACTCCTCGGACTCGTCCGAGGAGGGCAGCGGCGGCGATGGCGGAGACAGCGACGACGACGGAGGCGACGGCGACGGCAGCGGCAAAGGCGGCGATGGCAGCAGCGAGGGCGGCAACGGCAGCGGCGAGGGCGGCCACGGCGGCGGCAAGGGCAGCAGCAGGGGCAGCAACCAGGCCAGTGGCTAAATGCCACTGGTTTTTAGATATTAGTATAGATTAGTAGTAGAAATAGTATTAGTGAAATAACGTAGTAGTAGTAGTAGTATAGAATAGTGTAATGTAATGTAGTAGTAGTAGTAGGGAAGTATCAACTCATAACGAGTTGATTTGCAAGTTCTGTAACTTCCCTTTCATGAAGAATGATATAGTCTCTCCCTGTGTTAATTTCTTTGCTTCCTGCGACGATGGTGTCTTAGAAACAATGGCCAAGTTACTATCGACGACATTAGCGCTTCTGAAATAGTGTCCGAATGATGGCGGGGCCACGTTGGTGTTTTTAGAATTAACGGCCGAGTGGTTACTGTTGACACTGGCGTTACAGAAGTAACAACCGAGTAACTGACGGCAGCGTCGGCGTTTTAGAGGCAACGACCGAGTGACTGACGGCAGCGTCGGCGTTTTAGAGGCAACGGCCGAGTGACTGATGGTGGCGTTGGCGTTATAGTGGTAACAGCCGAGCGACTAACCGCAGCATCGGCGTTTTAGAGGCAACGGCCGAGTGACTGACGGCAACGTCGGTGTTTTAGAAGTAACGGCCGAGTGACTGACGGCGACGTCGGCGTTTTAGAAGTGACATCCGAGTGAAGTCAGCGTTTTTAGAAACCACGGCTGAGTCAATTTGGGCCGTGTTGGCCGTTTTGGAGTCAACGGCCGAGTGATGACATGGCATGCCGGCTTTTTTAGAAATAACCGCTGGGTGATGATGTGGCACGCCAGCGTTTTTAGAAATAACCGCTGGGTGATGACTGGGCACTTTTTTGGAAACGGCATCTGGCCCGGGAAAACCCTATATGTACTGTACTGTTCCGCGTCTCCACATTCCGTGCCCTGGTTCTTGCTTTCCTGCTTCCAGATCCTCTCTGCCGATTTGCAATTCTGCTTCCACTCTGCTCGCCGGCGAGGTTAAGATGGCGCTTAAGCGGAAAGCTTCGAGTTCGTCCGCTGCTGTCATTCCCCCCATCGATCCCAACAGTCAGTTGCCTTTCGCAGGTAACCATATGTCTGTTGTTTCTGAGTCTGACCTTCTCCATCTTGTCTCCATCGGAGTTCTTCCTCCGAAAGAACTTTGTTCCTGGCGGATCTGCTGTGGGGTCACTGTTCCAACAGAAGACACCCATGAATCTGTTGTTTATGTTCCATTCCTCCTCCGCGGCCTTGCTCTTCCTATTTCTCCCTTTTTCCGTGGTTTACTTGATTTCTATCGCTTGAATCTGACCCATTTGAATCCTAATTCCATTCTACAAATCTCCATCTTTGTTCATTTATGTGAGGCTTTTCTTGGCGTTCTGCCGCATTTTGGCCTATGGAAATATTTGTATCACTGTCGCTCTGGGATGGCTAGAGGTCAGCACCAACTGGTAGGGGGCACGAGCTTGGAGATGCGCCGCGGGAGGAAAACCGACTACCTTGACATCCCACCCAAAGACAACATCAAAGGATGGCGCTTAGAGTGGTTTATCATGGAGAATCACGGGAATTCCCTCCCACCACAGTCAGGGAGACAACCGGATGTTCGTACTCTGAGTTGGACTGAGTCCCCCACAGACCAGGAGGTGGCTGAAGCAGGGGCTCTGCTAGCTGAAGTTGGATTGCTGAAAGAGAGGGGTCTAACTGCCGAGGCTGTGGTTGCTGACTTTGTCTTCAAAAATATTCAGCCACTGAAGGACAGGGCATACCCGGCCTATCTGTATTGAGGTCTAGCTGACTCAACCTGGGTCACCAACAGAAGAATTCCTGCTGTGGACTTGGTGAACTGGCTTGAAATGATACTTAGAGGCAAGGTATCAAACGTTGGCGCCCCTGTTGTGTACTCGGCCTGGAACCTGCCTCCTTCCAAAGCCTTTACTTATTTCGTGTCAAGTCCTCCTTCTGCTGATGGCGGTTTGGGCCTTAGAGTGCGACCTTCTGCCGAAGAAGTTAGTGCTTTGGTTGCTTTGCTTGGAGAAATTCCTGATGATGAACGGCAGGTCCACTTTGAAGTGCCTTTGGATCCTAGTGATGCAGAGATAGGTGCCATGCTGGATATGTTGGCTGGGGATTCTTCTGATGCCGCTCCTACTGAAACATTAGCGGTGGTGCCCATCCCTGAAGCTGACAAAGCCTTGGACGCTCAGAAGCCTGTCAATGTTCGTCCAAAACGTTCTCGCCGAGTTGACCAAGCCTCTTTTCCTGCTGAGGGGGAGGAAAAGAAGAAGAGACGCCTTCGTCAGGTGTCTAGCTTGGATCAAGGTGCCGATCCTTCTGCTCCTGTTGCTGAGGAAGTGCCAGTGCCTGAATTCACTGAAGCTGATCCCAATGGGTGTAGCCCGTCTGACGCTGAACCCAATGGGTGTACTGTCCATCTTGCTGATGATAACGGTGAAGAAGAAGACAAAATCCCCCTGATTCGGAAAAACAGCTGCCGTTACACTGCCAGTGGGGAAAAGTAGCGGTGTTTTTTCTCCAGCCTTGTCTGCTCTCATTGGACTGCAAGAATTATCTCTGGCTAACTTTGATCAGACTATTGAGGACATGATTCTAGAAGATCTGCTATCAGAACCGGCAGATGGTGGTGCCATGGATGTCTGTGTTGATGTGCTCGACGCCGGGTTGGGGTCCTCCCGGGCAGCGTCCTGTGCCTCATCGACCTTGGAGCGCGGTCTTGAGGGTCAGGAGGCTGGTTTGGATTCCCCTGCTACCATGGAAGTGACCGAGGGACCTTTAGCCTTAGAAGCGGCTGCTGCAGAGAACTCGGCTCACAATGACGGTGCTAGCCTTTACCCAGCCCCCGAGGGTGCTGCCGGAGATGATCCAGCTCAAATGGACAGTGCCGGCTACTACCCAGCCCCCGAGGGTGCTGCCGGAGATGATCCAACTCGGATGGGTAGTGCAAGATATGATCCAGCCCCCGAGGGTGTCCGAGCGGGTTCTCCCTCTTGCACCTCCATGGATGTTCACGTAGGGTCCTCTCCTCCACACTCTGGTTGCGTGGTAACAGCCCAAACCTTTAGTCAGGAGGTCGCTTTAGAGGCCAGCGTACCTGATGACAAGGTTTTGGGTTCTGCCGATGTTACTGAATTGGTCCCTGCTGAATCGTTGCAAGTTGCTCCGAGTGGTGATCCTTTGCCGAGCCATCAGTTGATCTCTCACGATTTGGGAGTCGCTTCCTTTTTCTCCAACTTCCAGGTATTTTGGTTTCTTCTGGTCCGACTTTTACCCAAGCAGGTAATTATTCTCATGCTCATCTGCTTTTTAATGCCAGGCGTTGGTCGATGAGATGTCTAGTCGGCTGAGGTTGCAGAGTGCTTCCGTCCCTGAAGGAGCTTTGTCTCTGGCGCGTTGGAATCCGATGCTGCTTCAGCGGCGTGTTTCTGACTTAGAGGCGGCGAATGCTGGTCAGTGCTCTTTTGCTTCCTTCTGACTACCTTATTAAACTGCTTCTTATTTTAACACCTTTGCTTGATTGCTTCTCGCCAGATATGATTCGACAGTATTCTGCTCTTGAGGAAAAATGCTCTTGAGACCAAGCTGAACTGGTCCGGCGGTGTTCTGATCTTGAGGAAAAGTATTCCCAAAGTCAGACAGAACTGGCCCAGGTCTCTGCTTCTCTGAATGACGCCAACACGCTGAACTCTACTCTCCGCGCTCAGCTTGACTCTGAGAAGGTGACCTGTGAATCTAGGTTTTGTTTTGCTGTGTTTTTATTGCTTGCTTGACGTTTGAAAAAGCTGATTCTTGCTTGCAGGAAGAAAAACGTGCCCTTGTTACTTCTCGTGACAATCTTGATAGGCTATATCGTGATTCCAGCTACTCGCTGACCATCTTGGAGAGGAGTCATCGCTTCACCAGGGAGGAGTTAGACGATCTTCGTTATAAGCTGCAGGAATCCTTGGATGATGTGATTCGCCTCAGGGAGTTGATATCGGCCAAAGATGTTGTCATCAAGAATCTGCGTGTTTCCAAGAAATCTGTCGCCCAGGAGCTAGAGACTGCTCAGTTGGCTGTCAAGGTTGCTGAAGAGACTTCTGCTACTTTGAGGGCCCAGCGCGATAAAGCTATGGATAAAGCTATTCGTGTGAGGCAGATTCTGATGAGGAGACCTGGTGTGATTGTCCCAGACGACATAGTGGCGGATGTGAACGCGGCTCCCGATTCCTCGAGTCGCCCTTCTTCGTTAGTTGCTCCTGAGAAAAATGTCGCAAAATAGAAAAACATTGCACGCTTTGAGCGCATGGTTAATGTGCTCGGATGTTTTGTTAGAGGACACCTTTTAGTACTAAATGCTACTATTGTTCTCCTATTGTTTTAGAATTCAACAGTATCTACATTTGTAGAGGTAAAATGTAGCGTAATGGTTTTGAGACTTCTTCATGGGACATAGAGGCCGCCCCTGGATGAGTAACTGTGTACGCGCTGAGTGCGTTGCGCCAATTCAAGTTAGTATTAGCTCAAACCAATCGCTCCATTAGTGTGGTCTAGTGGCCACCCCAAGTTAAGCAAGCGCGAGCATGTTGCACCGTTTTAAGTCATCGCTGACTTAAGCCGATTGCTCCGTCAGCAGGGCATAGTGGTCACCCTGAGTTAAGTAAGCGTGAGCATGTTGCACCGCCTTAAGTCGTTGCCGACTTAAGCCGATTGCTCCGCCAGCAGGGCATAGTGGTCACCCTGAGTTAAGTAAGCGTGAGCATGTTGCACCGCCTTAAGTCATTGCCGACTTAAGCCGATTTCTCCGCTAGCAGGGCATAGTGGTCACCCTGAGTTAAGTAAGCGTGAGCATGTTGCACCGCCTTAAGTCGTTGCCGACTTAAGTCGATTGCTCCGTTAGCAGGGCATAGTGGTCACCCTGAGTTAAGTAAGCGTGAGCATGTTGCACCGCCTTAAGTCGTTGCCAACTTAAGCCGATTGCTCCGCCAGCAGGGCATAGTGGTCACCCTGAGTTAAGTAAGCGTGAGCATGTTGCACCGCCTTAAGTCATTGCCGACTTAAGCCGATTGCTCCGTTAGCAGGGCATAGTGGTCACCCTGAGTTAAGTAAGCGTGAGCATGTTGCATCGCCTTAAGTCGTTGCCGACTTAAGCCGATTGCTCCGTTAGCAGGGCATAGTGGTCACCCTGAGTTAAGTAAGAATGCAGGTCGACAATGAAAAATTTGAGCGCTCTCGAAGTCTTCTTATTGATGATCTATTTCCCAGTTTACAGAGTACATTGTCGTCCCAATAGCTTTTGGAATACAGCTAGGGGTAAAACTTCCTGAGGTGTTCTATGTTCCATGAGTTCCCGATTTCCGTGCCATCCATTTGAGTGAGACGATATGATCCCGGCCGAGTGACTTCTGCTACTATGAATGGTCCTTCCCATAGAGGTGACAACTTGTACCGCCCCTCCCCCGTTAAAATTCGGCGGAGGACGAGATCTCCTACTGCGAAGGATCGATGTCTCATGGTCTTATCGTGATAGCGCCTCAGGGTTTGCTGGTACCGTGCTGATTGAATTACCGTGTTCAGTCGTTCTTCTTCAAGTATGTCAATATCCTCTAGCCTGGTAGCCTCAGCTTCTGCTATGTTTTCAAAGATCAATCTTGGTGCCCCAAACTTGAGATCAGCAGGTAGCACAGCTTCTGAACCATAGACCATGAAGAAAGGGGTATTTCCATGCAGAGCTTGACTGGTTGAGTTCTTAAGCTCCAAACGACGTAGGGCAACTCCCTTATCCATTTCCCTGCAAACTTTTCGTTTTATCGAAGACTTTTTTCCTGAGGGCCTCCAATATCATCCCATTAGCTCTTTCAACCTGCCCGTTGGCTCTTAGGTGTGCCACCGAAGCGTATTTGATCTGAATGCTTTTCTGCTCGCAGAAATCAAAGAACTCTGAACTTGTGAAGTTGGATCCCAAGTCAGTTATGATATTATTCGGTATTCCAAATCTGAATATTATGTCTTGTATGAACTCCACCGCCTTGGCTGAAGTTAGGGAAGCAATGGGTTTGAACTCTATCCATTTAGTGAATTTGTCGATAGCCACCAGCACATGAGTGTATCCTTCCTGAGCTTTCTTGAAAGGTCCAATCATGTCCAGTCCCCAACACGCGAACGACCAAGTTATGGGTATCGTTTGCAGTTGCTGTGCTGGTAGATGCTGCTGTTTTGACAGGTACTGGCAGGCTTCGCATCTCTGGACTAACTCGGCTGCGTCATCCTTCACTGTTGGCCAATAGAAACCTGACCTGAAGACCTTCCCAACCAGGGTTCTGGACGCTGCGTGCACTCCACACTACCCAGCATAGACCTCGTCCAGAAGTTGCTTTCCAGTAGCTGAGAGAATGTATTTCATGAGGACTCCTGATGCACCCCTTCTGTATAGTGTTTCCCCAATGAGTGTATAGTGAGCCGATTGCCTTGCGATGCGTTTGGCTGCGTTCTTGTCGTCTGGCTCCTCCTCATTTTTTACATACCTGATGATCGACCTCCTCCAGTCATCAGAATCTGACTCTGGTTGGCTCAAAGTATTACATTCTTCTGCCTGACCCGGTAAGATGCTTGGGTGTGATATCTCTTGGACAAAGACTCCAGGCGGGACCTGAGTCCGACTGGACCCTAGCTTGGACAACATGTTAGCTGCCGTGTTTCGATCTCTCTCCACATGGTGAAATTCCAGACCTTCAAATTTATCTTCTAATTTCCGGACGGCAATGCAGTATTTTCCCATGGAATCGTTCGAGCAATCCCATTCTTTGTTTATCTGACTTATGACTACCATAGAATCTCCGTATACCATCAATCTCTTGATCCCCAACGATATAGCAATGTTCAGTCCGTGAATCAGAGCTTCATATTCTGCTGCATTGTTAGAGGCTGGAAATAACAACTGTAGGGCATATCTGAGGTGTTCGCCTCCAGGTGCAGTAAAGAGGATCTCTGCGCCTGCTCCCTGCAGCTTTAATGAGCCATCAAAATACATTCGCCATACTTCTGTAGATTCTAGGTTATCTGGTACTTGTTGTTCGGTCCACTCTGATACAAAGTCAACCAGTGCTTGAGTTTTAATGGCAGTGCGAGGCCGAAATTCAATGTCGTGAGATCCCAGCTCGCAGGCCCATTTGGCTATTCTCCCGATGGCTTCTTTGTTGTGAAGAATATCCCCTATTGGAAAACCAGTGACTACTACGACTTTGTGGTCGTCGAAGTAGTGACGGAGCTTGCGTGCAGTTAGAAGTACTGCATATAATAGCTTCTGAACTTGAGGGTATTTTTTCTTCGAGGGACCCAGAACTTCGCTGATGAAATAAACAGGATGTTGCACTGGATAAGCATGTCCTTCTTCCGTTCGCTCGACTACTAATGCGGTGCTCACCACGTGAGTCGTGCAAGAGATATACAGCAGCAAATCTTCGGCTGGTTGAGTCGGCGTGGCTCGACGCGGCGGTTTCAGCACTAGTGGTGTTGTCAAGAATTTTTTTAGTGCCTCTAGAGCCTCCTGTGCCTCTGAAGTCCATTGAAATTTGTCCACCTTCTTGAGCAACTTATAAAATGGCAAGCCTTTTTCTCCCAGCCTCGATATGAATCTGCTCAAAGCCGCCATGCATCCTGTGAGTCTTTGCACTTTCTTCTGCGACCGTGGTGCCTCCATCCTCATAATAGCCTTGATCTTTTCTGGTTGGCCTCGATTCCTCGGTGGCTAACAATGAACCCAAGTAACTTTCCTGCTGGTACCCCAAAGACACATTTTTCGGGATTAAGCTTCCATCGATATCGCCGTAGACTGTTGAAAACCAGTTGTAAATCTTCGATGAAATTTTCCGATTTTTTTGTTTTGATTACCACGTCGTCCACATACGCTTCCACACGCTTGCTCCAGTGATCGGCTAAGCATGTTTGAATAGCTCTCTGATAAGTCGCTCCAGCATTCTTGAGGCCGAACGACATAGAGGTATAGCAGAAAGCATCGAATGGAGTGATGAACGCCGTTTTTTCCTCGTCTTCTTTCGCCAGGCTAATCTAGTGATATCCAGAGTAGCAATCAAGGAAGGACAGCATAGAACATCCAGCGGTGGAATCTACCACCTGATCTATCCTAGGGAGCCCAAAGGGATCCTTTGGACAGTGTTTGTTGAGATCCGTATAATCGACGCACATGCGCCAATCCACCTTATTCTTTTTAGTACAAGAACAGGGTTAGCCAGCCACTCAGGATGTAATACTTCTCTAATAAACCCAGCCGCGACCAAGCGAGCCAGCTCGGCGCGAATGGCCTCTCTCTTGTCGGGCGTGAAACGACGTAGTTTTTGCCGAATCGGCCTCGCCTGGGGGTAGACCTTCAGTTTGTGCTCGGCCAGTTCTCTTGGGACTCCCGACATATCCGCAGGTTACCATGCGAATACATCTCGGTTATCTTGCAGGAACCAGATGAGCGCGTTTTCCTATTTGTCATCCAAGCTGGAGCTGATGATGGCAGTCTTGCGTTCATCAGCAAACCCGAGGTTGATCCTTTTAGTTTCTTCAGTCGGCCGCATAGAGGTCGCAGCTTGAGCCTCGTTCACAGGTACCTCGAGGCCTTCCTCAGGCTTAGAGTTTGCCTGAATAGAAGAAGTCACCGACGGTTTGGTGGTGAGGGCCGCCTGGATGGCCGCCCGGAAACATTCTGCGGCGCCTTGGAAGTCAGCGCGCACAGTTATGATCCCCTGCGGCCCTGGCATCTTCAGTATCATGTAGGTGTAATGGGGAATGGCCATGAATTTCGCCAATCCAGGCCTCCCGATGATGGCGTTGTACCCGCAGTCGAAGTTCGCCACTTCGAACCTCAGGAACTCGGTTCTGTAGTTCTCCGGAGTTCCGAAGGTGACCGGCATGTAAATGTGGCCCAGTGGGTATTCTCCTTCGGTCGGCACGATGCTGAAGAAAGGAGTATCGGACTCGTGGAGCTCTTTGAGGTGAACTCCCAAGCCTTGAAGTGTTCGGGGGAAGGTGACGTTGATGCTGCTCCCCTCGTCCACCAGTACCTTCTTCACCCGGCTCTCTCAGATCACCGGATCGACCCGGGTGGTCGAAGTTGAGCCACTGATCTGCCCGAGTGAAGGTGATCAGGTGCTCTGACCATTGGTACGGAGCGGGAGGACCGGTGGTCGCTACCAATATTTGGCGATCGTTGAGCTTTTGTTGTCTCTTGTTCTCCTGCGATCCATGCCCGCCGAAGATGACGTTGACCTCTCTGTCGACGCGTGGGAAGGCTCCATCTCCCCCCTCCTCCTGTTGTTGGGATTGTTGCGGTTCTGGTCCTCCCCGCGGCGGAGGAGGAGGTAGAGGCTGGAAAGGTCGGTCGTGCCCAACGGAGTGCTTGAAGTCCCTGCAGTTCCGAAGGGTGTGGTGCATGTCCTTGTGGTACGGGCACTGGGCGTCGAGGATGTCGTCCAGCGTGCATTTGCCTCCATGAGGTCCTCCTCAGGCGCGAGAGGCGGGTGGTCCGGCGGCGTGAACTTCTTCGCGAGGCCTCTTCTCCCAACGCTTGTCGGGCTGCTGGTTCACGTCGCGTCGTGGCACTGCCGGTGCCGGCTTCGCTCCTCCGATGAGGTCCTAAGCCCGTTCGTCGGCGGTGATGTAGAGGTCAGCTTCCCTGAATAGCTGCTTGGAGGTAGTTGGCGCTTTCTGTAATATGGCGCGGACGAAGGCCGCGTCATCGGAGCCTCTGTAGAAGTCCTCGATTACTGCTGCCTCCGCGACTTCGGGGATACGATTTCTCATGGTCTGGAACCTTTTGAGGTATGACCTGAGAGTTTCGTCCCCTGGCGCTTGATGGATTTTAGGTCCCATGGTTGTGCCGGCTTGTCGGAGAGGGACTGGAAGTTGGCGATGAAGCGTCGACTGAAATCACTCCAGTCATCGATGCAGTGTCGTGGTAGGTGTCGCAGCCATTGCAGTGCGTCTTGCCCGAGGACGATGGGCAAGTACGCGGTCATTACGTCCTCAGTTGCCCCGATAGCTCGGGCAGCGGTAGTGTAGATGGCCAGCCAGCCTCCCGGATCCTGCTTAGGTTCATATTTGTCAACGTTGGATACCTTGAAGTTAGGAGGCCATTGAATGGCTCTGAGGCGCAGAGTAAGTGCCGACACTCCACACGTGTCTTCTTGTCGTTGAGGATAATGTCTGCCCCGGGGAGGGGAGTGGTTGTCGTGGTGCTTCGACCGTCCCCAGGTTGTGCCGCCAGTCGAAGCCGTTGCCGACTCGGTCCTGGTGGCCTGACTCTGGGTTGGGATGCCATGATCCCTGTCGTATTCTTCCCAGCGACGGATCTCGCTCTCATGTCGTCGTTCGCGTGAAGCGTTGATGGAGCTCCGTGCGTCCCGCCGACTGTTGATGGTATGTCGTAGATCATTCGGTGGATGCGCGAGAGGTAGAAGATGGTTGGCCGCTCGAGTGAACAGTCGCCGGTAGCCCTCGGCATCGGGAGTCCAAGGGAGACCGTCGGCTATCCGAGCCAGTACTTCGCCGACTTCACTTGGCATGTTCAAGGCTCGGGCGAAGTCGGGGTTCAGGTTGCGCCCGAAGAGAGGATTTTCCCGACGTTGCTTAGTTTTCTGTTCGGCCTGTTCTTGAGCTCGCCAGCGATCACGTCGTCAGGAATTCCTCCTTTCCCGGAAGACACGTTCTTCCGGGGTTTCTCCTATCTCTGAGGCCTCGTCTCGCGACACAGGCTGCACCGGGTCCCGCTCTCCGGCCTCGTGATGTCTCCGGATATTTCGGCGTCGGTTCCTTCGTCGGCGGGATTCCCGCTGAGGAGGTTCCTCTCCGGGTACAGTCAGCTCGTCGTCGGAGATGGGGGGCGACCCCACTCTCCCGATGAAGAGGACGTCGGGGTAGAATGGCGTAGCTGTCGTGACGATCTTCTTTCTGTTCTCCTTTGAGGGCGGAGGCGCAGAAAGAACAACTTGCTTCCTCCTGATTTTATTTGTTTCTTTCTTTCTTGTAATTTGTGTCCATTCTTCCGTCGAAGAGGTAGACAATGGAGTTCTCCGGGTTGACGGGCCTTGAGCCTCGGTCCTGCCAGAGGTGATCCTTTTTCGGAGCATTGGAGGTTGCGCCTTTTCCTGCTTTTCCCCGATTTCCACGGAGATTTTTGAGGAAGATCTTCTCTCCGTTGGGTCCGCAATACGATGCAGAGTTCCTTCCTCATCTACTATAGCTGAGATGCTTCCGAAGCAGAATTTGGACCTGGGGCGGAAGACGATCTTGTGCAGGAAAGTGACGGCCATTGAGCTAGCTTGGATTGACGACACACCCCCTACCTGGCGCGCTAGCTGTCAGTGTTTTGGGTCCGACCGCACACCCAGGGTTGCCCCTCAAGGTGCTTTTAAGAGTAGGACGGTGTTGTCAACTGTAGTTCAATGGTTCGTGCTAGTTGCACGAGAGACGGCAGACAATGATTTACAGGTTCGGGCCGCTTTGAACTGCATAACACCCTACGTCCTGGCGAGTGTGTTGTATATGGCGAGTTACAAGGTGATTCTCTAATGCGTATGAAGCTGGGGTGGATGGCTAAGTGGTGGGTTCGATTCTTTCTGAAGGGGTGCCCCCTAGGCCTTATATACTCGACCGTGGGGCAACACATGCAGATATGATAGTCACGTGCACCTAAGAAATAGTAAACCGACCGAGTCTATCTTCCTATGGTTCCGCCGACCCATCTTCGCTCGGTTCGTTGTACGGGCCTCCAGCGTGGGAAGATCGGGTCTCTGTTGTGATTACTCGCTCGAGATCATTGGGCCGTCTGAGCTTGTTCCGACCCAGCCTTATGTCGATCTGCTTCACTGGTCGTTCCTCCCCAGGCCCACGAAGGGATGACCTTACGACTTACTGGACCCTTGGGCCTTTCGTGAGGTCTTTTATCCTTCCAGTGGACCCGGGGGATATCTGTCCCCCACACCGGCCAAATTTTTTATTTTTCAGCCCTAGCTATTTTCAAAAAATATTTATGTTTAGATCCCTAAAAATTTTAAATGCAACTTTGGACCCAGATACATGGTGCCATGGACTATGGCGCCGAGGTAACACAGCTCGGCGTCATAGCCCATAGCGCCGAGCTGTGACGTGGCGATAACGGCTAATTGCGGCTAGGGCTGACTTGGCATCGAGGTGGCACGGCCGCGGCCTCGTAGCTCGGCGCCACAGATCTTGGCGCCGAGCTACGGACGCCTATAAAACCGCCCGCGCTGCTGGCCGAGAAGACCTCATCTCCTCTCAATTCAAAAGTTCGTCAAAAAGTTGCTGTATTCAAAGTTTCGAGTTGCAACAGTTCGTAGATCAAGGTATGGTGTCTCACTGATTCATTTCGTATATTGTATTGTACTTTTTTGGTTATTAGTTTCCAATGTTGCTCATAATATATATAATATCGTTAATATGATGAGTACATTTCATATGATAGTTTGTGTAAACCGATTATAAAGTCTATTAGGTACAATTGATAATTATAATCGTTTATTAGATGAAAGACATGTACCGGGAGGCGTTGTGGCAGAAGAGAGGTCGTCCTCGGGAGTTATATCCGGACGTGTCTAGTAAGGATGCTCCTGTTCCTCCTGAACTTCATGTGCCTAATTGTGACTGTGGCAAACTGGCTTGGAAATGTCAATCCAAACATCCAGACACGGCTGCTCGCTGCTTCTACCTTTGTGGCGGTTTTAACGTACGTAGGTTATAACTTGTGACTTAATTTTGTTCGAATTTTTTATTTACTAGATGTGTAATAGTGCTTCATTCCATTGTTTTAGGAGCACCTGAGGTGTTTCTTTTTTCAGTGGATCGACGGTCCTAATAAATTTGACCCTCGATATCTTCTTTTCGCTAATTAGCTGTGTGGAAGGACTAGTCATGAGCGTTTTAAGCGTTGGGTACCTCCTCCCCCGAATCCTCCACCAATGACGGATGCAGAGAGGGAGGTAGCAACAGACAGAAGGATGGACTCACCGCCTCGATGTGATTGTGGAGATCGTGCTGTCATCGACAAAGACACTGCGAAGTACTTCGTGTGTCCGAACATTGATTATGTGAGCCCATCGATGCGCTAAATTTATAAACTTGTCATTTTTTATAATAAATTACTAATTTATTCTCCTGCAGCCATACGGGTGGCGTAAGTGTCATTTCAGAGAGTGGTTGTATGGTCCTTTGTCCCATTGGCCAGAGGCAGAGGTAAAGGAAAAGAAAAAAAAATCTGTGGGCGGAAGAGTTGAAGTTTGATCCGGTACTCTGCAAATGTGGTATTGAAGCTAAGTATGGATTAGTTCCTTCCGAGCTTGGTGTTGGATATTTTTGTGGACATATGGTAGATTACGATGAGGTTGGTATTTATTTATTATTTTACACCAGTTGTAATGTTAGACCCGTACTTACTATTTTTTTTGTAGGAGATGAGGAAATGCAGTTGGGAGAGTTACGACGACAAAGGAGAGGTGATGCGCACAATAGAGTCCAAGAGACTAATGGGACAGAAGATGCGTTGTGGATCTCAGCTCGCCGATTCGTACATTAACGATCGCATACGCGACATGCGTAGGTACGTGAAATCTGCATTTTTTGATAGCCCGCAGCGTGCAGAGCAGAGGAGGTTGAAGGCGGCACATGAGAAGAGAGCAAAGGATGCAAGGGAATGGGAGGCGGCTAGAGCCGAGAAACAGATGTTGGATAATCTTGCTGATCGTCTCAAGGGAAGTGAGTGACAAAAATGATACTATAATATTGTTAGTAAAATTTATTTATCCTGACTTCGCTAACTTATTTTTCTCATTATATTTGCAGAGATTGGATGTGGCGTAAACTATATGGCAGATGAGGCACATGCAAGATATGTTCAGGAAAAAATGGCGACGGTGGAGCTGATGGAGGAGGAGGACGACGACACATCTAGATTGAGTGAGCTTATCGCTCTCGCAGAGGCAGGATTACATGGGCAAGAGGAGGACGACACATCAAGGTTGAGTGAGCTCATCGCACTAGCTGAGGCAGGATTACGTGCTCAAGAGGAGGACAAGTTTATGTCTCAGGCCACTGAAGAGGTAGAGGCGGCTTATTACAAGCAGAAGTCTGATGAGGTTGAGGCTGAGGATGAGCTATTCTCCCAAGCTGCAGATGAAGCAGAAGCCAATTATTACAAGAGAACTGCTGACAAGTGTGATGCAGGACAATGCAGCAAGTGGAACGAGGTTGTCGTTGAGGATTGCGTGACAGATGACTCCGAAGATGAATTACTTATAGATTGTGATTCTGATTGAACAAACTTTTAGCCTGTTATGTAGTACTTTCATATCTGTATTGTTTTTATTGCATTTGTCATGGTTTTTACAATTCACAAAAAAAAATTCGCAAGAGTTCCCCTTGTTTTATTAACAACCACAGTTATAATAATCACATATTATAAGACATCACCACATTTCAACATATAATCAATCACAAAATAACAGAGAATATGACAAAATCCACATGACATAGTGCTTAATACAATGTCCACATGACATAGTCCAAAATACATCGTTCGCATCATAAAGTTTTCATCATTAGTCCATATCACAAAGTTTTCAGCATACGACCACATCACGTAGTTTTCATTTCCTCCTAGTCTTACCCTTGCCCTTGGCCCCAAGAGCGTCGGTGTCTGGAGTGTAAGGGTCACATGGACGCCATCTACGTGGTGTCAGTTGTGATGGCTGAGTTGTAGGAGCATCCTGCAGCTATGATGGTCCAATCTCCTCCTGACCTGCGGCGCCAGCGTCGTCGTCGTCGTGGTCCACGTCTTGAAACGTATCCCACGTCGATCGCGAGGAGCTCAGTCCAGCTGTAGATGGTCCAACTACAGAAATGGGACGCTGAACGTCCGGCTGCATAGGAGGCACAGGCAGCTGCACGTCAACGCTCGCTAGAGACCAGCATCCACAACGAGCCGCTGCACGATGAAGACGACGTGATACCCTCTGTAACTGAAAGATGAGTTACATACATATGTTATAACATACAAATAAACATTTTCGATTCTAAACATTCATACTCACTGATAGTAATGAAAGCGTAGTACTGTCTGAAGTTCTCTGTAAGATACACTCAAGTTCAACAACAGATACGAGCATAGAGTTTCCCTATTCACAAGTTAGAACATTAGGATGCACAAAATAAGACATAATGCATTGAATTAACAGAACTAATTTTGGTAAAGAACTTGGTACCACTCTATCAAGGATTTGAGCAGCCTCAATGTGGGACCCTAGTCGAGCCGCTATGTCGAACGAAATGTCTTCGTCGTCCGACGATTCTTGCTCGGCATAGTCAGCAGCTGTCCACTGTCCCTTAAACTTGCACCTAGTCACACCAGCATACCAAATCAAATACCTTCGAAAGTTGTAGTTTGTGTGCGGCTGGTCGTTGACATAGTTTAGATCCCCCTGCTGATCCCATTCATCAATATAATCACAGTGGTGGGTCTCGAAGTCCGTGACCTTCTTTTGCCTCTGTCTGTCGATCTTGCAAAAGTTAGACACATATATTAGTAACTAATTGCATATTTGAAATAATAGTTAGAATAACTAGTGGATAAAGTCACTCACTTGTGAAGTTGTATTGAAGTCGAGAACGGCTCGACCGGAAACTCCTGTCGCAATCCGAACTGTCGAGCAACTCTGTAGGGCAAGTGGTACTCAACAACATAAAAACAAATGAGGGGACACCTCATTAGGTAGATGTTCTCGTCTATTGAGCACACACTGCTCAACTGTATGCTGGCGAAATATGGATCAAGATACGATTGCCAGGTCACCTAGAAAAGTATTAGAATTCACATATAAGTTTATAGTCATTTTACCAACCTATTAAGAAAAAAGATAAAAGTAGACAACTCACCATCGAAGGAGTAAGTGCGTCGAGCTCGTTTGAGTACTCCACGTACGCACACTGGTGTCATGCGAATGGCTCCTCAACCTGGTTCCAGCGGTAGGCAGCCGTGGGCTTAAGGCGATGTCCGGCTACCACGAACCACTGACGAGGAGCAAACTCTCTAGGTCGACCGACAGGTATGTGTGCCCACATCCACAGCTATAGTAGGTAGACACACCCACCTAAGCTAGCGGTCCTCGACGAATGACGACAAGCCTCGCAAAGTTGCCTGTAGAGGAAGGCCAACACTGCAGAAGCCCAGCTGTAACCTCCTGTCGTATCCCAGTCAGTCAGGCAGGGCAGAAACATCCATGACGCGCTGTCGCCTGTCGCGTCTAGAAAAAGAACCGAACCAAATAGGTGGAGAGTCCAAGCTCGACAATGGTAGCCAACCGTCTGCTCGTCTGCACCAGGTGGACACTCACCAAAAGCCTGCCTAAGCCAGGTGAGTGGGACTCCGGTGTTGTGGCTACCTCGTAGGTCATCAGGAAGCAGTCTCCCAAGGAAGGCCTCTACCCTCTGCCTCCAACCACCTGGTGCTGCCTGACCGGTCACTGGACGACCCCATAATGCTGAGACCAAGAATCTTCTAGCAATCTTCCAGCGTCATAGTCATCTCACCGCAGGGAAGGTGGAAAGTGTGAGTCTCTGGCCGCCACCTATTGGAAGACAAACGAATACAAAATCATTAGTATGCAAAGTAAATGTGATTATTGTAAAAGTTAAACAAATATAGAAGTCTTTACCTGTCGACCAGAGCCGTCAACACCGCTGGGTTGAAAGTGGGCAGTCCACGGCGAACCTGGAACGATACGACGTCCAAGCCAGCCCTCTCTAGGAGAGGAGTGTACCTGTCATCGTATCTCATCTCCTCCAGAAACCGGTCGTGGGTCCGGACCCGCAGAACGGGCAGCACCTAGCAATCAAAGTAATTTGATTAGTCAAATATACGCCGCATATACTAATTCGAAATTTTAATATATGTGCAAAATATTACCTCTCCCTCTGCGGTGAGACGACCCCTGTGGTGCTCGTCGTAGTGAGGGTCCAGCAAGTGGAACTGCGCCATCCTGCAAATTAAGATATCAAGGTTAGTAAAAATATTAGAAACATTGGCATAGTACAATAAATGTTGTTTACTAAGTGTAACAAAAACATCGACTTATTACAATAAAAGTTGAGTACAAAAAAATATTAAAATGTATCACACCTAACTAAGTGTCCAAATGCATGTACGTGAGTTGTGGCCAAGTCTCCTGCATTTTCCGCATTCATTCTACTCTGGGTCCATGAGAAAGGGGGACGCTCGACCTCTCCTACTGCGACCGGAAACCTGATCCATAACCATGTTGCACCGGCTCCTTTTCCTACTACCACGTTTGTCCCATCGATGCGCTGGATCAGCAACGTATACCGGACCGGTGTACGTTGGCCATTGTGACTCATCAAGAAATGGCTCAAAACGAGGGCTCCAGGTACATACTAAGCTCTCTACACTGAACTCCGAAGGAATTTTGCTCTCATATGCAAAGTTACGATGATGTACGGCTGCAACATAATGAGAACATGGAAAATGGTACTGTCTAGGTTTACCACAACGGCACGAGAATGCATCAAGTAACACAACATGTGTCCTCGAAGGCCGCACCTCACCATCGGAAGTTATGCCGCCTAGTGTTGTTACCTCGTATTTACCCAACTCCTCATCAAAGCATTGTACCTCATGTCTATGGGCACGTTCCTTTGCATTATTGAGGTGTGATGTTGGTTTAGGTGCCCATCTCTGCCCTCGCGTCTGCATTGCCTTGGCCTGTGCGTGTCTACCATTAAACCAAGCCATGAGCCTATAAAAATTGAATGTTACTATAACATTGACTGGCATGCCGCGTATACCCTTGAGCACACTGTTAAATGACTCAGCCATGTTGCTAGTCTAGAACTCGAACCTCCAGCCACCTTCGTCGTAGGCCCTTGTCCATTTCTACGGTTCCCTCAGCAATGTAGCAATCCAGTTCTTACCTTCAGCATTTGTTGCATCTTTTAGTTCCTTCAACTTATCCTCAAAAAATGAAACCTCCAACTGTCGACATACCTCCTCAAAAAAGGGGAAGTTAGCCTTGCTATGATCCTTTCGAAGAAGATTTTCTGCTAGATGTCGAGTGCACCATCTGTGGTGCATGGGTGCGTAGTCAAGAATCTGCTCTTGCACTGCATTAAGAATACCTTGGTGTCTGTCAGATGTGACACCAACCTCGCGACCAGGGCCTACGACATGGATCCGAACAAGTCGCAAGAACCAAGACCAACTATCTCTGTTTTCCCTCTCCACCAAAGCAAATGCCAAAGGAACTAATGCGTTGTCTGCGTCACATGATATGGCAACCAACAATGTGCCCTTATACTTCCCAAGCATAAAAGTACCATCAATAGAGAGCATGGGACGGCAATGCCTGAAGGCCTCTACGCACTGCGAGAAACACCAGAAAGCACGAAAAAAGATCTCTCTGCTGTTCCTCCATTCATTAGGTTTGGGGATGTACTCGTAATGCATGCCTGGGTTTTTGCTTTGATTGCATTGAACAATGCCGATAACTTCTCATAACCCTCCTCCCAATCCCTGTATATCATCTTCCATGCTCGCTGCTTTGCCCTCCATGCTTTCCCATATTTGATCGTGTAACCAAACAACTCCGAAGTCATGGTCATAATTGACTTCACCTTCAAGTTTGGCTGATCCTTCAATATCCCCAATATCCTTTTCACAATTAGGGTAGATGTCAACTGACGATGCTTAGAACTCAGCTCTTTCTGGGCACAAGTGTGTGGACCTACAATTTTGGTGATCTTAAACTTTCCGGTTTCCTTCTGCCTTCGGGCACATACCCTCCAATTACATTTCGACACCTTGCACACAACAGTGTAACGGCCCTGTGCATACGAGTGTCTCACCTTGAACGGCCTCTTGCGGTTCACAGAATATTCCTGTAGCCATCGTCTCAATGTTGGCAGGTCCTTGAAAGTAAGCCTACTTTAATCTCAATGCTGTCGGTGTTATCCGGAGCCTTTAGAAGTTCATCATCACGTCCTTCAGCATATGCACGGGTGGAATGACTTAGACTGCTAAATTCATGTACTGCAGGGTCACGCTCGAGACACAAACGTCTTATGAGTTCAATTTCTTGCTCGGTCATTTCTTGAACCGGACGGTCATCATCAGAATCTAAGGCCCATGCAGCCTCATATGGCTCCTCCTCATCCTTAATCTGAACATCAACACTATTTGATGCCCTGCATATGTTGTCCATATTATATGATACAGGCACATCAAGATAAGCACCATTATCTATTTGTGGAGATCCTGCATCGGGTCGAACCAGGAAATACTACATTAAAAAGTTTAATCAAATGAAATATCGATAGATATGAACAACGTGTTAAAGACACTTACTAGGATGATCCTGAACTGGATCCTGGGTCAATGGGATCTCCTGTGGGGGTACCACCGGATTAGAAGCCCCACAAACGCCAGGAAGAGGACGAGAAATCTCATACTCGTGCGGCCCAGATTGAGCATCGGGCACAACAACCACTTCTTCCGGAAGCTCTACTAAAGGAGCTTCTATACGAGATGCATTTGGCATTTGTGGAGATAACTTTTGAACAACCACATCCAAACATTGTGGAACCATCGTCTTCACAATTCTTACATATCTCACCCAATCATCTTCTGAGGCAATGGAGATCAACCGTCGGACAACTGATCCATATGTAATATGGGACAACAAACCCTGAATTGATATTCTAGGGTCGTTTATGTTGCAACTAATCTCCTCACAAGCTCGAGCGAAAATCTTGTCAAAAGATGGTCTTTCATCGAACAACATGGTCATGATCTTCATACCATCAAAACTAACATTCCCAGAAGCATCTATCTCCACGCTTCCTCCATGGTATAGTGTCACTAGAGTGTCCATCTATTGCAAAAATGGATTACTAACTCAATAATGGTTAGGTACTTAAGCCTAAATACTTACTAAGTAATAAATAAATAGTAACTACTTATTAACTAATAACTATATAGTAAATATTAAATTACCACATCAAACAAAATTACATAATCTATGAATAATGTACGAAAACATTGTATACCTGTTGGGGACTTGTTCTCAAGTGCTATAAATTAAGAACAAGGCAACATAAAAAATGTTAAACGTTAAGGTCCTTCGTCCTTCGAAACATTATTTCCCTTGGGATATAATGATCTTCGGACGAAGGTTATGAAGGACGTACCTTCGGCAACATAACACATAATGATGAAGAGGAAATTATATGAAATGTAAAAGATTGGATAAACAATTATATATCAACTCATTTCTATTTCATCATTATGGAAAAATAGAAATGATATCAAATTACAAATGTACCTTCGGCTTTGAAAGGAGGTAAGAGTACAAATGCGACGCGAAAACAAAATACCAAGTCCGCGTGAACAGTACTGGGGTACTGTTCATCTATTTATAGGCACAGGACGCAGCCTGCGCAAAATTACATTTATGCCCTTTACAATCGACTACAATACTGGCACAAAACATCATGAGTCCTTAGGTCATTTCATCTTTAAGTCGGTTTAGCCCTTCGTCTTGAGATCCATCACTGTGCCGAAGCTTTATAAGTGATGGCTTCAGTGCTGCTTCTGAGAGATCTGCCGAAGGTGCTCTTCCCCCTTTAGGATCTTCGGCTATGAAGCATACCCCCAACAGTAGCCCCTTCGCGGTGCTAGATCGTTTTTCATAACGAGCTTGATCCGTGAAAAAATCTTATAGGCTTCGGGATGCCGAAGATCCGAAAAACACCTTCCCTGAGCTCGTTGTCGAGAAACGATTAAAATAATCCGAACGCGAGGAGGCCCCATCTTGCAGCAGTTACGCACGCCCTGGAGATTCACCTTCTTGAACCGTGTGGCCCACCGTTCAGTGAGTGCGGGTGGCTGTTTGTCCGGTGCGGAAGACTTTGACGATTTACCTTCCCACCTGCGGCACTATATAAACAGACGGGTAGGTGTGAAGTTACCACAGCATTCATTGCTATTGCACTATTTTGCTGCCAAAATATTGACCAAAATCGAAGCTTGTTTGCTGCATCCACAATCGAAGCTATTTGCTTTGCTCAAGCTTCGTAGCAAGAAAAAGCTTCAGCAAGATAAAGAAAAATTTTCATCTTAAAAAAACAAGAAATTCAATCATCAGATGGCCAGAGTACATTCCACAGCTAGGGTTACGCACGACGTAGAGGAAGCTGAAGGTGCTGAAACTGCTCCAATCTCCGAAGTAATGAAGCGCTCGGGGCTAGTAGCATCGAAGGATACACCCGCCGCTGAAACAGAACATGTTGATGTTGAGGAGACTGAGTCTGAAGATGATTACAGCGCGGTGCCTAGTAAACCCAGCCACCTGGATTTTGGGAAATCCACCATCTCCAAAGATGACTTGCCTAAGCTGTTGAAATTGGGCTATTTCAGTGAAGCGAAGAAAGAGCTGGTTCGTTTTGGTGGGGAAGAGACCACTCCGAAGCCAGGGAAGGATGAAGTGGTAGTCTTCAAGAGTTTCTTTAAGGCTGGCCTAAGATTTCCTTTGACCAAGATGATCATTGTTGTATTGAAGAAGTTTGGGATCTACCTTCATCAGCTAACTCCCAACGCTATTGTCCGACTTAGCGTTTACATCTGGGCTCTCCGAAGCCAAGGGGTGGAACCATTTGGCGAAGGCTTCTGCCGAGTGCACGAGCTCCATTATCAGACGAAAGCTAGAGGAGATGGGCTACATGAAAATTTTGGCTGCTACAATTTTGCCTATCGCAAGACCACAAAATTTCCAATGATTAGCTACCGAAGCAAGTGGCCAACTGGCTGGAAGTCTGAGTGGTTCTATGTCAAAGTTGACGAAGATAAAGAGGACCTGGTCCAGAGTCTGCTAGAATTGATCTTTGGAGAGACCGGACCGTAGTGCAACATGACACCAGGGAGTCCAAGCCAAATTGCCCTGGCTGAATTTCGAGTTATTGCAGATCATATCGGCACTAGGGACTTAGTGCAAGAATTTTTGGCTTTCAGAGTGTTCCCAACTTTGAAGGAGTGGGACATGCCGAAGCTGAAGGGGGAAAAGAAGAAGGGGGAATTTCTTCGGTTGCCTTACCATTATAAATTCAAAAAACATTTCAAAGTGCCCTGCCAAGAGTGGCTGAACACGATCGAAGCAATGTGCAATGATATTCTCGGCAACTACTCCAAAAAAGAAGATCAACTAATGATTGCGGCCTTCGGCACCCGCCTGAAGCGAAGGTTGAACCGGGTAATGGATGCTCTAAACTTTGAGTATCCCGACTACGAGCGGCTAGACAAGGATGCCGAAGGGCAAAAAAAGAAAGAGAGTGGCTAGCGTTCTAAATAAAGACGATGAAAAACAATTGAAAGAGAAAAAGCTGAAGCCTGAGCCAAAAATAGATGCTTCGTAGAAGAGAAAAGCTACAGCTCCGAAGCAGAAGGCAATTGACGAAGAAGAAGAAACTGTTGCAACACCCTCTACCACCGACGTGGAAGAAATTTTAAAGGTAATGACTGAATCTTTGCCTGTCAAGCTAAGTTCACTGGGGTCACATCTGACGAAGCTTTTTCAGAAGGAAAAGGAGCCCGCGAAAACGAAGAAGGCAGCTAAGCCAAAGAAGCAAAGAATCATTACAGTGACAGAAGTCATCGAAGGGACACCACCAGGAGCTTTAGCTCTGAAGGCGCCAGCTGTTGAGAGCACGACAGCCACCGAAGCTGCACCTGCAGAAGCCACAGCTACCGAAGTTGCCGCTGCCGAAGATACTCATTTAGAGTGCATGATTGCCGATATTGATAAGATACTGCAAAACATGGCTGCAGAAGAAGCTGCTGCAGCCACCGAAGAAACTATGACCCTAGAACCCGGGAAGGAGAAAGAAATAGCCGAAGACACTTTGGAAGATGAAATTTTTAACTTTCGAAACTTAGTTGGTCAAGAGCTAACAAAGGCTGAAAAAGAGGAGTTAAAAGAATATGCTATGTCTTGCGGATATCAGTCGGGAGCGCTTCTCTTCGGTGGCATCGATGACGAAAAATTGGGCTGCATCCGGGATCAGACCGGAGCGAAGGTTATCGGTACTCTATCAAAGAGTATTGGTTTCCCAAAGCTCGAAACAGATATTAGCCGCTACCAACGACAACACGCTAGTTTATTCTATTCCAATTTCAAGGTAAACTTTCCTTTAACTTTTATTATTTCAATAACGAAGATTTTTGCTAACGAAGGTTGTTTATATGCAGAGTATGCTACTGAGTAAAGCTTTGAAAATGCAACAAGATTTGGAAGATAAAAAACAGGAAGTTATAATTGAAAACTTAGAAAGCAAGATAAAAGACCAGTCAGCTGCTCTTGAAAAGAAAGACTTCGAGCTTCAGACAACCGAAGGATTATTGGCAGAAGCTGAAGCTAAAATAGCAGAATTGAATACGAAGCTTCTGTCCCAGTCAGAAAGCTTCGAACAAGAGAAGCAAAAACTTAATGCAAAACTTGAAGCCGAGGTCCAGAAAAGTTCAGATTTGAAAAAGTCATTGGCAAGCCTTCAAAACAAATGTCTGGAATTCAGTAATCGATGTGTTCAACTTCTAAAGCAAGTCTTCTATTCGGTTGGAGCCAGCAGCGAAAAATTCACTCCTTCATCTGTCGCTTCGAACAAGACCTGCTGGGGGCCTTCGAACATATCGAAGGTGAAATTGATGACCTTGAAGAAGTTATAGCTGGACATGGCGACTTTTGTGCCCTGGTAGCTTCTCGGGGTACAGCTGTCGCCTTCCTAAAATCCGGCTGCGAACATGGAAAGATCATCAATAGACCCAATTTTAGCTTATCACTAGCAGACCTGGATGATATTCCCAACCTTGCTCGAAGCATAGCAAATAGATTTATAAAACTGGTATAAACAAAAGGTGGTCGAAGCAAAGCTGGTGATGAGGCTCGAAGTCATCTTAAGCCGGTAACAAAATCATACCTTGTGCTTACCTCTTCCTTCGTACTTGAATTTTGCTTACAATACTTGAATACGTACATGATGATGAAGCCGAAGCCGAAGCTAAAGATTGAGAAGACGAAGCCAAAGTTTAATGGATGATGAAGTCGAAGCCAAAGCTCAATGGATGCTAATGAAGCTTGAATAGATGATTGTAGAAAAAACTCTAAAAACCTTTGTAACAACCTTTGTAAAGAACAATGTAATTAATCTTTACTTTGTAAACTTTGTTCATGCCTTGTAATATATTCTTACCTTTCCATCAATGTATAAAGTGCTTTGGTGTGAACAAAATTAGCATTTTTGAGCCGAAGGCGAAAAACACCTTCCCTTCTTTTTGTACACAGCAAAGCATAAAGACTGCTTCTTTTCTTTTTGCCGAAGCCTTATTTTTAGAGCCAAAGCAACTGCCTGTGTTATGATGATGATGATCCTATGTATGTCTAAATGAATGTTTATGAATGCAAATGTATGATGTAATAGCTGGATGCCCGTGCGTTGCAACGGGAATATATAATACCAGTATACTACAATAACTTATATACAAAATCTGTGTTATATTGTTATGAGAAAATGTTTCATAATCAATTTGTGATCCTAGCCATACATAAATTTTATTATTTTAATCTAGTTATTTCACCACTACATTGCAACCATCAGTATCATGCAGACTTCGATATATGCCACGATTTGTATGGTCTCATCATTGGAGAGCATGAGCACGTTCCACACATGCCGGAAAAATTCCCTCGTACATCGTTAGTCATCAGACACGCACCACCATATGCTCTTGCTTAAACAAAAAGGTAAGTGTGTATGTGTTTGTGAAGAGAATTAAAGGCAGGCCGGCACAAAAGCTACCCTGACGGTGGTGAGGATGACGAACTGGTCACTGTTGTCGATCCTCCTCTGTGTCACCTCCAGCACCAAGATGACGCCACAATCCTCGATATAGTAGTCGTCGAACGCACGCGACATGACAAGTACCGATGACTCTTGGTTGGGCTGCCAAACGAAGTGCACCCCGGGCTCATCAGCGAGGTAGTACCCCTGGTCGTTGCACCACCGAATGCGCTATTCCACTACATACATCATGTTCGAGGACACTCACACAACGTCAGCAACGTCCATCGTCCCAGCACACAAGAATTCATGTCCGGTCAGTAGCGACTTACGTGGCAGGTTGGGCTTCAGGTGGACGATGAGCTGGACGGCGTGATGGCGTCGTCGTCGGATGCGATGTCCAGAACAACCCGAGAGTTGTCGATGTTGGCGACAACCATGAGGCCCCCTGCTTAACGATGGACAGCGCGGTGCAGCTGCTCTGGACCGCGTCCAAGCGGCGGCTTCGCGGGAGCTTGTCGTACACAGCGGCGCATGCGACCACGTAAGACTGCTTTTAGAGGTCGAACTGACAGTCGCCAAGCTTCTTCTCGTCATCGATGAGCGACGACAACGCGAATGCCTCCTACTCATGGAGTTTGTTCGGGGTTTGAAGTAGGAAACATGGATTCATGCTTGGCGTTGGTTTATGAAAATGACTCACAAGTCTGATCCATGGAAAAAAATATTACGAAGAAAAAATTTCACACATGCAAAAAAGGGAATTTAAGTATAATGCATTATTCAAACAAAAGAAATAGCATGCAAAGCTCTTCTTTAAATAATATTACCTCCATCCAAAAATATAATTCAAGAATATCGGTGATACTTATCTACTACTACGCATTGTGCAATGATAGCAAGTGAGCTTGGAGAGAGATGTAGTAGATGTGTTTCCTATCATAGATGTAGACATAAACACATATAGGTGGGTGCCCATGCGTTGCAACGGAAACATTTAATATCATGATAACTTATGAACAAATGTGTGTTATACTGTTATGTGAAAATGTTTCGTAATTAATTTGTGATCCTAGCCATACATAAATTTTGTTATTTCAATCTAACTATTTCATCACTACATTGCAACCAACAGTACCGTGCAGACTTCTATACATGATAGCTGAATGCCCGTGCGTTGCAACGGGAATATATAATACCAGTATACTATGATAACTTATATACAAAATATGTGTTATACCGTTATGAGAAAATGTTTCATAATCAATTTGTGATTCTGGCCATACATAAATTTTGTTATTTATAATCTATCTGTTTCACCACTACATTGCAACCATCAGTATCATGCAGACTTTGATATATATCACGATTTATGATCCTTATCTACTACTACACATTGTGCAATGGTAGCAAGTGAGCTTGGAGAGAGATGTAGTAGATGTGTTTCCTGTCATAGATGTAGACATAAACACATATAGGTGGGTGCCCGTGTGTTGCAATGGAAACATTTAATATCATGATAACTTATGAACAAATGTGTGTTATACTGTTATGTGAAAATGTTTCGTAATTAATTTGTGATCCTAGCCATACATAAATTTTGTTATTTCAATCTAACTATTTCATCACTACATTGCAACCAACAGTACCGTGCAGACTTCTATACATGATAGCTGAATGCCCGTACGTTGCAACGGAAATATATAATACCAGTATACTACGATAACTTATATACAAAATATGTGTTATACCGTTATGAGAAAATGTTTCATAATCAATTTGTGATTCTGGCCATACATAAATTTTGTTATTTATAATCTATCTGTTTCACCACTATATTGCAACCATCAGTATCATGCAGACTTTGATATATATCAAGATTTGTATGGTCTCATTATTGGAGAGCACGTTTCACACATATCAGAAGAAATTCTCTCGTACATCGTTAGTCATTGGACACGTACCACCATACACTTTTGCTTAAACAAAAAGATAAGTGTGTGTTTGCAAGACTAATGGTCAAACATTGTATAACCACAAAGTTAGAATACTATATTAATATATTAAATAAATTAATCCAATAGACATAGATTAACCCAATTAACATAGGATAAATAAATATCTAATTATAAAAGTATGAAACATGGTATAATCAATGTTGTTACTGCGTAGTAAATATTCATACGAGACTAACACAACTGGAACGATTCAATTTGGAATTAAAATGGGAAAGTTACAAATTTCCAAAGTTTCTATGTATTTGATATATGATTAATCAGGAAATCAATTTTATTGTTGTTTTCATGACAAAACAGAGGTATTATGTGATAAAAATAATATTATAGAATTATAGAAATTGGAATGAACTCATTTGGATTTAATATGAAATTTCCATGAATTAAATGGGTTTCTGCAACTATTTTTAAACTAAAAATCAATTTCTAAACTCCTTTTCCCTATTTTCTTTATTTCCTGGACTGCGTCCCAAATTCCAGAAAGATCAGGTGCCAAGCTATAAATGTTTTTCTAGACTCAGTGAGCATACAGAGTGGACGGTGGGTTAAACACAAAAGACGTTTTAGTTGAAGTTGTACACAATTCAACATGAGTCATGTTGGCTAGAGGGTGGAAGGCTAGGCATTCTGCTCAATAGATCCAAGGTTCGATCCCTAGGCAGCCACGGTTTGATTTTTTTTTCTGCGCGCGGAAAACTGGTGTGCGGGATTGGATGGCTGAGATTATAGAACGGTAGAATGGATGGCTGAGATCGCAGAATGGCAGAACACAAAAAGGCAGGCTACTATTGCTAACTTAATAAGTAGTAGAGATGTATGGTGCAAATGAATGTCTAGACACGCACATACGAAGCCACAACCATATCCTTCATTCCCTTAGGAATAACCAAAGTCTCTTTGTCGTTTATTTTTCGGCTTCACCGCTTATTTTTCAGTGTATCAGCGCTGACTTTTCGCTGTAAGTTCTGCATTCGCTTAGGAACGTCTTTTGAACTTCTTCGCCTTCTATTTCGGCGGAATCGCGTTGACTTTTCGCGCTTCGCCTTATATTTCGGCGGAATTAGCGTTGACTTTTCGTGTAAGCTCTGCATTCCCTTAGGAACGACTTTTGAGCAAGAAACTTACACTGCGCTCCCGTAGGAACGGTTTTTTGTAGCTTCGTCGTGCTCTGCATCCCCTTAGGGACGTCTTTCGAGCTTCTCCCTGTTTTCCTTTTCTCTTTGCACTCGATGGTGCATGCTCAGCTTTTACATTTACATTTTTGGGGGATATTGCTCTTGTAGAGCTGAATTAAGAAAAAGAGAAATTACATGCTATGGCCCCATTAAAAACCTTTCTCCCCCTTTGGAAAGGAAAAGGCTGCCATAGGAAAAAACAAAAAGATTATATTAAGCTACACGTAATATCGCTGAAGCTCATCCGCATTCCAGGATCTAGGAATGTCGTTGCCGTCCATATCCTTCAATCTGTAGGAACCGGGTCTTGACGAAGATACTACCAGAAAAGGTCCTTCCCACTTCAACTGTAATTTGCCTACTGTGTCTGGGTTGACAACTCTCCGAAGTACCAAGTGCCCTGGCCTGATATTTTTTAACCGAACCTTTCTATCACGCCATTTTATTGTTTTGGCTTGGTATTTATTGATGTTCTCCACAACCTGAAGCCTGATCCCTTCTATAACATCTTTTGCCACAGAATAATCAGCTTTGTTCTCTGCCGAAGCCACTGTTCTTATTGATCCTGTCTTAGCTTCTTCCGGGGTTATTGCTTCATCACCAAACAATAATTTGAATAGTGTAAAGCCTGTTGACCTCGACACCGTTGTGTTGTGGCTCCACACCACTTTGATCAATTCATCTGGCCACTTTCCTCTGGGCTGATTGAAGATTAACTTCATTATTCCTGTCATTATAATACCATTAACTCTTTCGACAAGTTCATTTGACTCCGGATGTCTAACCGATGCAAAATGGATCTTCGTGCCAATTTGTTCACAGAACTCTTTGAAAGCTTCGGCATCAAACTGTGTTCCGTTGTCCACAGTAATAGCCTTCGGCACTCCGAAGCGATAAACAATATTTTGCCAAAAAACTTCTGAACGGTGACCGAAGTTATTGTGGCTAAAGGCTTCGCCTCAATCCACTTGGAGAAATACTCTACCGCCACCACAACATATTTTAGATTTCCTTGCGCTGGTGGAAGTGGGCCTAACAAATCAAGGCTCCACCTTTGCAACGGCCAAGTGGGCTGTATTAGCTGAGTCAGAGATGAAGGCTGTTTTTGATCTCTTGCACATTTTTGACAACCTTCACACTTTTGGACTAATTCTGCTGCATCCGAAGCTGCCTTCGGCCAATAAAATCCTTGACGAAAGACTTTTCCCAGCAAAGGCCTAGACCCAATGTGAGATGCACACAGACCTGCATGTATTTCCTTCATCAATTCTATACCTTCAGCTCTGGATAAACATTTGAGCAATGGAGAACAGACTCCATGTTTGTATAACTCCCCTTCTATTATTACATATGGTCGAGCTCTTGCCTCTATTCTCTTATTATAAGCTTCATCATCTAAAAGACAATTGCCCTGGAGAAAGGATATAATCTCAGTTCTCCAATCTTCACTATGAACAGGGGATATATTGAGCACTGCTCTTTCAAGAAGTTCCACCGAAGGTGCTCTTATTGTCTCAAAGAATACTTCCGAAGGTAAAGGTAGCACTTGTGCCGTTGATTTGGCTAATAAATCAGCGTGCTCATTTTCTCCTCATGGAATGTTCTTGATAGAAAACCCTTCGAAAGAAGCTTCAAGCCTTCGAACTGTATCCAAGTATTTCTCAAGCTTCGGATCTCTTGCTCTACAACTCTTGTCAATATGCCCAGAAATAACTTGGGAATCGGTTTTAAGAACCGCCCTTCTTATCCCCATTGCCTTTAACTTTCGAAGCCCCAAAAGCAAAGCTTCATATTCAGCAATATTATTTGTGCAGTTGAAATCAAGTTTCACTGCATAACATGTTTTGACTTTGGAAGGTGCAACTAAGACAGCAGCTGCACCTGCCCCGAAGGTTCCCCAGGAACCGTCGCAGAACACTATCCAACCTTCGGCATCTTTACTTGCTTCTTCTTCCTGAGCCCCTGGCGTCCAATCAGCGATGAAGTCTGCTAACGCCTGGGACTAGATCGAGGATCTATGCACATAATCAATGGTGAATTCGTTGAGCTCCACAGCCCACTTTCCAATTCTTCCAGTAGCTTCTCTATTCCTCATAATATCCTTCAAAGGCTGTGAAGAAGGAACAATTATATGGAATGCTTGAAAGTAATGCCGAAGCTTCCTGGAGGCCATTAAGACAGCATACAACACTTTCTCCAATTCTGTATAGTTTTTCTTTGATAAGCTGAGGACCTCAGAGACGAAGTATACTGGGGCTTGCTTTTTGATTTGTCCTTCAAGCTTTTCCTGCACAAGCGCTGCGCTTACTGCAGAATGCGAAGCTGCCACATATAATAACAGAGGAGCCCCTGGCATGGGTGGAGTTAACGTTGTTAGGTCTATCAGATACTGCTTCAGCTCTTCGAAGGCTTTTTGCTGAGCTAATCCCCATTGAAAGACTTCAGCCGACTTCAGCACTTCAAAGAATGGTAAATTTCTCTCTGCTGATCTAGATATAAATCGATTCAGAGATGCCAGTCTTCCTGTTAGCCGTTGGGCTCCCTTCTTTGTGCTTGGCGGCTCCATCCGAAGAATAGCTTCGATTTTATTTGGATTAGCTTCGATCCCTTTTGTTGAAAGTAAACAACCAAGGAATTTTCCCTTCTTTACTCCAAAGACACATTTTTCTGGATTCAACTTCAGGCCAGCTTGCCTAAAGTTGGCAAATGTTTCCTGCAAATCAGCAATGTGATTTTCTTGCTTCATGCTTTTTACTATGATATCATCAACATATGTTAGCACATTTCTGCCTATCTGGGAATGAAGGACTTTCACTGTCATTCTGCTGAAGCTTCCTTCTTCATCCAGATTTGATGGTAGCCTGAATAACAATATGTACCACTGGGGGTTATGAAGCTGGTTTTTGGCTCATCTTCCTTCTTCATCCAGATTTGATGGTAGCCTGAATAACAATCTAGTAGACTCATGAGCTCCGACGAAGCTGCTGCATCTACTAGAGAATCTATCCTTGGTAATGGAAACTCATCCTTCATACATGCCTTATTAAGATCAGTAAAATCGATGCACATTCTCCATTTACCATTGGCCTTCTTCACCATAACAGTGTTAGCTAGCCATTCTGGGTATTTTACTTCTCTGATGACTCCAGCACTAAGAAGTTTTTTCACTTCATTCCGAGCACCTTCGGCTTTGTCATCAGACATTTTTCGAAGCCTCTGCTTTCTGGGTCTGAAGGATGGATCAACATTGAGCGAGTGTTCAATGACATCCCTGTTGACACCACAGAGATCGTTGGCGGACCATGTGAAGACATCTTTGTTGTTGAACAGAAACCTTATTAAATTTTTCTCCTGTTCCTCAGACAATTGAGATCCCAGCAACACCTTCTGCTCTGCTATATCTTCACATAAGAGCATGGGCTTCGGCTGATCGGCTGAAGCAGCCTTCTCCCTTCTGTACTTGTATTGCTCACAAGCTTCGGCTCCATCTATATTATGGATTGTTTTTGAATCTGTCCAGTTTCCTTCAGCCTTTCTGGCAGCTTCCTGGCTTCCATGAATAGCAATAGGCCCTTGATCCGAAGGTATCTTCATGCAAAGATATGCTGGATGAAGAATTGCTTCAAAAGCATTGAGTGTCCCACGACCAATGATTGCATTGTAGGGGTACTCCATGTCGACAATATCAAACACAATTTGCTCAGTTCTTGTATTGTTGACAAATCCGAAGGTCACTGGCATCGTGATCTTGCCGAGCGCTACAATCTGTCTTCCTCCGAAGCCGCAAAGAGGGTGTGTAGCATCATGAATCTTATCCTCTAGCTCTTGCATCTGTCTGAAGGCCTTAGCAAATATAATATCCACTGCACTGTCTGTGTCGACCAGAATATTGTGAACTAGAAATCCTTTGATGACACAAGAAATAACCATAGCATCATTGTGAGGGTAATCCTTGAGCTAAAGGTTCTCTTGGGAGAAGGTAATTGGGATGTGGGACCATCTTGACTTGATGAAGGGTCCCTGTACCCCGACATGTTGTACCCTTCTCTGTGCCTCCTTCTTCTGCCTCTTGTTGGCCGGCTCTGAGGATGAACCGCCTGTTATCGGGAGTACCAGCTTCGAAGCCGAAGCAGCTCCAGCTTGGTTGTTGAACGAAGCCATTAGCTCAAAAAGTGGAAGTGAGTTCACCGGAGGTGGGCGCCAATGTTGGGGACTTGTTCTCAAGTGCTATAAATTAAGAACAAGGCAACATAAAAAATGTTAAACGTTAAGGTCCTTCGTCCTTCGAAACATTATTTCCCTTGGGATATAATGATCTTCGGTCGAAGGTTATGAAGGACGTACGTTCGGCAACATAACACATAATGATGAAGAGGAAATTATATGAAATGTAAAAGATAGGATAAACAATTATATATCAACTCATTTCTATTTCATCATTATGGAAAAATAGAAATAATATCAAATTACAAATGTACCTTCGGCTTTGAAAGGAGGTAAGAGTACAAATGCGACGCGAAAACAAAATACCAAATCCGCGTGAACAGTACTAGGGTACTGTTCATCTATTTATAGGCACAGGACGCAGCCTGCGCAAAGTTACATTTATGCCCTTTACAATCGACTACAATACTGACACAAAACCTCATGAGTCCTTAGGTCATTTCATCTTTAAGTCGGTTTAGCCCTTCGTCTTGAGATCCGTCACTGTGCCGAAGCTTTATAAGTGATGGCTTCAGTGCTGCTTTTGAGAGATTTGCCGAAGGTGCTCTTCCCCCTTTAGGATCTTCGGCTACGAAGCATACCCCCAACAATACCTGAGATCGCGTACGAGTCCAGCTAACGGTAGAGAAGGTCAGGTCGGAAGAACACCTATGTACAAAAAATACTATTGTCAATAAAAAATTCGGCAACACCTTCCCTGTAAAGTGATGTTTCTAAAAGCTGCAAATAAACGACAACACGATGGTTGCCAACACAGAATATGCTAACCATGTAATATCAATATGCTAAACAATATGCTACAAGTATATGCTAAACCCTTTATAATAACTCAATTTCCTCCATCCAATACACTAACAATATGCTACCAATTTACTAACTATATAATCAATAACTATATATGCTAAACAATATGCTACAAGTATACTAAATATTTTTACTAACAAGTGAATAGCGATCAATCTATACATTAAAACAAGTAAATTACCTAACTAATTACTAAAAACTAAGTAAAGCTAAGTAAATAAAAACGATGAAAACAAACCTCTCATTCGGCTGCGAGGAGGAGCGGGGGCTCTCGGCAGCGGAGAACTCGCGGTGGCGGCGCGAGGAGGAGTGGGGGGCTCGCGGTGAGAACCGGTGGCGCCGGTGGAACGGGTGCCCTGGTGGCGACGCGGAGGAGCTGGGGCGCGGAGTCGGCGGAGGAGACGCGCGGCGCGGAGTAGCCGGTGGCGGCACGGGGGGCGCGGAGGATCCGGTGGCGGCGCGGGGGGCGCGGAGGGCGCGGAGGAGCCGGTGGAGCGGAGGAGCAGGTGGCGGCGCGGCGAGGAGGAGGTGGGACGCGGCGCGGACCGAGACGACGAGCAGCGCGGTGAAACAGAGGCGGCTCGATGGAAGGGACGCGGCTAAATCCTAGCTCGACGCCAAGATTTATGGCGTCGAGCTAGGTATCCACGGAGCCAGCCACGTCAGTCCTGGCCTCCACCGCCACGTCACAGCTCGGCGCCATAGGCTGTGGCGCCGAGCTGTGTTAACTCGGCGCCACAACCTATGACGCCGAATATCGAGTCCAAAATTGTATATAAATTTTCTGAGGATATAAACGTAAATATTTTTTGAAAATAGGGCTAAAAAACAAAAAATTCGGCATATCCGGCCCCTTGACGCTTGTCCGGATTCGACCCCCTAGTACGTAGTGGTAGAATAAAACCACAGCAGGCAGCAGACAGCGACGACCCACCGCTTGCTGCGTGCGCGCGCGTCCCTGTTCTGATCGCCTCGGTGTTTAGGTAATCTAATCCGATTGGTTAAGCTTAAGCCCCCCGATTAACTAATTAATTAAGCGATGAGCAGCTAGCTAGCTAATCTATCCCTGCTTTGTTTTGAGGGGTTGGAAGCAACGGCCGCCTGACGACGACGATGCCCACCCGGCAGAGATTATATATATATATATATATATATATATATATATATATATATATATATATATATATATATATATATAGGGCAGGTATAACGGGAGCCCTGTGCTTCAGATATTAAAGGAAGCCCAGGTCGGTCCCGAGGTCTGGTCCGTTGGGACAGGCGCGCCTGTGTTTAACGTAGCGCTGAGAGGCGGCATGCAGGAGTCACGGCGCCGTTACGCAGTTGTTTGAATGGCTAGGCGGTAAACAGAAGGGAAAGGCGCGAAATTAAAGGGATCAGTTTCCACATGCAAACGTGATTACTGGGATACGTGGGCGCGTAAATTATGGATCTTGCATGGTAAGTAATGTGCGGAAGGTAAAAAAACATGAAGCATAAGATGTTGAAAGATATGGCATAAAACCGAAGCGGCATAATAGATGCATAAACATTATATACCGAATGGCGTAAAACGTTGTGTCATTGTGTGTAAATTTTATATTATGAATTTTAGTTTGACAAAGACGTCGCCATAATATCGGGACGGTTTCCGAAATAATGGGGAGACCCTGTAAACGTGGATGCGGTTACTTTTATAGTATCCGAGATTTACTTTCATTCGGAAAAAAGGACCACTAAGACTGCATAACTAATCGGAGTTGGAGATGGCCGGCTCTGGAGGATCGCCGACGATGGAAGGAGATGGCGTTCGTCTTGATCCAGAGACAGAGGGAGGAGTTGGTGGTAACTCACTGGTGACACCACCGCCTGCTCTAATGGGTCCTGCGATCGCCGATATGAGCATAGGGGAAGAAGGAGAACAAAGGGTTCGACCTCCTATGTCCAATATTAGCTCCAGGGAGATGGATACGCCACAGATACTGCGTTCACATGTAAGTCCAGTCGCTGTATTTGATTATCGATTGATTATATTGTTGTGAACATATTCAATGGTACAAACAACAATGACAATGAAATAGCAGGCAAAAAACATTGATCCAACTATAGTGCCAACGGTAGGGATGACTTTCAAGGATGTTGATGATGCATATAAATTCTATAAAAGGTATGCATATGAAGTTGGATTTCCACTGAAGAAATACAGAGAGAAGACATTCAGTAAGTGGATAAATTGTTCACGGGAAGGTAAAAGTGCAGCAAAATCAAATGATACACCTAGGATGAGGAATAGATCATCGGGGCGTACACAATGCAAAGCTGGAATAAAATTAAAAAAATATATGATGATGAAAACAAAATGGTTGTAGCTACAAAAATTGAGCTGGTAAACTTGGAGCATAACCATGAGTTCATAACTGACGAAGCAGAGAAACAACATTTACGTTGCAACAAAATTAGGGATGCTGAGTACATAAATTTTGTGGATGCAATGCATGATAGCCGAGTGCCGCAGCATTGCATAGTTGATTTCATATCAGAAATGCATGATGGGCCGGAGAACGTACCGGTAACTGCTCAAGATCTGAAAAATATGTAAGCAATACTTTTTTGTTACATGTGTATATATCAATAGCCAGGAATTTTACTATAGTAAATGTGTGTGTAACAATTTTTTGTTCAAACAAATGTAGGAGGGCAGCCAGGAGAAGAGAAAATTGCTCAAATGATGTAGCCAAACTTTTGGCTTTCTTTAGAGAATGCAAAAAACAGAATCCACAATTTTTTTGTGATTTCCAGCTAGACGATGATGGGAAAATAGTTAGTATTTTTTGGTCACACGCAAGCATGCAGGGGGAATACGCAGATTATGGTGATGCTGTGACATTTGATACAACACACAAGACAAATATATATGATAAACCACTGGGCATGTTTGTTGGAGCTAACAGCCATCTGCAGTGTACAGTGTTTGGATTTGTTTTGTTGGGAGATGAAACAGTACAGACTTTTGAATGGGCTTTCAATTCATTCAAAACATGTATGGGAGGCGAGGGTCCAAGAGTTATGCTTACAGGTATGTGATATATAAATTTGTTATGCAAAACAATGAATTAATTTATTGTGAAAATAACTGAATAATCTGTGAACAATTACAGATCAAGATCCTGCAATGCCAATTGCTCTGAGAACTGTATTTCCAAAAACAGTTCACAGACTGTGCTTATGGCATGTACAGAACAGATTTATGCCATTCCTGAATGAGATATATGCCAGGTTTGCTGTTAAGGATTTTAAAACAACATTCCAGTCTATTATACATCATCCATTAACTCCTCATGAGTTTGAATGTGCCTGGGAAATGATGCTAGAGGAGTTCAATCTTCATGAAGATATAACTCTACGCAAATTATATGAAATAAGAAAAGAATGGATACCTGCATTTTTTAAAAATGACTTCTGTGGGGTAATGGTATCTACACAACGAAGTGAGAGCATGAACAGATTAGTGAAGCAATCACATGTAGATGCGAACACCCCACTGCATGAGTTCGCTAAACAAATGATGAAAATGTTGCACAGCAGGAAAATGAAAGAATCAAAGGAGGCATTGGTGAGCAAGGTATGTCGTGCTTGTTAGCAATAACGGTTTGCATATAATTATGTAAATAATTTGTTTAATTATGATAATAATGTGTTATAGGCACCAAGGACAACAGATACATTATATAGGTTCGAAGTGAGAGTCTCTAGAGCATACACCAGAGCTGTTATGAATAGATTCGAGGAATCAATGAAATACGCCACTGCATACAAAATATTAAAGGACCCAGACGGATGTGATAATGAATGGATCGTACAGCATACAAAACGGTCTAATAAAATTGTGTGGGGACAACATCAATTCAAGATATCAGCAGACATAGAAGCTGGGGAGTATACATGCGAGTGCAAACAGTGGGAACATACAGGGTTGTACGTATTATGTTGGTTAGCATAAAAAATTTGCATACTAGATAATTTGATGATTGTAGTACTATTAATGTATATTTTTGAAATAATGGTTTGTTTTCATGTTTTCAGGTCTATTGTGTGTTCATCTTTTAAGAGCCTTCATGCATCTTCAAGTTGAAAAGATACCTTCAAAGTATATATTGCAAAGGTACACTGTCTCATCAAGAAAAGATGTTCCGTTTGAAAGAATCGATAAGAGCTTCAGGGGGAAGGATGGAGTTACTAAATCATACAGACAGAAAATGTTGTTAACGAAAACTATGAAAGTAGTTCGTCAGGCGTGTATGTCAAAAGCAGGGTACGATAAGGCGATGGATGTGTTGGATGAGCTCGATGTCGTTCTAAGCCGATTGGAGCCAGATATTGGATGTAATGAGTCAACAGATGTTAGTGATAATGAGGAAGACAAGGTAATAATATTGCAGATGTTTTAGTGTTATACTATTTGTAACATAAATTATGCATAAGTAACATGTTATTTTGTACCAGGAAGAAGAGTTGAATAAAATTAATGCTAGCGATGGGATGGAAGATGACAATACAATTACATGTCATAATAAGGTATGTAAAAGATATATATATAAGCTTGCATGAAGTATTGTATATAATGAATATATAATATCATTGTAATAAGCAAATAATATTTTGTAGGATTCGCATAACACCAGGACTGGATGTGATATTGCATTAACAATAATAACAACTGGTAACCAGGTACATATTAAAATAATATTGTTTATTTGTCTTTTATGAAAAAACAATTTTATGCTGCATGTAAATGTTGATGTATTTGGGTTGGGCTTTAAAGGAGGACAACATGAGATTTTCACATGAGGTTGGTGATACAAGTTCTCCGTGTCACGTAGCACATGAACAAATGGAAAATATTGCTGCATCGTCAGAAGCTAAAAAGGTGAGCATTTTTACTGAACGGTATAAATATATGTAAATATGCGTATACTAAATGGTAACGTCTATTATTATGCAGAGGTTGAATTTTAATGTGGATGTTATAAATCTGAGTATGCCGGATCGTGCAAGACCAAAGGGACGGACAATCAAAAATTCAGAAGATAGGATTATGAGACTAGGTGCGAAAGGAGAGAAAAGAAGAATAGGAGATGCCATTTGTGTGGAATAGCAGATGGGCATAACAGCAGAACATGTCTGTCTGTGGAAGAGAACAGGGCAAGGCTAGCAAAACTGTCTAATCGAAAGAGAGGACGGCCAGCCGGATCAAGACTAAACAATAAAACAACTGCTCCACAGTGGAATGAAACATCGACTGCAAAAAAACATCGTATTGATGAAGAAGTGGAAAATGAAGAAGGCGATGAGCATATGGATTTGGGCGAATAATTTGAAGTGTGACTAACGAGTGGTCGATTTAGAAGAAACTTGTAATATCACAATGACTTATGCTTTATTTTGTTCGAAATTCAGCAGTTTGCATGAAAGGGTTATATAATGCGTAGATATAAAACTATAAAATGCTGCGTAAATATAGACAATTACACAAATTATGTAACTGAATATGCACAACAAATTAGCATTGAACGTTTAGCAATCGAAAGGTCTGGACATTAATGTTATATAAAACTGTATACACTTAACAATACTAATCGAATGGGAGTGCATACGTCGGTTTCACACTTCAAATACAACAAACAGGATATAGCATAAACACCTGTTACGATTAGCATAATTAGCGTGAAAAATGTATAAAAGATGAACCTAGTGTATATAAAATAAGGAAGTATATATTATGCATAAAACTTGAATATTGAAACAATATGATAATACAAATAAGCCAAACCTTGGAAGCAAACAGATTAACCAACTCACAAACTGGAGATGAAGTAACATAGAATTTGTTAACAGATAACATAAATAGCCATTCTGGTAACCATTATGTTTGACACACTTCAGATAAAAACTGATGCGAAGTAGCATAGACATTAGCCACATTGAACATAAGTGGCACACAGAGTATCAAACACATTATCAGAGGCCTGACATAAGTGACTTAACAAGTAACATAAACAGTTTTGTGCATCGCACAGGGAATCATGTTCAGCTATGCTATCTAAGTCTTGGCTTTCAAACAGCGGCGTCTCCTTGGAGAATACTTGAAAGGCAGCAGTTCTGCAGGAAGGGGGGCAACCATGTTGTTGCGATGAAAGGTAAGGTAATGCAGAACAAAGGCACGTTGGTCCAATGGTTCATCCTGAAATAGCCATAATATCAATTTAATGGTAGAATAAAATCTGAAGGAGTAATATATGCAAGATTAGAAAACTAATTTAGTGACATACCGGAGTATAAAATTCTGATAAGTCGCCATCATCAAAATCGTAGTAGCGGAGGAAGTTTGCGACAAAAAAACCACAATCATTTGACCCTGGTGTCATGGTTGGACAATTGGGAAGAAGCCCAATCTTGTAGTTGCCAAACTTTGGTACAGTTGACTCAGGTCGAGCTTCATGTAAGGCAATGCAAAGTCTTCTCATTATTAGTCTGGACCAAGGTATCTTCGTTCCATTTATCATCATTTGATCATTATGGATTTGTTTCCATGTAGTGCCTCCAAGCAATGTACCATAAGGGTTTGAATCTAAGATGTCTATTCGACGACGTTCAAAATTGATTGCATAAAGGGTCCAGTGGCTTCGGCGTAGCATAGGAACCAGGATCTGTTAAATATATATGTAAAATTATGAATGATTTATACTATGCATATGAAAAATTAAAACTAATACAACATAAAACTAGTAACCAAAAGTACACTCTAACATTTGTACAAATGAAACTGATTAGAACTCACCAATTTAATCTGGTTAAGAACATCATCTGAAGGTAGGGTCGGTTCAAGATGTTCTTTAAGAAGTGATGTTGTGAAGGGTTGTGGATTTGAACTGTGTTGTTCAAACTCCTCAATATTCAAAACGGTCTGGACAAAGAAAATAACTTGATTGGTATTATATATTTATAAAGTAAGTGTTGCAATAAGATACAAAGTTGTGGAGAAACAATTACCCCAACGTTGACGTTCAGTATTAGAGTGTTGATTACAGAATCTGGATTGTATAATACATCATCCTGACGAATACAGTCGATAAATCCCTGCATGAAAGTATTCTCAAGACATTTGTTGGGACCAAACGACTCGACAACATCAAGGACAGATTCTCCAAATCCTCCAAAATTAATGATAGACCTGGGGAAAAAACTTTGATTACAATCCTTCTAATTATACTTAATTGGAATTTGAATAACGAATACATACATGCTCGGATCTAGTTTTCCTGACAAAATGAACTTAAGCAGGTTGCGAGCACAGTCTTCACGTGACACGTGGGGAAGTTCAGCGAGTGCAGCTTTACAGGAACTATCCTTTGCAACCAGGTCGGTAGTTGCCTAATATATAAATAAATGTTAGTAAACAGTTGCATAAATATGTATGTCTTATTGTATAAATAGGAAAAATATGAAAATTACAACATGTCTTACATCTGTCAATGGAGTTTTATCGAACAGAGGTGCACCAGATACAGGAGTATCATGTGCAACAGATTTTTGTCCTTCCTGTAACCAATAAATTTATTAATATAAACGTAATGAAACATAGGGAAAAATTAATATTAGCATAATATGATGAAGGTGTAAATACTTACACTATTTATATTTGGTGTTAACTTAGGATCAACAGGCTTGTCTGTTGTGGGAGCCTGGGAAGTTAAAAAAAATAAAGCATGCATATATATTAATGTTACTTGCATACATTGTAACTGAAATAATGATAATAATGATATAAGGAAGTCAAACATTAGATTTTGGAGTCTTGTCAAAAATAGGATCATCCATAGCTTCAGCTTTTTTGCAGACGTTCCCACTGACAATCTATAATGGAAACAACTGAGATTTGAATAAACGGTAACTTGTATGCAGAATAGAATATATGCATAGTATATATAGTTTGTAGGAGAAAACTTACATCATCTGATACTTTGATATGATCAGTAGGAACATGGCTTTCCTGATCATGTTGTTGTTTATCAGGTGTTGGAACAGTTGGTGTGGATACTGGATCATTTGTTGGAGGCATTGAGGGAGTGGGGGGGGGGTTATCTACATTTGGAACATATAATAGTATATTAGTTGTTACTGAATATAACAGCATTATAAATGTATCGTTATAAAAAAATGGTTTAAAATACAAATTTACAAACTACATCAGTATACTATCAGGATGCATAAATAAAATACAGTTTTCATAAATGAAATACACTAGAAAAATATGTTGCTGCTTGTATGAGTATAAATTAATATATATATTATTTTCCGGAAATAATTCGTGAACTTGATTAGTTTAAAAAAATAAACATAAATACTAAAACCTTCTGGCTGTGAATCGCGCTGTGTTGCAGCTCTCAAAACTTCATCGATCATTTCACCAAATGTTTCAGAGAGTTCAATCTGCTTCGAAACAATCATCTGATGGCTCAGCTGTAGGGAATCACAGTATTTATCCACCTCTTTGTCATGAGCATCAAACAATGATTGAAACATTGGACGCTGCTGGGAGGGCAAACATTGCAACTTGTTGCCAATCAAATTCTTGATACGTGGCACATATATGTTGAAAACGGCAGAAGCAGACCGTTCTGGAGCAATGACGTAACATGTTTCTGAACGGCTACGAAACTGTATAAAATCAAATAGAACAGTTAGCAGTAATAATATTTTAACATCTGCATAACAGGACAAAAAATTTGTTTGTGTCTAACCTCTGCATATCCGAATGGTTCACCAGTTTTACGGGGGGGGGGGGGGGCGTCTGTCACCCCGAGCCAACTCTCGTATGGTCTCATTATCAAAAAACTTAATGCGTGGAGTACCATATTTGTTATCCGGAGCAGCAGGGTGATGTAGGTGATCAAGATAGTAAATCTGAAAAAAAGGAATGCACAAATATATAAAATTAGTACATAACAAATATTTGCATACCATATATATGCACATTAAACAAGAGAAGATTACTTACTAAAACAATGAGTGAGCATCCATATATTGTTGCTGTGATGTTTGTTTTGTTCCTTTTATGCCAACGTGCGGCAGCATCGCACAAATCCGTGTAAACTAGTTGACACCAGTCAATATCAGCCATTCGGGCCATGTTTGAAGTCATGAGTACCTCATTGTTTGTAATGCCCCAAGAAGCAGAAGGAAACAGAAGTCGATTGAATAGAATGAGAAAAAAACATCTAATTGATAGCTCATCATCGTTGCTAAGCACTATCTTATCTTGAAGCTTGACAACATCAAATTCTTCTTTACAGACATTGAGATGACGTCTCAGATTAGCAGCAGCATCGATTTCACCGTACCAATCAGTAAACTCTCTACCTCCTCCGGCACATGGCAACCCCAAAATCAGATGAACTGTGTCTTTTGTTACCTTAAGTTCTTTGCCAGCCCCTGGGCGTATGGTCATGTCATTTTGATCTAATTTGTCCATCAACCACCTGATAAGTGATCTGCTCTCCAATGCATCAGTTCGCAAATCAAATATGCTAGAAAATCCCAACCTAGCGACGGCATCACGCTGCCGATCGCTCATTATCCATGATGATACAATAACATCAAAGGGAATGCATCGGATATTCAATTTCTGGAAGCATAAATGAATATGCATTAATACAGAAAGTATATATATAGGTAGAACTAATGATACTATATTTATTACATGCTTGTAAATAACTAGTCTACAACACTAAAAAAAGTAAACACCATATTTGTTGATAATAATATACATAAATGTAAAGTGGGGGAAAATTCAAAATTGATTGGGCACCATGATTAACACATGAATAAACATAAAATATAGAAATATTACCTGTGATTTGACAGGAGACTTCTTTTTAGGATAGTTTTTTTTTGCAATGATATTATATTTTGGGCTTCTTTTCACGGTCGGAACTTGAGGAGAAGGTACTTTTAACTTCTTTGAGCTGATTTGGTCTGGAGAAGAAGGTGATGCAGATCTGAATTGACGCTTTAACGATGGAGCATCCATGAAGTCGTCGTCAGAGAGAGCAGCTGGAGCAGGAGGTTTTCTTTTTAAACGACAAGCTAAAGCCTTTCTGCGAACACGATGGATTGGGGCTGGCTGTGGCTCATTCTGTTCCTGATTTTGAGGAATATCATCTTGGTGAGCTGAGCTGCTGGATCTTGTACGTCTGGAAATGTCAATTGAAAAAACCTCCTGACTGGATTCAATAGTTAATCTTTTTGGATTACTGGGCGGGCGATCAACAGACTTCATGACTAAATACTGAATAAATCTGTAGAAAAAGGAAGTTGTTTTTAAATACTTTGATTTATGCAAGAATATATGCCAGAAAAAAACTAATTTTTACTATAACTATCTGAAATGCATACTATATAATGCTAAATGGAATTACATGACTTAAACTACCTTTTACATTTATGCGAGATCATTTAATGAGCAATTGTTATATACAAGCATAAAGATTGATTTAATATTTCATATAATTGTAAATGGATCATGATAAAATAAGAGCCTTTATGCATCAACTAACTATACAACATATTTTAATAACTGGTTCATAGTAATAAAAACATTTAGCTCAAATAACATGAATATTTAAATAACATTTGCTTAAATAACAGTATCTGTATGTATTTATATATAATGAACAGGAGTGTAAACTAATTATGCAAGTAAATAGAACAATTCAAATATGCTTAATATATGTTCACAAACTTGTGTATGAATGAGCATACACATTACTGCCAATATGCATATATATCAAATCCAATGGGTATATTTTATATATAATAAAACAGATGTGTACACAAAATGATTTAATTGAATAAAAAGTAATGAGGATATGCATATAAATGATATACAATAAGCATATTAGATAATTAAATGGATGTGAAAACAAATCGTTAGAGCAAATGTGCATAAAGAATACTAACTATATGCATGTATAATAAAACAAATGTTTAAACAAATGACTCAAGTGAATGTGCATAAACAGTACTGAGGATATGCATATATATCAAATACAAATAAGCATATTTGATAATAAAATATATGTGAAAACAAATCATTAAAGTAAATGTGCATAAAGAGTACTGACTATATGCATATATAATAAACCAAATGTGTAAACAAATGACTCAGGTGAATGTGCATAAACAGAACTGAAGATATGCATATATATTACATACAAACACATATATATGTTACTTGGGTTGTATAAAAGTACTATCTGCTAACTAATCAGTAAATACCTAAAGCACAGCCTTTTGCCTAAATACAGAATGTCGGGCGATAGTAGGAATACAGAATAAATACACATACCCTAATATCGGGGCTCCTAAACAAAAAAAAGGTGCAATGCGCGATGCAATGACCCGATTATAGTGATGTATAAGCGGATACAAATCACACATTTAGCTGGATAATAAGGGTTACCATCAAATCCACTTCAAATCGACCTATAGGGCTCAAAAAATCGACGGCAAACTCGGGGTATTTCAATGTTGGATTACCTGGAACTTCTTGAATCGGCTCCAATGCTGGGAGATTGAAGGATGTAAGGAGTAATGGAGCGGCGATGGATTGGAGCGGCGGTGGATTGGCGCTGCGATGGTTTGGAGGCGGTGAAATCGCCTGGGGAGTCGCCTCCCACGAAAGGAAATCTGCGCGGCTGGGGTTTTCTTCGAATGAACTCTGGATTATCTCCGTTGAATGCGCGAGTACGGTTTTAGAAACAGGAAACGTGGGAGAGGTGGGTGGTTGACGGGGGTAACGGCGCCGTGACTATAATCAGTTGACTCGGTGTGGTTCAACCAAAATGCCCATGTTGACTAGCCTGGGCTTCCTTTATTATTGGAAGCCAGGGCTCTTAATATATAAACTATATATATATATAGGGAAGAGGTAATGGAAGCCCTGGGCTTCCCCTACTAATGGAAGCCCCAGCCAGAACGCGGTCAACCCAGCACCCACGCAGCCATGCAGTCAACACCCAGGAATCCAGGACGATAAGCGCGTAAGGCAATATACGAATGCATATATATATATGGATAAAGATGCGTAAACCATGCATAAAGGAATCTTTTGACGCCCGAATCACGTGGAATGAATATGACACTGTGGACAGCGTTTACGACTGCATAATAACATGTACTTGACAGCATAAATCATGCAGTATGTGGTTCTGGTTCTGGCTCGGGCGGATTCCAGCGTAAAACGTGAGCTAAAACAGCGTAAATACGTTCGAAATTTAGCGTAAATCCTATTTCTGTTTTGTAACAACAAACGAGGCCTAAAATTACGGCGTGAAAATCGCGTGCAACCGATCGTGCGCGGGTCCTTGCTCGGGCCGATTCCAGCGTAAACCGTGAGCTAAAACAGCGTAAATGAGTACAAAATTTAGCGTAAATCCTATATATGTTTTGTAACAGCAAATGGAGCCTAAAATTACGGCGTGAAAATTGCGTGCAGCCGATCGTGCGCGGGTTCTGGCTCGGGCGGATTCTAGCGTAAAATGTGAGCTAAAACAGCGTAAATTAATACGGAATTTAGCGTAAATCATTTATCTGTTTCGTAACAACAAATAGGTCCCGAGATTACGGCATGAAAATTATGTGCGGCCGAGTGCGCAGGTTCTGGCTCGAATGGATTTTAGCGTAAACGTGAACCGAAACATCGTAAATTAGTACGAATGTTAGCGTAAATCGTATATCTGTTTCGTAATGGTGAATGGAGCCGAAATTTACGACGCGAAAATCGCGCGTCACCGGACGTACGCGGGTTCTGGCTCGGACGGATTTATGCGTAAAACGTGAACCAAAACAACGTAAATGAGTACGAATTTTAGCGTAAATCATTCATCTGTTTCATAATAACGAATGTAGACCGAATATATCTCTCTGCGCACGAGGTTGTCATGAAATGCATCAAGAAATATCGTAAATTGGAGTAAATACAACAAGAAGTGATCTTCCAACCAGCTCTTCCAACAGGCCATCTTTTACCATTCTCTCAATGTCCCTTCCTGCCCTGTCGATGCAGTCTGCTAAACCTAGCCACTTCGGATCAAATCCTTTCTTCTCTGGCTTAGTCCCTTTTCTCATCATCTTCAAATTCTTCAAGGATGTCTTCAACCAGCAATATGGGTTTCTCATCGCTTGACTGCACTTCGGAGGATAAACAGACACTAGTTCCGCGAAAACTACTTACCTCTGCAGCAGTCTCCCTTGGTGCAGATGTGCCAAGCTCAAGCCGGAGTTGGAGATCTAAAAGAATACAATATAATTAAATACACAAAATAGAAAATATAAAAGGCCAGAGAGTCATAGAGAAAGGTATGAAGGCATAATGAGTAACCATATGGATCTACAGGCTGTATGGTTTCAGATGCCTATAGAGACTGTATGGTTTCAGATGCCTTCACTCTTTCTGCAGAAACTTTAGCTAGCTACGCCTGCAAAGCTTTCTATTTGCAGAGGCCAAAAACTCAGATGGAGATATACTCTATATTATAAAATATAGCTCTCAACAGGATCTACAAGTTCCGCTTATTAGACGAGGACAAAAAGCTGTCCTAAAATACCATTTTAATTATTTCATGGATTTTGAAATCCAAAGTTTTAAACAACGTACCTCAATGATGCAGCTGCTAGAAGCCTCGAGAGGCTGATTTCTGTAGAAATAAAAAAGGCGAAGCCTTCCAGCCTCCTTCCGTCCGTCCTCCGGGCCCAGCAAACGCCGTGGCCCGCCAACCATCCCCTGTGTAGCGTGCCGCGTCGTCTTTGAGTTCCATCTCCTTCCTCCCAAAATCATCCCCGGTGGCCGTCGACGCCACCAGCGACGCCATGCCTCACCGCTATGGGAGGGAGGCAAAGGAAGCACCTGGAGCAGCCTCGGGAAGCTGGAGATCGGCGGCATCGACTGACGGCGGAGAACACAAAATAGATCTCCGTGTCCCTGGCGCAGCTCTAGATCTTGGCATCCCTTTCGCAGCCCTGGATCTCGGCCTCACTAGCGCAAGCACGAGATTTCCAAAAAAAAGCTCGTGGAGTACCGGGGGACACAGATCTAGGCCGCTGCCCGCTCACCTGCATGTTGCATTTGACGAGGTCGAGCGGCGTGACAGCCATGTGGGTGAGGCCGCAGCTGGCGATTCCTCCGGCGGTGCAGGCGGCATAGAAGGCCGGCGAGTACATCTCGATCTTCTCGTTGGGCGCCTGGATCGAGAACGGCACGGCGCCTCCTGCTCCAGCCGCGGCAGGCGCTGGGGCGGAGGCATGGAGGCGCGCGGCGGCGCCTGTGGCGGCAAAGGAGCGCGCCGTGGAGGTCCCTTTAGCTGGCCGAGGGGCGCCGAGGAGGCAGTAGCTGGGTGGATCTGGGGCAGAGCGGTGGTTTGAGGTGCTTCAGATCGGGGAATGGGGCTCGGCAGCCGCCGCCGCTGAAACCCTAGTCCTCTCGGGCAAAAACAGTCGTCGCGGTCGGTTTTATATGATAGTACAGGAAGCGGTGTACAATATGCGCATACCAAAAAGTGTGTAAACCGTAACACGATTGAGCATAACACGTAGTTATAATTGACGTAAGTAGGTGGTACAGTGAGCCAAAAAACCTGCGCACCTGGTCGGTTGCTGGTCGGGGCTTCCAATAGTTAGAGAGAGCCCAGGGCTCTAAATACTATATATATATATATATATATATATATATAGGGAAGAGGTAATGGAAGCCCTGGGCTTCCGTTAGTGGGCGAAGCCCCAGCCAGGAGGCCGATCAGGTCACGTTCAGCCCACTGGACGTCAGCTTGCGTCAGCCATGCATAGGATAGCCACGTATCCCGGCTGAGACGCGACATGCAATATACGCACGCATAAATATATGTACAAATGTGCATAACTCATGCATAAATGGAATCTTTTATGCCACGAATCACGGGAACGAATATTTGCATGTGCTTGCCGGTTACGACTGCATAACGCTGTGATACATGATAGCGTAAACCATGCAAACATTTAAAATCTCCCACCGGTTTTGAGATAAGGAAAGACGTGCTCTTCGTGCGCGTAAATAAAGGCGCAGTTACGGGAGAAAACAAATACGCACACATAAATATATGTAGTAATGTGCATAAATCATGCATAGAAGGGATATTTTGTACCTTGACTCACGGAAACGAATATTACCATGTGCACACCGTTTACGACTGCATAACGATGTGTAACATGATAGCATAAACCATGCATTATATAAATCTTGACCAGTTTGATATAAGGAAATACGTGCTGCATAATCGCGTAAATAAAGGGACAGTTACGGTTCGAGGAGCATTAGTAGAAGGAAATAAATTTTAATTTACAGCCGCAGTTCGCGGGTTCTGCTCGGGCGGATTCCAGCGTAAAACGTGAGCTAAAACATCGTAAATGAGTATGAAATTTAGCGTAAATCATATATCTGTTTTGTAACAGCAAACGAAGCCCAAAATTACGGCGTGAAAATCGCGTGCACCCAATCGTGCGCGGGTTCTGGCTAGGGCAGATTCCGGCGTAAAACATGAGCTAAAACATCGTAAATGAATACGAAATTTAGCGTAAATCCTATATTAGCTAAAACAGCGTAGATTGATCACGTTCGATCGTGCACGGATTTTGGCTTGGTCAAATTTTAGCGTAAAACGTGAACCAAACAGCGTAAATGAGTACAAATTTTATCGTACATCATCAATCTATTTCGTAACAACGAATGTGGCCTAAATTACGACGTCAAAATCGTGCTCCGATCGTGCTCGGGTTCTAGGTCAGGTGGATTTAAGCGTAAGACGTGATCCGAAACAGCGTAAATGGATACGAATTTTAGCGTAAATCAATTATCTGTTTTAAAACAACGAATGTGGAACTTGCTTTTTAGTGGAAGCGTAAAATGCAATAAGAAAGAACCCAAGACAAAATCTTTTTTTGCCGACCTATACATGCGACATGGGGGTGAATTAATAACTGAACGAATCCAAGACAAGAAAGAAAACGATGAAGCCATTTGCTGTTCCTAAATCTTGATCCGTCACGCTCACGCTCGGCCATGGAATTGAGGTCAGAAGAGTAGCCACTAGACAATACAGAGAGCACGGCGGTCAGAAGAACAAGAACTTGGACTTGGAGATGCATCTGAAGGGGAGTACGGTGCCGTTGGGCCAGAAGAAGCGGAGCTGGCACGCCAGGCGCGTCCACTGGTCGACGCCGATGATCCCCGCGACCTTCCATCGCGTCCGGGCCTCCCCATCCACCCGGAACGGCACCACGCCGTCGTGGAGCGCGGCCTCCATGGCGGCGCTGCCGGCATCGCCCAGCGGGGCGCCCTGCGCGCGCGCCACGTACGCCAGCGGGAGGACGCCCCTGGCGGGCACACGGAACGGGTAGGCGCAGAGCACCGCCAGCCCGCCCGCATCGCCACGTACGACACGCGGGGCTGCAGCAGCAGCACCACCACAAGGACGGCCACGGCGCCTAGCAGCACCACGACCGCAAGCACCATGAACAGCACCACCGCCGCCCACTCCGCCGCGCCCGACCGGTGCCTCCTGAAGCTGTACCGCCGCGGACGCTGAGGCTCCTCCTCGCGCCCCCTCCACGACCGCCAATCCGCCGGCTGGAGAGCGCCGCGGCGGCCGGGGCTCTCCTGCTCACGGGCGCCTCCTCGCACGCCCGAGGGAACCGCCGCCGCCGCTAAAACCTAATCTCTGGCGGCGTGGGGGGTGTTTTTATAGTGACGGCGTGGGCCCGATTCACGTAATATGCGCAGACTATATTTGCATAAACTGATACACACATCAGCATAACTCGTATTATAATTTAGCGTAAGCACAGGTAGGTACAATAAGCCCAGGGCTCCGGTGCGGTCTGCACACCTGGTCAGGGCTTCCTGTAGTTAAATAGAGACCAGGGCTCTAAATACTATATATATATATATATATATATATATATATATATATATATATATATATATATGCACCTGCTGTTCTTGCTAGCTACTGTTTGTTTATTATATATATATCGCCATGCATCATCAGTCCGTCTGGAGTTGCAGCTCTACGGATTCGGGAATCAAAGTATCCTATGCTGAACTCAGCACAGCACAGTTTGGTTGATGTCTCGTATACCAAAAGAGAAACGTGCGGTAGATTTCGCGGGAGTTCAGCGTCGTTTGTACAGCTTCGCTGCTGGTCGGCTGTCACTTCAGGATGTTCAAGCTTCCATGCATCGCTTGATGGACAGTCTAGACCTGGGAAAAAAAAAGGGTCGAGCTGTATGCAAAATATTGAGCTAACTTGGTTTGGCTCGCTCAATCCTCACGAGCTGGCTCGTGGTTCAACACAATAATAATTTATTATATAAAATTATAATTAACATATAATACTAGCTAGTTCCAAGTTATTTAAGTTTATTATGCAAAATTAATCTATTTTCTATATTATATTAGTAATATATTATTTTACTAATTTAAAATATGTTACTTTATTTTTTTTGAGATTTTATATTATAATTTGGAGGATAAGTTTACACATATGGTTAGACTCGTTGGCTCGATAAGTCAGTTCGTGAGTCGAACCGAGTCTAACTCTGGCGTATCTAAGGCGTCGATCTACTGGCAGCCATCCAATCACCAAAATTCTTCTTTTATCCTTCTACTTATGTCGTATTCGAAGGCATTTCAGGTTCCTTGATTTGGTTTTTACGTCTCTTCTTGGGTCCAGACTCCAGAGTATTAGCTTAGGGAGGTTTGGGAGTTGGATGCAGTGAGAGATTGAAGCTGCTCCTCGGCACCACACTCCACTTACGATAATGCCAACTTATTACCAAAAAAAAAAGAGCTGAGAGAAATATATATTGTGTGTCATGTTTGTCCTCCGTGGTCCGTCCACTGTACACACCCATGAAGAATATTTGCTCTTTTCGAGATATTCCCATCTACACATAACGGGAGCCCTGGGCTTCCAATAGTTAAAGGAAGTCCAGGCCGACCACTCTGCAACGTGGTTCAGCCCAACGCGCTGACTCAATCAGGCTGTTGGGTGCGCCATCCGCCTCATGCGCGTAAAAAAGGAATGCATGCATGAGTTAAGCACGTTCCCTTGCATGCGCGTAAATTTAGGAAAGATATGTGTGACGGTTTCTGTTTTTAAATGCTTTATTTACTCCATAAATTTAGGATCGTTGTAACAGTCATGCAGCTAAACTCGTAAGGACCATTTTATGACATATACTGATACTAAATATGCTACACTGTGTAGATAATTATGCACTTCGGTATACTGCATAAAAATCTGCTACCAGCTGCATGCGCACGAATTTATGATAAAAAGAATGTGCAATGAAAGGAAATGAATTGCACGCATAGAAACAAAAAATCGTATTTAATGTTTTATTTCCTTCATAAATATAGGATCTCTCCAACAGCCATGCAGCTAAACATATTAGACTAGTTTATGATTTATACTTATACTAATTATACTACACGATGTAGGTATTTATGCAATTCGGTACACTGCGTAAAAAAATCTAGCATGTTGTTCACTGGTGGATGCATCTACAGGTTGGAGCGTAAAAACCTTAAGTTTTAAGCATAAAATCTCTCAATTATAAGCGTAAATATCTGGCCAATGTGAGAGGTTGATAGCTCCGGTAGGTTGTTATTTTTTTTTGACGAAGGGGCGAAGCCCCCTATTTCATTAAGAAATAGGATAGTCTGTAACAACCACCAAAAGACCAACCACGGCCAGCAGGCAATCTAGACTCCAACCACTATCACTAGAACAGTGAAGAGACTAAGATACCAGAGAGAGTTTTGGCCTACGAAGGACTATATAAGACTTTCTTATTTACAGCCAAACAGACAGACAAAAGCCACAGGAGGCCTGAGCAGGTGAGACAGCAAAAGACAGACAGTTATCTCAACACTGCAACCCACAACCATCATACTTGTCACCCAGAAATACGCCTATCCAGAGGACACCACCCCAAGGCCCTCCCAAAAGCTTCACTTGCCGTCTTTCGGATTAACTTGCTTCCTAGCACCACCATTCTTTGTTCCTTCTTTTTCTGACGAATCGCCCAGGAATCCAACCAGAAGCAGCAAAGAAAAATGATGTTAGATGGGTCAAGTAAATGATTATTACCAAAGCACCAATCATTTCTAGTGCGCCAGATGGCCCAGAATAAAGCACCACAACCAAATAACACCAGATGAGCCAACTTGTCTTTTGGTTTACAAAACCAATTGTCATATAAATCTTTGATGTTTTTCGGGATAGATCTCAAATTCAAGGCAATTTGAATAACTCTCCACATATATTGAGCAATGGGACATTTGAAAAACAGATGATCAATAGATTCATCCACACCACAGAAACAACAATTTAAGGAACCAATCCAGCATCTTTTCCTCAGATTATCCTTTGTAAGAATCTTATTTCTTACCACTAACCAGAAGAAAACCTTGATTTTATGAGGCAATTTAGATTTCCATAAAAACTTGTATGGAATCAAAGATTGACCTTCCATTTTCTTTCTGTATAAAGAATTAACAGAGAAGCCTTTTTTTCCCAGAGACCAAACAATTTTATCTTCTTGATCAGAAAGACTAACCTGATTACAATAAATAATCAAATCATCATAGAGCAACTTCAGGTTACCCACTATCCTTCTTCTGAAGGTAAGGGATTCAAAATTTGATGTTAAAACTTCATTAACAGAAATATCTTTGTCATAGGCCAGATCAAAAAGAACTTGAAACTGGCTAGACAACGGTTGGTTACCCAACCAAATGCTTTTCCAGAAACTAGTTTTCAAACCGTTGCCAACCTCAGTTTTACAATATTTGTAAAAAATGTCTCGTAAACTTAGAAGCTTCTTCCAGAAATGAGAGTCATTCTGTTTTTGCTTAACTAAAATAAGGGGTTTTCCCTTAAGATACTTACTAGCAATAATCTTTTGCCATAAACCATTCGAATTCTCGATATACCAAAGCCATTTAGAGAGCAGGGAGTCGTTCATAACCTCAAGATTTAGAACACTCAGACCACCCTGAGTTTTGGGCGAGCACACGGACCCCCAATCAGCAAGGTGAAATTTCTTGGACTGCTTACCCCCCTGCCATAAAAGCCTTCTTCTCAATAAATCAATTCTTTTGATAATAGACTTAGGAGCAGGGTAGATCGAAAGCATGTATAAAGGAACATTAGAGAGACAACTATTTAGCAAAGTGAGTCTACCACCAAGACTCAAAAATCTACTCTGCCAACCAGCTAATCTTTTTTCCAACTTCTCCACCATGGGGCACCAAAGATTTTTGTTAATCTTCTTCTTATCAATAGGTACCCCAAGGTATTTCATAGGAAGATTACCTATAGGACAAGTAAAGATATCAGAATACAAAAAATCAATCTCTTTCGGCTCACCAAAGCATAAAATTTCACTTTTGTGAAAGTTAATTTTCAAACCTGACATACTCTCAAATAAACACAAAATGAATTTAAGATTTCTGGCGCCTTCTAAACAATCTTGGATAAGAAAAATAGTATCATCAGCATACTGTAAACAACAGTAACCATTTTGAATTATGTGAGGTATCAGACCTTCAATCAGACCTTCCTCCTGAGCTTTCTTAATCATACAAGCAAGACCATCAGCAACCAAATTAAACAAGAGGGGAGAAAAAGGATCCCCTTGCCTCACCCCTTTGTGAGTAGTGAAATATGGACCCAGCCTATCATTAGTTTTGATGGCAACTTTACCACCTCTCACAATCCTCATGACCCAATCACACCACAAACTACCAAAACCTTTTTTCTCCATCATATTGTAAAGGAAATGCCAATTCACTTTGTCGTATGCTTTTTCAAAGTCAATTTTTAAAATAACACCACTTTGATTTTTCCTTTTAACTTCATGGAGAATTTCATTAAGCGAAATGACACCATCCATAATATATCTATTTTTGATAAAACCATATTGGGACTCACTTATCACTTTTGTGATACACTTCGCCAATCTGTTATTCAAAACTTTGGAAATAATCTTGTAGCACACATTTAAGAGGCATATAGGTCTGAAATTTTTCATGTCAGCCGCATTGTCAACTTTTGGTAATAAAATTACCACCCCATAGTTCAGTCTCTCAATTTTGAGACTCTCATTGTAAAAATCATTGAATAACCTAACAATGTCCATCTGAATAGTATCCCAAAATGTTTGAAAAAATTCAGCAGGAAGGCCATCTGGCCCAGGGGCACTATTATGCTTCATCTCAAAAATTACTTTCTTAATCTCCTCCACTGAGAAAGGAGCCGTCAGGCAAGATCTATCATAGTCTGATAATTGATTCATATTACACTGAGACATATTGATATGAGATACCACCGAATGACCAAAAAGATCTTTATAATAAGAAGTAGCAATTTTATTGATACCATCATCTTCACACACCTGGGCATCATCTTGATTTAGGAAAGGAATTTTAACCCTCCTCTTCCGACCTTTAGCCAGAAGGTGAAAGAACTTGGTATTTTCGTCACCCTCAGTGATGAATTTCTCTCTAGCAGTTTGTTTTTTTACAAATCTCTTCTTCCATGATTTTTTTTAGATTCCACTCCATATCGAGTTTTTCGATTCTCTCAGAATCCGAGATACCCCTTATTTCGCAATTTTTATCTAAAATATCAATTTTTTCCATCAACTCTTTTTTAATTTTAAATATCTACCCTCAACATTGATATTCCAACCTTTCAATAATTTTTTCAACCTTTTAACTTTTTCTTTCCAAATATCTATACCAATCTTGCTTCTAACAGGCAAGGACCAATTATTCACAACTAAAGAATAGAAATCAGGTCTTAATCTCCAACACAGCTCATACCGAAATTCTCTTTTAACCAGAGAAATGTAGTCAGTTCTAAGACATAAAGGGACATGATCAGAAAAAGATCTACTCAGACCAGTAACATTCAAATTATCATAATGCAGATCCCAATCAGGACTAACAAGAAACCTGTCTAACTTCTCAAAAGTAGGAGGATTGCGATTATTAGACCAGGTAAACTGACGACCACTAAGCTCCACCTCAATTAAATCATGAACATCAATAATAGAATTAAAAAGAGCACTCCACTTGTTAGTCCCCCCAGGTTTGTTCTTCTCAGAATCTCTTCTGAGAATATTAAAATCACCGCCAATCAATAAAGGGTGAGAACACTTTGAACAGAAACTAGATAACTCACTCAAGAAATTCTGTTTTTGATCATTTTGAGCAGCCCCGTAAACATTAATAAAGTTCCAAATAAAGCCAGAATCTTTTTGGAGCACCAACAACCGAATCATAAATTCTCCCAATTCTTTCTCTCTAACATCAAACATGTCCGAATCAAAACCAACCAGCAAACCACCAGACCTACCATTAGGGGGAGACCAAACCCAGACAAAATTTCTATTACCACTAATAAAATTCAGCCAAGATTCATCAAAATCTTTCTTATTGGTTTCTTGAAGACCAATGAAGTTAACCTTCTCTTTCATGATAACATCACGAAGGAATTCACTTTTCACACTTTTACCAAGCCCCTGACAATTCCAAATCACACCAATCATTCTGAACAAATGTGAGCCTGGCCCTCTGACTGTCCTTTCCTCCTAATAGGGATTTTCCTATTTTTAGGAGTTTTACCAGCCAGGTTATTGTTGTTTTTTTCACAGTTTTTTTCCTGTGTTGAATTTTACGACCTTTTCTAAGGATCATAACATCTTCAAGATCCGAAAAATTATCATCAAGACTATCATTATGCAAAACATTACCAGCATCAGAATCAATACACTCAGCATTGGAATTAACAGCATTAATCCTAACAGATTGAGTCACTAAATTTTTCCTAGACAATTCTAAAGATTTAATCAGGTTTAAATTTTCCACAGCATCATTAGAAGAAGAACCTAAATCAACACCTATTTTATGAGCCACATCCATGAGCACAACATTATCAGTGTTTAAAACAGAGAACGGATTGTAAGACGTACCTTTGTTGATGAAAGCATCTTTAGCCATGGCCCTTGCAGCAGCTTTATCAGCAATTTTGATTTCCTCAGACGATTCCAGCCTGCTGCTCCTTCTAACTCCTTCTGCAACTTCTACTTCCATAGGACCTCCTTTTTTACCAATCACAATCTTGCTAGCCTCCTCAGTAACATTCAGATGCATTTTCTTTTTATCTTGAACAGGGGAAGGAATAAACTCTTCATCCTTGATGAATTCCTCCAACTCCTGAGAATCCAACAGGTCATCCTCACTCTCATTGAATTCCTCATCCTCATTTCCCTGACTATCAAGATAACCTTTAGGATCTTCAAAACCTTTCCCCATTTTCATACTGTCAGATTGTTCAGACAGAGGACCAGCAACATTAGCCTGACTGGAGGATAATTTTAAGGGAGATTTTCCCTTGATATCCTTACCAGAATCCTCATCACCGCTTTTAGCCTTTTTAGCATATTTGCCAAGAGAGATGTCCCCAAACCCTTGCCTATCAACCGAAGCCCTCTTGCCCAAATTAATAGAGTCATCGTTCCAACCTTCATCAGTAATGTTGTCAATTTTGAAAAAAATGTCATACAAGAAAGGTTTGACACCAACTTCAATGATAGGGGGGATCATAGCAACACTCTTCACATGAACTTTAAAACGCACGATTTCTTTAGAGTTTAAAGAGTTAATATCCACTTCTTCCACTGCCCCAATAGTGGAACCCAATTCACAAATGGCCTGATAGTTTTGCAACTCTTCAGGCACGTTCTCAGCCACAATCCACACAGAATGCAATTTAGATTTAGGCTTAGCCTGAGAACTCCAGGAAGAGACAGAGATTTTGGCACCAGATAATTTCATTTTAAGTTCAGGGAAATTGATCATTTCATCCAATCTCTCCTGCGAGGGGAATTGCATGAGGAAGCCAGAATGACACTTGGTAGCTTTCCATGTACGGCCCCAAGGAAAGTGGAAACCGAAATCCCTCTCCAAATCTTCGGCGGTGATCAAACCCTCAACGATAGTAACCAAGCCAATAAAACTGCGTTTAGGTTTGTTGGATAAGGGTTTGGCGAAATGAGAAGAGTAAAATCCAAGACCATCCGCTGCCATACCAACAATCGGCATACTGGGCTTATTCTGTTTGGGAAGAACACACCGAGCAGTGTTGTGGGTTTCTTTGCGACAGATCTCGCACCACAAAGCCTTAAAGCACTCCCTAGCATGATGACCATCCAAACCACATTTCTGGCAAAAAACCCTACGCACCGGATCATTCTCAGATTTTAGAATGGGAGGCGGGGGTTGTTATTACGATCCTATTTTTATGGTAGATTCAAAAAATATGGCAGCCGCATGCATGTAGTTTCTATTTTTATAACAGATCCAAAAATTATGGCAAAATGCATGTATGAGTCAAACACGTTCCCTGACATGCGCGTAAATTTAGGAAAGATATGTGTGATAGTTTCTATTTTAAAGGCTTTATTTCCTCCATAAATTTAGGATCGCTGCAACAGACATGCAACTAAAACTCGTAATGACCATTTTATGATATATACTGATACTAAATATGCTACACTATGTAGATAATTATGCAATTCGGTATACTGCGTAAAAATCTGCTACCAGCTGCATGGACACGAATTTATGATAGAAAGAATATGCAATAAAAGGAAATGAATTGCATGCATAGAAACAAAAAATCGCATTAAATGTTTTATTTCATTCATAAATATAGGATCCCTCCAACAGCCATGCAGCTAAACGCATTAGAACTAGTTTATGATGTATACTGAAACAAATTATACTACACGGTGTAGGTATTTATGCAATTCCTTACACTGCGTAAAAAATCTGGCATGTTGTTCACTGGTGGACGCATCTCCGGGTGGAGCGTAAAAACCTTAAGCTTTGAGCATAAAATCTCTCAATTATAAGCGTAAATACCGAGTCAATTAAAGGTTGATAGCTTTAGTAGGTTGTTATTACGATCCTATTTTTATGACAGATCCGAAAAAATATGGCAGCCGCATGCATGCAGTTTCTATTTTTATACAGATCCAAAAATTATGGCAAAATCGTGGGAGTTTCCATTGCATGCGCGCAAATTACGAACAACATAAATTAAGGAATTGCCTTTCCAATGTGCATGCAGTAAACTGATATACGAACTCTGTGTTCAAGCATAAAATCATACAGTTTTTAGCGTAAATAATACATGTGGTAGGCATAAAACACAATAATCGAAAAGAAAACTGCGCCGGATCGGAGGATGTCACGCGCGATCATCGCTGCGCGCATCTCGGTCCTTCCGTGACGCCGCTCGCTCGAAGATCGCGCCTCATGCGTCGCCGTCGCTACTCGCACGTCGACGGGCGTCGCTTGCTCGCCGGCCTTGGAAGTGCCGCCTCCTCGGGACCTCGGGGACGCCGCCGCTTGCCCGCACAAGGGCCCCGCTGTTGCTCGCCCTCTGGATCGGGGAGCGCCGCCACCGACCTGGGAACCGCCGCCACTACTCCGGATCGAGGAATCTTCGCCACCGCGCGTCAAGGTCATGGAGTTGCGGCCACCGGCTGGGGGTCCACCGCCGCGCACGCTCTGGGGCAGCCGCCGTCGTCGCACGCGGCGTCGCTAATGAATCGGGGTGGAGCGTAAAAAACTGAACCCTAGCACTCCGGGTCCTCTTTTATAGACGTCCGGATGTGGTCCGGCTCGACCGGTTTGCACCGTCCGACCTGGGCTTCCTCTAGTTATTGGAAGCCCAGGGCTCCTAATATATAAACTATATATATATATATATATATATTTATATATTGATACACTTTTTAGAAAAAAAATAGTCTAAGTCTTAGAAATTTCTCTTGTATTTTATGGTCGGAGTAACCAAACATTCAACTAACATCTTCTCTTATGGTTATAGATGACTAAGTAGGCCGTGCTAAATAGGACTTGGCAACCCGCCGTGCTTCGACACGATACGACAATGATCCATATAGTGCTCGTGCCAACATAGCATGGGATCTAGTACAGTGCATGTGCCGCCGTTCCAGCACGATGGGCCGGCACGAGCACAACACGATTAAGTGGCAAGAACGATTGTGCATGACTTAGATCAACCGATGGTCTGTGAATTCAATTGTGATGTATGCATGTGTGTGTGAATTATGATTTGTTATGATTTTAAATATAATACATCCACTTTACATTTGAAATTATATATGTAATCTTAAAAATGTTCTAGATCTTTTGAGCTCTTAAAGTGAAATAGTGTCTAGATTGATATAAACACTACTAGATGCTATAGTGCCGTATAGTCATGCCTTATTACAATTTGTCACTATAGTATCGTATCTAGTCCGATGGCTAAGCATGTTTATAGACACGCCATGATAGGATTACTAGCTGTGTCCAATTGCGTCGTACTTTATTTATAGTACCCGTGTCAAATGTGTGCCGTGTGATGCCACGCTGCACTTTTGATCATCTATAGTTGTGGCCAGCAGTTCCTTAGGACACTCACATGCTCAAAATGGAGTGAGGAAATCATGCACGTGAGCTAGCATGTCCATGAATCTTTGATATTCTCAAGGTGGCCAAGATCAGAAGCAGAATATTCGAGGAAAGGCAAGGCTGTTCTCTTTCAGTCTTTTGGAGCTGGGCCCGCCCGGCCCGGCCCTTTGATGGAGCTCTGCTTTCATGGAGGACTGGGGAGTCCACACCCGCCTAAGTTTTACACTTTTACATGCAGTAAAAGAAGTACACCTAGGATTAGTAGTATGCCACACAGTACAGGAGAGGTTCCTAGTGAGCTACGTAGGCTCCTGCAGCCATCTGCGAACTTCGGAAAATACTTCTCCCTTTTGTGGTGCCAAACTTCAGGATACCGTTGCTATCTAGGACGAACAGATCAGATTCATGTTAGGCTATCTTCATCTAATTCTATATCTCATTTCCTACCTTATTCCTTATTTTAAACTACACTCTACAAACAGTGCCATCTACAATTTCGCGTACCCTATTTTACATTATCTGCATAAGACAGTCTCACGAAGCAGATAGTTTTCAGACCAAAATCAAAACAGCTTAAAATATTTATATTTAATTCAAACTAAACAAGGTAAGCTATATATGTAGATAAATTATATGTGACTTGAGCATATCTAATGAACCATGTTTAGCTGTACAGAGAGGTAACTGTCAGTAACAGTAGGTTACAACGGCTCACAACCGGAACCCGACTTTTTGCTGAGTGCCCTGATCTATGTCGTGGGCAATTTATCGGACATTCGACAAAACATGCTTTGTCGAGTGCCACTCTTTGTGAACAAATACACTCGACACAGACATCCTTTGTTGAACGCGGACACTCAGCATACATCGACTCTTGGTAAATGAGGTTTTGCCGAGTGTCATGCAATTGTTTCATCAATTTGTCTCCATTTCACAATCAAAAGTGAATATTCCAATGTAATCCAAATATTCATTCTCATACTCAATCCGTAAGTCGAATAAAAACAACACTACTGAATCGAAGCCATGTATATCTTGTCGAATGTTGATCTTATTTGAAGCAAACCAAATACGAATTATGCACGTGCTAGGATCAAAACTTACGTACACAGCGATTACATAAATGACTCATCATCGCACAATGCTTCGAATAATCATAAAAAGTAAGAAATATTATTACAGATCAGAGTCATTTACCTTATATAAATCAAAGTACCTTATATAAATCAAAGTGCACATAGTACAAACGTAGCCAACGTAAATAAACCCACTATAGGCATCTGACTGGGGGATTACGCTAATCTAGTTTTCAGAACTCATCGTAGTCCTAAAACTTCTGGAAATCCTCCACGTTACCTTCGTCTTCTACTGAGCAGTGGTTGCAGTGTGGACAACCTGGTGTTTTGTTTTAAAGAAGTGGTTGTAGTGTGGACAACCTAGTGTTTTTGGATGAAGTTGACTAGCTTTATAAGGAGTTAGACTGATAGCGGATTGCTTTTACTTTGTCAGGTTTTAATCATTAATATAAGCTAATTTTTATCATAAGACCCAAGTCATTATCCCAAAAGATACCTCCTCATAAAGGAAATACCAAAATATGTAATCAGAATCATCATTATCAGAGCCATTATCATAAATTATAACCAGAGTATCTCTATTCAAAGGAGCTCCCAATGATGCTCTTAACCGTGAGCACGACTGATATATTGGTTTCAATACCCTCTATAGAGGTTGCATACTTTAGCCATGAGTCATGATCCCCTTTCTTTCCGAGGATCATGATTCCTCATTGAAAGGGAAATGTGCCCTTGGGCCATTTCTAAGTATTTTGGTGATTAAGTGTCCAACACAAATGACTTAAGTATAAATTGTGCAAAATGGTGGATGAAGTGCAAATCATCAATAAGGTAAGATTCTAGACTTAGTATATTGTATTTTGTGTACTAACATATTTGGCTAAGTGCTAGAATCAGGGAAAACAGAAAAAGAAAAAGATTTGGCTGAAGCAGGCAAGACTCAGCACAGTCTGGGTGCACCGGACTGTCCGGTGGTGCACCGGACAGTGTCCTTCGCCAGGCTGGCTTTGGTCAAACTGGCCGCTCTCGGGATTTTGTCGGCGGCGTACGACTAAAAATCACTGGACTGTCCGGTGGTGCACCGGACTGTCAGGTGAGCCAACGGTCGGCCGCGCAATCCGCGCGTGACGCGTGGCCGAGCAAACGGTCTGATGGGGGCACCGGACTATCCGGTGTGCACCGGACAGTGTTTGGTGCGCCAACGGCTCCAAATCTTCAATGGTCAGCTGCGCCAAATTAGGAAAGCAATCGACACCGGACAGTGAACAGTGCCTGTCCGGTGGCACACCGGACTGTCCGGTGCGCCACCCGACAGAAGGCAAGAATTGCCTTCCTGGATTGCTCTCAACGGCTCCTAGCTGTCTTGGGGCTATAAAAGGGACCCCTAGGCGCATGGAGGAGTACACCAAGCATTCTTTGATCATCTCTAAGCACCAAGACTCCAATCTAGCGCATTTGATTCTTTGTGATAGCAATTTGAGCTCCTCTTGAGTTGAGAACTCCGTGTGTGAACTTAGAGCTCAAGTTGTGACTAGTGTGCGTGTTTGTGCTGTTGCTTTTGAGACTTGTGTGTGTTGCTTTTTCCTCCCTTACATCCGTGCTTCTTTGTGATCATCTTTTGTAAGGGCGAGAGGCTCCAAGTTGTGGAGATTCCTCGCAAACGGGATATAGTGAAAGAAAGAAAAACACCGTGGTATTCAAGTGGATCTTTGGATCACTTGAAAGGGGTTGAGTGCAACCCTCGTCCATTAGGACGCCACAACATGGACTAGGCAAGTGTTGTACTTGACCGAACCACGGGATAAACCATCGTGTATCTTGTGCTTGTTCTCATTGTGACTATTGTGTTTCACAAGAGCTCGATCCTTAGCCACTTGAATTCATTGTGCTAACACTTAATCAAGTTTTGTGGCTTTAAGTTTTTACAGGATCACCTATTCACCCCCCCTCTAGGTGCTCTCAATTGGTATCGGAGCCGTTCTCTTCAAGAAAGGGACTAATCGCCCAAAGAGATGGATCCTAAGGAAAAGGGGATGGTGGTCAACGACAATGAGAAGGAGTCCATCTTCAACGAGCCAAGGGACGACAAAGCCAATGACTCCGGCTCGAGTCAAAAGAAGAAGGATGGAAAGAAGAAGAGGCGCATCAAGAAGATTGTCTACTACGACAGTGACGAATCTTCCTCTTCTCAAAAGGACGACGAATACGAGGAGAAAAAGAAAATGGTTAACTCGAACTTTTCTTTCGATTATTCTCGTTGAAAGTCGCCTAGAGGGGGGGGGGGGGTGAATAGGGCGAAACTGAAATTTACAAAATTAATCACAACTACAAGTCGGGTTAGCGTTAGAAATATAATCGAGTCCGTGAGAAAGGGTGGAAAACAAATCGCAAGCGAATAAAGAGTGTGACACGCGGATTTGTTTTACCGAGGTTTGGTTCTCGCAAACCTACTCCCCATTGAGGAGGCCACAAAGGCCGGGTCTTTTTCAACCCCTTCCCTCTCTCAAACGGTCCCTCGGACCGAGTGAGCTTTCTCTTCTCAAATCAACCAGGAACAAAACTTCCCCGCAAGGACCACCACACAATTGGTGTCTCTTGCCTCGGTTACAATTGAGTTTTGATCACAAGAAAAGAATGAGAAAGAAAGCAATCCAAGCGCAAGAGCTCAAAAGAACACAACAAATCACTCTCACTTAATACTAAAGCTTTTGTGGAATTTGGGAGAGGATTTGATCACTTGGGTGTGTCTTGTATTGAATGCCTAGCTCTTGTAAGTGGTTGGAAGTGTGAAAACTTGGATGACTTGAATGTGGGGTGGTTGGGGGTATTTATAGCCCCAACCACCAAACTAGCAGTTTGGTGGAGGCTGCTGTCGCATGGCGCACCGAACAGTCCGGTGCGCCACCGGACACTGTCCGGTGCGCCAGCCACGTCACCAGGCCGTTGGGTTCCGAACGTTGGAGCTCTGAATACTGGGCCCGCCTGGATGTCCGGTGGCACACCGGACATGCACTGTAGAGTGTTCGGTGCGCCACTTCGCGCGTGCCTGACTTCTGCGCGCTCTGGCGCGCATTAATTGCTTCTGCAGGTGACCGTTGGCGCGAAGTAGCCGTTGCTCCGCTGGCTCACCAGACAGTCCGGTGCACACCGGTCATGTCCGGTGAATTATAGCGGAGCGAATTCCCGAAGCTGGCGAGTTCCAGAGACGCTTCATTCCTGGAGCACCGGACACTGTCCGGTGTACACCGGACAGTCCGGTGAATTATAGCGGAGCGCCTCTGGATTTTCCCGAAGGTGAGGAGTTCAGTGTGAAGTCCCCTGGTGCACCGGACACTGTCCGGTAGTGCACCGGACACTGTCCGGTGCGCCAGACCAGGGCTGCCTTCGGTTATCCCTTGCTCTCTTTGTTGAACCCATTTCTTGGTCTTTTTATTGGCTAAGTGTGAACCTTTGGCACCTGTATAACTTATACACTAGAGCAAAATAGTTAGTCCAATTATTTGTGTTGGGCAATTCAACCACCAAAATTAATTAGGAAAATAGGTGTAAGCCTAATTCCCTTTCAATCTCCCCCTTTTTGGTGATTGATGCCAACACAAACCAAAGCAAATGTAGAAGTGCATAATTGAACTAGTTTGCATAATTTAAGTGCAAGGGTTACTTGGAATTGAGCCAATATAAATACTTATAAGATATGCATGGATTGTTTCTTTAATTTTTGACATTTTGGACCACGCTTGCACCACATGTTTTGTTTTTGCAAATTGTTTTGTAAATTCTTTTCAAAGTCCTTTTGCAATTAGTCAAAAGTAAATGAATAAGATTTTGCGAAGCATTTTCAAGATTTGAAATTTTCTCCCCTGTTTCAAATGCTTTTCCTTTGACACAAACAAAACTCCCCCTCAATAAATTCTCCTCTTAGTGTTCAAGAGGGTTTTAAGATATCACTTTTGAAAATACTAACTTCTTTCCCTTTTGAACACAATAAGATACCAATTTGAAATTGCCAATTGAAAATTATTTTAAAATTAGGGTGGTGGTGCGGTCCTTTTGCTTTGGGCTAATACTCTCTCCCCCTTTGGTATGAATCGCCAAAAACAGAGTCATTAGAGCCCTTAGAATTACTTTCTCCCCCTTTGGTCATAAATAAATGAGTGAAGATTATACCAAAGTCGGAGTCCTTTTGCTTTGTACTTAGGCTCTCTCCCCCAAAGATGGAGAGTTGCCCGGAGCGACGGCGAAGGATGAGTTACGGAGTGGAAGCCTTTGTCTTCGCCGAAGACTCCAATTCCCTTTCAATACACCTATGACTTGGTTTGAAACAGACTTGAAAACACATTAGTCATAGCATATGAAAGAGACATGATCAAAGGTATATGAATGAGCTATGTGTGCAAATTAACAAAAGAAGTTCCTAGAATCAAGAATATTTAGCTCATGCCTAAGTTTGTTAAAGGTTTGTTCATCATGTGGCTTGGTAAAGATATCGGCTAATTGATCTTTAGTATTAATGTATGAAATCTCGATATCTCCCTTTTGTTGGTGATCCCTTAAAAAGTGATACCGAATGGCTATGTATTTAGTGCGGCTATGCTCAACGGGATTATCCGCCATGAAGATTGCACTCTCATTATCACATAGAAGAGGAACTTTGGTTAATTTGTAACCATAGTCCCTAAGGGTTTGCCTCATCCAAAGTAGTTGCGCGCAACAATGTCCTGCGGCAATGTACTCGGCTTCGGCGGTAGAAAGAGCTACAGAATTTTGCTTCTTTGAAGCCCAAGACACCAAGGATCTTCCCAAGAACTAGCAAGTCCCCGATGTGCTCTTTCTATTGATTTTACACCCCGCCCAATCGGCATCCGAATAACCAATCAAATCAAATGTGGATCCCCTAGGATATCAAAGCCCAAACTTAGGAGTATAAACTAAATATCTCAAGATTCGTTTTACGGCCGTAAGGTGAGCTTCCTTAGGGTCGGCTTGGAATCTTACACACATGCATACAAAAAGCATAATATCCGGTCGAGATGCACATAAATAGAGTAGAGAGCCTATCATCGACCGATATTCCTTTTGATCCACGGACTTACCTTCCGTGTCGAGGTCGAGATGCCCATTGGTTCCCATGGGTGTCTTGATGGGTTTGGCATCCTTCATCCCAAACTTGCTTAGAATGTCTTGAGTATACTTCGTTTGGCTTAGGAAGGTGCCTTCTTGGAGTTGCTTTACTTGAAAACCTAAGAAATACTTCAACTCCCCCATCATAGACATCTCGAATTTTTGTGTCATGATCCTACTAAACTCTTCACATGTAGATTTGTTAGTAGACCCAAATATAATATCAACAACATAAATTTGGCATACAAACAAATCATTTTCAAGTGTTTTGGTGAAGAGAGAAGGATCGGCCTTTCCGACTTTGAATCCATTAGTGATAAGGAAATCTTTAAGGCATTCATACCATGCTCTTGGGGCATGCTTAAGCCCATAAAGCGCCTTAGAGAGTTTATAAACATGGTTAGGGTACTCACTATCTTCAAAGCCGGGAGGTTGCTCAACATAGACCTCTTCCTTGATTGGTCCATTGAGGAAGGCACTCTTCACGTCCATTTGATAAAGCTTGAAGCCATGGTAAGTAGCATAGGCTAATAATATACGAATTGACTCAAGCCTAGCTACGGGTGCATAGGTTTCACCGAAATCCAAACCTTCGACTTGGGAGTATCCTTTGGCCACAAGTCAGGCTTTGTTCCTTGTCACCACACCATGCTCATCTTGCTTGTTGCGGAAGACCCACTTGGTTCCTACAACATTTTGATTAGGACGTGGAACCAAATGCCATACCTCGTTCCTAGTGAAGTTGTTGAGCTCCTCTTGCATCGCCACCACCCAATCCGAATCTTGAAGTGCTTCCTCTACCCTGTGTGGCTCAATAGAGGAAACAAACGAGTAATGTTCACAAAAATGTGCAACACGAGATCTAGTGGTTACCCCCTTATGAATGTCGCCGAGGATGGTGTCGACGGGGTGATCTCGTTGAATTGCTTGGTGGACTCTTGGGTGTGGCGACCTTTGTTCTTCAGCTTTCTTGTCTTGATCATTTGCATCTCCCCCTTGATCATTGCTGTCATCTTGAGGTGGCTCATTTGCTTGATCTTCTACTTCATCAACTTGAGCTTCATCCTCATTTTGAGTTGGTGGAGATGCTTGCGTGGAGGAGGATGGTTGATCTTGTGCACTTGGGAGCTCTTCGGATTCCTTAGGATACACATCCCGAGGACTTGTTAAAGACTCTATATGCCCTTGTGTTTGAATCATATGCTAGTAAAAAGCCTTCTACAGTCTTAGGAGCAAATTTAGATTTTCTACCTCTTTTAACAAGAATAAAACATTTGCTACCAAAGACTCTTAAATATGAAATATTTGGCTTTTTACCGGTTAGGAGTTCGTATGATGTCTTCTTGAGGATTCGGTGTAGATATAATCGGTTGATGGCGTAGCAAGCGGTGTTGACCGCCTCGGCCCAAAACCGATCTGATGTCTTGTACTCATCAAGCATGGTTCTTGCCATGTCCAATAGAGTTCTATTCTTCCTCTCCACTACACCATTTTGTTGTGGCGTGTAGGGAGAAGAGAACTCATGCTTGATTCCCTCCTCAAGGAAGCCTTCAATTTGTGAGTTCTTGAACTCCGTCCCGTTGTCGCTTCTTATTTTCTTGATCCTTAAGCCGAACTTGTTTTGAGCCCGTCTCAATAATCCTTTTAAGGTCTCTTGGGTATGAGATTTTTCCTGCAAAAAGAATACCCAAGTGAAGCGAGAATAATCATCCACGATAACTAGACGGTACTTACTCCCGCCGATGCTTATGTAAGCAATCGGGCCGAATAGATCCATGTGTAGGAGCTCTAGTGGCCTGTCGGTTGTCATGATGTTCTTGTGTGGATGATGAGCACCAACTTGCTTCCCTGCTTGGCATGCGCTATAAATCCTGTCTTTCTCAAAATGAACATTTGTTAATCCTAAAATGTGCTCTCCCTTTAGAAGCTTATGAAGATTCTTCATCCCAACATGGGCCAGTCGGCGGTGCCAGAGCCAACCCATGTCAGTCTTAGCAATTAAGCAAGTATCGAGTTCAGCTCTATCAAAATCTACTAAGTATAGCTGATCCTCTAACACTCCCTTAAATGCTATTGAATCATCACTTCTTTTAAAGACAGTGACACCTACATCAGTAAAGAGACAATTGTAGCCCATTTGACATAATTGAGAAACGGAAATCAAATTGTAATATGATGAATCTACAAGAAAAACATTGGAAATAGAATGGTCAGGAGATATAGCAATTTTACCCAATCCTTCGACCAAACCTTGATTTCCATCCCCGAATGTGATCGCTCTTTGGGGATCTTGATTTTTCTCGTAGGAGGAGAACATTTTCTTCTCCCCTGTCATGTTGTTTGTGCACCCGCTATCAATGATCCAACTTGAGCCCCCGGATGCATAAACCTACAAAACATGTTTAGTTCTTGACTTTAGGTACCCAAATGGTTTTGGGTCCTTTGGCATTATACACAAGAACTTTGGGTATCCAAACATAAGTTTTTGATCCCTTGTGTTTGCCCCCAACATATTTGGCAACTACTTTGCCAGATTTGTTAGTTAAGACATATGATGCATCAAAAGTTTTAAATGAAATATCATGATCATTTGATGCACTAGGAGTTTTCTTTTTAGGCAACTTAGCACGGGTTGGTTGCCTAGAGCTAGATGTCTCACCCTTATACATAAAAGCATGGTTAGGGCCAGAGTGAGACTTCCTAGAGTGAATTCTCCTAATTTTGCTCTCAGGATAACCGACAGGGTACAAAATGTAACCCTCGTTATCCTGAGGCATGGGAGATTTGCCCTTAACAAAGTTGGACAATTTCTTAGGAGGAGCATTAAGTTTGACATTGTCCCCCTTTTGGAAGCCAATGCCATCCTTGATGCCAGGGCGTCTCCCACTATAAAGCATACTACGAGCAAATTTAAATTTTTCATTTTCAAGTTCATGCTCGACAATTTTAGCATCTAATTTTGCTATATGATCATTTTGTTGTTTAATTAAAGCCATGTGATCACGAATAGCATTAACATCAACATCTCTACATCTTGTACACATAGAAGTGTGCTCAACGGTAGATGTAGAGGGTTTGCAAGATTTTAATTCTACAACCTTAGCATGCAATATATCATTTTTACTTCTAAGGTCGAAAATGGTAGCATTGCAAACATCAAAATCTTTAGCCTTAGCAACCAATTTCTCATTTTCATCTCTAAGGCTAGCAAGAGAAATGTTCAATTCTTCAATCTTAGCAAGCAAATCATCATTATCATTTCTAGGATTGGGAATTGAAACATTACAAACATTTGAATCAACCTTAGCTAATAAATTAGCATTTTCATTTCTAAGGTTGTCAATAGTCTCATGGCAAGTACTTAGCTCACTAGATAATTTTTCACTTTTTTCAACTTCTAGAGCATAAGCATTTTTAACCTTAACATGCCTTTTGTTTTCCTTGATTAGGAAGTCCTCTTGGGTGTCCAAGAGGTCATCCTTCTCATGGATGGCACTAATTAATTCATTTAATTTTTCTTTTTGTTGCATGTTTAGGTTGGCAAAAAGGGTTCGCAAATTATCTTCCTCATCACTAGCATTATCATCGCTAGAGGACTCATATCTAGTGGAGGATTTGGATTTAACCTTCTTCTTTTTGCTGTCCTTTGCCATGAGGCACTTGTGGCCGACGTTGGAGAAGAGAAGTCCCTTGGTGACGGCGATGTTGGCGGCATCCTCGTCGTCGGAGGAGTCGCTAGAGCTTTCGTCGGAGTCCCACTCGCGACAAACATAGGCATCGCCGCCCTTCTTCTTGTAGTACCTCTTCTTCTCCTTTCTTCTCCCCTTCTTGTCGTCGCCCCTGTCACTGTCACTAGATAGAGGACATTTTGCAATAAAATGACCGGGCTTACCACACTTGTAGCAAACTTTCTTGGAGCGGGGCTTGTAGTCTTTCCCCCTCCTTTGCTTGAGGATTTGGCGGAAGCTCTTGATGACGAGCGCCATTTCCTCGTTGTCGAGCTTCGAGGCGTCGATTGGTTGTCTACTTAGTGTAGACTCCTCCTCCTTCTCCTCCGTTGCCTTAAATGCCACCGGTTGTGCTTCGGACGTGGAGGGATCATCTAGCTCGTTGATCTTCTTTGAGCCCTTGATCATAAACTCAAAGCTCACAAAATTCCCGATTACTTCCTCGGGAGTCATTAGTGTATATCTAGGATTACCACGAATTAATTGTACTTGAGTAGGGTTAAGGAAAATAAGTGATCTTAGAATAACCTTAACCACCTTGTGGTCATCCCATTTCTTGCTCCCGAGGTTGCGCACTTGATTCACCAAGGTTTTGAGTCGGTTGTACATGTCTTGTGGCTCCTCCCCTTGGCGAAGACGGAAGCGATCGAGCTCCCCCTCGATCGTTTCCCGCTTGGTGATCTTGGTTAGTTCATCACCCTCGTGCGCGGTCTTGAGCACGTCCCAAACTTCCTTGGCGCTTTTTAATCCTTGCACCTTGTTGTACTCCTCCCTACTTAGAGAGGCGAGGAGTATGGTTGTGGCTTGGGAGTTGAAGTGCTCGATTTGGGCCACCTCGTCCTCATCGTAATCCTCATCCCCTATGGATGGTACCTGTGCTCCAAACTCAACAACATTCCATATACTTTTGTGGAGTGAGGTTAGGTGATATTTCATTAAATCACTCCACCTAGCATAATCTTCACCGTCAAAGGTTAGCGGTTTGCCTAATGGAACGAAAAGTAATGGAGTATGTCTAGAAGTACGAGGATAGTGTAAGGGGATCTTACTAAACTTCTTGCGCTCATGGCGCTTAGAAGTTACGAAGGGCGCGTCGGAGCCGGAGGTTGATGGCGATGAGGTGTCGTTCTCGTAGTAGACCACCTTCCTCATCTTCTTTTTCTTGTCCCCACTCCGATGCGACTTGTGGGAAGAGGGTTTCTTCTCCTTCCCCTTCCCTTTGTTGCGGGACTCTCCCGATGAAGCTTTCCCGTGGCTTGTAGCGGGCTTGTCGCCGGTCTCCATCTCCTTCTTGGCGTGATCTCCCGACATCACTTCGAGCGGTTAGGCTCTAATGAAGCACCGGGCTTTGATACCAATTGAAAGTCGCCTAGAGGGGGGTGAATAGGGCGAAACTGAAATTTACAAAATTAATCACAACTACAAGCCGGGTTAGCGTTAGAAATATAATCGAGTCCGTGAGAGAGGGTGGAAAACAAATCGCAAGCGAATAAAGAGTGTGACACGTGGATTTGTTTTACCGAGGTTCGGTTCTCGCAAACCTACTCCCCGTTGAGGAGGCCACAAAGGTCGGGTCTTTTTCAACCCCTTCCCTCTCTCAAATGGTCCCTCGGACCGAGTGAGCTTTCTCTTCTCAAATCAACCGGGAACAAAACTTCCCCGCAAGGACCACCACACAATTGGTGTCTCTTGCCTCGATTACAATTGAGTTTTGATCACAAGAAAAGAATGAGAAAGAAAGCAATCCAAGTGCAAGAGCTCAAAAGAACACAACAAATCACTCTCACTTAATACTAAAGCTTTTGTGGAATTTGGGAGAGGATTTGATCACTTGGGTGTGTCTTGTATTGAATGCCTAGCTCTTGTAAGTGGTTGGAAGTGTGAAAACTTGGATGACTTGAATGTGGGGTGGTTGGGGGTATTTATAGCCTGTAACACCCAAATTCTGAATTTGGGATTGGTAGAAGAAATTTGAGCAAAGTACCATTGATAAGTGATTAAACTTTATAGTTCACCCTTTTTAAAGGTAAATAATCATAATAAAATAAATGAAGAAAACACTATGTAGTAATTGTGCATCATGTGAAAGTTTAACTTGTGCATAAATTTGAAATCTAGAATTTAAAACTTGGTTTGATTTGAATTGGAAATAGGAAAGAAAGAAAGAAATATTATACAAAACAAAATAAAGTTATAAAATTCATCACACTTTTAGGTATGTCTAAATTTTACTATTAATCTGAAAGAAAATTTGCCACAAGTTGAAATTTAATTTGAATTGAATTTGGGTTTTGAAAATGAGAAGAAGAGGAAGTATATATAAAAAAAAATATAATATAAATAATATAATTATATGTTAAAACTGGCATTTTTAAAAAGTAAAAGGTATTAACGTAGCACAAGCTTGAATTTAAATTTGAATTCAAAATTTAAATTTGGAAATAAGAAAGAAAGGGGAAATCAGAAAAAGAAAAGGAATAAAAAGCCTTCATGGGCCGGCCAGATCCTATTCGGCCCACTTAAACAATCCAGCACGTGCGGCCCAACTTCACCCCCGCGCGCGCCCGTCATCTTCTCGCTGACGTGTGGGGCCCACTGACCAATCGCCCACTCACGTTCACTGTCTCTCGCTCACTGACGCGTGGGGCCGCATTGTCATCTTCGTCCTCCCAACGAACTCGCCGCAACAACCGTGCGCGCGGTCCGCCGAATTCGCCGCCGGGGATCTCGGGTTGGCCACCAATCGGGACCCCTACGCTTCGGATCATAAATACCGACCATCGTAACCCCTCGTCCCATCCGCTGGTGCTCAAAACCGTCGCTCCGCACCGTTATCCACCTTTGCGGTCAGCTGAGAGGGAGAAGAGGGCCGCCGCCGGTGATCTTCATCCGTGCCGGCGTTCCGACCTCAGGCGTGGGCTCGGGGGTGTGGTGCCGTACTAGGAACGTGCTAGGCCATACGATTTCGTCCGTGGGCGGCTGTTGCACCGTCAATTTCTCACCGAAGCCGCGTCCGGTCCGCCCATCCGCTCCTCGCCGTGGCCGACGTCACCCGATCGACAATCCGTGGTAAGAACTACTCCGGTGAGTTCGCCATCCCCTCAGCACCGTGTAGCAGCTTTTAATTGAGCTCTAGGGCACTGGAACGTTGGATTGCGTTTCTCCGGCGATGCTCCGCCGTGAGGAGGTGAGCGCCGCCATGGCCAAGGTCGGCCGGTTGGGGAAAGTAGTATTGGCCGTTGATTCATAAACGTGCGGTCCAGATTAGCCTGGGAAGAACCCTTCGCGACTTTCGGTTTTGTCCGTTGATCTAGATCGGACGGGTAGAAACGGATCTAGGATAATAAAATCCTATCCGTCGTGATCGCATCCAACGGCTCTCTGCGCGTACCGCTTCGCGACCGCGCAGATCTAATCCCTACCGCCCGTGTGTGATCCAACGGTCAGATTCAACCCGTACCCCTTCGCGATGGCCAATTCACTAAAAAGCCCCTCGGGTTTCAGTGAATCAACCCGCCGTCCCGGGGCGCTGTTCTCTGTGTCTTGGAAACACTTACACCGAGACCCCTGTAGTTTTCAGTATTTGAGGCCCAGTCCAGAGATCATGAAAATCAAATAAATAAATTCAGAAATAGATTTTTAATATAAAAACAATTCCTAGAACTTATTTAATTCATAGAAAATTCATTTTAGCTCCAAATTAATCCATTCCACTTTCTAAAATTTTGTAATTTTATTCTCTATCACTTAGAGCCTCTGTTTTGTCATGAAAACAATATTAAAATTTATTTCTCACCTAATCCTATTTTAAACACATAAAACCTTTGAAAATTCATAACTTGAAACCTATAACTCCAAAATTAATGATTCCTGTTCCTAGGATCTTATTCTAATATGTAGATTATTATTATGTATTTTGTTTTTATGTTTGATGTAATGTTAATTTTTCCTATACCATGTTTGTTGTATTGCTACGATTAGCAGTGAGGTCACGTGTCATCTGAAGAGCAAGTTGGTACCTGGAATCTCAAGGCCCAGGCAAGTTGTGCCCTTGATCACTTCTTTTTTACCCACTCATGTTCTAATTAATCATAATGATCTGCATAGGTTAATTTTGACGGGACCCAATAGGTTACCCTAGTTTGTCTATCTTTATACCTTGTTTACCACTGAACTTTTTGGGTAGTACTTGCTAGTGCTTTATGTGGTTTTGGGTATGAAGGTACATTATTCATGATCACACTTTTATTATATGTTTATTATTACTGTTCATGATAAGATCATTATGTTAATTGGAACATGGAGCGACCACCCGGGAAAACAGTGCTACCACAAGGGAGGAATGGGACCCCTTGGCTGATTAATTAGGAAAGCTAGTGGAAGACTACCTTACCCGAAAGGGGCAAGGGCAGTAGGGGAGTGGTCAGTGTAGGGAGGCCCTCGGGAGGATTTTGCTGCGATGGCGGTCCTGCAAGGGATTCCTGCATTGGAACTTCCTATAAACTGTAGCGGGTTTTCGGAAGCTAGTGGAACTTTGTAAAGGCCTCGTAGTGGATCCCTAGCCATTCACCTCGGTAGTGTCTAAGGGCCTTGCAAACCCTGGCGACATGGGATACACGACTTGTGGGTAAAGATGCGCAACCTCTGCAGAGTGTAAAACTGGTATACTAGCCGTGCTCACGGTCATGAGCGGCTCGGACCCTCACATGATTAAATGATGGAACTAAATTCAATTTGTCATATGCATTGCATCGCAGGTGAAGTTGTTACTTTTGTTCTACTATTTAACTGGGTTGGTATTTACTTATACTTAGTAACTGCTAATAAAATTTTGACCAACTTTAAAAGCAATGCTCAGCTCTAACCATCTTCTTTGGTAAGCCTTACACTTCACGTGAGCTCCCACCTTTGGCGAGTTCATGCACATTATTCCCCACAACTTGTTGAGCGATGAACGTATGTGAGCTCACTCTTGCTGTCTCACACACCCCACAGGTCAAGAATAGGTACCACAGGATGAGGCGCATGGAGGATGCTGCGATGTGTTCGTGAGAGATCTAGGTCGTCGTCTCCCAGTCAACTTTGGGTTGCTGGACCGTTGTCTCCTTATAATGTATTTATTTATTTATTTTGTATAGAACTCCTGTTATATATAAAGTTGTGACATTCGATCCTGTGCCACTATACATCATATGTGTGAGACTTGGTCCCAGCATACCTGGTGTTTATGTTCGCGCCCGGGTCTTGGTGCCCCTAAAACCCGGGTGTGACATAGCCCCAACCACCAAACTAGCCGTTTGGTGGAGGCTGCTGTCGCATGGCGCACCGGACAGTCCGGTGCGCCACCGGACACTGTCCGGTGCGCCAGCCACGTCACCAGGCTGTTGGGTTCTGACCGTTGGAGCTCTGACTACTGGGCCCGCCTGGATGTCCGGTGGCACACCGGACATGCACTGTAGAGTGTCCGGTGCGCCACTTCGCGCGTGCCTGACTTCTGCGCGCTCTAGCGCGCATTAATTGCTTCTGCAGGTGACCGTTGGCGCGAAGTAGCCGTTGCTCCGCTGGCTCACCGGACAGTCCGGTGCACACCGGTCATGTCCGGTGAATTATAGCGGAGCGAATTCCCGAAGCTGGCGAGTTCTAGAGACGCTTCATTCCTGGAGCACCGAACACTGTCCGGTGTACACCGGACAGTCCAGTGAATTATAGCGGAGCGCCTCTGGAATTTCCCGAAGGTGAGGAGTTCAGTGTGAAGTCCCCTGGTGCACCGGACACTGTCCAGTGGCACACCGGACAGTCCGGTGCGCCAGACCAGGGCTGCCTTCGGTTATCCCTTGCTCTCTTTGTTGAACCCATTTCTTGGTCTTTTTATTGGCTAAGTGTGAACCTTTGGCACCTGTATAACTTATACACTAGAGCAAACTAGTTAGTCCAATTATTTGTGTTGGGCAATTCAACCACCAAAATTAATTAGGAAAATAGGTGTAAGCCTAATTCCCTTTCACTCGTATTCCGCATAATTCCAATGCTCATTTGCTTTCTATTCCACTTGGTAAACCTCCACACTTTGATGGAGAGGACTACGGATTTTGGAGTCACAAAATGCGTAGCCACTTGTTCTCTCTTCATCCAAGTATATGGGAGATAGTAGAAAATGGAATGCAATTTGATAGTTCGGATAACTCCATGTTTATCAATGAACAAATCCATAAAAATGCACAAGCTACTACTGTTCTTTTAGCATCCTTCTGCAGGGAAGAATACAATAAGGTGAGCGGCTTGGACAACGCCAAGCAAATTTGGGACACCCTCAAGATCTCACATGAGGGGAACGATGCCACCATGCTCACCAAGATGGAGTTGGTGGAAGGCGAACTAGGAAGGTTCGCGATGATCAGGGGAGAGGAGCCAACTCAAACATACAATAGGCTCAAGACCCTGGTCAACAAGATAAGGAGCTATGGGAGCACGAGATGGACGGACCACGACATCGTCTGACTTATGCTAAAGTCCTTCACTGTCCTTGATCCTCATCTTGTAAACTCTATTCGTGAGAATCCTAGGTACATCAAGATGACGCCCGAGGAAATACTCGGAAAGTTCGTAAGCGGGCGAATGATGATCAAGGAGGCAAGATATGTTGATGAGGCGTTGAATGGCCCAATGCTGATCCACGAGCCTCAAACTGTTGCTCTCAAAGCAACAAGTAGCAGGGAGACGCTACCTAGCAAGGTGGCGCAAGTTGAGGCGGCCGGGCTAAATGAGAATGAAATGGCCCTCATCATCAAGCGCTTCAAGACGGCGCTCAAAGTCGCAAGGAGCATCCCAACAAGAGCAAGACGAAGGGAAAGCGCTCCTGCTTCAAGTGTGGTAAGATTGGTCACTTTATTGCTAACTGTCCCGACAATGATAGTGACCAGGAACAAGGAAAGAATGGGAAGAGAGAGAACAAGAAGGTTTACAAGAAGGCTAAGGGCGAGGCACACCTTGGAAAAGAATGGGACTCGGATTGTTCTTCGTCCGACTCCGACGATGAAGGACTCGCCGCCACAGCCTTCAACAAATCGTCTCTCTTCCCCCAACGAGCATCACACATGCCTCATGGCAAAGGATAAGAAGGTAAATACTTGAAGTACTATTACGTATGCTTTTTCAAGTGATGATGAGTCTAGTGATGATGAAGTAGACTACACAAGCTTATTCAATGGTTTAGATAGAACTAAAATTGATAAGATCAATGAATTAATTGATGCTTTGAATGAGAAGAATAGATTGTTAGAGAAGCAAGAGGATCTTTTATATGAAGAGCATGATAAATTTGTTAGTGCGCAAAATTCTCTTGCTTTAGAGGTTAAAAGAAATGAAATGCTTTCATGTGAATTATCTACATGCCATGAATCTATTTCTAGCTTAAAGAGTATTAATGATGATTTAAATACTAAGTTAGAAATAGCTAATAAATCAAGCTCTTGTGTAGAATATGTTGTGATTTGCAATACGTGTAAGGATTTTAATGTTGATGCTTGTAGTGAACACTTAATTTCCATTTCCAAATTAAATGATGAAGTGGCTAGTCTTAATGCCCAACTTAAGACTAACAAGAATGAATTTGACAAACTAAAATTTGCAAGGGATGCCTACGCTATTGGTAGACACCCCTCAATTAAGGATGGGCTTGGCTTTAAAAGGGAACCCAAGAACTTAACAAGCCAAAGGGCTCCCACTTTCACAAAGGAGAAAGGGAAGGCCCCTATGGCTAATAGTGCTCAAAGGAATCATGCATTTATTTATGATAGGAAATTTTCTAGAAATGTTCAAGATGATAGGAGTTGTAATGCTTATGATTCAAATGCCATGTTTGCTTCGAATTCTTCCATTGTGTATGGTAGAGATATGCCTAGGAGAAATGTTGTTCTTGTACCTAGGAAAGCAAGTAATGAACCTTCTACAATTTACCATGCTTGCAATGCTTCTTTTACAATTTATAGGAAGAATAAGAAAGTAATTGCTAAGAAATTAGGGGCAAAATGCAAAGGAGATAAAACTTGCATTTGGGTCCCTAAGGCTATTGTTACTAACCTTGTAGGACCCAACAAGAGTTGGGTACCTAAAACCCAAGCCTAAATTGCCTTGCAGGTTTATGCATCCAGGGGCTCAAGCTGGATTGTCGACAGCGGATGCACAAACCACATGACGGGGGAGAAGAAGATGTTCACCTCCTACGTCAAGAACAAAGATTCCCAAGATTCAATCATATTCGGTGACGGGAATCAAGGCAAGGTTAAAGGACTAGGAAAAATAGCTATTTCATCCGAGCATTCCATCTCTAATGTGTTTTTAGTTGAATTGCTCGAGTATAACTTGTTGTCCGTTAGTCAACTTTGTAATATGGGTTATAATTGCTTATTTACTAATGTAGATGTGTCTGTCTTTAGAAGGAGTGATGGTTCATTAGCTTTTAAGGGTGTACTAGACGACAAACTCTATTTAGTTGATTTTGCAAAGGAAGAGGCCGGTCTAGATGCATGCTTAATTGCTAAGACTAGCATGGGCTGGCTGTGGCATCACCGTCTAGCACATGTGGGGATGAAGAACCTTCACAAACTTCTAAAGGGAGAACATGTGTTAGGTCTAACAAATGTATCTTTCGAAAAAGATAGTCCTTGTGCAGCTTGTCAAGCAGGTAAACAGGTGGGAAGTACTCATCATAGCAAAAATGTGATGACCACATCAAAACCTTTGGAGCTACTTCATATGGACCTCTTCGGACCCGTCGCTTACCTCAGCATCGGGGGAAGTAAGTATGGTCTTGTTATTGTTGATGACTTTTCCTGCTTCACTTGGGTATTCTTTTTACAGGATAAGTCTGAAACCCAAGGGACCCTCAAGCGCTTCCTAAGGAGAGCTCAAAATGAATTTGAGCTCAAGGTGAAGAAGATAAGGAGCGACAACGGGTCCGAGTTCAAGAACCTTCAAGTGGAAGAATACCTTGAGGAGGAAGGAATCAAGCACGAGTTCTCTGCTCCCTACACACCACAGCAAAACGGTGTGGTAGAGAGGAAGAACAGGACGCTTTTGGACATGGCAAGAACAATGCTTGGAGAGTTCAAGACGCCCGAGCGGTTTTGGTCTGAAGCCGTGAACACGGCTTGCCACGCCATAAACCGGGTCTACCTTCATCGCCTCCTCAAGAAGACTTCGTATGAGCTTCTAACCGGTAACAAACCCAACGTTTCATATTTTCGTGTATTTGGGAGTAAATGCTACATTCTAGTGAAGAAAGGTAGGAATTCCAAATTTGCTCCCAAAGCTGTAGAAGGGTTTTTGTTAGGTTATGACTCAAATGCAAAGGCGTATAGAGTCTTCAACAAATCATCAGGTTTGGTTGAAGTCTCTAGCGACGTTGTATTTGATGAGACTAATGGCTCTCCAAGAGAGCAAGTTGATATTGATGATGTAGATGAAGAAGATGTTCCAACGGCCGCAATACGCACCATGGCGATTGGAGATGTGCGACCACAGGAACAAAAGGAGCAAGATCAACCTTCTTCCTCAACAATGGTGCATCCCCCAACTCAAACTGATGAACAGGTTCATCAAGAAGAGGCGTGTGATCAAGGGGGAGCACAAGATGATCATGCTTTGGAGGAAGAAGCACCACAGACCCCTCCAACTCAAGTCCGAGCGACGATTCAAAGGAAACATCCCGTCGACCAGATATTGGGTGATATAAGCAAGGGAGTAACTACTCGCTCTAGATTAGCTAATTTTTGTGAGCATTACTCTTTTGTCTCTTCTATTGAGCCTTTAAGGGTAGAAGAGGCCATGCTAGATCCGGACTGGGTGTTGGCCATGCAGGAAGAGCTCAATAACTTCAAGAGAAATGAAGTTTGGACACTGGTGCCACGTCCCAAGCAAAACGTGGTGGGAACCAAGTGGGTGTTCCACAACAAACAGGACGAGCACGGGGTGGTGACAAGGAACAAGGCTAGACTTGTGGCAAAAGGTTATGCCCAAGTCGCAGGTTTGGACTTTAAGGAGACTTTTGCTCCTGTGGCTAGGCTAGAGTCTATTCGCATATTGTTAGCCTATGCCGCTCACCATTATTTCAGGTTGTTCCAAATGGATGTGAAGAGCGCTTTCCTCAACGGGCCAATCAAGGAGGAGGTGTACGTAGAGCAACCCCCTGGCTTTGAGGATGAACGGTACCCCGACCACGTGTGTAAGCTCTCTAAGGCGCTCTATGGACTTAAGCAAGCCCCAAGAGCATGGTATGAATGCCTTAGAGACTTTCTAATTGCTAATGCTTTCAAGGTTGGGAAAGCCGATCCAACTCTTTTCACTAAGACATGTGATGGTGACTTATTTGTGTGCCAAATTTATGTCGATGACATAATATTTGGTTCTACTAACCAAAAGTCTTGTGAAGAGTTTAGCAGGGTGATGACTCAAAAATTTGAGATGTCAATGATGGGCGAGTTGAACTACTTCCTTGGGTTCCAAGTGAAGCAACTCAAGGACGGCACCTTCATCTCTCAAACGAAGTACACACAAGACTTGATCAAGTGGTTTGGGATGAAGGAAGCCAAGCTTGCAAAGACTCCGATGGGAACCGACGGACATGTCAACCTCAACAAAGGAGGTAAGTCCGTTGATCAAAAGACATACCGGTCTATGATAGGGTCTTTACTTTATTTATGTGCTAGTAGACCGGATATTATGCTAACCGTATGCATGTGTGCTAGATTTCAATCCGATCCAAGGGAGTGTCACCTTGTGTCCGTTAAGCGAATTCTTAGATATTTAGTTGCTACGCCTTGCTTCGGGATCTGGTATCCAAAGGGGTCAACCTTTGACTTAATTGGATACTCAGACTCCGATTATGCTGGATGCAAGGTTGATAGGAAGAGTACACAGGGACGTGCCAATTCTTAGGAAGGTCCCTGATGTCTTGGAGTTCTAAGAAACAAACTTCTGTTGCCCTATCTACCGCTGAAGCCGAGTATGTTGCCGCAGGACAGTGTTGCGCGCAACTACTTTGGATGAGGCAAACCCTCAGGGACTTTGGCTACAATCTGAGCAAAGTCCCACTCCTATGTGACAATGAGAGTGCAATCCGCATGGCGGATAATCCTGTTGAACACAGCCGCACAAAGCACATAGACATCCGGCATCACTTTTTGAGAGATCACCAGCAAAAGGGAGATATCGAAGTGTTTTATGTTAGCACCGAGAACCAACTAGTCGATATCTTTACCTAGCCTTTAGATGAGAAGACCTTTTGCAGGCTGCGTAGTGAGCTAAATGTCTTAGATTCGCGTAACTTGGATTGATCTATAGCATACACGTGTTTATGCCCTTGATCATGTTCCTTTATGCATATTGTTGCTTATTTATGGTGCTCAAGTTGTACACATGATCCCCGGACCTCACAAGTCCATTTTCAAGTGTTGCACTTATTTAGGGGGAGGCATGCTACAACTTGACACTTTGAGACTAACCCTGTGTTTGAGTTTACTTGTTTTAGTCTCAAAACTGGATTAAAAGGGAAAGGTGGACTTGGACCATGAAAGACTTCCACTGCACTCCGATAAGAGAGTAACTAATTCCAAGTTCATCTCTATGCTCTTATTGCCTTTTGCTCTTAATTGACAATTTTGGTGAAGCAATGAGGTTAAAGGGCAAAAAATGATTCCGTTTTGGTGCTTGATGCCAAAGGGAGAGAAATTAAGGCTAAAGCAAATGGATCAGCTACCACTTGAGAATTTTGAAAATAGTAGAGTTAGAACTTTTGTTTTGTCAAAATACTCTAAGTGTCTGTTTTTGTCAAAAGTTGGTCTCTTGTGGGGAGAATGTTTGATTATGGGAAAAGGGGGAGTTTTTGAATCTTTGATCAATTTCCCTTGGAATACCTATCCTTATGCATCAACAAGTGTGTTTGACTTAGAGATAGGAAATTGAAGTTGATTTGCAAAAACAAACCAAGTGGTGGCAAAAGATGATCCAAATATGCCAAATTTGAATCAAAAACAATTCTTGTTCTCATTTGCATTGATGTTGCACTTCTATGTGTTGCTTTTTATTGTGTTGGCATAAATCACCAAAAAGGGGGAGATTGAAAGGGAAATGTGCCCTTGGGCCATTTCTAAGTATTTTGGTGATTAAGTGTCCAACACAAATGGCTTAAGTATAAATTGTGCAAAATGGTGGATGAAGTGCAAATCATCAAGAAGGTAAGATTCTAGACTTAGTATATTGTATTTTGTGTACTAACATATTTGGCTAAGTGCTAGAATCAGGGAAAACAGAAAAAGAAAAAGACTTGGCTGAAGCAGCCAAGACTCAGCACAGTCTGGGTGCACCGGACTGTCCGGTGGTGCACCGGACAGTGTCCGGTGCGCCAGGCTGGCTTTGGTCAAACTGGCCGCTCTCGGGATTTCGTCGGCGGCGTACGGCTAAAAATCACCGTACTGTCCGGTGGTGCACCGGACTGTCCGGTGAGCCAACGGTCGGCCGCACAATCCGCGCGTGACGCGTGGCCGAGCCAACGGTCTGATGGGGGCACCGGACTGTCTGATGTGCACCGGACAGTGTCCGGTGCGCCAACGGCTCCAAATCTTCAACAGTCGGCTGCGCCAAATGTGAATAGTGCCTGTCCGGTGGCACACCGAACTGTCCGGTGCGCCACCTAACAGAAGGCAAGAATTGCCTTCCTGGATTGCTCTCAACGGCTCCTAGCTGCCTTGGGGCTATAAAAGGGACCCCTAGGCGCATGGAGGAGTACACCAAGCATTCTTTGATCATCTCTAAGCACCAAGACTCCATTCTAGCGCATTTGATTCTTTGTGATAGCAATTTGAGCTCCTCTTGAGTTGAAAACTTTGTGTGTGAACTTAGAGCTCAAGTTGTGACTAGTGTGCGTGTTTGTGCTGTTGCTTTTGAGACTTGTGTGTGTTGCTTTTCTCTTACATTCGTGCTTCTTTGTGATCATCTTTTGTAAGGGCGAGAGGCTCCAAGTTATGGAGATTCCTCGCAAACGGGATATAGTGAAAGAAAGAAAAACACCGTGGTATTCAAGTGGATCTTTGGATCACTTGAAAGGGGTTGAGTGCAACCCTCATCCATTGGGACACCACAACATGGACTAGGCAAGTGTTGTACTTGGCCGAACCATGGGATAAACCATCGTGTCTCTTGTGCTTGTTCTCATTGTGACTATTGTGTTTCACAAGAGCTCGATCCTTAGCCACTTGAATTCATTGTGCTAACACTTAATCAAGTTTTGTGGCTTTAAGTTTTAAGTTTTTACAGGATCACCTATTCACCCCCCCTCTAGGTGCTCTCACTCATTGATCACTTTAAAGGTGATCTGACGGGGTTTTACTATGTAGCCTTTACAAAGATTCCCCCAAAAGGTATAGTCGCATGTTAGGTTTCCCTGGTGTTGTAAACACAATACACCTCCCCGAGGGGGCGAACCATTCTCGGCAGAGCAAGTACTGCACCTTAGGCCCCATTGACGACAAATAGGCTAGGCAAACTACACCTCAGGTTCCTCTAATAAATTAGCTAAGGGCATCCCATTCCATCATGGTTGCACTGTTTTTTCGAGTGGTCATCCAATGAATCAGTCCTTATGAAGAAGTACTCGGAAAACAACCTAAGCCTCACTTAGTATCACAATATCGTAAGAATAAAATAGTGTATCATAAAGCAATCTCATTATGTTCATTTATTTAAGGAGAGCGCTAGCATAAAGCTAATCATAAACAATCTAACCCAAAAAGGTAAACAAGGATAAATGAACAGAAACTAGTCAATCCTTAGGTTTCAATTATGTAATGCGAGACAAATGAATTATCATGTGCATAGGACATAAATAGGTCAGAGGACAGTTGCCTTCATCAAGTTGTGGGTCTTCTCCTGCCACTTCTTCGGAAAACACGAACTGCTCGTAGTCTATGCGATGCAAACATCCAATCAATACACTTGAAAAATGAAAGAACAATACATCATATAAGAAAAGGTCATTAAGTCGAGCAACGTGACATAGAATCCGCTTCTACGATCACGCGATAAAAGGAAAAGCGACAATCGGCGCTACGGTCGAGTAGATACCACGTTTACGCTAAATGAGTATTAACTAGAACATTTAATTCGACGTCGGCATATTAACATGCATTTATCATATGTAAAGATAAAATTACTACTTAGCTTCGATTAATTTTCTACTCTAGTATTTGTCAGTTAATTAATTAATTAATTAATTTACATGAGTGATTCTAAGCAAAGCATATTAACGACACGTGACATAGTGTTGTGAACGACGTACGACGACACGTGCGAATAGCATGCGCGAACGATGCACGATGACTCGCGCGAACAACACGCATGAACATCATGTGGATGGTGGGTGCGAAACGTGTGGATGGCGCGCGCAGGCAACAACAGTGTGCGACAGGCTCGCATGATGGCACGTGCAGGAGTGTAGAAGAGAGGAGAGAGAGGGGGTAGTCGTGAGGGTAGATGCTCACCCCGGGTTAACGACGAACGATGACAAGCTTAGGCACGGTGAGGCCTCTAGACGTGACAGTGCAGCGACAGTGAGGAGCGCAAGTGACAAGACCGCCCTGTCTGTTGCACGGGCGCGACGAACGCGAGGCGCTTCGCGGACGTGGCACAACGGTGAGGGCGTTGGGCGCCGCAGCGCGGTGATGAGAGGCTCCGACGAGCGGACGTGCGACGGTGCTCTGGCGTGGGCCGACGGTGAGGTTGCTTCAACTCGACGTAGCGTAGGCGATCAAACCCACCACCACCCATAACTATGCAGTTATGCTTCAACTCTATGTTTGTGTTAGCAAACTCCTTTTTATTATCACTTCTGATCTTTTTTATCTTCACTTAAAAATCATTTTTCTTTCTCAGCAAATTTCTGAATGTGGATGCAACTTTGGTCTTGTCATGAAGTAAGAACACCCAAGTTTATCTTGAATGGCCATCTACTATCACAAGACAAGAAAAGTTGCCCCATTTGCTTATGATGCTGGTCCAAATAAGTCCATGTGTACAATCTCTAGTGGTCTTCATGCTGACATAAAATCTTTGGTTGGATGTGTATTTACGACTTTTAAAATGCTCCACAAAGCTTATCCCTCTCAAACACAACATCCTTCAAACCTCTAACTATCTATTTCTTCAATAGCTTTTTGAGTGTGCTCAGTCCTACATGAGCAAGCCTTATATGCCATAACTACCAAAGTGTTGACTTGATGAATATGCATGTCTTTAAGTTGGCATCTTCAGAATTGAAGTACACTAGACATAGGTTGTTGTATCTAAAGCCCTTGGATATGGCTTAATCATTTCCCTTCTTGGATGCAACAACCTCTTTTTTGTTGAAAGTTGAAGTTCAAAGAAGCAACTAGAAGCACACATTTGAGATTGGGTGATCATTTGATGTAGCCACTTTGCCTAATCATTTGACCTTTGTCTTTGAGTTGCCTCCAAATATATATTTTTCTTGATCTTATACCTCTTCATTTAGTAAGATGACCAGACGAGGATCACTTATTATATGCTGTGTGCAACCACTATCAACTACCCAATGAATTCTATTGGCCTTGTAGTTTAGCTACACATAAGAGAGATCAAACTTGGTGTTTATGCACCCAAACTTGATGGAGGCCTATCACTTTCTCAATAAGAGACTTTGCAACCTAAATTTTATTAGTCCTGTTTTTATTTAATGGGCCTAGAAACATAACCTTAACCTTCCCACTGATATAATATCTTTTCTTAGCATGTACTGTAGGATCAACTGCAGATCCAGCAATGGTCCATGACAAGATATGGATTCTATTTCCGAATTATGGCAAAACATGATATGTGTAGGCCCCAAGGTGACTCATCAAGGAAAAATAATTTTGCCAAGGAGGATATAGCTGATGACTGATGATCACTCACATGGTTTGCATATATATGTACATACACTGCACTACTGCAGACTGACATGCATGCATGCATGCACTGTGGACTATGGTTGGTACATGTGTGTGTGTGCAGACCTGGAATATATCTTTTAAAAACTAATGTTATACACGCAGTAACGAAATCTGTGTTTTTTATCTCTAGAATGAGAGAGGAGATCGATGTATACCAACCGGGTAGGTGATGTAGCAGAGGGTACATGTATTGATCGTCAGAGAGTGGGTGGAGGAAGAGAAAGTGTTAGTCTAAATATCTGCTGGATTTGTAAGGAGACAAGGTAAAAGACAAAAAAAAAGGGTCAGCTTATTATAGATTACTATTACTTTTTCTTTCTCTAGTTCATTTGAATGCCGGAATAACATCTAAATAAACTAGCTATCTAATTAATTTCATAATTAAATACTAACATACAGTTCCAGCGAGGGGAGTACTTGGGGTTGAGGCATCTGTTGTTGGTAGTCATTTTGTACTGGGCTGTAGTATTCTCAAAAGAAAGAATTGTACGTACTAGCCTTTCTCAGAACTCATAGCGCATAGAGTAATTGATTCCTCAAACAATTGATGTCAGACTAAAAGAAAAAGAAAAATGCTTCCTTTTTTTGATTTCTAACATATTTCCTCGACAGGGGTAAAGAATGCTCAGCCTTTGGCGTCTTTGGGATCCTGGCTCGCTCTCTTTTCCCTTTCTCCGTTCTCCCCTGAAAGCGAGCAGCGGATAGATAAAGCTCGGGTCGGCTTTGGTGCCACTGGCCTTCTTCCCCTTCGCTCTGACACTGTTCCTCTTCCCTCCTCCTCCTCCCACCCCACCCACCTCCTCCTGCTCTTTCCCCGTGTGTCCTTCCTCCCGGCGGGCGGCCATGACTGCTGTGGCCTCCCTCTAGTCTCGCTGGGCGGCTGCTGTGCCAGCTCTAGAAAGATACGACAGCTGTTGGCCTTCAGCTGCTGGCGCTGCTCGACTGCAGACCACAGAGAGAGGAGGGGAGAGAGAGAGGGAGAGGGGGGAGTGTGTGTGTGCGTGTCTGTGCCTGCCGTGTGTGATAGAAAGAATCTGGAATTGCTTTCCAGTCATTGACCGCCCAGTTCCAGTTCCCCCCCCCCCCCCCTCGTTTTGTCCCCCTCCTGAGCCTCCTTGATTCCTGTGTTGCTTGCTGTTCCTCCCTCCCTCCCTGCCTGCTTGTGTGTGTTGTTGCTGTTATTCCCTGCTTGGCTGTTCATGCATCAAGCTCCTCAGCATCTTTCTCTCCCATACATACCCCCTTGTCTGATGCCTGCTTCTGCTTCTGCTTGCCCATGCCCCCCTTCATTCTTGACGAGTTAAATGCATGCCTTTCAGCAGATTGCTTGCTGCATACATCCCTCTCGATTTATTGCCTGCCACCACACCCCTTTTTCTTCCGCTATCTTCCTTCTCCTACCTAGCTAGCTAGGTAGACACACAGTCACACACACATATCAGTAGTGGCGTGTATATGATATTATACAGCGAGTGCAAGATCATCAGGCGAAGCTAGCTATCTACTAGCCGCCCTCAGCTCGGAGGCGGCTTGGACTTCACCTAGTATGTTCCACCATCAGCAGGAGCTCCTACAGGCAGAAGCTGCGGCGGCAGATCGGGAGAGCAGCATGTCCAACAACCTCACCTCCTCCGCGCCCGGCGGCCCCAACGCGGCGCCAGCTGCTGCTGCGGCCACCGGCAATAATAACAAGCGAAAGCGGAGCCTCCCAGGCAACCCCGGTAGGTGGTGGGTGGACGACGACCGACCGATCGATCCTGCCTCTTCCCTCATCCCTCGTAATTCGATCCAGTGGTTAATTTATGAGTTGAGTTGAGTTGGTTCTCGGTCGCTCGTTTATGCTCGTTTATGTCGTCGTCGTCGTCGTCAGACCCCGAGGCGGAGGTCGTGGCTCTGTCTCCGGCGACGCTGATGGCGACGAACCGCTTCGTGTGCGAGATCTGCGGGAAGGGGTTCCAGCGGGACCAGAACCTGCAGCTGCACCGGCGCGGGCACAACCTGCCGTGGAAGCTGAAGCAGCGGGGCGCGGGCAAGGAGGCGCAGCGGAAGAAGGTGTACGTGTGCCCTGAGGCGTCGTGCGTGCACCACGACCCGGCCCGCGCGCTGGGCGACCTCACGGGCATCAAGAAGCACTTCTTCCGCAAGCACGGCGAGAAGAAGTGGAAGTGCGACAAGTGCTCCAAGAGGTACGCCGTCCACTCCGACTGGAAGGCGCACTCCAAGATCTGCGGCACCAGGGAGTACAAGTGCGACTGCGGCACCGTATTCTCCAGGTAAAATTAAAGTAACTAGATAGAGAGACCTTTGCTAGCTAGCGGCTAGCCGATCCATCTTCCTTCCATTTGCAAAATGGCAATTGCAGATGCATGCACACATGCTATGTTACATGGTGCAGTGAGCGAGCGCGTGCAGCTAGCTGAAACTTGACTCGCGGCTCCGCCGGTCCAGTGTCAGTGCGCACGCACATACTGGCCAACCTGACCCTCCCTTGACTCTTCTTTCACCATTTGGAGGTCATGCATGATGATCGTCAGTCATGGAGGGGAGGAGTTCGATTAGCCCCTGATGAGACGAGTGATGAATGCATGTGGTGATTGAGATTTCAACTAGATAGGGCACTGATTAATTAAATGATGCGTCAGGCTAGATCGATACGATAGGATGCTAGCAGTAGTAGAGGTAGACACCAGACCAGAGTGCAGTGCTGTGGTGTACTGCACTGGCAATGGCACTGCGGTCGGCTCGGTTTCTGCCTGCTTTGCTGCTTGCAACCAGCGAAGCGATGCAGAAGAGAGAAGGATTTGAAGGTTGCGGATTGGGTGTTGGAGAAGGAAGGCAATTTGTCCAGGGCGTCGTGCATGTGTGTCCATGGACAGAAAGATGGACCACTTTGTAACTAAGACCTCCGATCCCCCCTTTGCTCTTTTCTTTTTGTCCATGGACGACGAGGGGAGGCTTCGGAAGCAGCTGTTACTGCTGCTAGCTGCATGGTGAACGGAACCCGATAATAAGGCAGTAGGGCTCAGAGCTTAGCTTGGGCGCATGCGCGTGTCTGATTCATATATTCTTTCATTCATTTTGTTCGAGCTCTGAGAGAAGCCCGAGCACCGAAAAGCTAGATAGCTAGCTACGGGGCATAGGGCTGAGGTGACCGAGGAAGAGAGACCTGCGACCTCCATCCATGGCGATTGGCGAGGAAGGAACGAGGTGTAGTGGAGGCTGGCTGGGAGTGGGACAGGCATGTGATTCTCTTTGCAGAGCCGAGGCGGCCGGCTTTCTATCTCCGTCGCTCGCCCCAATGCTACTCCCTATCCTATGATCCTATCCATGCTGCCTGCGCTAGAGCTAGCTGCATGACTACACGCACTGTCCTCCTTTCTCCTGTGATGTCCCTTCTTTCCCCAGTCTTTCTCTCTCTCTCTCTCTCTCTCTCTCTCCAACACCCAGTCACACACGGCAGCATTGCGTTGCTAGCAGCAGCCTAGGCTTGTAGCCATGACAGGCAAACAAGATCAAACGAGATGGAAGGACGAAGGAGCTTTTGCTTTTAGCTTTCTCTTTCTCTTTTCCTTTTTTTTTTTTGGCTTCCGATCGAGCTCGCCTCTGATCCCGGCAGCACGGACGGGCTACAGCTCCTATGCTGCAGTCTGCAGCAGGAGAGGGTCGTAAAGATTTGATTCTCTTCGTCCTTCCTTTTCTTTTTGCGTCGCATGCAATGCAATGCAACGCAACGTGTGCAGGCGGGACAGCTTCATCACGCACCGCGCCTTCTGCGACGCGCTCACCGAAGAGAGCGCCAAGGCCATCGGCGGCGTCAACGCCATGGCAGCGCCGGTGCACCACCACAACCACCACCACCCGATGCTCTTCTCGCCGCCGCCCGCGCACGTCATGCAGCAGCAGGACGTCCTCCTCCTCCAGGAGCATCAACACCAGCAGCAGCAGCAGGAGGACGATGTCATGCAGCCGCCGCCGCAGCAGCAGCAGCAGCACTGCAACTACGCCATGAAGACGGAGATGCCGCAGTGGCCGGCGATGGCCTACGACCACCCGCTGCTGCAGCCGCTCTGCAACGCCGCCGCCGCCGCCGCCGCGGTGCAGGGCTCGGCGGCCACGACCGCGCCGCAGCTGCCCGCGGCCTCCGCGCACCTGTCGGCCACGGCGCTGCTGCAGAAGGCGGCGCAGATGGGCGCCACCATCGGCGGCGCGGGCTACACCCAGATGGCGGGTCCCGCGACGAGCGCCGCCGCCGCCGCCGCCGCCTTCGGCCTCGGCCTCCCGGGTCTGCAGAATGCCCAGCACCACCCGCAGCAGGATGGCGGCGGCGGGGTCATGGCGGCCGGGCTCGCGAGGACAGCCAGCTCCCACGGCCGCGGCGGCGACGAAGGCGGCGGCGGAGGCGGAGGCGGATCAGGCGATGGCATGACCAGGGACTTTCTCGGCCTGCGCGCCTTCTCCCACCGCGACATCCTCGGCCTCGCTGGCCTGGACTCCTCGTGCATGGGCGCCATCACCGCCAGCGCCAGCATGGGCTGCTACGAGCCACAGCAACATGCACAGCCTCAAGCGCATCAGCAGCAGCAGCAAAGCAGCAACGAACCATGGCACGGCATGGGGCAGCCATAGCTAGGTCGTCGTCGTCGCTACCCATTCTGGCAGCAAAAAAGCTACTTTCTGTGCTTCTTCCTCTCATCAGCCGTACTACATCGCCGTCGCTGCTTCAACCCTGATCGCTGCCGCCGCGCGCGGTGCAGAGGCAAAACTAGCTACGGCCGGCCGCCCAGAGTGCAACGCGTGGCTTTTGAGAGTCGGGTAATCTTCATCGTCTCCCGCCCCTCACTTCGCTCATCTTTTGCTCCTGTTCATGCTGTCATCCCGTCTGAACTTAACCACGCAATGCAAGCAAGCCTGCAAGCTAGGATGAGGATGATAGATTGGATTGGATAATACACAAGTACGCAGGGAGTTGTGTAATTTTTTTTCAGGTTGGGGAAGAAGATCGACCAACATGTAAACTAATAAGCTCGGTTCAATTAAGCAGATGGGAAGAACACCATAGCCACGTGACAGTAATAATACATGCATGCGTTCATCGTCTCTTTTGTCTGGTCACTACATCCATCCATGTGTGCAATTTTGGTGATATAAAAGTTTCTTTTTTTTCCCCGAAAACCAGTATTATTTGGTGGCATTGACTTGAGAGAGTAGATTGTGAATGAACTGGAGATGGAGTCCTTGGTGTAGTAGAGTAGACTGCAGGATCCGTAGATGAGCTGAGGTGCATTCTTGGGTCTACGAGACATGCATCTGTGGCCTACCGGCCGTGATATACTATTTGTTTTCGTTTTATAGTTTTGATACTACTGCTCCTACATGCATTGCATGTGTGTGGCTGTCTGTGTACTGTGCCGTGCAATCAGGCCATGCATGTACTGCGCAGTGCTGGGTACTGTTCGCCCGTGACACGGTTTTGTTGCTATTGGACCTATCGGGTTATGGGCGCGCATTATTCCATGCTCGATATGATGCATGGTGTGTGAGAGCCAATATTTGAAAAGTTACGATACATATTATATATATCTATATACAGCCGCCTTCTTGGATGCAACTTTAGCATCTGTGACGAAATAATACTCAATATGAATTTTGTTCCCTTTTTGTAACTTGTGCTGGCCTACTGTGTGGTTTCAAGAGTTATTTTTAATTTCCTTCTTCGTTTGCATTTTGGTGTTTGTGTTTATAGGTCTTTTTACTAGTACGTTATTTGACAGACACGAAGCCCCGTTAGGGCATACTTGACAAAAAAATGTTAATAAAGAATACCAGTAGTACACACGGCTTCTTCACGAGTGTCACGTGCACTCGACAAAAGGCTCAAATGCACTTCACAAACTTTTTACCGAGTTCCACACTTGAGTGCTCGTTGAACCAATCGGCAATAGTTTCTTTATCGAGTGCTAGCTGGTACTCGACAACGTAAAGTTACCGTTACGGTGACAAGTGACAGTGATGGTGACGGAGACTTTGCCAAGTGTCTGTGTAGGCACTCGACAAACCGCTTTATTTGCCGAGTGCTAGCTCAGAAACACTCGGCAAAGAAAGCTTATGTTGGCCCCCATACGCAGTCTCTTTACCGAGTGTACGTGTAGGCACTCGTTAAAGTGACTTTATTTGTCGAGTGTCATGGTCATAGCACTCGACAAAGTATGTTTCTCGGTGCCCAGGTGTGCTTTTTTGCCTAGTGTTGTGGTCATGACACTCGGCAAAGTATGTTTACTGGTGCCCAGGTGTGTTTTTTTGCCGAGTGTTGTGATCATGGCCCTCGGCAAAGGCAATCTTTACCGAGTGTCGCACTCAGTAAAGTGACGAGAGACCCCCCTTTTTATTTGTTTTTAATATTCTGTTCAAACAAACAAAAGATATATATCATCAACATCACATATACATCACAAATATCACAGAACTATCACAGATATCACAGAACCATCACATACATCACAAATACCACATATCTCACAAACATCACAGGTTTCTTCACAAACATATCAAAAGTCACATGTCTGCCAAAATAGTTCACAAAACTCCCAAGTTGTCACACGGATAAGTTCAGAAACAACAAGTGTATGTCACAAACAAGTCCTTAAAGAGCATCAGCGAGGTGGCCAGTTACTTTGGTTCGGCGAAGGGTAGGGCGAAGCATGAGGGTCATTTGAGGCCGCTGATTGATTCTGCATAGAGAATAGATTGATGTGTGAGACAAGATAAGTATATATCATACATGACTCAAAATTTCATACTCGTTGCAGGGTGTTGAGCTCATGGACAACTTTAAAGATCAAGTTGTGGTAACTTGATGCTTTGGAGTCCAATCCCGTATTCAAACAAGACAAAAGGTGCAAAACGATGAAAAAGATTAAGTATGCAATGTTTGAGTGCTTAACTATGTTGTATACACATTTTACTATGCATATGGCACTTTGGTTTGCTCTCTAACTCGATTTGTAAAGAAAGTGTCATTCGAGGCTTTGTTTGAGGGGAAACAGAAAATCTGGAGAGAGGTTGAGAAAGAGGTAACTTTCTAGGACTCAGTCAATTGGATTATACTTTAATCATGTGTGTCTAGCTGACAAGAAAGTCCCCCAAATAGTTGAAGTCAAAAGGAGAAAGATTAGAGAAGAAATCCATCATTGCATCTTGTCTGGGCACACCGGACTGTGAACAGGAGTGCTCAGATGGCGCACCGGCACGATAAAGGCTTCGACATCCTGGTGCACCAAACAAGGCATGTGTGCACTGGATCGCTAGTACGGCTGAACATTATGGTCTCATGAAATGTTTTATAATTCACCGAACCAGGAATAGTGGTGGTCTGGTGGTGCACCAGACTGCCCTTCAATGGCTACTTCCAGCAGGCGTTGGTGTTGCAATAGCTAGCTAACATGGCACCTGGTCCGGTGATGCACCGGATCGATAGACGGAAAATATCAATCAGATCTCGGATTGGGGTGCATCGGCCTGGCTTGGTGCCCCCAGGCGCAGACCAGTTTCTTCTTTTGTTCTCCAGCGGCTATAGGAGGCTTGGGGCTATATAAATGGCCCCTCCACGACCCTAAAAAGAACAATCCTATAACAAGCAAGTATAGACTCATTGTGAATCATTTCTCTACCCCTCCCTTGTTTATTTCTCTCTAGACTTAGTGTTGACGCAGTTATAAAGCAAAAGAGAGCAGAGGTGCAGCTAGAAAGAAGAGTGGTGATCTTGAGCAAGTGGAGTTACTCTGCTGGAGTGCTATCAAGGAAGACAAACAGCCACGATGCTATTGTAACCACCATCAATATAGTGGAAACCTCAATCTGCCACCTGGTGACATATTTGAGCAAATAGAGGAATGAGTTGAAATAGACTCCAAACCAAGTTGGCTAACTCCAACGTGGATGTAGGCAAGCATTTCAGGCTTGGCCGAACCATATTTTAAATCTCTGTGTCACTTGTAGCTGCTTCGCTATGTTTCATTCTTTGTCTCCTACTTGATTTGATTTGCACTTCTACACTTATATTTGGAATAAGATGTCCTTGAAGTGCATGATCCTTTTTGAGACAAAGACCAGTATTCCGCACTCGAGTTAACTTCATTCCGCTACGGTCCAGACTTCGACTAGAATAAGAAGTTCTAAGTTTTCAGTGTTATTTTTTATTCGCCTATTCATCTCCCCCCTCTAGGCGACATCCACATCTGTGTTCCCGGTCGAAGTGAACTTTCAAAAGGTAATGTTATGACCATTGTTATAATTGATGTTCTAATTGTTGGTTTGGACGGTGGGCGCCAATGTTGGGGACTTGTTCTCAAATGCTATGAATTAAGAACAAGGCAACACAAAATGTTAAAGGTTAATGCCCTTCGTCCTTCGAAGCACTATTTCCCTTAGGATATAGTGATCTTCGGACGAAGGTGATGAAGAACATACCTTCATCATCACAGAATATGATAATGGAAGAAGTATATGGAACATAAAAGACAACATGATTAATGGTATAACATTGTTAACATATTTATTATTATCGTAAGTAAATAGAAACAATATTGTATTACATTTGTACCTTCGGCTTGACAGAAGGTAAAAGTCCAAGCGTGACGCACGAGTGAATACAAGTCAGCGTGAACAGTACGGGGGTACTGTTCATCTATTTATAGGCACAGGACGCAGCCTATAAAAAATTACAGCTATACCCTTTGCATTCACTATTGACTTATAGAAAAATCTGTGAGGACTAGATAGCCTTTTCTCCTTTAAGTTGGTTCCTCCTCCCGCGATTTGAGCTGAAGCTTCCTTTCGCATAGCTTCGGAGCAACAGCAACCTTCGTCACGATCATGCCCTTCTCATCGTACATGCTTTTAATCCTGAATCTGAAGGTACCTGTCTATAAACCATATTTGGAAAACATTGTTAAATTACATTTTTGAGGACCTTCAGAGGACGAAGGCCCCCAACAGATAGAGCCACTATTATTCCTATGGGTACTCAAATAATAATAGAGGATGCATTGTTGTATCTAGAATTGACTCATACTCTATTAAGTTATAGAGATACCCCAAAGGAATGGTCTTTCTATGGAAGTACATGTAGATAACAAAGAAGACTTTATTCTTTTCACTAGACTTACTTCATTTGCCAAATAAGTTTGTGAAAAAAATAATCATCAAATATATATTGTACTATACATACAAGTCCATATATCATGTTGCATATAAGATAATTCTTTAGAATTTTGATTCATTTCAAACTTGGCATGATCAACTTGGACATTCTAGAACACGTATAATGAGGAAAGTTATTGAAAATTCTATTGGTCATGATTTGCACAAAGCAAAGTTCCCACGATCTTTGGATTTTTATGCACTTCGTTTGCTACTAGGAAATTGATTTTAAGGACATCAACTCTTAAGATCAAAGTTGAGCCACTTAAATTCCTTGAAGAAATTCAAGTGATATTTGTGGTTTGATTCAACCATATTTGAGCATTCAAGTATTTCAAGGTGTTAATAGATGCATCTAGTAGATGGTCTTATGTATGTCTCTTATCGACACACAACCATGCTTTCACTAAAATAATATCTCAATTTTTTAATTTGAAAGAACATTACCTTGAACATCAAATTCATTCCATTAAAACATACAATGCTACTGAATTTTCATCCCATGCTTTCAACAATTATTGCATGGCACTAGGATTGTAAGTTTCGCTTTTTTGTGCCTTATGTTCATACTCAAAATGGTATGGCTAAATCGTTAATAAAAAGGATTAAACTCGTTACAAAACTAATGTTTATGAGATGCAATTTTGTCACACCCGGCTTTAAGGAACAATGCCAGGTGCATCTCATACATGCGCCAAGAAGACAACATATATAATAACAGAGTGTATAGAGATAAATGTCATAAAACATCAGAGTATTTATTACATAGCAGAAGACTTATTACAAAATAAAAGAATAAATATAAAACGAATTAAGGATCGTCGGCGCCAATGTCAACTGAAAAACGCCACCTAGATCAGATCATACTCCTCGCCTTGTGGCTCCTCCTGAACCACCTGCTCTTCTCCTGTGGGGGGGTGTGAGACAGCAAGGGTGAGCTCACACATGATCATAGCTCAACAAGTTGTGGGGAACCAGTGGACATAAACTCACAAAGGTGTGAGTTCATGTGATGTGTAAGGCTAATCAATGGTAGGGGTTTAAAGCTGAGCATTTGCTTTTAAGTAGTTGGTCAAAATTTTATTAGCAAGTACTAAGTGTAAGTAAATACCAAACCATAAATAAAGTAATAGAACAAATTAATAATAAACCCGTGCAATGCATATGACAAAATTGAATTTAAGATCCATAATTTAAACATCAGAGAGTCCTGAGCTGCTGATGACCGTGAGATCGGCTAGTATCCAGTTTTACACTCTGCAGAGGTTGTACCCTTTACCCACAAGTCATGTTACCCATCTGCCAAGGGGTTGCGACTCCCATACACCTCTACCTAGGAAGCGCGACAGGGCAATACTACGAGGCCTTTACAAAGTTCCACTAGCTTCCGAAAACCCGCTACAGTTTATGGGAAGAGCACTTGCAAGAATCCCCCGTCTGACCGCCATCGCAGCAAAATCAACCCGAGAACCTCCTTGCATGCAACTCCCCTACTGCCCTTGCCCCTTTCGGGTAAGGTAGTCTTCCACTAGCTTTCCTAATTAGTCAACCAAGGGCGTCCCATTAAACCCTTGTGGTGGCACGTGGTTCTCAAGTTAAGCTCTATGTTCCAATTAACATTAATGATCTCAACATGAACATAAATAGAATAACCAAAAGAATTGGAACATAGATGTAATAAATAATTATCCCAAAACCATGTAGAGCAATAGCAAACTACCCAAGTGATTCAGGGGTAAACAAGGTAATGAGATAAACAATCTAGGATGACCTATCGGGTCCCATAAAAATTAACCTATGCATGAGTAAGTGATATTAAAGAACATTATTGGGTAAAAAATGGTCAAGGGCACAACTTGCATTCAATGAGCTCCTGCTCAGCTACTTCAACCTGCTGCTCACCAGGATCCTCGGTCACGGGCTCTTCTACTCGCCACAATACAAACAAGCACAGTATATAGAGCAAATTAACATCACACCAAACATGTAAACAAAATACACAAAAATATTCTACACATTAAAATAAAATTCTAGGAACCGGAATCATAATTTTTGGAGTTATAGAATTTAAGTTATGAATTTTCAAAGGTTTTATGTGCTTTAAATAGGATTAAGTGTGGGATTAATTTTCTTGCTGTTGTCATGACAAAACAGGGACACTAAGTGATAGAGAATTAAATTACAAAATTTTAGGAACTGGAATGGATCAATTTGGACTAAAAATGGATTTTCTATGATTTAATCAAGTTCTAACATTTATTTATCTATTAAAAATCCATTCATAGATAAATTTCTCTGGTTTTATATTACACTCGACTAGGCCTCAAATCCAGAGAAACCTAGGGGCTATCCCACAAGATCGCCAAGACCCAGCGTACAGGGTCTCTGGATGGCGGGTTTATTACGGGGATCTACGGGGTTTCTTTTGCAATTGTGCTGGCCAAAGGGGTATTTTTTTAATCCTGGCCGCCCGATCTTCCATCGACCGTTAGGATTAGACATTCACTCGGCCGAACCGGTACGCTACGGTAGACGTCGGATCTCGATCCGACCACTCGCACCCAAACTAGCGATACGGTAACCTAGCATCTAATCTGGGCCGTCCGCGAAAGGATCGACGACCGAGATCGCTCACCACCCCCGGCGACGAATCTCGACGGCAGCGCGGTCAGCACGCGCGACGGCGCGCCATGCCCGGCGACCCAAGTCCTCGGTACAACGCCTAAACCCCTATTTCGCCGGCGCAACATGATGCCCTACCTCCGACGACTGCAATGGACGATCAATTACCTCGTAGTTTGTTGCAGACGAACCCGACCACGACGAGCGGCAGAACGGTGGGATTGCTTGAGCTCCGACGAGGAATTCAGTCGACGACCTAGGCTATCCAGGCGCCAATCTGCCACCGACGCATTCCACGGGCCCCGGCGAATCACCCCGGCCCGATATGTATGCCCCTGACGACCACACGGCGCACGGCAACGACGGCGGGTACTGGTGTATCCAACGGTGCGTGGCGGCGATGGTGGTTTTAGGGTCTGGTGATGCAAAAAAAGGGTTTGGCAGCTGGTCGCCGCGAGGTACGGACGCGGCATAGGTTTTATCCTTCGCGCACCTGGGTTTAATCGTGGGTCAGGGGCCGGGATTAGCGGCATGGTTCAACGGCGCCGCGGCCGGTGGAGATCCGAGGAAGACGGAGTCCGATCCAGCGGGCCCACCTGCCATTGAGCGCACATTCACAGAAGATAGCTGCACGGGAGTGTGAGACTGGTCCATGGGCCAGCGGCGTCAGCGCTGCTGTTCTCGGCCACCCGCGCGCGCTAAGATCGATAGCAATGGGCCGACGTTGTTCACTTTGGGCCCAATACCGGATTTCCTATTTTTATTTCCTTTTTCTTTTATTCTTTTCTGGTTTCTTTTTCCTTTCATTTTTAAATTTCCAATTGAATTAAAATATGAATGTGAACTTTGTACATAAGTCAAATATACAAAATAAACATACTAGTATTGTAGTATTTTATTGATCCATATATTTTGTTTTGTATAGTATTTATTATTTCCAATTTCCCCAATTTGCACTTTTGGGATTAAATCCAATTCTCTTCTCATTATTATATTTCCATGTTATTTTATTTTTTTTATTGTCACAAAATGCACACCAAATAAAGTCCAGCATGATGCATAATTTAGTGGCATATATTTTATATTTATTTGTTTTCATATGATGTTCTCATGAAATGATAAATATGGACAACACACATACGTAAGGGAAAACTCTTTCTCCTTTTACACTTTCTTACAATTTGAGTATTACAAATCCTACCCCCCTTAAAAATAATCTCGTCCTCGAGATTTAGGAAGAACGAGGGAAAAGATGGGGAAAATCTATGCGAAGCTCTTCTTCTCTTTCCCAGGTTGCTTCATCTTCACCGTGGTGACTCCATTGCACTTTGCACATCTTTATCACCTTATTTCTTGTAACTCGAGTCAATGTATCCAAAATCTTGATCGGGTACTCCGTGTAAGTCAAATCACCCTGAACATTGAGCTCTTCCATTGGTAACTGTTCCTCAGGGACACGGAGACACTTCTTAAGTTGGGACACGTGAAATACGTTATGCACATCTGATAGACTCGCAGGTAGTTCGAGTTGGTATGCCATCTCCCCAACTCGCCTAAAGATCAAGAATGGTCCAATATAGCGAGGGGACAATTTGCCCTTAACTTTGAATCTCCTCATTCCACGAAGTGGTGACACCTTGAGGTACACATAATCTCCTTCTTCAAATTCCAGTGGTCTTCTTCTATTATCAGCATAGCTCTTCTGTCTGGTTTGAGCTACCCTCAAATTCTCTCGAATTATACGAACTTGTTCTTCTGCTTCTTGAATCAGTTCAGGCCCAAAGAACTGTCTTTCTCCAGTCTGATCCCAATATAGAGGAGTCCTGCATTTTCTCCCATATAGAGCTTCAAAAGGTGACATCTTCAGACTGGCCTGATAGCTATTATTATATGAGAATTCAGCATAAGGTAGACTTTTATCCCAACTTCCTCCATGCTGAAGTGCACAAGCTCTCAACATATCTTCCAATACTTGATTAGTCCTTTCAGTCTGTCCATCAGTCTGAGGGTGATAAGCTATACTAAAATTCAACTTCGTGCTCATGTTCTCATGAAAGCTTCTCCAAAATCTTGAGGTAAACTGCGAACCTCGATCAGACACGATCTTCTTTGGTACTCCATGTAAACACACAATCCGAGCCATATATAACTCTGCTAGCTGAGAACCTTTATAAGTAGTCTTGACAGGAATGAAGTGAGCCACTTTTGTCAATCTATCCACAATCACCCATATAACATCATATCCTTTCTGGGTGCGAGGCAATCCAGTAATGAAATCCATACCAATCTCTTCCCACTTCCACTCGGGTATCTTCAGTGGGTGCAATAGTCCAGCTGGCCTCTGGTGTTTAGCCTTAACTCTTTGACACACATCGCACATAGCCACATGTGCAGCTACATCTCTCTTCAATCCATACCACCAATATTTCCGCTTTAAATCCTGGTACATCTTGGTACTACCAGGATGAATAGAATAATCTGAATCATGGGCCTCCTTTAAAATAGTCTCTCGAAGGCTTTCAATATCAGGAACACACATCCTGTCCTTGAACCATACAGTGCCTTGCTCATCTTCCGTAAATTCCGGAACTCGACCTTCAGTAATTAGATCCTTAATCTCTTTTATTTTAGCATCATCAAGTTGACCTTTGCGGATTTCTTGCTCCAAAGTAGGTTCCACATCAATAGTAACTCCCTCAGTATGAGCAACTATCCCCAGGTTAAGTCTCCTGAAATCCTCAACAATCTCATCGGGTAGCTGGGCAACAATAGCTGAATGAACATGCTCCTTGCGACTCAAGGCATCTGCAACCAAATTTGCCTTGCCCGGGTGATAGTGAATCTCCAAATTATAATCCTTAATAAGCTCCAACCAACGGCGTTGCCTAAGGTTGAGATCCTTCTGAGTGAATATATACTTCAAACTCTTATGATCCGTGTATACTTGACACTTGGTCCCCATGATATAATGTCTCCAAATCTTAAGCGCATGCACAACGACTGCCAATTCCAAGTCATGAGTGGGGTAGTTCAATTCATGTTTCCGTAACTAACGAGAAGCATATGCAATCACATGACCTTCCTGCATGAGCACACATCCTAAGCCTTGGCCACATGCATCACAATGGATATCGAATCCTTTCTGTAGGTCTGGCATAACCAATACTGGTGGCGACATCAACCTCTTCTTCAATAGATCGAAGCTGTCTTGACACTTCTCATCCCACTTAAATTCTCTTCCTTTCTCCAAAAGCGAAGTCATAGGCTTAGCAATCTTAGAAAATCCCTCAATAAATCTCCGATAATATCCTGCTAATCCCAAGAAACTCCGAATCTTAGTAACTGTAGTGGGTACTCTCCACTCCATTATCTCCTTAACCTTAGCAGGATCCACTGAAATTCCTCCATTAGAAATAATATGACCAAGAAATGGCACCTCGCCAATCCAAAACTCGCACTTGCTAAACTTGGCATATAGCTGGTTATCTCGTAGCTTCTGTAGCACCAACCTTAGATGTTCCTCGTGATCACTATCACTCTTAGAATAGATAAGAATATCGTCGATGAACACCACGACGAATCTGTCCAAGTGCTCCATAAACACCTTGTTCATCAAGTTCATAAAATAAGCTGGTGCATTGGTTAATCCAAACGACATCACAGTGAACTCATATAATCCATATCGAGTCGAGAAAGCCGTCTTGGGAATATCCGATGGTCTAATCCTCATCTGATGGTAACCCGATCGGAGATCAATCTTCGAGAATACTCTAGCACCTCTCGTCTGATCAAATAAATCCTCAATACGGGGTAACGGATACTTGTTCTTCACAGTAACATCATTAAGCGATCTATAGTCCACACACATCCGCTGGGATCCATCCTTCTTCTGTACAAATAGAACCGGTGCTCCCCAAGGTGAGGAACTCGGACGAATGTACCCAGCCTCTTGTAACTCAGTTAACTGCTTCTTCAGTTCCTTCAACTCCTCTACGGACATCCTATATGGTCGTTTAGAGATAGGGGCGGTTCCAGGTAGGAGATCAATAACAAACTCAACTTCTCTATCAGGTGGCATCCCTGGTAACTCCTCTGGAAAGACATCCGGAAAATATCTAACCACACGGATGTTGTCACCAACAAACTCCTCAGGTATAAAGAACATTGCACGTTTGGATGAGGTGGTTACTGCAATATTAACTTGAAATCTTTCTCCTTTAGTGGTAGTGAGTTCTACGGTACCTCTACCACATGCTATAATGGCCTTCGCCTTTCTCAACCATGACATACCAAGGATCAGATCTATACTGCTTGACTCTAATATTATAGTCGTAGCTCCAAATTCTCTACCCATAATGGTCAATGTCAATCTACGTGTCATTTGATTCGGCTCAACAGGCCCTTTAGGTGTAATTACTATCATGGGGTTTCTCATTTTTAGCAGTGGTATTTCATTTGTATTGGCATATCTAGCAGACATAAATGAATGTGTAGCACCAGAATCAAATAAGATGGTTGCAGGAATAGCATTAACATAAAACATACCAAGTACGATGTCAGCACCATCCGGGGTAGCATCAACACTGACTTGATTAACCTTGGCAATAGAATATCCCTTGCCAGATCCTGGAGTTTGCTGCCTGTTCTGAACTAGAGTAGTAGCAATCCTCTGTGGGCAGACATTTGCATAGTGTCCAGTCTTCCCACACTTGAAACACGTAGTGCCTGGACTCTGTCCTGAGAACTTCGTCGGGGTGCCAGTAGGGGTAGCCTGTCGAGGAGGTGGAGTCCTCAGAGGTGATTGCTGAACTGGGCGCTGGCCTCCGCCAGTGCGAACTGGTGTACCCTGGGGTGAACTGTAGCGAGGACGAACACTGCTGCTCCCTTGTCCTTGAGATATAGCCTTTCTCTTCAAATCTCCTAGCTGAACATGCTTGTGTTCAATAGCCAGGGCCTTATCAAGCAGCCTCTGAAATGATGGAAATGTGTGTGCCACTAGAGCATACTGCAGTGGTCCATTAAGTCCTTCAATAAAATGCTCCTGCTCCTCTCATCTTCAGCAACTTCATCAGGGGCATATCTGGATAACTGGATAAACTTGTCACGGTACTCGCTGACTGACATACTTCCTTGCTTCAGCGATAGAAATTCCTTCTTCTTAATCTTCATCAATCCAGCTAGTATGTGATAATTCCGGAACTGTGTACTGAACTCTGCCCAAGTGATAATATCAGCAGCATCGTGGGCAGCAGTATATGAATCCCACCAGTCAGCAGCAGGACCTGTCAGACGTCCAGAAGCATATAAAACCTTCTCCCGGTCAGTGCATTGTGCAATATTCAACATCTTCTCAACGGACTTCAGCCAATCATCCGCGTCCAGTGGATCAGGAGAGCTTGCAAATGTAGGTGGCTTATGACTCATGAACTCCCTATGCTTATCTCGGGGTGGAACTGGTGGTGGTGGTGGAGGCAGTGGTACTTGTTGCTGTTGTTGTTGCTATTGTTGTTGTTGCATTTGCTGTTGCAGCTGCTATTGTTGCGCCCTCCTTTCCTGGCGTATCTCCTCTCGCTCCTGGCGCAACTCCTATCGTATCTCTTCTCTTTCTTGACGCATCTCCTGACGTTCTTGCTGCATCTGTGCACGCATATCTGCCATGGTGTCCGCCATTTGCTGCATCATCCTCATCTGAGCAGCAACCAGTGGGTCAACTCCATCTGGTGGAGGATTAGGAGGATTCATCTCTGTAGGCCGTGGCTGGGGTTGTCTATATATCCACCGAGTGTGTCGATTAGGAGGCAAATCAATTCCACCACCCCGCCTGGTATTGACCATCTGAGTTAGATACATATGGTAAGAGAATAGTAGATAAGGCAGTTATTTACAAATCATTTTACTTTGGGGGGATTTATTAGCTAAGCAGATTAATATTTTACCTACCATAGCTAATTCATTACCTCATGGTGGTACATGCTAAGATGTCCATATATAATATTTCAATCAATCAAAGAAGCAAATCAGGCATTTAGCATCAGCACAATCAACCAATCAAAATAAAGAAAATAGTTTTAAATTTTGTCTTAGGTTCCCTATCTCTTAAAAAGGTCATAGTGGTAGGATTCCAAGGTGTGAAATCCATCTTGTCTTAGAGAAGAAAAGATAAGATTAATCAGAGTAGAAAAGCAAAAGGTGAGATAAGACCAAGATGAGATAAGTATAGAATGAGTCAGAATAAGGTAAGTAGGTAAGGGTCTGTCCATTTCTATCTAGGTTTCATCCTACAGTCAACATTTCCTCTGATACCACTTCTGTCACACCCGGCTTTAAGGAACAAGGCCAGGTGCATCTCATACATGCGCCAAGAAGACAACATATATAATAACAGAGTGTATAGAGATAAATGTCATAAAACATCAGAGTATTTATTGCATAGCGGAAGACTTATTACAAAATAAAAGAATAAATATAAAACGAACTAAGGATCGTCGGCGCCAATGTCAACTAAGAAACGCCACCTAGATCAGATCATACTCCTCGCCTTGTGGCTCCTCCTGAACCACCTGCTCTTCTCCTATGGGGGGGTGTGAGACAGCAAGGGTGAGCTCACACATGATCATAGCTCAACAAGTTGTGGGGAACCAGTGGACATAAACTCACAAAGGTGTGAGTTCATGTGATGTGTAAGGCTAATCAATGGTAGGGGTTTAAAGCTGAGCATTTGCTTTTAAGTAGTTGGTCAAAATTTTATTAGCAATTACTAAGTGTAAGTAAATACCAAACCATAAATAAAGTAATAGAACAAATTAATAATAAACCCGTGCAATGCATATGACAAAATTGAATTTAAGATCCATAATTTAAACATCAGAGAGTCCTGAGCTGCTCATGACTGTGAGCTCGGCTAGTATACCAGTTTTACACTCTGCAGAGGTTGTACCCTTTACCCACAAGTCATGTTACCCGTCTGCCAAGGGGTCGCGACTCCCATACACCTCTACCTAGGAAGCGCGGCAGGGCAACACTACGAGGCCTTTACAAAGTTCCACTAGCTTCTGAAAACCCGCTACAGTTTATGGGAAGAGTACTTGCAAGAATCCCCCGTCTGACTGCCATCGCAGCAAAATCAACCCGAGAACCTCCTTGCATGCAACTCCCCTACTGCCCTTGCCCCTTTCGGGTAAGGTAGTCTTCCACTAGCTTTCCTAATTAGTCAGCCAAGGGCGTCCCATTAAACCCTTGTAGTGGCACGTGGTTCTCAAGTTAAGCTCTATGTTCCAATTAACATTAATGATCTCAACATGAACATAAATAGAATAACAAAAAGAATTGGAACATAGATGTAATAAATAATTATCCCAAAACCATGTAGAGCAGTAGCAAACTACCCAAGTGATTCAGGGGTAAACAAGGTAATGAGATAAACAATCTAGGATGACCTATCGGGTCCCATAAAAATTAACCTATGCATGAGTAAGTGATATTAAAGAACATTATTGGGTAAAAAGTGGTCAAGGGCACAACTTGCCTTCAATGAGCTCCTGCTCAGCTACTTCAACCTACTGCTCACCAGGATCCTCGGTCACGGGCTCTTCTACTCGCCACAATACAAACAAGCACAATATATAGAGCAAATTAATATCACACCAAACATGTAAACAAAATACACAGAAATATTCTACACATTAAAATAAAATTCTAGGAACCGGAATCATAATTTTTGGAGTTATAGAATTTAAGTTATGAATTTTCAAAGGTTTTATGTGCTTTAAATAGGATTAAGTATGGGATTAATTTTCTTGCTATTGTCATGATAAAACAGGGACACTAAGTGATAGAGAATTAAATTATAAAATTTTAGGAACTGGAATGGATCAATTTGGACTAAAAATGGATTTTCTATGATTTAATCAAGTTCTAACATTTATTTATCTATTAAAAATCCATTCATAGATCAATTTCTCTGGTTTTATATTACACTGGACTAGGCCTCAAATCCAGAGAAACCTAGGGGCTATCCCGCAAGATCGCTAAGACCCAGCGTACAGGGTCTCTGGACGGCGGGTTTATTACGGGGATCTACGGGGTTTCTTTTGCAATTGTGCTGGCCGAAGGGGTATTTTTTTAATCATGGCCACGTGATCTTCCATCGACCGTTAGGATTAGACATTCACTTGGCCGAACCGGTATGCTACGGTAGACGTCGGATCCCGATCCGACCGCTCGCACCCAAACTAGCGATACGGTAACCTAGCATCTAATCTGGTCCGTCCGTGAAAGGATCGACGACCGAGATCGCTCGCCACCCCCGGCGACGAATCGCGATGGCAGCGCGGTCAGCACCCGCGACGGCGCGCCATGCCCGGTGACCCAAGTCCTTGGTACAACGCCTAAACCCCTATTTCGCCGGCGCAACATGATGCCCTACCTCCGACGACTGCAATGGACGATCAATTACCTCGCAGTTTGTTGCAGACGAACCCGACCACGACGAGCGGCAGAACGGTGGGATTGCTTGAGCTCCGGCGAGGAATTCAGTCGACGACCGAGGCTATCCCGGCGCCAATCTGCCACCAACGCATTCCACGGGCCCCGGCGAATCACCCCGACCCGATATGTATGCCCCGGACGACCACACGGTGCACGGCAACGACGGCGGGTACTGGTGTATCCAACGGTGCGTGGCGGCGATGGTGGTTTTAGGGTTTGGTGATGCAAAAAAGGGTTTGGCAGCTGGTCGCCGCGAGGTACGGACGCGGCATAGGTTTTATCCTTCGCGCACCTGGGTTTAATCGTGGGTCAGGGACCGGGATTAGCGGCATGGTTCAACGGCGCCGCGGCCGGTGGAGATCCGAGGAAGACGGAGTCCGATCCAGCGGGCCCACCTACCATTGAGCGCACATTCACAGAAGATAGCCGCACGGGAGTGTGAGACTGGTCCGTGGGCTAGCGGCGTCAGCGCTGCTGTTCTCGGCCACCCGCGCGCGCTAAGATCGATAGCAGTGGGCCGACGTTGTTCACTTTGGGCCCAATACCGGATTTCCTATTTTTATTTCCTTTTTCTTTTATTCTTTTCTGGTTTCTTTTTCCTTTCATTTTTAAATTTCCAATTGAATTCAAATATGAATGTGAACTTTGTACATAAGTCAAATATACAAAATAAACATACTAGTATTGTAGTATTTTATTGATCCATATATTTTGTTTTGTATAGTATTTATTATTTCCAATTTCTCCAATTTGCACTTTTGGGATTAAATCCAATTCTCTTCTCATTATTATATTTCCATGTTATTTTATTTTTTTTATTGTCACAAAATGCACACCAAATAAAGTCCAGCATGATGCATAATTTAGTGGCATATATTTTATATTTATTTGTTTTCATATGATGCTCTCATGAAATGATAATATGGACAACACACATACGTAAGGGAAAACTCTTTCTCCTTTTACACTTTCTTACAATTTGAGTATTACAAATTTCCTACTTCGTGTTGGGGTTATGCATTACTTCATGTTGTTGAATTAATCCTACTACAACCAACTACTTCAACATAAAGCTATGGGTCCATAGAAAAAACTAAGGATCTATGCGGGGTTTAAATCTCATTCATTCAAAAAATACTTAGAGCTTCTCATAGATAATCTATTTATGGCCTGATTCACAAATATTATTTTAATGATGATGGTTTTTTAACATTAGAGGAAAGAAATCTACTAAAAGGATCTTATAGAAGGATTTGATTTACAACCTAGCTCAATTATGCACATAAATACTGAAGCTAGGTCAATGAAAGACCCTAAATCTATCATTCGAGGAAGTCACAACTATTCTTTAATGGTAGATGAAACTATCATAAATTATATAGAGATTAGAGAGCCCTATAATTGTAAAGCTAAAATTGTAAATATTCATTTCTCTAAACAGATTGTAGAAATCATTCAAAGTGATCTAGATCCAAATCTGTCGTATAGCCTCGTTTTCAAAAAGGAAAGTGTTTTCAATTGTGTTTCTAACACCTCTTGGAGTCCATCCTATTGGATAACAATGAATTTTTTTAGAAATAGAATTAAAACAAGGGAGTGATGATGTATAAAGCAAGGCTACTAGCATAGCGTTTCACGTAAAGGCCCAATGTTGGTATCAATGAAACTTATTCTACAGTAATTAGTAGTATAATATTATGATATTTAATATCTTTAGTACTACAAAAATTTCTATCTATGAAGTTGATGGACATAATGACCATGTTCCTATATGGGCCATTGGATTCTAAGGTATACATGAATGTCCTATAGGGAATCGGTTTACCAAATCCTAAGGCAAAACATAACAAATTTTATATTAAGTCACTGAAGTCATACAGTTTAAAACAATTAGGTATAATCGGTTAAGAAAATATCTTGTAGATAATGGATATACAAATAATAATGATTGTTCGTTTGTCTTCATCAAGATATTCTCAATGGGTTTGAAAGAATCACGATACCCAAGAGGGGGTGAATTGGGCTTTTCTAATTTTCTTGCAAAAGATTAAACCCTAAATAAGATCCCAACTTCACGCAACTACTTAGCTAGATCACAAAAGTTAGGAGATGCTAACCAAACCCTAAGTCATCATGGCAAATACTAGAAATGCAAATACTTAAAGTAAATGCGGAATGTAAAGAAAGGGCAAGAAAACTCCTTAGAATTTTTCTCGAGGTATAGGAGAGTCGGCACTCTCCACTAGTCCTTGTTGGAGAACCCACGTAAGGGTATTGCTCCCCCTTAGTCCTCGCAAGGACCAAGTGCTCACTATAAGATGATCATTTGCCTCTGCAGCGTGGTGGATCCGTCACAATCGTGAACAAACTTGAGTCGGGTCACCAATAAATCCTTCTGGGTGATCACCGTGCTCCAAATGCCATCGAGTCGTCTAGGTGATGTTGATTACCAAGAGTAATAAGCCATAGACTTTTACTTGACCAAGAGAAATTTAATGCATGCGGTGTGTGCTCTAGGTGGCTCTCATGTGCACTAATGAGGTCCTAATGTGGGATTATGATTTCACTAATCGCCTCACTATGCAATGTGGACTTGCAAGCTCAAAGAAATGAATACTAGGTTGTTGGGGCAGCAATACATTCAATATGGCTGGTGTAAGGGGTATAAATAGCCCAACCACAAAAAACTAGTTGTTATTGTGCTGCTCTGGTCGTGGTGCACCGGACAGGCCGATGCGCCAACAGTGCGCCTCTAACGGCCGTTACATAGGCACACCAGACAGTCTAGTGCCTCTCTCAAACCGAGCCAGTTTTGCAAGCTCACTTTTTTGGTTGTCTGGTGCACCATCGGACAGTCTGATGTACTACCAGACAGTCCGGTGCCCCCAAAGCAGCTACAAACTTTTCTAAATTATGTTTGACTAAAACTATTTCGACACCAATTCTTGTGTGTGATAGAGTGACTCCTAGACTAGATTTAAGTGAGGGCATGCACCAACACTACACTAGACATCCTTTATCAAGCTACTCATCCACATCCCCTCTATATAGTATGGCCAAAGTAAAAATAAAAGACCTAACTCTATACTAAGTGTCCCACAATTCCTTCAACACTTAGGATATGTAGTCTTTCACCTTTTGGTTTGCCTTTTTCAGCTGTTGCTTCAAGTTTCATCGTGGGGTTGTTTTCACCTGTTGGAGCCCAATTCCCTGCATATGTGGTGGAGATACCAAGGACGATGACAGGCAACTCGCAGCGGTGCAGGAAGTAAGCACTAGCGAGGAGACGATGGGGCGGCGGCGCTAGACAAAGAGCATCGGCTGGGTAGAGAGCGCGCGAAGACAGAGGAGAGGAGCATAGCACGAGGCCAAGAAGAAGATATGTGCGACTAACGTGTGGGCCGGATGAGAGAAGAGTTTTAAAACGACGGTTATGGGCACATCGGACAGTGAACAACATACTGTCCGGTGCACACAGGACGGTCTGCACAGAGGCAGAGCAAGCCAAGGCCATGCCGGAGCACCGAACAGTGCACAGTGCAGTGTTCGGTGCACACCGGACTATCCAGTGAGCCCAGACTAAGGGAATTTTGAATTTTTTCTAAGTTTTTTTGGTGCCAAACCAAATACCAACTTATAAGCACACAAAAACACCTATTGGCACAGGTATTGACATCCTCACATATTCTCTCATATATTTCAAAATATTTTGCCATAGGCTATGTAAATTTTAGAAAAATATGCAAATGGTGAGAAAATGCATTTGAGAGTTACACTAGGGGTTTCAAATATGAATTGAGTTGTGAATATTCCCCCTAAGTGCAGTAGAAAGTGCATATCTCAAGAACCATTATATGAATAATAAAGAACATTTAAGTATGAGAAAAGCTAAAAACTAGGACTTGTGAAGTTTGAGCCCGAGTTAAGCTTTTTCACACGCTTTTCGGGCGGTTATCTTAACTAGGTTAGATAAGTCCTAGATGCAATACATGAAATTAATTTTGCAATGCAAGCTTGACACCACCATGTTGGATTCCTATGAAATTGCTGAGATCAAGAAAATTTAGTTCATTCATCAACTTGCAAAAGCGGGATTCATATAATAGTTTTGTGAAAATATCCGCTAGTTGATCATACGTCCTCACTCCTAGTGAAATATCTCCCTTAGCAACATGATCTCTAAGAAAATGATGACGGATGTCAACGTGCTTGGTGCGAGAGTGTTGGACAGGATTATTAGCTATTTTAACTGCACTCTCATTATCACACAACAAAAGTACCTTTGCTACAACTATGCCATAGTCTAGAAGGCTTTGTTTCATATAAGAATTTGTGCACAACAAGCACCCGCGGCAATGTATTCCGCTTCTGTGGTTGACAAGGCTACGCTATTTTGCTTTTTCGAAGTCCATGACACTAGTGATCTTCCAAGCAAATGGCACCCTCCTGATGTACTTTTCCTATAAACTTTGCAACCAGCATAATCCGAATCGGAATAGGCAACTAAATCAAAAGTAGCTCCTTTGAGATACCAAAGGCCAATGCTTGGGATGTACTTTAGGTACCTAAGGATTCTTTTAACAGCACTAAGATGAGATTCCTTAGAATTTACTTGAAAACAAGCACACATACATACACTAAACATGATGTCAGGCCTAGATGCGGTAAGGTACAATAAACTACCAATCATAGAACGGTAGAGTTTGATCAACCAATTTACATCCCTCATCCAGGTTGAAATGCCCATTAGTAGACATTAGTGTCTTGATTGGCTTGCAATCCTCCGTGTTGAATATTTTCAACAAGTCTTTGGTATACTTCTCTTGAGAGGGGAAGTTCTATTCTTCCATTTATTTGACTTGAAAGCCAAGGAAGAAAGTTAGCTCACCAATCATTGACATCTTGAACTCCTTCGACATTATCTCACTAAATTCCTTACAATGACAATCATTTGTCGAGCCAAAGATTATATCATCAACATAACTTGACAAATAAAAATGTCACCATTATGCTTCTTGGTGAATAGTGTGGTGTCGACGACCCTGATCTTGAAGCCCTTCTCAATGAGGAAGTCGCGTAGACGCTCCTACCATGCCCTTGCAGCTTGCTTTAGTCCATATAGGGCCTTGGACAATCTATAAACATGATTAGGATATCTAGGTTTTTCAAACCTAGGGGGTTGCTCAACATATACAAGTTCATTAATGAAGCCATTTGTTGGGGACTTGTTCTCAAATGCTATGAATTAAGAACAAGGCAACACAAAAAGAAGTTAATGGTTAATGGCCTTCGTCCTTTGAAGCATTATTTCCCTTAGGATATAATGATCTTTGGACGAAGGTCATGAAGGACATACCTTTCATCATCACAGTTCATATTGATGAAAGAAGAAGCATACTAAACATGAGAAGTAGCATGAATAATTGTATGACTTTATTTATATGTCCTTATTATATAATCAAAAATGAATAAGGACAATATCAAATTACATTTGTACCTTTGGCTTGACAAAAGGCAAGAGTACAAACATGGCGCGCGAGCGAATACCAGTCAGCGTGAACAGTACAGGGGTACTGTTCACCTTTTTATAGGTACGGGACACAGCTCGGTCGAAATTACATTTATGTCCTTTACAACTAGTTACAATCATGACATCAATTATCATGGGCCAACTGGTCTTTTCCTCTTTAAGTCGGTGTAGCCCTTCATATCAAGGCACGTCGTTATGCTGAAGCTCCCTGGAAAGTAGCTTCGGCGTGTACCTTCACGCTATGTTTGCTTCTGTGCTGATCTTCCGAAGGTGTTTCTTCTTAAAGGACCTTCGGCGACGAAGCAGACCCCCAACAGTAGCCCCTTCGCAGTGCTAGATCGTTTTTTGTAACGAGCTTGATCCGTAAAAATATCTCCAAAGCTTCGGAATGCCGAAGGTCCAAAAAGCACCTTCCCTGAGCTTGTTATCGAGAAATGATTAAAATATTCCAAGAGCGAGGTGGCCCACCATGCGGCGGGTACGCACGATCTGGCGATTCTCCTCCCAAGCGCCGGGTGGTCCACCGTTCAGCGGGTGTGAGTAACTGTTCAGCGGGTGCGGGCAACTTGGCGATTCACCTTACCACCTACAGCACTATATAAACAAACGGGTAGGTGTGAAGTTACCACAGCATTCATTGCCATTGCGTTGTTGTGCTGTTGAAAATTTTAAGCATAGCCGAAGCTTTTTCACTGCATTTTCGAGCAAGCCATCGTTTTGGATTAGCTTCGGCAAAAGAGGGGCTTCGTAAAAAAACTGTAAAAAAACATCAACTTCGTAAGAACTGCAAGAAATTCAACATCAGATGGCCAGAGTACGATCAACTGTGAGGATGACCCGTGACGGAGAGGAGGCCGAAGCCACCGAGACTGCTCCGATCTCCGAAGTGATGAGACAATCAGGCCTAGTTGTGATAGAGGGAGCCGTTGAAGAAGGTGCACCTGCTGCCAAAACTGAACAAGATGTTGAGGAAGAAATCGCTGATGAAGAAGAAGAAGAGGATTATAATATTCTGATCCCGTCAAAACCCAGCCACTTGGATTTTGAAAAATCTACTGTTTCTGAAGCTGATATGCCCATGATGATGAAGCTGGGCTACTTCGGAGAAGCTGATTCGTTTTGCAGGGGAAGAAACCACTCCGACACCGAAAGATGATGAAGTGGTAGTTTTCAAAAGTTTTTTTAGACTAGGATTACGGTTTCCGCTGAACGAGATAATTGGAGAAATTTTGGATAATTATGAAATATTTCTTCATCAGCTGACCCCTAACGCCATCGTTAGGCTCAGCATTTTCATCTGGGCCCTTCGAAGCCAGGGGATGGACCCAAATGCCGAAGCTTTTTGCCGAGTGCATGAGCTACATTACCAGACGAAGGCCAGAGAGGACGGGCTCCACGAAAATTTTGGCTGTTATAACTTCGCGTATCGCAAGGATACGAAGGCCCGGGTCCTGAGCTATCGAACCAAATGGCCAATTGGTTGGAAAAGTGAGTGGTTTTATATCAAGGCTGACGAGAAGAAGAGGGAGAAGCTGAAGACGTTGGTCATGAGCCCACTGAGCCTAAGCTTCGGGATGACCAGACCCCTGTGTAACATGAAACCAGGGTTACCGTGCCAGCTAGCTGTAGCAGAATTTAGAGTGGTGGCTGAACATGTCAGCACTAGGGATCTAGTGCAAGAATACTTGGCGAACAGGGTATCTCCAACATTGAGTGAATGGAGTACGCCGAAGCTGAAAGGAACAAAGAAGAAGGGTGAACTTGTTCGATTGCCCTATCGTTTCAAATTTGAGAAACAATTCAAAGAGCCCTGCCAGGAATGGCCAAAAATGATTGAGACTATGTGTAACGAAATTCTAGGCAATTATACAAAAAAGAAGATCAACTGATAACTGCGGCCTTCGGCACCCATACAAAACGAAGGTTGAATTGGGTAATGGATGCTTTAAACTTTGAATACCCTGATTATGAACGACTAAACAAGGGTGCTGAAGAACTAAAGAGAAAAAGGATTATTAGTGTTATGAGCAGACAGGCTGCTAGGATGATAAAAGAGGATGAGGAAGCTCTAAAAAAGAGGAAGTCCAAATCTGAGCCGAAGGTGATTGTTTCGAGGAAGAGAAAAGCTGCAACTTTGGAGCCAAAAATAGCTAGGATAGAAGAAACTCCTTCAACACCTTCTGCTGCTGAAGTAGAAGAAATTTTAAAGGTAATGACCGAATCCTTACCTATCAAGATGCTAAATCCACTGAGGCCGCAACTGATGAAGCTTTTACAGAAGAAGGACGAGCCTTCAGCAGAGAAGAAGGCGGTTGGGCAAAAAAGTGAAGGATTGTTACTGTTATGCAAGCTATTGAAGAAACGCCACCGCCGCCCTCAGCGTCAAAAATAACACCAGCTGCCGAAGTTGCTGCTACTATTGAAGCTGCGACTGCCGAAGCTACCAACCTAGAAAGTACATTATCTGATATTGATAAAGTGCTCTTGGATTTGGCCGTGGAGGAGGCTGCCATGGCTACAGAGGGAGTCCAGGCTTCAGAAGAGACCGCTGCAGTCACAGAAAAAGCCATGGCCGCAGTGCCTGGAAAAGGAAAAGAAATTGCCGAAGATACTTCGGAAGGTCAAGGCTTCTGTTTTCAAAATTTAATTGGTCAAGAATTATCCCAGGCTGAAAAAGAGGAGCTGCAGGAGTATGCTATATCCTGTGGTTACCAGCCAAGAGTCATGCTCTTCGGTGGAATTAATGAAGAAGCCTTAGGATGTATTCGAGATCGAACTGGAGCAAAGATTATCAGCACTCTATCGAAGAGTGTTGGTTTTCCGAAGCTTGAAGCTGACATCAGCAGCTACCAACGACAGCATATCGTTGGTAGCTTATTCTATGCTAATTTCAAGGTAAAATTTTTCCCTCAACTTTTTATTGTTTTGCGATGAAGGTGATTTCTGATGAAGGTTATTTTGCACAAAGTATGCTACTAAGTAAAGCCTTGAGGATGCAATAGGACCTCGAAGATAAGAAAAATGAGGTTATAATTGGAGGCTTAGAAAATAAAATCAAAGATTATGAAGCTGCTCTTGAAAAGAAAGATTTTGTTCTTCAAACAATGGAGGGTTCATTGGCAGAAGCCCAAGCTAAAATTGCCAGATTAAACAGTGAACTCCTCCTAAAGTCCGAAAGCTTCGAGCAAGAGAGGAAGAATTTTAACATGAAGCTTGAAGCCGAAGTTGAAAAAGTTCGAATTTGTGGAAATCCTTGAAAGAGCTTCAGGATAAATGCTTAAACTTTGGCAACCGGTGCGTGCAACGGCTGAAGCAGGTTTTCAACTCAGTTGGTGCTAGTTCTAAAAAATTTGAACCTTCGGCTGAAGACCTGCCAAGCACCTTTGAACATATTGAGGGTGAAGTTGAGGCGCTTGACGAAGTTATAGCTGGGCATGGTGACTTCTGTGCCCTGCTAGCTTCTCGCGGCATAGCTGTAGCTTTCATGAAGATTGGTTGCATGCACGGGAAGATCGTAAACAGGCCAAACTTTAGCTTATTACCAGCAGACTTGACTGACATCCCTAGCCTCGTCCAAAGCATTGGAAATAGATTTATAACGCAAATTTGGCGAAACTTAGCTGGTGACGAAGCTCGAAGTCATCTCAAACCGGTATTAAACTTATACCTGTTGCTTACCTTCCTCTAAGATTTATATTTACCTTACACCGCTTTGTTATATACAGGATGACAAAGCCAAAAGTCAATGATTCAAAGCTTGATGGATACTGATGAAGCCGCTGCAAAAAAGCTCTAGAGAGATTTGAATTATCTTTGTAAAAGATATTGTAATTTAGGAATGAAAAGACTACTCTATAAATTTGTGCATACCTTGTAATATATTTTTACCTTTTTCATCCGTGTGTGAATTGCTTTGATGTGGACGAAACTTGTATCTTTTGAGCCGAAGGCGAAAAACACCTTCCCTTCTTTTCGTACACAATGAAGCATATATTTGCTTCTTTATACTCATCAAAGCCTTATCGTCAAAGACAAAGCATCTGTTTGTACTTTATGTTATGATGATGATGATCGAATGCCTAAATTAATGTGTATGAATGCAATGAATGATGTGATGAAATGTGCAAATGAATGTCCAGACACACGCATATGAAGCCACATCCGAACTCTGCATCTCCTTAGAAACATCTTTTCAGTCTTAAGCTCTGCATCCCCTTAGGAACGTATTTTGAGCTTCTTCACCGTTTATTTTTTGGTGTTCACCGTTTATTTTTCGGTGTAAGTTCTGCATCCCCTTAGGAACGTCTTTTAAACTTCTTCGCCTTCAATTTCGGCGGTATAAGTTCTGCATGCCCTTAGGAACGACTTTTGAACTTCTTTGCCTTATATTTCGGCAGTATTTGGCTCTGAATTCCCTTAGGAACAACTTTTAAGCAGAAAACTTACGCTGCGCTCCCTTAGGAACGACTTTTTGTAGCTTCGTCGTGCTCTGCATCCCCTTGGGGACGACTTTCGAGCTTCTCCCTGCTTATTTCTTTTTCTGCACTCGATGGTGCATGCCCAGATTTTACATTTTATATTCTTTTTAGGGGATTTGGCTCTCGTGGAGCTAAATAAGAAAGGAAAAAATTACAAGCTATGGCCCCATTAAAAACCTTTCTCCCCCTTTGGAAAGGAAAAGGGTGCCATAGAAAAAGTGAAAAAGATTACATCAAATTACACATAATATCGTCGAAGCTCATCCGTATTCCAAGATCTAAGGATGTCGTTGCCGTCCATGTCCTTCAATCTGTAAGAACCGGGCATCGACGAAGATACCACGAGAAAAGGTCCTTCCCACTTCAGTTGCAATTTGCCTACTGTGTTCGGATTGGCCACTCTCTGAAGCACCATTTTATTGTTTCGGCTTGATATTTATTGATGTTCTCCACAGCCTGAAGTCTAGTCCCTTCTATAGTATCTTTTGCAACGTGATAATCAGCTTCGTCTTCTGCCGAAGTGCTGTTCTTATTGACCCTGCTTTAGCTTCTTCTGGAGTTATAGCTTCGTCACCAAATAATAGTTTGAAGGGTGTGAATCCTGTTGATCTTGATATAGTTGTATTGTGGCTCCACACCACTTTAATCAACTCATCTGGCCACTTTCCTCTGGGCTGATTGAAGATTAGCTTCATTATTCCCGTCACAATAATGTCATTTGCTCTTTCCACCAGCCCGTTTGACTCCAGATGCCTAACTGATGCAAAATGAATCTTCGTGCCAATTTGGTCACAGAAATCCTTGAACGTTTTGGCATCAAACTGTGTTCCATTGTCCACAGTTATAGCCTTCGGTACGTCGAAGCAACAAACAATATTTTGCCAGAAGAATTTCTGGACTGTAACCGAAGTTATTGTAGCCAAAGGCTTCGCTTCAATCCACTTGGAAAATATTCTACGGCCACCACAACATATTTTAAATTGCCTTGCGCTGGTGGAAGTGGGCCTAACAAATCTAGGCCCCATCTTTGCAATGGCCAAGTAGGCTGTATTAGTTGGGTGAGAGATGAAGGTTGCTTCTGGTCTTTTGCACATTTTTGACAATTTTCACATTTCTGAACTAGCTCTGCTGCATCCGAAGCTGCCTTCGGCCAGTAAAAACCTTGTCTAAACACTTTTCCCAGCAAGGGCCTAGACCCAATATGAGATCCACAGAGACCTGCATGTATCTCCTTCATTAATTCAATACCTTCAGCTCTTGATAAACACTTAAGGAGTGGAGAACAAACTCCTTGTTTATACAGTTCCCCTTCTATTATTACATACGGTCTTGTCCTTGCTTCCATTCTCTTATTATAAGTTTAATCATCTAAAAGGAAATTACCTTGGAGGAAAGATATAATTTTAGTCCTCCAATCTTCACTATGTACTGGAGAAATTGCAAACACTGCTCTCTCCATGAGTTCAACCGAAGGTGCTTTTATTGTTTCAAAAAATACTTCCGAAGGTAGAGGGAGCCCCTGAGCCGCTGATTTGGCTAGCAGATCTGCATGCTCATTTTCACCTCTTGGAATATTCTTGACAGAAAAACCTTTGAAAGAGGCCTCCAACCTTCAAACTGTATCCAGATATTTTTTCAAGTTTCGGGTCTCTTGCCTTGCTACTCTTGTCTACATGGCCAGAAATGACTGGAGAATCAGTTTTCAGGATGGCCCTTCTTATTCCCATTGCCCATAGCTTTTGAAGCCCCAACAGAAGTGCTTCGTATTCAGCAATATTATTTGTACAACTAAAGTCAAGCCTGACTGCATAACATGTTCTGACCATCGAAGGTGCTACTAGGACAGTAGCCGCTCCTGCACCGAAGGTTCCCCAAGAACCATCGCAGAACATTGTCCAAGCTTCGGTGTCTTTGTTTATTTCTTCTTCTTGAGCCCCTGGCATCCAATCAGCGATGAAGTCTGCTAACGCCTGGGACTGAATCGAGGATCTATGCACATAGTCAATAGTGAATTCGTTAAGCTCCACAGCCCATTTTCTAATCCTTCCAGTAGCTTCTATGTTCCTCATTATGTCCTTCAGAGGCTGTGACGAAGGAACAATTATGTGATATGCTTGAAAATAATGACGAAGCTTCCTAGAGGCCATTAGCACAGCATACAACACCTTTTCTAGCTCTGTGTAATTTTTCTTTGATGAACTTAAAACTTCAGAGATGAAGTATACTGGAGACTGCTTTTTGACTTGGCCATCTAACTTCTCCTGCACAAGTGCTGCACTAACTGCAGAGTGCGAAGCTGCCACATATAAGAGCAATGGAGCCCCTCGCGAAGGTGGAGTTAGTGTTGTTAAATCAATCAAGTATTGCTTCAACTCTTCGAAGGCTTTTTGCTGAGCCGGGCCCCATTGAAAAACTTTGGCTGACTTCAGTATTTCAAAGAATGACAGATTTCTTTCTACTGACCTGGATATAAATCTGTTTAATGATGCTAATCTACCTGCCAGCCGTTGAGCCCCTTTATTTGTGCTTGGCGGCTCCATCCGAAGGATAGCTTCAATCTTGCTTGGATTGGCTTCAATTCCCTTCGTTGATACTAGACAGCCAAGGAACTTGCCCTTTCACCCCAAAAACGCACTTTTCTGGATTTAACTTCAGGCCAGCTTGCCTAAAATTGGCAAATGTCTCTTGCAAATCGGCAATATGATTTTCTTGTTTCATGCTTTTGACTATGATATCATCAACATAGGTCAGCACATTCCTACCTATTTGAGAATGAAGGACCCTGGCTATCATTCTACTGAAGCTTCCTCCAGCATTTTTAAGCCCCTCAGGCATCCGAAGATAACAATATATGCCACTGGGGGTTATGAAACTAGTCTTCGGCTCATCCTCCTTCTTCATCCAAATTTGGTGGTAGCCTGAGTAACAGTCTAGCAGACTCATGAGCTCTGAAGAAGCTGTTGTATCTACTAGAGAGTCTATTCTTGGCAATGGGAACTCGTCCTTTGGACAAGCCTTGTTGAGATCTGTAAAATCAATGCACATTCTCCATTTGTCATTGGCCTTTTTCACCATCACAGTGTTAGCTAGCCATTTTGGGTATTTGACCTCTCTGATAACACCAGCACTAAGAAGTCTCTTCACTTCGTTCTGAGCACCTTCATCTTTATCTTCAGACATTTTCCAAAGCCTTTGCTTTCTTGGTCTGAAGGATGGATCCACATTGAGTGAATGTTCAATGACATCTCTGTTGACACCACAGAGATCATTAGCTGACCAAGCAAAGACATCTTTGTTATTGAATAAAAATCTCAGCAAAGTCTTCTCTTGCTCCTCAGATAGCTGAGATCCCCAGCAATACCCTTTGTTCTGCTATGCCTTCACATAGGAGCATAGGCTTCGGCTGATCTCCCGAAGTAGCCTTCTCTCTTTTGTGTTTATAATGCTGACAGGCTTCGGCTTCATCTATATTATGAATTGCCTTTGAATCTGTCCAGTTTCCTTCAGCCCTTCTGGCAGCTTCTTGACTCCCATGGACAGCAATGGGCCCTTGCTCCGAAGGTATTTTCATACATAAGAATGCTGGATGGAGTATAGCTTCAAAAGCATTGAGTGTCCCTCAGCCAATGATTGCATTGTATGGGTACTCCATGTCAACAATGTCAAAAACAACTTGTTCAGTTCTTGTATTGTGGACATAGCCGAAGGTAACTGGCATTGTAATTTTGCCAAGTGCCACAATCTGCCTTCCTCCGAAGCCACAAAGAGGGTGTGTAGCATCATGAATCTTGTCTTCTAGCTCTTGCATCTGTCTGAAGGCCTTAGCAAATATGATATCCGTTGCACTGCCTGTGTCAACCAGAACATTATGGACTAGAAACCCCTTGATGACACAAGATATGACCATAGCATCATTGTGGGGGTAATCCTTGAGCTGAAGATCCTCCTGGGAGAAGGTGATTGGAATATGGGACCATTTGGACTTGATGAAGGGTCCCTGCACCCCAACATGCTGCACCCTTCTCTGCGCTTCTTTCTTCTGTTTCTTGCTGGCTGGCTCTGAGCTTGAACCACCTGTTATCGGGAGCACTAGCTTCGTAGCCGAAGGTGCTATAACTTGGTTGTTGAATGAAGCCATCAGCTTAAAAGTGGAAGTGAGTTCACCGGAGGTGGGCGCCAATGTTGGGGACTTATTCTCAAATGCTATGAATTAAGAACAAGGCAACATAAAAAGAAGTTAATGGTTAATGGCCTTCGCCCTTCGAAGCATTATTTCCCTTAGGATATAATGATCTTTGGACAAAGGTCATGAAGGACATACCTTCATCATCACAGTTCATATTGATGAAAGAAGAAGCATACTAAACATGAGAAGTAGCATGAATAATTATATGAGACTTTATTTATATGTCCTTATTATATAATAAAAAATGAATAAGGACAATATCAAATTACATTTGTACCTTCGGCTTGACAAAAGGCAAGAGTACAAACGTGACGCGCGAGCGAATACCAGTCAGCATGAATAGTACAGGGGTACTGTTCACCTATTTATAGGTACGAGACGCAGCCCGGTCGAAATTACATTTATGTCCTTTACAACTAGTTACAATCATGGCATCAATTATCATGGGCCAATTGGTCTTTTCCTCTTTAAGTTGGTGCAGTCCTTCGTATCAAGGCACGTCGTTATGCCGAAGCTCCCTGGAAAGTAGCTTTAGTGTGTACCTTCGCGCTATGTTTGCTTCTGTGCTGATCTTCCGAAGGTGTTTCTTCTTAAAGGACCTTCGGCGACGAAGCAGACCCCAACACCATTTAAAAATGCACTTTTTACATCCATTTGATATAATTTAACATTATTGTTGGATGCATATGCAAGAAGGATACAGATGGCTTTAAGTTGAGCAACCAGTGCAAAGGTCTCTCCAAAATCCAATCCTTCAACTTGAGAGAACCCCTTTGCAACTAGCCTTGCCTTGTTCTGCATGATTACTCCTTGGCCCTCTTGCTTGTTTCTAATCACCCACTTTGTTCCAGTGGTTCTTCCATTTTGTGGAGGCTCTTCAAGGGTCCAAACTTGATTTTGGATGAAGTTGTTTAGTTCTTCATGCATGATGTTCACCCAATCTGGATCCTGTAGTGCCACATAAGTACAAGTAGGATCAAAACAAGAAACAAAGGCATTATGTTCAACAAATGAAACAATTTTTTGTGAACGAGTAATAACCCCTTTTTAAGGACTCCCAATAATGAGATCTTGTGGATGTGATTGTAATAGCGATGAATTTTCTTTGTGAACCACTTGGAGAGGAGGTTATGGAACATCAACATCTTCGGCTTGTACCATTACATGTTCTTGATAGACAAATGTGTCCTCATTTGCATGCCTCTCATTTTTCTCATTATCTTGTGGTACATTTGATGAAGAGAGCATGTCGATGACTTGCACCTCATCTTCATCTTCTTTTGGCTTGATGGCTACAATTGTCATATTTTTCATAGCCTTCCTGAGTGGTTCATCACCAACATCATCAAGATTTTCAAGTGCTCCTTGGGAGCTGTTGGGGACTTGTTCTCAAATGCTATGAGTTAAGAACAAGGCAACACAAAATGTTAAATGTTAATGTCCTTCGTCCTTCGAAGCATTATTTCCCTTAGGATATAATGATTTTCAGACGAAGGTTATAAGGGACATACCTTCATAAATAAGACATATATAAACAGAGAATGAAGTTTATGAAATATAAGGGACAACATAAACAATCGCATAGCTTTATCAATTCATTCTCATTTTATTATTATGGAGAAATAAAAACAATACTGAATTACAAATGTACCTTCGACTTGACAAAAGATAAAAGTACAAGTGTGACGCACGAGCAAGTACAAGTCAGCGTGAACAGTACAGGGGTATTGTTCATCTATTTATAGGCACAGGACACAGCCTGTGAGAAATTACAGTTATGCCCTTTGCATTTACTATTGACTTATAGAAAAATCTATGAGGACTGGATAGCCTTTTCTCCTTTAAGTCGGTTCCTTTTTCCGCGATTGAGCCAAAGCTCCCTTTCGCATAGCTTCAGAGCAACGGCAACCTTCGTCACGATCATGCCCTTCTCATCATATATGCTTTTAATCCTGAATCCGAAGGTACCTGTCTATAAACCATACTTGGAAGACATTGTTAAATTACGTTTTTGAGGACCTTCGGAGGATGAAGGCCCCCAACAGGAGCCGTTAGTCTCATCAAACTTCATATCATATGTTTATTCCACCAAGCCAGTGGCGTTGTTGAATACTCGATATGCTTTGCATTTTGATGAATAACCAAGTAAGAAACCAATATCACATCTTCTTTGAAACTTCCCTAGGTGATGACGTTTCTTATAGATGTAGCATTTGTATCCAAACACCCGGAAGAATGAGACATCTTGATTTTTCCAATTTAGCAGTTCATAGGGAGTCTTCTCAAGTAGCCGGTGAGGAAACAACCTGTTTGACGCATAACATGCAGTATTGACAGAGTCATCCTAAAACCTCTTTGGTGTGTTATACTCATTTATCACTGTCCTTGCAATAGTGATCAATGTTCTATTCTTCCTTTCTACAACTCCATTTTGTTGAAGTGTATATATTGCAGATACTTCATGTTTGATCCCAATTTCATCACAATATTCGATCATATATGTTGGTGTTGTCAAACTATTTCTCATTGTCACTCCTGATTTTCTTGATTATGCATTCAAATTCATTTTGTGCTTTCTTAGCAAACTTCTTGAAAATTGATGCAACCTTATACTTTTCTTAAAATAAGAACACCCAAGTGTATTTGGAATAATCGTCAACAATGACCAGGCAGTAGAGATTGCCACCAGCACTAGCATAAGTTGTTGGTCCAAATAAATCCATGTGAAGTAGCTCTAGTGGCCTAGATGTTGACATGAATGCTTTTGTAGGATGAGTGTTAGCAACTTATTTTGCAGCTTGGCATGCACTACAAAGCTTGTCCTTTTCAAATACAACATCCTTCAAACCTCTAACCATGTCTTTCTTCATAATTGTCTTGAGTGTGCTCATTCCAACATGTGCAAGCCTTCTATGTCATAGCCATCCAAGAGATGCTTTGATAAATAGGCAAGTCCTTAGGTTAGTATCTTCAGAAGAGAAATCCAGTAAATATAGGTTTCTATATCTAAATCCTTTGAATAGGACTGACTCATCATCCATTTTAGATACAACAACCTCTGATGGAGTGAATAAGCATTGAAGACCAAAATCACACAGCTAACTCACTGATAGCAAGTTGAAACTCAATGGAGCAACCAAGAGAACATTTGAGTTTGAAAGATCATTTGATATAGCCACCTTGCCGAGCCCTTGAACTTTTACTTTTGAATTATCTCCAAATGTGATTTTGTCTTCTTCATCAACATCTTCATCTAGTGAGGTGAACATCTATGGGTTACCAGTCATGTGTTGAGTACAACCACTGTCAATTACCCAATGGCTCCCACCGATCTTGTAGTTCACCTACATGCACAAAGGAATCAAGCTTCAATCTTGGGCACCCTATCTTGCATAAGGTCCATAACTTTCTCAATTAAAGACTTTATAACCCAAATCTATTTAGGCCTACTCTTGTTTGGTGGACCTAAAAAATATTACTTTCACCTTCCCATTTGCAACTTTTCTAAGTACATAGTGAGAGTTGAATGCAAAAGGTCTTGAATGCTTTGGCAAGGGAGTTGGTGGTGTGGCTTTGCAGTTGTGAGTAAAGTGTCCTTCTTTTCCACACTCATAGGATTTGATGGGCTTATGATTTTGCTTAGCCTTGTTTTGGTTTGTTGCTTTCTTTTGCACAATAGAATTGTATCCAATACTAATCTTGTTATTTTTCTTGTCTGTGTTCATGAGGAACTCATTTTAGAGGTATTGGCCCTTGTTGAATTTTTGCACGCTAGTGGCAAGGTGATCTTTCTCAAGCTTAAGCTTTTTGATCTCTTCCCTAAGCCTCTCATTGTCAATCACCAACTCATTATCAAAATCTTTGCATTCTATGGCAATTTTCCCTTAGTGGTTGCATCACTCAAGTATTTATTTAATTTCTTGTTCTCTAGTGACATGAATTCAAGTTTATCAACAAAATCTCCATGAAGGCTAGATTGGTCAACATTGCTCAATATCACATAAGGTTGCTACATCAAACTTAACAACGAGGTTGATAGCCTCATGTGTATCACAAGATAAAAGCTCATATGCAACAAGAAGATTATCATGCTCAATTTTAATTTTTGTGTAATCTTATTTTATCTTGACAAGCCTATCATTTAGCTCCCTATTTGCTTCATTCAATTTTTCACACTTTTCTTTAGCATCTTTAAGGGAGACCTTAAGCTCATTTCTATTAGATGACATAGTTTTGTTTTCTTCCTTCATTTTATCACTAGCTTTAACAACCATGTCATACTTAGCAGTTAAGAGCTCATTTTCATCTTTTAGCTTGTCACATTTTGCTTTAGATTTTCTAATGATTTCAGTATATTCCTTAAGCAAATCAGCTAGCTCATTATAGGCAGGGGAAGCATATTCATCATCACTATCACTATCACAATCAACCTTACTAGTAACATCATTTTGTGCCTTCCGTTTACCTTTAGCCATAAGGCATAGGTGCGTAGTGGATGAAGGTGATGGTGGTGGTGAAGAGAAATCCATGGTGGCGACGGCGACCTTTTCATCATCTTGAGGAAGAGCTGCTTGTGGATTCAATGTCGGTGAGCTAATCACCAACAATGTATGCTTTCCCACCCTTTATTTTGTGGAACCTCTTTTGTTTGCCGTCCTTTTTCTTGAAAAACTTTTTTCCTTCTTCTCGTCTACACTTTCATCATATTTCTTGTCCTTGAATTTATTTTTTTAGGCTTTGTGCATTGATAAGCAAGATGGCCAAGCTCTCCACAATTATAGCGATTCATCTCTGAGATGGGCTTTCTTTTGCTACTATAGAAAAACTTCTTTCTGGAATCAAATTTGATGTCTTCTCGGTTTAGTTTATTCAACATTTTTGTTGTCTTTTTCACTATCAAAGTAATATAGGTCATCATCACTTGAAGACTCTTCTTCAACTAGAATTTTGGTCTTGCCCTTCTTCTCTTGAATAGTTTCAAGTGCCAAATCTTTCTTCTTGAAAGAAAACACATCTTTGTCGTTGGTGTACATGTATATTTTATGGGCATTGAATTTTTTTCAGTTGGTAAAAAAAAGGTTTAGGGCTAGTTGGAAACCTCATTTTTGCATGAGGTTCTTATTTTGTCGAGTAAAATTAGTTCATTTTACCTTGAAAAAATAATAATCCCTTAGAAAAATAGAGTTCACAAACTAGCCCTTATCGTATCGTGGGACCCACATGACATGGCACACCTGTACTCAAAGACACCGATGACTAGGTCACTAGGCTCAATCGATGTTCCGAATAAAGTGAACCAAACCAAGGATCGATCGATTCGCCAATAATTCAGCACATCGATCTCCCGTCCATGCCGCACTCACTCATGCAGCCGACGACGGGATGTTTCACGATGGGCTAGCAGCAGGCTATAGCACAGCCTGACGGCGACATTCTGCCAGAAATAATTGAATTCGACATTTTCATATTTCAGATAGCACCAAACAACACGTTCCACGTTAGGTTTTTGAATCCGTTCGCCACTCATTGTTCTCCTGGACTATATACATCCATTTTTGCAGGCTGGAGACAACGCCAGCTCAGCGCCTAGATAAAGGCGACCAAGCTTGCCACGTAACATCCGTCACTGGCCGGTACTAGGATGCCGCTGTCGTCGTTTCATTAATCATTATTAACACAAACAACAACTTCGTCGTCGTCGCTAAGGTAAACACTGCCGCCATAAAACGCGTAGGGGTTCTCGACCATCTCTTCCAGAGTTAGCCTCCCGTCATGATCTTTGTCTGCCTGCATTACGATGTGAAGCAAATCGTACATGTTAGTTGTTATCATATCCAGGAAAAGCGGCATGTCACATGGATACTTAAAAGAGGAAGTTGCTAAGATAAGATTGTTCTTTTGGTTGACCATATTCAAATTGGCCACAAGAATATCAAACAGCCATAGAGAACACGAACACAAGGAAAAAGATGTAGTTACGGGACACTAGTACAATTTGGCTCTATACAAGCGGTAGGTTTTTTACATCACAGGCGGTTTGGTTAGAAAACCGCATGTGATGTCCCAGGCGGTTCGGTACGCCTGTGATGTATTAGTATCACAAGCGGTTTTTGTTTAGGACCGCCTGTGATGCTCTATTCTTTTCACAAACGGACCCTAAGAAAAAACCGCTTGTGATTGTGAAAATATGAAAATACAAATACAATTTAAATGAATTAATATTTTAATTTTTAACAGAAATATGAAAATACAATTTAAATGAATTAATATTTTAATTTTTAACAAAATATTGTATTCTTATCAATTTTCTTTTCCACACGCTTGATTCTCTCTGGACCGTTAAAGACGAACATCTCTTCATACTTATTGTATTCCTCATCTTGGTCTCCCACATTCTGAACTCCAACAATTCTTTGCTTTCCAGAAATAACTACATGCATCTTCTCATCTGCTGGATCGAGTACATAGAATACTTGTGCAACACATTCGGCGAGAACCCACGGGTCATCTTTATATCCTACTTTCTTTAAGTCTACCATTGTGAGTCCGTAGTTATCCACTATCACCCCCACGGGATGTTGTACCCATTGGCACTTAAATAAGGGTATTTTCATGCTTGGGCCATAATCAAGTTCCCATATTTCCTCAATGAATCCAAAATATGTGGTCTTCTGTCCATGTAGGTCAAAAGCATCAATACGAACACCGCTATTTTATGCAACACTTTTCATGTCTTTTGATTTAGTGTAGAATGTGTACCCATTGATGTCATATGCTTGCCATGATGTCACAAAACACGATGGCCCAGAAGCCAAATTCTTCATTGTTTTCTCTTCCAAAGAGTCTCCGAATGGGATGTTTTTGTCCATTAACCATTCGCTGAAACGATGTTTGTGCTCCCTCATGATCTAGTCCTCTGTGCGGTTCTAATTTTTCTTTACAAAGCTCATCCAGGTGTTCCTCTATGTAAGGCTCGGCTATCGTGAGATGTTGTAGTACACTACCATGAGCACAATGTACTAGCTTGTAATCCTCAACGCGAAAAGTTTTCTTGCCCATTCTCCCTCTCCCACATAGTTTACCCTCATATTTAGGTACAGGCACACCTATCATTGTTCCGTCACTGATGTAATCTATACAGCTCTCAATCACTTCTTCTGTAGTGTATCCCTCCATGATTGAACCCTCTGGGTGAGCGCGATTTCGCACATAACCTTTTAATACTCCCAGGTATCGCTCCAACTGAAACATATGATGTAAATATAGTGGCCCTAATATTTTTATCTGATCCACGAGATGTATGATTAGGTGTACTTGCATATCAAAAAATGATGGAGGAAAACACATTTCAAGCTTGCACATAGTCTCGATGATGTATGCCTTTAGATAGTCCAAGTCTTCTAAAGCTATTACTTTTTGTGAAACCGCATTGAAAAAGTAACACAAGCGTGTGATGACAACTTTGACATGCTCTGTTTCGAGGGCTCTTACCGCAATTGGGAGGAACACCGTCATCATCACATGGCAATCATGAGAGTTGTAGCCAAATAGAGACAAGTCCTTCATCCTGACTAGTTTGCTGATATTGGGTGAGAAACCTGTGGGCACTTTGACCCCACGCAAACATTTGCAAATCTTTGTTCTCTCCTCAACTGACAAGTTGTAGCTAGCTGGGGGGGAGGTAAGGCTTCCCTTTGCCACTATCCACTGGATGAAGTTCCGGTCTGATTTGAAGATCTACTAGATCATTGCGTGATTTAAGTCCATCCTTTGTCTTACTCGGCATGCCCAGCAAGGTTCCAATGATGCTGTCAAAAACATTTTTTGTTACATGCATCAAATCAATGCCGTGGCAAATTTCCATATCCTTCCAGTATGGGAGGTACTTGAAAAAAATTGATTGCTTCTTGAAAGTTGTGTAAGTTGAAGGGTCAGTTCTCTTTCTCTTTTCTCCTTTGTTTTTCCCTTTCCGAATACAACATGAATGTTATTTACAATTTCAAAAACAAGTTTCCCACTATAAGGCTTTGGTGCACCTTCACTTTCCAGTTCATTGTTAAATTCCTCTTTCATCTTTTGGTACTTATGCTGCTTCATCAAGAACCGTCTGTGTCCCATGAACACCAACTTCTTGGATGATTTAAGGTACATGGAAGCAGTTCCATCGACGCACACTACACAACCATTCTTTCCTTTAGTCTTTTGCCCTGATAGTGTGGCGCCACCGGGAGAATCATGGATGGTAATAAATATAATTGCTCTTAAGTTGAAATACTCATGGCAATACTCATCCCATATTTTAACTCCTTCATTCTAGAGCTTTGTCATATCTTCCATAAGAGGTTCTAGGAACACATCAATATCAACACCAGCTGATTTCGGACCTTGAATAAGAATAGTCAACATAATGTACTTTCTTTTGTGACACAGCCATGATGGAAGGTTGTACATCGTTAAAGTCATGGGCCAGGTGCTATGTACACTTCTTTTTTCACCAAATGGATTCATTCCTTCTATACCCAAAGCAAATCTTACATTATTTCTGGTTTCTTTGGCAAACTCAGGATACATAAGATCGAAATTTTTCCATTGTGATGAATCAGCAGGGTGTCAAATCTGTTTGTTATTCTGCTTGCGATTTTCAGCATGCCAACGCATAAGCTCAGCCTCCCTAGGATTTGAGAACAAACATTTTAAGCGATCAATTACTGGAAGATACCACATCACCAAAGCTGGGATCTTTGACTTCTTTTTCCCATCCATGTCATCAAAAGTGTCATCGTCACTTTTAGGTCCAATAGTGGATTTCTTGTTTTTATTTTTCTTCGGGAATTCTTTTACACAGTCTTGATTGTAGCTCTTCTTGTATCGACTGACATTGCAAACTGGGCATCTTGATGCGTTCTCAAAATCGCCACGATATAGAATACAATGGTTCGGACATGCATGAATTTTTTGCACACCCAGAGCTATGGGAGATATAAGCTTCTTCGCTTTATAAGTGCTTGTTGGTAGTTTGTTGGGTTTTGGTAGTAATTGGGACATAAAATTCAAAAGATCTGTGAAGCTAGTATCAGATCATCCGGCGCTAGCCTTCAACTTAAGAAGTTCTAGAACTGTACGCAGTGTAGTAAACTCTTTGTCACAACCCTTTGATTCATCATATAAAGGTTCTTTTGAGGCACTTCCGAGTCCCTCCATTTTAGATAGCCCTTTCTGCGATCCCACAGAACTCAACATTTCTGGTTCCATATGGCGCAACATCTCTTCGCAATCAAATTCTTCAAAATCTTGATTAGCATCCATATTATCCACTTTACCATCAACTTTAAGATCTAAAATTCTGACAACTCTCTCGTCATTACCAGGCACTTCACACGGATCCAACTCACCATGTTCTGACCATATCGTGTAATTGTTTTTAAACCCTCTCTTTAGCAGATGTGATTGGATTACTCCTGTATCTCTCCAAGCTATCTTATTATCACAATCGATGCACGGACATAATATCTCCTTGCTCTTTCGCAAATTCGCGTGCTTGTTGGCCGCTTCAATAAAGCTTCTCAAATTTCGAATGTACGACGGATGTGGTCTTGGCACATTGTACATCCAACTTCGGTCCATTACCTATCCCTATATTGATTAACATCAATAAAATAATTAATTAATTGAATTCATCCATAAAACATGAAACGAATTGATGTGCACGAAAATGAAACAAACATTGTAGCAATAGGTACCTTGAGGTGAGACAACTGTGTTTCTAAATAATCTTTAAACTAGATCAACTATTACAAGTCCAAATCTTGGAATTCCAAAGCTTTTCTTCAAATCCGGTCTATATTACAAAATTGAGGCAAAAAATCGCATCAAAATGAGAAAGAAAACAAACGGAGATCATATATATGCATAAACTATTGAAATCAATCAATAAATTCAAAAACAAAACCTTCTCCCTGTAGATCTCAAAAAACACTTGCCGCCGCTACAGTGCTGCGACTGTTCTGGGAGTTAGGGTTCTGGAACCCGTGGGCTAGTCCTTTTATAGTGTACACACATCGCAGGCGGATTTTAAAAAAAACCGCCTGTGATATATAACATCACAGGCGGTTTTTGATTCCGACTGCCTGTGAAGTTAATCTATCACATGCGGTTTTTTATTCCGACCACCTGTGAAGTTAATCTATCACAGGCGGTCGGAATAAAAAACCGCCTGTGATGTTATCTATCACAGGCGGTTTTTCTAAATATCCGCCTGTGATTGTTTACAATATAAAAGGCTTGTTGGTCGGCATGAACCCTAACTCTTCCCACCCGAGCTGACACATTACGCCGCCAGGCTGCCGCCGTCCCCGTCTCTGTCCCCGAGCCCAACGTCGTTGTCCCCGAGCCCAACGCTTCTTCGTGGGGTGCGCGGTGCACGAGCTGTGAGTGCCCGCCACGCCGTCGCCGAGCCCAAGCCCAAGCGCCGCTGTCTCCGAGCTGGGCGCCCGCGACGCTGCCGTCCCCGAGCCCAACGCCACCGCGCACCGCCACCACCTCCTCCTCTAGGTACGCACACATGCACACACCACGAAGAAGCGCCCGCCACGCCGTCGCCGAGCCCAAGCCCAAGCCCAAGCGCCGCCGTCTCCGAGCTGGATGTCTAGGGTTGTATGCTTGTGTTTGCCACATGGGGACTGGGGATTATTGATCTGGAGCTATGCCTGTGGCTGCCTCTGTTAGATATTTACCTCTGCTTGAAACTAAATTGCCATTGTGCTGCTCGGGGGATCACAGATACTGGTTTTCGCTAAAGCAGTTGGCATCTATAGGTCTCTCTCAGACGATGCCCTTGGCTTGTATCGACTTTTCTGCTTTATTGGTAAAGGATTGCTAGCTATTGGTTCTTTTTTTCTTAGTATGTTCTGATTTGGCACCAAAATGGGCCATTAGTTTCCTTAAGTAGAGTTGGTTAAGTTAGAGAAGATTAGCTTATGAACAGAGAGATGAAGATTAGCTTAGCTTAGCTCCGGCTAGCTAAGCGCAATATAAAGGGGGTTTTGGGGCTGGCATTCCTAAGCCAATGCATTAGCCTCAACCAAAAACCATAGCCCCACAACCCAAGGATCACCGATCGATCGCTTGAGCTTGTAGTGTCTGGAATCCCGTGACAATGATGACAATGGTATTTAACTTTTCTACATGAAGTAGGGATCATACTCCACATATTAATTACCAGAGAGCTCCAAATGTGGGTCTCATACTCCATATATTAATCACTAGCCACCTGACAGTCCAACCTTTGAGCAGCTGTTACTTCACTTTTTATGTGCGATCATGTCCATCATCCTATCATAAAGTTGTTCACCATTAGGTGGTCTTGAATTCCTCTATATACTCTACATCCTAAAACCTCATGGATTAGGTACAAATGGGCTCCAAAAACAGCTCAAAATACTGAAACTCATGTTCAGACTACTGTTTTAATTCTGAAAACTGGAAAATCTGTCAATAGGGAGATCATAATCTGCTTATAGATACTCAACCACCCTAAGTGCTTCACCACTTCTAATCCACATATCAAAAGCAACTTCTCCATCCTTTTAAAGCAAAGTTACTCATTAATCTTAAATAGGGAGATCATAATCTGTTGCTACCCTCTTTTTGCCATATAAGCCACATCCTTGTTTTCCCTCTGATCCCTGCCTTTGTTGCGATCTCAATTTTGATTGTGAGACTTGGTCATTTTCAGTTTCAGAGATGGAAAAAGAGACACTTGACATGGTTGAGAGCTCAGCTCGAGTCATTGAGACACATGTCGACATCATTCGCAGTCTAGTGACTGATGGGGTTGTGGATACTAGTGAACCGGAATCAGTGTACACACTTAAGACCACTTTGTTTCAAATTGGATATGTATGCGACATGCTTGAGAAGTGTGCTCTGTCCATCAAAAAGTATGTTGACTCCAAGAGGGCTAAAATTATTCAAGATGAAGCCCTGCAATATGCTGAAGATGATGAAGCTGCAGATGATTTGGAGGAACTCCCAAGCCCAGATCTCCTTACTCAAGCCGACATATTGGAAAAATATTTTGGAATTGAGTATGATAGCGACCAGTCAAGGGGTTGATGATGTTTAGTCCTAAACAACACGATATGAGTATCGTAGGTTTCACTCTTAGAGATAATGTATTTTGTATGAACCTCTTAGAGAGTGTCAAGTCAATGAACTATCTTCGAGTACTATTGGGAAGTGGATCTCTTTGATGTATTTGTTTTCCCTAGTGATATCGATGGTGTCGAGTAGCACCAAATTTGGACTTGTGTCCATATCTATAGATGCTAGTAGTGATATCGATGGTGCCGAGTAGCACCAAATTTGGACTTGTGTCCATATCTATAGATGCTAGTAGTGATATCGATGGTGCCGAGTAGCACCAAATTTGGACTTGTGTCCAAATCTTGACTACCTCATCCCTATTCTCTGTTTGGGACTTATATGGAGAATGGCATCGACTGAATGCCTGAATCGGGTCGGGAAGCACGGAGCAGATAGAAGTGCACTTTTCAAATGAAGAGAAGAAAGAGGATGCATGTTCTACACGAAACACGGAGGATGCTCTGATGCCTGAATCATCCGTTTCACATAAGCGGAAACGAGGACGACGAGGTCCCAATCAGATGAAAGAAGGTGCAGTTATGTACGTAACAAAACTAAATGCAGAGGGGTTTCCTGAAGAACCACTTGACGTGGTTACAAAGTTTCGAAATTCCTGCGGGTCTACTGTTAGAGATATAGTGCCAATCACACTTCAAAAATGGAAGGATTTAGATGAAGACACCCGCAATAAGCTATGGGCTAAGTTGTCTGAGTCATTCAAGTTCCCAAAAGGCACAGAGGATGCAGTAAGGAAGTTGATGCTCTCTGCTATGGCCAAGATGTTTCGTGGGTGGAAGGCCGAGATGAATAGGGAATTTGTTAAGAAGAATAAGGTTCCTCCGCCCAAGAAAATGGGGAAAATCACTCAAGCTCAGTGGGAGGAATTTGTTCGTCAGAAGACTGAACTGAAGGCCATAGAACTGGGCGAAACTAATTCTCAGAGAGCGAAGATGAACAAACACCCCCATCGCCTGGGGTCAACCGGATATCACCATAAAGTTGTGCAGTGGAACAGGATAATCGAAGAAGCTATAGCTAACGGCACTTTGGACCCAATATTAAAAGATATCGATGAGCGAGCTATTCGTTGGATCTTAGGTCAGGCAGGTTTGAGTGAGGACGGCAAACTTTTGCATCCAGAATTGGTAGGCGAAGTTTCGACAAAAATTCAAGAATATGCAGATAAGAGAAAGAAGGGCGAATTTAAGCCTCAAAGGGAGAATGACATACTAACTACAGCACTAGGCAATCCTGAGCACACTGGATGGGCTCGGGGAATCTCTTCTAAGATTTCCTGGAGAGAGGCGTTTCCAGAGTATGCGTCGTCACATAGGAAACACGAGAAGTCGAAAAGGACCCTTGAAGAGACTATTGATGAAAGGGTACAAAAGGCTATTAATGACGTGATAAACAAAATGAAGAAAACAGAATGCATATCATTTGAACTCAAGCCAGGCCACATGAGTCCACCTATAGTCCCTAGCAGCGTAGGATCTGTGCAAGACTTCACCAAGTACCCTGTAGACGATATTGTTGAGGACAAGCCTTGCTTTCTTCATATTCCAATCAATCGATCTGGGACAAAAACAAAACAAGCTGCTACTGGTTTGGTAAAACCAGGACTTGTTAACTACAAGGATAATCCTGTCCCGCCACACTTTGCTGTGGTCCAAGTTCTAGAGATCACAGACAGTGGTTGTGAAGATTGGGAGATAGACTTTCCAGTTGAGGGGATCATAACTTTGCAGGAGGCAATGAACGAGTTGGTCCTTTGGCATCGACGCAACATCAAGTTGGGTGATGAGCCGATCTTAAGCCGTGTAACGCGTCATAAGTCACCAACGCCGAATTCAACACCAATGCAACAGAAAGATAGTTCGATCATTCCATACCCCATGGTGCAGGAAAATATGACACCGACCTCCACAAAAATCGTTGAAACTTTCATATCACCTCTTGCGAAGGAACTCGACGAGGGGGACGTAGACAAAATTGTTCCTCAGAATGTCGACACAAACATCAAAAAGGAAGTAAAGGTTGACACCAATGTTGAAGGGCCAACTATTTCAAAGAAAATTCATCAGCGAATCGCCACTGACGATGTCAAGAAACCGTCAGAATCAGTGGCACGCTACCTGCATAAATTGCGGAGTGTTATGACAAATCAATCAAAAGCGGAATCAGCATCTCATGGAGTACGCACACGGTCCCAAATAGACAATTTCGAAGTATGGGAAGAAGATGGAATGATTCATACTCGAGAATCATTACGTCTTAAAACCAATATCTCTATATACAAGGAGGATGTTCCTCCTAAATTTGTGAATGGGAGGCCGTTCTTGACGACGGTGCAACTTTCTAAGTTGTCGACTCCGGAGATTAGAATGCATGAGTGGTACATGGTGGCTAGCAACAAATACAAACTCGAGGACTTCACATTTGTTGTGCCAGAAGATGCATTTTGGAGCAATGATAATATAGATCCTGTGCGGCATTTATTCTTTGACGATCTCTGGTCGTTGTACCACCGACAAAGGATGGAAACCAACTACTTAACCCTCTTTTGCTTGTAAGTACCTCTAAACTTTCATATTTGTTAGTTTTGTACACGCACACATAAACGAGAGTCTAACGATTAACACTTTTACACGTAGGATGCAATACATGGATGATAAGAAGAAACAACTTAAGACAGGGTTTCTTGACCCGTTGATGATATCCCAAGCTCGCTACAAAGAAGTTGCTCGGAGACATGGAGAAGAATACAAAGACTTAGATGATGCTGAATTTGAGAAAGCCGTCAAACAGAATCAGAGAAAGAAAATGAAGGTAATGGCGGCATACATTGGACGAGCCATGTATAATCATGTACAACATGGCAAGGACTTAATAATAGCTCCGCACCACTTTAAGTAAGTTCTCGACATGGTTTTGAACTATAAATTATGGCTATCGTGATCTTAACATGTGTTTTCGTCTATGTCTATATAGTGACCACTACATTTGTATCATGATCTTTCCAAAGCATGGTAAAGTCGTGGTCTTCGACTCACTGAGAATGGAAAAGGCTATGTATAATGACTTCTTGAAGATTTTAGATAAGTATGATTATTATTGCACACTTGTACTTATTACAACTTAACAAATGTATTCTTAATCTCACAATGCTTTTCTTATATGCAGTGCATACCGTTTTTATTGGAAAGGTCTTGGCGGCGAACATCCAGAGGACAAGCCTAATTTGTCAATATCATTATTTCCATATGGTGACAAACAACCTCCGGGTACTGTCCTGTGCAGTTATTATGTATGCGAATGGTGTCGTGTCACCTTCCATTACATGGTCAATCGTGAGGATGTAAGTTCGCTATCATTGTCTATGTTGCAATTTTTATGTTATATTGTTGCTCATCACATTACTCTTAGTACTACTTGCTTTTTGCTTTCATTGCAGGTTCCTAAATCCAAGATCAATGCTGAATGGTTAGAAAGAGATATGGTTTCCGTCGGCGTGGCTAAGGTTGTAAAAGACTTGCTTTACTTTATGCGTCGTGAAGTTCTTCATCAACAAGGGCTATTCTACAATACAAATGAAAATTTGCAACAATTCCCAGAACTAAGTTTGTACACGATATCACACAGTGTTTAAATGTTTAGTTAGGAACTTTAGATGTTTAGTTGTCTATGGAATTTTGAGATGTTGAGTTGTTATGCAACTTGATATGTGTATAAATCTGTGTATGATGGAACCTGATATGTGGATGAATATGTGTATGGAACCTGTATGTGGATGAATATGTGTATGATGGAACTTGATATGTGGATGAATATGTGTATGGAACTTGATATGTGGATGAATATGTGGAATATATGTTTGAATCTGTGTTTGAATCTGTTATTAATTCTGTATATGAATCTGGAATCTAAATATGAATCTGGAATCTGTATATTGAAATACAGTCAGACTTATATTTAAAACCGCCTATGATGTGTGTCTATCACAGGCGGTTCTTTTAAACTGGATCGCCTGTGATGTGTGTCTATCAAAGGCGGTTCTTTTAAACCGGACCGCCTGTGATGTGTGTCTATCACAAGCGGTTTTTGATTGACCGCCTGTGATGTTGTTTTACATCACAGTCGGTGCACCACAAGCGGTTCCTGGAACCGCCTGTGTAGAGGCTAACCAGACCGCCTGTACAGAGCTTTACTGTAGTAGTGGGACCATGCAAGTACAGACTAGCAGATTCTAGCTTGCCGCACACTCGGTAATAATCTGTTAACTAGTGTTATCTAAAACATGCATGGAACCAATAGAACACGACTTACACACATCATATGACTATGTGATGCCTAAATAAAGGTCTTCTCTTGAATGTTTTAGGCTTTAGACCTTCTATATGGTTCTATTATAAGCATACATCATATACACGATTTTGCAGCTATCTACATAATGGATATAGTTGATATTTATTTAGTGTCTTCCTTTTCTTGCCTAAGCAAACATATCAAACTTTATATTCTTCACATTGCTTACAATGTTTCTGGTGATAATAGCTAGTTAAAAATAGTTTAATTGATTAGTAATTATAAGCCCACACACCGTTTTTCATGGCCACAGACTGTCCGGCCCAGGGCCGTGGACCGTCCACGCCACCGCAGAGAGCACCGTCGCAGATAGCACCACCAAGTGTTTCGTTCTAGTGTTTGGCGTCTAAATCGGCGCCAACATACTTTTTGTCGACTCCATTGAGGACAAGGGTGTCCAGATCTACTAAATTGGCTCACATAAGGCCGGTTCCAAGAATCACACCGACGGTTGCACCACCAACATCATCAAGCCAGTCCTGGAGGCACTCTCGGCTGATGACCGCATGAGGCACAAGGAAGAAGAAATGATGCGACAACTCGCTGAACGTCGCAAGGAGGAGGAAGAAATGATGCGACAACTCGCCGAACGGTGCAAGAAGGCGAAGGAAGAGTACATATTATACTTCACGGTGGATCATCACCAGAAGATCATCCGTCAAGAAGAGATTGATATGGAATCTCTCCTACCTCGCCTCAGGCTCCCATTGTAAGTACTCCATATCCATCTTTTAAGGCTTTCATAGAACAGTGAGAGGATCTGTTAAAAGAATACGTAGATGAATCTATTAAAGGATGGACACATTCGTATGAGAAATCTACTTACCCTAGTTTTCCCTCGCATGAATCTAATACGGAGCCACCTGCGCCAAACACATCGACTACAAATGGGTCACTCTTGGCCCAGCCATCATATGGTATGCCGATGAATATGTTTGTAGCACCATTACAGCCACCTCCTACATGCTCGCGACTAGCTCTGAACATAGTTGAACCGTACGAAAGTCATCTCGGACTGTCTGGCTACATCGTGGACTATCGACCCCTAACGCTAGACTGTCTGGATACGCCGCAGACCGTCCGACGTATTTTACCGGACCGTCCGACCCAACACACACCCGCGCATATACCACCTAGGTTGCGCCATATATGGCTGGAACATCCGGATATAACCTCAAACCATTTGGCCTAGTCGCGGATCGTCCGTCCCCTTACGCCGGACGATCCGGGTTTGCATACACAGAACTAGGAGCTGCACAATATGCACAGTTTCGGCACCCATCGCAGCAGAACTATGCTACCCCACCGACAGCATATTATAACCATGCCATGCCACCTCATGTACATAGGGTCGAATATTTTTCAGCCACCAGAGAAACCGAAAGATATAGGGCAAGAGGTGGTGGCATTAATAGGACACCTAACACACATCTCAGACATCCCTTAGAGGAAAGCCGACAAAATGATGTCAGACAATATAAGATTTTCACTCTCCAAACATAATGGATGTCACCAGACGTGGTGGAAAAGATTAGGCACGAGGTAGTCAGGTTGTTCAGAGACAAACTCGGTGTTAGTGTGTCAAGCACAAGGCAGTCGTATCAGAAACCTTATAGTCACCGATTTGACGTTGTGCCATATCCGCTGGGGACTAGGATACCAGATTTCTCTAAATTTTCAGATAAAGGCGGGAAAAGCACGCATGAGCACGTAAGCCAGTTCTTAGCACACTTAGAAAATTGGCTAGTAAGGAAGCCTACTGTGCTCGTTTATTCTCATTGTCCCTTACCAGTACCACGTTCACATGGTACGCTGCCTTGTGGCCAAACTCTATCAACTCTTGGGAGAAATTAGAGCAAAAAATACATGAACACTTTTTCTCAGGATAGCATGAGTTAGAGTTAGTTGATTTAGCTTCAGTCCGGCAATGACTACATCCGGAGGTTCTGGGACACTAGAAACCAATACTTTCAAATCCATGTCACAGACAAACAGCTAGCAGGGATGGCCTTTAATGAGTTGCGACGTTACCTAAGAGAAAAATTAGATGGCACCAATTCTTTTAATTAGTATAGCTACACCAGTGAGCATAAGCCTGTGAAAGTAGAAATAAAGAGACATCAAAATTGGCTGTCCATAGTGTGCATCTAGTGGAGCGTGATAGCTCAAATGATGAATCTACAGATATATGTATTGTCGAGCTTGTTTGGCCAACAAAGCCTAACCTTTCTACATGTTCTTCTTTGCAGCTAATTCAAAAGAATCAGCAAGAAGAAATTAAAGTTACCTTTAATGTTGCTAAATGTGATAAAATATTTGACGAGATAGTAAAAGCTAGCAACATTAAAGTAACACATACTATTCCTCCATTGGATGAATTGAAGAGACACACTTATTGCAAGTAGCATAATTATTTTTACTATGTTCTCAATGACTGTAATGTTTTCCGTCGACAGATACAATTGGCCATAAATGAGGGTCAGTTGCGTTTTTAGGAGATGCAAGGAGACTCACAACCATTTCTTGTCAATACAATAGAACTAGCAAGGAAAAAGGTCTTGGTTCGGTCCGAAGTGGCCGATAAAGGCAAATGAAAAAACATCATCATTGGTGATCCTCATGAAGGCTCCAGACAAGAAGGCTAACAAGTTTGGAGGCATCTAGGGGCAAGCTTGATCGAGCAGCCGAGCAAAGCTCCCTGACTTGAGCATCGTGGATGGTCCAGCACCTGCACGCGGATGGTCCGGTGCTCAGGCAGACGGTCCGGCTGACTCAGTCGGACGGCCCAGAGGCGTCGACCTCCACACAAAGGGAAAAAGGGGACACAAGGGAAAACTATATATAATATACATGGTCGACTAGTCAAAGGGCCCTACTTTTGATCAACTGCTCTCCAATTATGCTAGCAAGAAGGTTGGGCTGCACGATCGGCCAACAAAGAAACCACGGTCACTCGCTAAAACAAAACGGTCGAATAAAACAACTCAAAAGGCGACACAGCAAGCATCTCCTATTCATCCAGTGATGTCGGGATACTTTCCGCTCGCCTACTCGTCGTCGATATATTGTCATGTTCAAATGTGGAATGGTACGTCGATGAACCCATGGTACATGCATAGTCCCTTTGCCTATTCAGGCTGGGGGCACCTCCATTCTATACCTTCTGATCTATTGATTAGATGGTCATGGCCGAGAAAGAAGCAATCTGAAACGGCTATTATGCATTAGAGCTATATGGAATGATCACCTTATTGGATTGAAAAGCCGGTGACTTGCATCAGGCTTAGTTATTACTTCGAGAAAAATATGACTTGTGAGATCTCTTGTTTTCCGAAGAGTGTTGGCAATACATATGCTTTTGGTTCGTCAACCTCCACCAAAAGGCAAGGGGCATATGTTGTCCCAAAATAGGTAGCTAGACTGTCCGGCCCTGTAGATCGGATGGTCCGTAGTGATCACGCAGAGGGTCCGTGCGTGCGCATAATCAGTTAGGGTTCTAGATTTCTAGTGGGATTTGATAGCAAAACTTGTGGGATTAACTCAGGAACTGACTTGTAACCGGTCAAAACCTCCCCCTTTATATAGATGAAGGGTTACAACCGATTAAAACCCACCACAATTGATCCAGTTAAATACATTTACCAGTTTGAACTTATTTGCATTTTTCTTTCCATTCCCTAGAAGTAGGAGTAATCTAGATCTAGTTTAGTCTTCCACAACCATCCCTCTTCGACCCTACGCCGATCAGGGATGCCCCGGGTGGCCTGTCGACCCCGGAGCAACTCCTGGAACTCTCCTCCTCGACATGATCTACCCGAAGGCAAGTTATAGGGTTCTTCGCGGAGAAGAAGACCATGCACCATTGCGAATAGTCCGACCCGACACGTGGACCATCCGGAAGCGTGCAGGGAAGGAGCTGCTCCTATGCCCAGGTTGCGGACCGTCCGGCCCAGGGCCGTGGACCGTTCACGCCGCCATAGAGAGCATCACCAGGTGGTTCGTTCCAGTGTTTGGCACCCAAATCGGTGCCAACACTAGCTTTAATGGTTCAAAGAAGAAACTTATAAAGTAACTTATGTACATTAAGTAGATCATGGAGTTATATTCTGATAATCTGATATCATAAGCTGTAGGAGTATGAACAAAACCTCTAAAATAGCATGGATGGCCTGTTGTCTAGAATAATATCGTTCAAAAAGATATAGCTTATCTAGAACAGGCTCTAGTTCATGCTCCGAGGAAAACCTGCAGAAAAAGGTTTTTCTAAAATAAATAAATGTTGAAGGTTGCAAATTGCAAATATGTCCACTAGCATACCCATCATTATCTTTGTCAAGTTTGGAAAACCAATCCTTCACAACTATTATGTTCCCAATATGAGAAATATCTGCATTCTCGTCAACATAACCATGTATATGATCATGTAGCCCATTCAACTATTCTTCAAAGTTTAACTTTCCATCACCATCTTTATCCTTGTGCCTGGATATGGCATAGTAAGTAAGGAATTTCAAACATAACCTCAAGGAAACTAAAGTGTGATTTAATAGTTCTCGTAAATAGTTAATCATGGAACAATATCCACCTTTAAAAACTTGCTAGAGTGACACAAAATCAACAACTTCCAAGTTTACATACATGATGATCATTCAAAAGGTTCTTCAATGTTTTAATCAAAGCAACATGCTTCAAGTGATTTTTTATGCCTCAAAACATGTGGCTCATACTTAGTCTTAAGTAGAGCCGAGTTTGTTCATTACTACGAAATCTCTCTGGCCACATCTGGGACCGCGCGGTCTTGCTAGTCATCTCGGAGGCTTTGGCAAGCGCGACATTCTAGCCACGCCGGGATCAGCACCGGGGCGCCCGCCTACCACCGTTGAAGATGTTGATGACCCTTCCTTCGAGCACCGCTTCGCCTCTCAACACTGGGACAGTGGGTTTTGGCAAACCTTTGTCGATTCCCACTCCCCGGTCAAGGGTACGTACAGACCCCATCATCCCCCCTCGTTCTCCTTTCCACTTCGCCATAGTTATGGGTGGGGAGAAGAAGAACATTGTGGTCCATCGTCCAGTAGTCTCAATCATATGCCTAAACTGAATTTTCCGTCAT